>JAVQMF010000036.1:3633750-4842500 GCA_032878935.1 Erythrophleum fordii
GCTTTGGTAACCAGAGCATGAAGAGGTTTTCCAAAATTGGAATATGGGAATGCACCAGTTGCAGAAATAATGGCGGCATAAGTGTACTCATCTGGTCTAGGAAAGCCCATTTCCTGCAACTGGACAAACAAATGCATGGCTTTCTTTCCATCCTTGTTCTCTGAATACCCAGCTATCATTGAATTCCATGAAACCAAATCTGGGTTTTCCATTCCACAAAAAATCCTATATGCTGTATTTGTATCACCTGCATTGCAGTACATGTCAAGCAGGGCGTTTTCCAGATGTAAATCAGCTGACACATTCCTAACGATTACATGGGAATGAATCGATCGCCCAGATTGATAATCTTTCAGCTGGCTACATGCATTCAAAATCATAGAATATGTGACCTGTGAAGGGGTAAAACCAATCCTCACCATTTCACTAAATAGACAAAGACTTTCTTGGATCTTATCATTCTTCAAATTTCCCACAATCAAAGAATTCCAAGCAACATCATCTCTATATGCCATCTCCTCGAAAACCAATTCTGCAGAATACATATCCCCGCTATTTGAGTACATGTTTAGCAAAGATGTTTGGACACAAATTTCATTGAGTAAACCAAGCCTCACGGCTTGGGCATGAAGTACCGATCCAATCAACCTATCTTCAAGCAATGAAGATGCTTGTAGTAAGCTTGTAAAAGTCAAACTGCTTGGCCTCAGGCCTCTGGTTTCCATCTGGGTATACAGTTTGAGGGCCGAAATCGCATTGTTTGGCACTCGAGAATAGGCTGCAATAAGCGTGTTGACAGAAACCAGATTCCTCAGAGGCATTGTGTCGAACACCAGCTGGGAGTCCCTGAGTGATCCGCATCGTGCATAGATGGAAATGATATTGTTGTACAGAAACGGTGATTGCAAGCCTATGACTGTGGTCGTTAAGATCAGGGCGTGCAGTTGACGCGCCTTCTTCAGTGAGGTTATGGTACTACATCTTTGTATTAGGGCTGGAGCTGCTTGGGAATATGCTTCACGTAACGCTGGCATCGGCAAGCAAAACGCCGCCAATTAAAACGTTCAGGCTTTACATGTTTCTTGTTGGGACCTCCCAAAAAAGACCCAAAACTCGTATCCCAGTAAAACGACAGCGTTCGATCACCTCAGACGACGACGTTTCAGTGCCGTTTATACTTCACAAGTGTATGCCGCTTGGACGCTCCTCCTGAGTCTCGAAATGTCTCGGTCCAGTGAACTCTCGTGGCTTTGCCGTCTAATCGATGAGTCTCTTTGTTCTTACACAGTCTGTTTCAATGTTCTCCATCATCAAGGTTTCTTGTTTCTTTTCTTTTCACGCAATAATTTACGAGCTAAACCTGCTTAATGTGGTTCAGGAGCCAGAGGTGGTAGTTTTGATTTGCAAAGAGAGGGAGATGGAGAAGGAAGTTCTAATTGCTCTTTCTCAGGTTTATCTCTTTCTCTTCTCTACAACTGTTACGTTAGCTTCATCAAGTTACCAAAAGAACTTTATTGGATGTCTTGCAATTCGCTATATCCATTTTAGGTCTTGAGAAAAATTCAGCTGCGGATTCAAGAATCTGTTTCTAATGAAGAGGAAACAGTGGTGAAAACTGTTCCGAAGGAAGAGTGCCCATGTGGGTTGAACCTGCACTCTGCTGCCCATCATTGTATGTCTAAAATAGTGACTGACATGGTGAGAATCGTGATCAACTACTCATTCAGATGCTCTCTGTATAACATTCTTGTAATTTGCTCTAATGACAAGGTTCTATTTGATCATTCCCTTAAAAAAAAAAATTGATATTGCCCGTGGGATCATTGGATTGTTAATGCGAAAAATGTCTTGCATAATATAGGCCATATTGTTTATATGAAGATTCATGCCATTCAATGCTGGTAGATGCTTTGTTTGGCGTGTCGTCTCAAGCTTGACGCCTTGCACTCTATCATTTTTTTTTTTTTGGGGTCCCCACTTTTACCAAGTTTAAGATTTAAGTATGTTGCTGGTAAGCTTGCCTTTTAGTTTCTGTAGCAATATTTTTTTCTCTGATTCTGTATTGCTTTTCATGACAGATGATTTTGCTCATTGTCAAGAGTCAATTTGTTCAACATCTGGTTGTCAAGGCTCTTGTCTTGACTTCGAAGTTTGTGTCCACAATGGTATGCGGAAATGGCCTTTTTGATTAGTTTAATTTATATATACTACTCTGTGCTTTATCATCCTGGCTATTAATTTTTTGCAGGGAAACTATTGGAATGAATTTATTCAATTGTTGTGCTGTTTTTTGGAAGTGGCAATTGCTAGATCGGGGGCTGAAAATGGCAACTCTGATTTATCGGAAGTTAAATTTCTCAAGCAATATGAACTTAAAATATGTGATTGGTCTACTGTGGCTGGCATCAACCAAGTGTTACGTGGTATTTTTAAATGTTTGAAGGAAGATTATGATGATCAACTTGTCAAAATGTACTATGACTCTGTCAATTCTTGTCTTTCAAAGGCTCCTTGGGATTTATTGGATCAGTTTCAGGTTTGTTTCATTGGTAGCAGTAAGAAAAGCTCTTCTATAAATCCATTGCACCTCAATAATTTCGGTGCTATGGAGCCTGGAATCAAATTTCTTGGAACTTTTCTTCAGTTACTCTGTTCTTTGGTTGACCGAAATGATTTTGTGGAAACTGGAGGTGGTTCTGCAAAGGAAGATCCACTTCTTGTCACAGTAGTTAATCTTGTGCCCAGACTTCTTAAGTGGTGTCTCAACAAGCAAGGAGATAGTGCTGACACGTGCATCATTCAGTACTTTAAACACAAGTTGCTGGTATGGTTCATGTAACTGAGAATATTTTGCCCTCATTTAATGATTACAGATATAGATCATTGTTGTCACTTAAAAGTTTATGTGCAAATTGGATGCAGTAGTTATTATGGAAATTTCTTGTCATAGTTTGTAGCAAACAACATGAAGCGGAATTTTAGTGCTCACAGAGTTTGACAAAAATATTCAATCTCAATCTCAAATTTAATTTCTTAGTGGGATGCTGGGATCCACAAATGCTAACCTTCCTCCTTATGCATCCGCAATTCTTAGCCCAAAAAGAAATGTAAAAGCAAAGAAATTTTTCATCGTTATTTCCAGGGAGATTTATTTGTATAAATAGTCTTGCTTTACTTACCATAATTTTGTCAATTATTGGAAATTTTCAATGATAAGAAAAGAAAAAATAATTCTAAAATGCACAACAGCATTATAAGATAGTTTCTATTTTATCATGCTTAGAATGGAAGCAAGTTTAGGAGGACGACTTTTGGGGATGGAAAATTGTTTTCCTGTATGTCATGAATTCATGATTTCACTTTTATCACTCTCAATTACTGCACACTGCAGATTCTAATGATCAGGCTTAGTTTAAACAAATGTCTGGATTGTTCTATACTTCTTTCTTGGTTGGAACTCCTTCATAAATACTTTCAAGAGCTTTTGTGGCAACCGTTAACTCAGTTTCATTCTGATCAAAATGAATGTCTGGAAGGTTCTCCATTTTTATTGAGTGTATCTGATGGAGAAGTAAGTTGTAAGCATTCCAGCCACCTACAGAGGCAAGCTATATTCCTCTTCCTAGATTGTTCTTTCAGTTTGATCTCTCAAAAAAGAGATCCTGCTGGCCACTGTATTTGTTCAGCTTTAAACTCTTGCTTGACCAATAACCGAGATCCAGAACCTAATTACTGCTGTAGAAGGAAGGGATTGCTTGAGCTTTACAAATGGCTCCAAGGACATCTTCCAGCTGAGATCTCTATCAGTCATGAAGAGTACTTGAAGATATGTGCAAACTTCATGTCTTCATTCCTCCACCTATATCTCGGGGAGGTTTGTCTTCTCACCCCCTTGATGCAGCTTGTGTGATGTAGCGATTGTCCTGAAAACATCTTTTCTATTCTAGATATTAGAGTTTGGGGGTCCATATGGAGTGTTTGATTTACATAAAGATCATGAGTGTGAAGGTTAAGTTAATAACCATCAGGGCAGGAGTTTCAGTAGCTTTCTCTGATAAATTAAGCGAGGTGATCATGCTATTTACAAAACATGAGCACCTATGATTGGCTTTCTTTTTTTCCTTTTAACATTACGCAGAACCATTTTGATGTTATTTTATTTTACTTTTTCCTTTTTTTTAACATATATTTTTAATTTCTTCCCTCTTCACTTGCATGGTAGGATGATCTATTGTTTGAAGTGCTATTGCAACTGCTTGGCATAACATCTTGTTTACAAAAACAGTAAGTAATTGTATTCTACTATGTCCTTTTCTTGTGAACTGCTGCATGAAGGAATCCCCTTCAATGAGTTATTGGATTTATGTAGGTTTGACAAAAACGAAGCTACATTTCAGGATATAAAGAAAGACTTTCCTTTTTGTCTGTTAGATGTTTTTAATCCTATGCAACTATTCCATCTATTTCTGTCAGAGGTAAGTTTTATATACTACTTCAACACATGCAGATAGCCCATCCCCATGCTATGTGTCTATTATTGATTATGTTTAACTGTTTAATTGGAAAAAATAAATACATAAATAAAGAGTCTTATTTATTATCTTGTGCATTGCTTGCTGATCTGCAGATACACTATGATCATCAAGTGCTTCTTGATTACCTCATTTCAAAAGACACAGGAATTAGCTGTGCTAAATATCTTCTAAGGTATTTTTATCAATTGCCTTTTATTATTATTTTTTAACATGGAAAAATTTATTTTGAGATTATGAATAAATTCGCACATGTGGTCTGCTGGGGTGGGGGGGAGCTATTATCAGATCTTGTTGTGAGGACTAGGAATCTGCTAGATCATTTGAGCATGTCTAGATTTGATTTCTGATGGTTTCAAGGTTAGGATAATTGTTTAGTGGTATATTCCCTGCTCTTGCATTGTATAATTCAAGGAAAAGAAGCCTATGGTCACCGTTGTACTTTTTGAACCCTTATTGTTACCCCTAATCTTAAGGAAAAAGCAAATTTGAAGGTATAATGGAATTATTTTTGCCTTAAAGTTCAATTATGGAGGTGAGCTCAGGGTTCAAAATCTACAGGGTGCATGGTAAGTGGACTTCATAAACAAAACAAAACAAAACAAACCTTTGGCCCCATATTGTTGCCCCAAAAAAAAAAAATCATATGACCCATGATGTTGGCACATCACTGTGACATCTTGCTTCTTAGCTTTTTCTACCATACAAGTTCTCGTTTAATTTTCTGCATGTTTCTTGGTAGATGCTCGAGTTTGATAAGTAATTCGTGGCAGTCATTTGTGGAATTTCCATTATTTGGAGAACCGTTGAATCAATCATCAAGCAAGAAAAGGAGAGTTATAAGAGATGACCCAGAGTTTCTGACAGATGTTAAACCTTTAGTAATGGACAACAAAGGGATTATCCCATCGCTTGTGATGAATTATGAGGAAGATGGTGAATATGGACTTAAGCATTCTTATACACAAGCATGCAAGGATGTCAAAGAATGTTTACTATCATTGAAAGATTCTGTTGAAAATCTTCATCAGAAGAAGTTATTTCCGTATAATCCTGTAGTGCTCTTGAAACGGTATGTTGCTTAACAATGAATTTATCTGTTCAACAGATGGATCAGGCTATGAGAAAGATGGTCTGGTGCATCTGAAAAATGATATAATTATGTGATTGTTTCTTGCAGTTTAAAGAAATTTCAAAACTTAAGCTGTAAGGCAGAAGGATTCCAAGAATGTGAAACTGATCAATAACCCAGATTCATGAATGCTGGAGTTGGCTATCTGACTTGTTACTGGTGACTACAATGTTTGTGGCAGTAAACATGGCCTTTTCTTCTGCTTGAGTGTTTTTCAGATGCTATAGCGGAAATCAAGAGTTTGTGCATATTTGTCAGTTTGCTGATCGAAAGGAATAGATGCTGAGAAAAAGCGGGAGGTGGTGCAGATGGACAGAAGGGAAAGATATGGGTTGCTTACTCACAGAGCATGATGTCAGTTTAAGTGGCTACTCCACTGAAATAGGAGGGTCACAGAGCCACAGCTACGGACTTGGCTGCTTCTGGTATCTATCCTTAGTAGGTGCATATTCTTGGTCTATCTCAATCTATTTTGAGCTTTCTGTTGCAGCCCATTTGGTTGCTGCTCAGGAAAGGTAATGATTTTTTATCAATTTTGTGTAATATCTATTATATTATTGTAATTATTACTCAACAATATTTTATCACTTTTTTATTAATTTTTTTAAGTAAGGGCATAGAGGTGATCTCTATCTTCAAAATTATTTTTCATTTCTTCTTTTAAGCTAATTCTTTTTCCATTCTGTGTACAAAAAAACTCTTGATTCACAAACCTCTGCCACCATAGGAGAGATTCATCCTGGCGGGTCATCTCAATCTTTACCTATATGAATTTATTGTTCTATAAACAAATAGTTCAGTCCAGATGACTAGAGAGCATGTGAACAAGGAAAGTGCAAGACATCCATTCAAGCTCCATGACACAGTTTACATGTCACATTTTTACGAAATTGGATCATCTACATTTATGCAGTCATACAATTGGAAAGAAATTGACGTAAAAGGGTAAATGTATATATGGGATTTATGCTTTTTGCTTTATACTTATTTCTTTTTTCTTTTTTTCCCTCTACGTCTCTTTGATTGCATGATATACAATTAATTTATGATTGCAGAGGATCCAAATTTCATTTTTACATGTCCATTCATGAATCATAATCAACCAGAGTCCAGAGATGTACCTAAGCATTTCTTACGTCTTAAAGCTCATGAGGGAAGTTTTGCACCTGTCTAAGAGAATAGACTCTTACATGGACGGAGTTCTTACGTAAGGATGAGGGGCCCAACAAGACTCTAACCACCATGCTGTTGGGATTTAATTTCTTGGCTTCCGAGTCATACCAATTATCCCCACCTGAGGTAAGGGATTTGATCAGTTCAATCCACAACGTTGTAATTACGTATCCTTGATGTCAAAGTAATACACTGCTCTTAAATAAGCAGGATCTGACCACGCTTGGTCACTGGTGAGACCAGTGCGTCTCTATAATGACGATGTGGAACTACTGCAAAAAGAAATAGCAGTGGCTAAAGAGAGAAGTAGGGGAGTCCCCAGAGTCTCCATCATGTGCGAGCAAGATAACATGTTAGAAGTGGATGATTGAGAGAAGTCCTTCAAATAAGGTGAAAGTGATCGCTGCTTCGGATCACATGGTCATGTTCTAACCACTAGACCTATGTTCTCTCAGCCCAACTACAAGTTTCAGTCCCACTTACTGTTCTGTAAAACCATTTGGTATTTAGTACTTTGTTCATGTTTCCTCTCCCAAAACATAGCATATGACAATACTGTGAGTGGCTTTGCTTGTCTGTCCATTTGTGCCTGTAACCGGCGTGCCCCCACGTGTCGGAGGGACAGGTGGGTTACTGCGTTGGATACGAGAATACAATGTTGATCGATATTATACAATGTTTGTTAATAATGAGAATATATATAGATACGAGAAACTATTGAGTTTATTACAGAAAAGGATACTAAAATAAGTAATGTCAATAGATGTATTAGAAATTAAAATTGTCTGCTACATCTTTTTTAATAATTAATTTGATTTATTTACATTTTATAAAAAGAATTTACCTAAACAAAGCCTTTTTTTTTTTATTTGGTTTCTACTCCTACCAAGCTGGGTAAGAATGCCGAAAGACAGAGCTTGTTAACTGACCAAAAACAAATTTCTGCAATAAAGGTCAAGACAAAAAAAAAAAAAAAAAAAAGGTTTTAGAGTATACGATGACAAAGCAAAGCACGCGTGAGGAAAGGGATAGGTAGCCAAAATGGAAAAGAGGAAGAGCCGTGTTGTGTTAGTTCACGGAGCATGCCATGGATGCTGGTGTTGGGGCAAGGTGGTCCCTCTTCTGAAATCAGCTCGACTCAAAGTGACGACTCTAGACATGGCTGCTTCTGGAATTCATCCCAAGCAAGTGCATGAGTTGAGCTCTTTAGAGAGTATTTTGAGCCTTTAACGGAGTTTATGGGGTGTTTGGAAGCAGAGAAACAGTGATATTGGTGGGTCATAGCTTAGGTGGGATCTTTATATCTATGGCCATGGAAAGATTCCCACACAAGATTGCAGCCGCAGCGTTTGTTGCAGCTATCATGCCTTCTCCTGACCTAAATTTGTCACCCCCATCCATCAGGCACTTCCTACTCTTTGCTATCTCACCCCCTCATTTAACCATAAAAATGAGGTTGTGTTTTGACCTACTTGAAATCAATTAATTAATAATTTTAAAACTTATATTCGAGTATAATGCATTTATGTACTAAGGGATTCTGAAAAAAAAAAGATTAGAAAATCAGTAAACATATATTTGAAATTTAGCATACAAATATTTAGTTTTTTTATGTACTTAAAAATTTATATTTACAAAATTTTAGTATAAAGTATTGAAAATTTTTTCATATTCATTAAGTTTTAATATTTTATAAATAAATTTTCAAATATTTAAAAAAACTCATGTATATACACACACCAGCATCACCTTTTGGGCCAAGTGGTTGGTGGTTTTTGATGGTTGATTCATTTATGCAACACCAATTGTCGGCTTATTATGTGGGTATTGCAAAATTTTGCGCTCCCATTATTGTCCTCTTATTCCAATCTGCGTCCTGTCTCAGATTTAGATTTTGCATCATTTATAATTAAATGTTAGTTACATGACTTTGTGTGTGTGTGTGTTGTGACGCAAATACTCATGAGAAATTTTTACAAATAATCAAAACTTGTTTTACATATGTGAGATTTTTCTGTACGAAATAGATTTTAATCATTAAATATACATACTCTTGATATACATAAGCTTTTTTTTAAATGGACAAGATAATAAATGAAGTGTGAGGAGCAAGATCTAGTTATAGACTACAATTGAAAGAAGCTGCCAAGTCAGCTTTCACCGTCAATTGTTAAACTCAAAAAGAAGTCCAACTTTCTTTCTTCCCTGATATGATTTGTAGTCCGTCCCAACTTTTGACTTCTTAGGGAGAAACCCTAAACCATACACATGTACCCAAATAAATCGGGTTGCTGATGGGTGAAGAGTAATCACCATCAGAAAGAATGTATGAACAAAAATTTTTGAGAGAGGAAAGTTCTGCTGCATCCTTCACTTAAGAAGAACAAAGCAGATCCAACGTGCGTGCATGCTTTGATTTTGTTTATAAATAGTGATTTTATATAGTGAAATAGAGTTGATGGGGTACTGATTTTGTGTATGTGTGCAACTTTTATCATATAATTGTTTAAACTTTCTTTTCTTTTTCTGGGAAAAATCACACTTTTGAACGTCTATTGTGCGCTACTTTCTCTCTGTTTCTATTTCACCATTTATCAATTTTTTTTTTTGACCTTTTAATTTCCACAATTGCAGTATAATCAAAGATTGGATTCTAACATGGACTCGAAGACTTTTTTATGATGAGGGTCCCAACAACAACATGCAAACGGACACATTTTGTTTGGACCTGATTTTTTGGCATCCAAGTTACGCCGCCTTTCGCCAATTGAGGTAATTCTAAAACTTTCGATAAAAAAAATCTACTTTTGTATAAAAAAGAAAAAACAATATTAAATTTTAAATAAATTTATAAGAATTAAGTTCCAAATCACTCGGTTTGATACCATGTCATTATCATTTCGATTTTTTTTTTAAAAAAATGGACTTCCAAATAAAGATATATAATTAATTTTCTTTCACACTCCTTAACAAAGAAAGTTTTTTCTTTAAATCTTAAATAATTAGATGCTTTTTGGTCCTGAAGGAACCTACAAAAGTATTCGTAAATAGTTGATTAAATTATTTAATAATATTATTATATTGATAGCAATTAAAATCATTACTTTTTTTATTAATCATTTTCCATGCGCACTAAATACGCCCCACAAATTTGATTAGGCATTTCGATTTCAATCAAGCATCTCGTCAACTTCCATGCCTTTCGTCCCTTTTTTTTTCAATAATATAAGTGTATCATTTCTTTAATAATATTATTATACATATATCATTTAGTTAAAAAATTATATAATTATTTATGAAAATTTTATATCTATCATAATATTATTATAGAATTTAATAATAAAAATATACAAGGTATAGAAATTTTTTTTTTTAAGTTATGATTGCTTTCCATGAAGAAATTTATTTGGGTCCCTCGCGGTGTCGCTGGTGAGACCCCCTCGCTCATATGGAGACAAGTGGTGTTGGGAGAAGAAACGACGGTAACTGAAGTTGGGAAGTATACGCATCTCGAAGGTATGATATTTTTTTTTACGTAATTAGTATAATATTTATTATATTTATTTTTTAAATTATTTTTTAAAAAATAAAAATAAAATATTTTTTAATTTTATTTAATTTATTTTTTATTACTATATCTTTCAACCAAACAAACATAATGTGCTTTCAACCGAAGCCTTAAAACAGGATTTTTAAATGTTAAAGACTGAAAGAAAATCTGAATGAACACATCAAAGAAAATCTGATATACGTCAATCCTTTTCCGTCTTGGTCCTGAATGCTGCGTACTTGATTACAGAATCTAGTGATTTGGCTGCCCGTTTACATAACCCCTAACACGTTCACCTCTGTTCAAGGGTATGTTGGGCCACCATCTAGATTCTGGAATGGGAATTGATTGATGCATAATTTTGAGTCTTTTGGTGTGAGTTGAGTTGGTTTTGTAAATTCAAATATTTCCTCCCCCATGGATATAGAAAAAAAAGAAAATTACGCAGAATCTGAAATCCATTTTTGCTTTTTGTGAGTCTCTGCTATTGTCACGGTTGCAGAAAAGAAAACCCACTTTATTGATGTCTTACAGTCTCCAGTGAGAACCTTGTAAACAGAAACGAAATAAATACAATCTAAGCAGTGGCAACATTAATTAATCTAAGCATACTTAGAAGCAATCAGCAGGAGAGCATCGCAAAGTTCTCGAGGCTTGCAAAGCATAGCCATATGATCTGCGTCCTTGATTTCCAGAGTTTCATTAATACCAGCATTTTGGATCATCCATAGCTGAAATTCCATTGGAATTGCCTTGTCCTCATTGCAAACAATGTAGACACGTGGAACCGACCCGTATCCTTCTTTAGAGAAGTTCTTTGATTTAGACAAGTCTTCAACGAACAACGACCCTGGCCTAATCAATGCCTTCGCCAATTCAAGATCCTGCAAATTTCAATTTCTTCCAATCCGTCAACAATTCTAATCTAAAATTTAAGAGAGAGAGAGAATGAGCTACAAGGAGGGGGAAGCAAAGCAACCACAAGTACCTCCGCGGAGGAGAGTTGATAGAGCTTGGAGGACAAGAACTCTGGACCAAAAAACATTGTCGTTATGCTTCCGCATCCCCAGAATCGTGTGTCCAACCATCCTGCGGTTGGCGTCCTCTCAATGTACTGTTCAAACAGAAAAGACCAATGCAAGACTTGATTGTGTGTGTGTTATACATTCATATATATATATATATATATATATATATAGTTAGCAACGGCAACACGAAGCCTCAAATAATTGTCACCTGTTCTGTTCTCTCTGTTGATTATTTGATATTTAATTTCAAAAGCCATGTATACCTGTTCCAGGACATAGGATGGCCTGTGGTGGGTGTCCGGCATAAAAGCAGCCAAGAAAACAGCAACAGCTACCTTGTGTGGGAATTGGTCGATGGCAAGGGCTAAGCTCAAGCCTGCTAGGCTATGGCCGACAAGAACAACCTTTTCTTCGGGAGGGAGGGAGGCCAACAACTTCAACAGAGGCTCAGAGTAGTCACACATAGTACGAAGATCTTCAATTTTGTTGGGGTGGATGCCGGAAGCTGCAAGGTCGAGCACCGACACGCGGTGGCCGGCAGATTGGAGATGTGGTTTCACCTTGTACCAACACCATGCTCCATGGCAAGCACCATGCACCAGAACATAATGCTTTTTTTCCAGTTTTTCTGGAGCCATTTTTGCTTCTTCTTCTTCTTCTTGTTGCTTGGTTACTTCCTCTCTATGCTGTTGCTATTTATTGAAAAGACGGGTCAGATTTGAAGACTATCTGTTCAATGGACAAACGGAAGTGGATCCTCTGAAGTAGAAACTCTCTGAAGTGTCTCTAAAGTAGCTTAATCGTGGCCGTTGGACAATTGAAGGATCATGATTAAGCCACGTTGGAAGCTTAAAATGCGTCTGGAATCGAAATCCCCAACAGAACCATCTTTGTCATATGCATCTATGATTTTGGTTCCTTTGAAGCAGAATCTTCACTTCCGCGTGCTTCTCTTTCTCTTTCATCTACTCTCGTCTCATTCATTCGCAGACCCAACGAAGACAAACGCTGAACTAAATATTGCTTTCATACCTCTCACCTTTGCGTTTTTCACTTTGAATTTGTTTGGGTTTAGTTTGGAATCTTGCTGGAAGATAAACTTTTGGGTTGGGATGAATAAAATTGATAGGCAATACCTTTTTTTTTTTTTTGTGTTTTTGAAGATTTGATATACCTGACTTGTTTATTTTATTATCACTATTATGCCTTCTTTTGAATCACAGAACTAGGTTGCTGGGTTTTCTTTATTGCAAGTTTTTGCAGCTATATGATTTTAGCTTGAGAATGCTTAGTGAAATTTGGAATTTTTACATGTCCTTCCTGCAAATGCGGCGAAATCAAATCCTTGTTTAGCTTCATAATATGTGTGGGTCTTCCAGGCAGGGTTCAAATTTGACTCAGCATTTACAGGAACTCAAGCACTATTAGTATTTTTTTTAGTGAATTAAGTAAAAACAAAAAAAAGCTGTGAGCCATAATATATGTGTAGCTCTCCAAATCATCACTATTCTCGGTCTTTCCCTACCTTCAATTTTTCCCTCTTCTTATATAACACAAAGCTGTGAGCCATTGGCCGTCTCTTTTTCTGCTCTGCTGCATCTCTATGCTGGCCCACGGCTGAAAGTCATGAATCGCTGCAGAAGAGGCGAATATGGCCGAACATCCTAGCCGTTGCTTCGATCAATGCTTCTAGTTATACCACGTCTCCATTCAATAATCAAAACGTCCCGTTTTGGCTTACTTCAGGGGCACTTCATGCCTGCCTCAATTCAGAGGATCTGATTCCTGGACAAACCCCATTTTTTATTTTTTACCGTTAACTTTTTTAATAAACGTAGTGAGTACTTTTTCCAAATCAATAATACACTCTTCCAAATTTTTAGAATAAATTATATAAATTTCTCTTATCCAATTTTTTTATTTTTGAAATATATATAAAAAATTTTAAACAAAAAAATTACATTATATAAACTTCTAAATTTTTTGACTATATTCAGGTAAAAAGATTAAAATTAATTTAAATTATAATGTAACCTTTTGTTTTAGAAAAAATATGTGTATATTTTGAAAATAAAAGAAATATCTATATAATTTTAACAAAATTTAGAAAATATTATGTAATTTATTTAATTTTTATTTTTTATATTAAAAAAATTGTTAAATAATAACAAACAATGAAATAATTTTATTTATATTTTCTCCTTACAAACAGGGCAGATATTTTTATAGGAGTTTTAATTTTGAATTTAAAACTTAAGCACTTAAGGAAAAGTATGTGTCAATTCCATCATTAATTGCTTTAATATTATCCTAACAATTATTTTCGATAATCAAATATTATAAGAAAATGAAGTTAGTGCACTTGCTTTTTTTAATGAAAAATTATAATTTCAATTTTCAAATTAAAAATATTTAGACTGAAAAAATTTAAATTTTAAAATTATTATAAAACATTTTAGAACAAAAAAATTTTAATTTTTAATTCTAAATTATAATTTATTATAAAATTTAAATTTTTATACTAAAATATTTTAAAATAATTTTAAAGTTTAAAATAGTTTAACATAAATATCTCAAATAGTAAGGGGTGCCCAAGATCCAACAAACCATTAGAGGAGAAAATATGTTATGTGGCGTTTTACTTTTCAGGTCAAGGAAATTCATTTACCTCTGCCACTAGTTAAACTTTTTTAGAATTAATAAGCTTAATTATAACAGCCAATGCCTTAACCTTTTTTAAAAACGACATACATGTTCCTTTTTTTAAAATAATATGATATAAATATTTTTAAACTTTATCTGAGACTAGCCGGTTTGATCGCAAAGAAAAAAGTTACTTAAACAAAAAATCGGGTTTTTCAGATTTAAAAATGTTTGGTCAAACTTCTAAAGGGGAAAATAAAAAAGTAACATTGAGTGTTGGTCGAAGTCTCTTTTTGCTACAGGAAATAATTGGAAAAGTTAGGTCTGATTGGTATGGGAGCATTTTTTTTACAATATTTATTATATTTTTGTAATTTTTATTTAATAATTTTTATTTTTATTATATTTTTTAAAATAATTTTATTCATTTCATTTATTCATTTTTATTTTTATTTTCATACTCAACATTTTCTGTATTAAATAACTTAAAACTTCTCTTTAAAAACAGTAGTAGAAGCAAAAAACTAAATTTTTTAGAAACAAAAATATCCTTGTTCAAAATTATTATTTACTATATCAGTCCTAAGTTATTTTTATGAAACCTCTTAGCATATTTTTCGCGCGTCATGCCAATTTCATTCCTATTTCTCAATTTCATTCCTGCCTATGATACCATGATACGAGGGCTCTCTTCTTCTCACCAACAAATTGCTGCCACCTATTATGTTCGCCTTGTTCAAGGATATGTTGTGCCATGGGTATTTATTGATGCACACTAGCCACCTATTATGAATGCTGGAGTTGGCTATCTGACTTGTTACTGGTGACTACAATGTTTGTGGCAGTAAACATGGCCTTTTCTTCTGCTTGAGTGTTTTTCAGATGCTATAGCGGAAATCAAGAGTTTGTGCATATTTGTCAGTTTGCTGATCGAAAGGAATAGATGCTGAGAAAAAGCGGGAGGTGGTGCAGATGGACAGAAGGGAAAGATATGGGTTGCTTACTCACAGAGCATGATGTCAGTTTAAGTGGCTACTCCACTGAAATAGGAGGGTCACAGAGCCACAGCTACGGACTTGGCTGCTTCTGGTATCTATCCTTAGTAGGTGCATATTCTTGGTCTATCTCAATCTATTTTGAGCTTTCTGTTGCAGCCCATTTGGTTGCTGCTCAGGAAAGGTAATGATTTTTTATCAATTTTGTGTAATATCTATTATATTATTGTAATTATTACTCAACAATATTTTATCACTTTTTTATTAATTTTTTTAAGTAAGGGCATAGAGGTGATCTCTATCTTCAAAATTATTTTTCATTTCTTCTTTTAAGCTAATTCTTTTTCCATTCTGTGTACAAAAAAACTCTTGATTCACAAACCTCTGCCACCATAGGAGAGATTCATCCTGGCGGGTCATCTCAATCTTTACCTATATGAATTTATTGTTCTATAAACAAATAGTTCAGTCCAGATGACTAGAGAGCATGTGAACAAGGAAAGTGCAAGACATCCATTCAAGCTCCATGACACAGTTTACATGTCACATTTTTACGAAATTGGATCATCTACATTTATGCAGTCATACAATTGGAAAGAAATTGACGTAAAAGGGTAAATGTATATATGGGATTTATGCTTTTTGCTTTATACTTATTTCTTTTTTCTTTTTTTCCCTCTACGTCTCTTTGATTGCATGATATACAATTAATTTATGATTGCAGAGGATCCAAATTTCATTTTTACATGTCCATTCATGAATCATAATCAACCAGAGTCCAGAGATGTACCTAAGCATTTCTTACGTCTTAAAGCTCATGAGGGAAGTTTTGCACCTGTCTAAGAGAATAGACTCTTACATGGACGGAGTTCTTACGTAAGGATGAGGGGCCCAACAAGACTCTAACCACCATGCTGTTGGGATTTAATTTCTTGGCTTCCGAGTCATACCAATTATCCCCACCTGAGGTAAGGGATTTGATCAGTTCAATCCACAACGTTGTAATTACGTATCCTTGATGTCAAAGTAATACACTGCTCTTAAATAAGCAGGATCTGACCACGCTTGGTCACTGGTGAGACCAGTGCGTCTCTATAATGACGATGTGGAACTACTGCAAAAAGAAATAGCAGTGGCTAAAGAGAGAAGTAGGGGAGTCCCCAGAGTCTCCATCATGTGCGAGCAAGATAACATGTTAGAAGTGGATGATTGAGAGAAGTCCTTCAAATAAGGTGAAAGTGATCGCTGCTTCGGATCACATGGTCATGTTCTAACCACTAGACCTATGTTCTCTCAGCCCAACTACAAGTTTCAGTCCCACTTACTGTTCTGTAAAACCATTTGGTATTTAGTACTTTGTTCATGTTTCCTCTCCCAAAACATAGCATATGACAATACTGTGAGTGGCTTTGCTTGTCTGTCCATTTGTGCCTGTAACCGGCGTGCCCCCACGTGTCGGAGGGACAGGTGGGTTACTGCGTTGGATACGAGAATACAATGTTGATCGATATTATACAATGTTTGTTAATAATGAGAATATATATAGATACGAGAAACTATTGAGTTTATTACAGAAAAGGATACTAAAATAAGTAATGTCAATAGATGTATTAGAAATTAAAATTGTCTGCTACATCTTTTTTAATAATTAATTTGATTTATTTACATTTTATAAAAAGAATTTACCTAAACAAAGCCTTTTTTTTTTTATTTGGTTTCTACTCCTACCAAGCTGGGTAAGAATGCCGAAAGACAGAGCTTGTTAACTGACCAAAAACAAATTTCTGCAATAAAGGTCAAGACAAAAAAAAAAAAAAAAAAGGTTTTAGAGTATACGATGACAAAGCAAAGCACGCGTGAGGAAAGGGATAGGTAGCCAAAATGGAAAAGAGGAAGAGCCGTGTTGTGTTAGTTCACGGAGCATGCCATGGATGCTGGTGTTGGGGCAAGGTGGTCCCTCTTCTGAAATCAGCTCGACTCAAAGTGACGACTCTAGACATGGCTGCTTCTGGAATTCATCCCAAGCAAGTGCATGAGTTGAGCTCTTTAGAGAGTATTTTGAGCCTTTAACGGAGTTTATGGGGTGTTTGGAAGCAGAGAAACAGTGATATTGGTGGGTCATAGCTTAGGTGGGATCTTTATATCTATGGCCATGGAAAGATTCCCACACAAGATTGCAGCCGCAGCGTTTGTTGCAGCTATCATGCCTTCTCCTGACCTAAATTTGTCACCCCCATCCATCAGGCACTTCCTACTCTTTGCTATCTCACCCCCTCATTTAACCATAAAAATGAGGTTGTGTTTTGACCTACTTGAAATCAATTAATTAATAATTTTAAAACTTATATTCGAGTATAATGCATTTATGTACTTAAAAAAGGGATTCTGAAAAAAAAAAAAGATTAGAAAATCAGTAAACATATATTTGAAATTTAGCATACAAATATTTAGTTTTTTTATGTACTTAAAAATTTATATTTACAAAATTTTAGTATAAAGTATTGAAAATTTTTTCATATTCATTAAGTTTTAATATTTTATAAATAAATTTTCAAATATTTAAAAAAACTCATGTATATACACACACCAGCATCACCTTTTGGGCCAAGTGGTTGGTGGTTTTTGATGGTTGATTCATTTATGCAACACCAATTGTCGGCTTATTATGTGGGTATTGCAAAATTTTGCGCTCCCATTATTGTCCTCTTATTCCAATCTGCGTCCTGTCTCAGATTTAGATTTTGCATCATTTATAATTAAATGTTAGTTACATGACTTTGTGTGTGTGTGTATTTCGACGCAAATACTCATGAGAAATTTTTACAAATAATCAAAACTTGTTTTACATATGTGAGATTTTTCTGTACGAAATAGATTTTAATCATTAAATATACATACTCTTGATATACATAAGCTTTTTTTTAAATGGACAAGATAATAAATGAAGTGTGAGGAGCAAGATCTAGTTATAGACTACAATTGAAAGAAGCTGCCAAGTCAGCTTTCACCGTCAATTGTTAAACTCAAAAAGAAGTCCAACTTTCTTTCTTCCCTGATATGATTTGTAGTCCGTCCCAACTTTTGACTTCTTAGGGAGAAACCCTAAACCATACACATGTACCCAAATAAATCGGGTTGCTGATGGGTGAAGAGTAATCACCATCAGAAAGAATGTATGAACAAAAATTTTTGAGAGAGGAAAGTTCTGCTGCATCCTTCACTTAAGAAGAACAAAGCAGATCCAACGTGCGTGCATGCTTTGATTTTGTTTATAAATAGTGATTTTATATAGTGAAATAGAGTTGATGGGGTACTGATTTTGTGTATGTGTGCAACTTTTATCATATAATTGTTTAAACTTTCTTTTCTTTTTCTGGGAAAAATCACACTTTTGAACGTCTATTGTGCGCTACTTTCTCTCTGTTTCTATTTCACCATTTATCAATTTTTTTTTTTGACCTTTTAATTTCCACAATTGCAGTATAATCAAAGATTGGATTCTAACATGGACTCGAAGACTTTTTTATGATGAGGGTCCCAACAACAACATGCAAACGGACACATTTTGTTTGGACCTGATTTTTTGGCATCCAAGTTACGCCGCCTTTCGCCAATTGAGGTAATTCTAAAACTTTCGATAAAAAAAATCTACTTTTGTATAAAAAAGAAAAAACAATATTAAATTTTAAATAAATTTATAAGAATTAAGTTCCAAATCACTCGGTTTGATACCATGTCATTATCATTTCGATTTTTTTTTTAAAAAAATGGACTTCCAAATAAAGATATATAATTAATTTTCTTTCACACTCCTTAACAAAGAAAGTTTTTTCTTTAAATCTTAAATAATTAGATGCTTTTTGGTCCTGAAGGAACCTACAAAAGTATTCGTAAATAGTTGATTAAATTATTTAATAATATTATTATATTGATAGCAATTAAAATCATTACTTTTTTTATTAATCATTTTCCATGCGCACTAAATACGCCCCACAAATTTGATTAGGCATTTCGATTTCAATCAAGCATCTCGTCAACTTCCATGCCTTTCGTCCCTTTTTTTTTCAATAATATAAGTGTATCATTTCTTTAATAATATTATTATACATATATCATTTAGTTAAAAAATTATATAATTATTTATGAAAATTTTATATCTATCATAATATTATTATAGAATTTAATAATAAAAATATACAAGGTATAGAAATTTTTTTTTTTAAGTTATGATTGCTTTCCATGAAGAAATTTATTTGGGTCCCTCGCGGTGTCGCTGGTGAGACCCCCTCGCTCATATGGAGACAAGTGGTGTTGGGAGAAGAAACGACGGTAACTGAAGTTGGGAAGTATACGCATCTCGAAGGTATGATATTTTTTTTTACGTAATTAGTATAATATTTATTATATTTATTTTTTAAATTATTTTTTAAAAAATAAAAATAAAATATTTTTTAATTTTATTTAATTTATTTTTTATTACTATATCTTTCAACCAAACAAACATAATGTGCTTTCAACCGAAGCCTTAAAACAGGATTTTTAAATGTTAAAGACTGAAAGAAAATCTGAATGAACACATCAAAGAAAATCTGATATACGTCAATCCTTTTCCGTCTTGGTCCTGAATGCTGCGTACTTGATTACAGAATCTAGTGATTTGGCTGCCCGTTTACATAACCCCTAACACGTTCACCTCTGTTCAAGGGTATGTTGGGCCACCATCTAGATTCTGGAATGGGAATTGATTGATGCATAATTTTGAGTCTTTTGGTGTGAGTTGAGTTGGTTTTGTAAATTCAAATATTTCCTCCCCCATGGATATAGAAAAAAAAGAAAATTACGCAGAATCTGAAATCCATTTTTGCTTTTTGTGAGTCTCTGCTATTGTCACGGTTGCAGAAAAGAAAACCCACTTTATTGATGTCTTACAGTCTCCAGTGAGAACCTTGTAAACAGAAACGAAATAAATACAATCTAAGCAGTGGCAACATTAATTAATCTAAGCATACTTAGAAGCAATCAGCAGGAGAGCATCGCAAAGTTCTCGAGGCTTGCAAAGCATAGCCATATGATCTGCGTCCTTGATTTCCAGAGTTTCATTAATACCAGCATTTTGGATCATCCATAGCTGAAATTCCATTGGAATTGCCTTGTCCTCATTGCAAACAATGTAGACACGTGGAACCGACCCGTATCCTTCTTTAGAGAAGTTCTTTGATTTAGACAAGTCTTCAACGAACAACGACCCTGGCCTAATCAATGCCTTCGCCAATTCAAGATCCTGCAAATTTCAATTTCTTCCAATCCGTCAACAATTCTAATCTAAAATTTAAGAGAGAGAGAATGAGCTACAAGGAGGGGGAAGCAAAGCAACCACAAGTACCTCCGCGGAGGAGAGTTGATAGAGCTTGGAGGACAAGAACTCTGGACCAAAAAACATTGTCGTTATGCTTCCGCATCCCCAGAATCGTGTGTCCAACCATCCTGCGGTTGGCGTCCTCTCAATGTACTGTTCAAACAGAAAAGACCAATGCAAGACTTGATTGTGTGTGTGTTATACATTCATATATATATATATATATATATATATATAGTTAGCAACGGCAACACGAAGCCTCAAATAATTGTCACCTGTTCTGTTCTCTCTGTTGATTATTTGATATTTAATTTCAAAAGCCATGTATACCTGTTCCAGGACATAGGATGGCCTGTGGTGGGTGTCCGGCATAAAAGCAGCCAAGAAAACAGCAACAGCTACCTTGTGTGGGAATTGGTCGATGGCAAGGGCTAAGCTCAAGCCTGCTAGGCTATGGCCGACAAGAACAACCTTTTCTTCGGGAGGGAGGGAGGCCAACAACTTCAACAGAGGCTCAGAGTAGTCACACATAGTACGAAGATCTTCAATTTTGTTGGGGTGGATGCCGGAAGCTGCAAGGTCGAGCACCGACACGCGGTGGCCGGCAGATTGGAGATGTGGTTTCACCTTGTACCAACACCATGCTCCATGGCAAGCACCATGCACCAGAACATAATGCTTTTTTTCCAGTTTTTCTGGAGCCATTTTTGCTTCTTCTTCTTCTTCTTGTTGCTTGGTTACTTCCTCTCTATGCTGTTGCTATTTATTGAAAAGACGGGTCAGATTTGAAGACTATCTGTTCAATGGACAAACGGAAGTGGATCCTCTGAAGTAGAAACTCTCTGAAGTGTCTCTAAAGTAGCTTAATCGTGGCCGTTGGACAATTGAAGGATCATGATTAAGCCACGTTGGAAGCTTAAAATGCGTCTGGAATCGAAATCCCCAACAGAACCATCTTTGTCATATGCATCTATGATTTTGGTTCCTTTGAAGCAGAATCTTCACTTCCGCGTGCTTCTCTTTCTCTTTCATCTACTCTCGTCTCATTCATTCGCAGACCCAACGAAGACAAACGCTGAACTAAATATTGCTTTCATACCTCTCACCTTTGCGTTTTTCACTTTGAATTTGTTTGGGTTTAGTTTGGAATCTTGCTGGAAGATAAACTTTTGGGTTGGGATGAATAAAATTGATAGGCAATACCTTTTTTTTTTTTGTGTTTTTGAAGATTTGATATACCTGACTTGTTTATTTTATTATCACTATTATGCCTTCTTTTGAATCACAGAACTAGGTTGCTGGGTTTTCTTTATTGCAAGTTTTTGCAGCTATATGATTTTAGCTTGAGAATGCTTAGTGAAATTTGGAATTTTTACATGTCCTTCCTGCAAATGCGGCGAAATCAAATCCTTGTTTAGCTTCATAATATGTGTGGGTCTTCCAGGCAGGGTTCAAATTTGACTCAGCATTTACAGGAACTCAAGCACTATTAGTATTTTTTTTAGTGAATTAAGTAAAAACAAAAAAAAGCTGTGAGCCATAATATATGTGTAGCTCTCCAAATCATCACTATTCTCGGTCTTTCCCTACCTTCAATTTTTCCCTCTTCTTATAAAACACAAAGCTGTGAGCCATTGGCCGTCTCTTTTTCTGCTCTGCTGCATCTCTATGCTGGCCCACGGCTGAAAGTCATGAATCGCTGCAGAAGAGGCGAATATGGCCGAACATCCTAGCCGTTGCTTCGATCAATGCTTCTAGTTATACCACGTCTCCATTCAATAATCAAAACGTCCCGTTTTGGCTTACTTCAGGGGCACTTCATGCCTGCCTCAATTCAGAGGATCTGATTCCTGGACAAACCCCATTTTTTATTTTTTACCGTTAACTTTTTTAATAAACGTAGTGAGTACTTTTTCCAAATCAATAATACACTCTTCCAAATTTTTAGAATAAATTATATAAATTTCTCTTATCCAATTTTTTTATTTTTGAAATATATATAAAAAATTTTAAACAAAAAAATTACATTATATAAACTTCTAAATTTTTTGACTATATTCAGGTAAAAAGATTAAAATTAATTTAAATTATAATGTAACCTTTTGTTTTAGAAAAAATATGTGTATATTTTGAAAATAAAAGAAATATCTATATAATTTTAACAAAATTTAGAAAATATTATGTAATTTATTTAATTTTTATTTTTTATATTAAAAAAATTGTTAAATAATAACAAACAATGAAATAATTTTATTTATATTTTCTCCTTACAAACAGGGCAGATATTTTTATAGGAGTTTTAATTTTGAATTTAAAACTTAAGCACTTAAGGAAAAGTATGTGTCAATTCCATCATTAATTGCTTTAATATTATCCTAACAATTATTTTCGATAATCAAATATTATAAGAAAATGAAGTTAGTGCACTTGCTTTTTTTAATGAAAAATTATAATTTCAATTTTCAAATTAAAAATATTTAGACTGAAAAAATTTAAATTTTAAAATTATTATAAAACATTTTAGAACAAAAAAATTTTAATTTTTAATTCTAAATTATAATTTATTATAAAATTTAAATTTTTATACTAAAATATTTTAAAATAATTTTAAAGTTTAAAATAGTTTAACATAAATATCTCAAATAGTAAGGGGTGCCCAAGATCCAACAAACCATTAGAGGAGAAAATATGTTATGTGGCGTTTTACTTTTCAGGTCAAGGAAATTCATTTACCTCTGCCACTAGTTAAACTTTTTTAGAATTAATAAGCTTAATTATAACAGCCAATGCCTTAACCTTTTTTAAAAACGACATACATGTTCCTTTTTTTAAAATAATATGATATAAATATTTTTAAACTTTATCTGAGACTAGCCGGTTTGATCGCAAAGAAAAAAGTTACTTAAACAAAAAATCGGGTTTTTCAGATTTAAAAATGTTTGGTCAAACTTCTAAAGGGGAAAATAAAAAAGTAACATTGAGTGTTGGTCGAAGTCTCTTTTTGCTACAGGAAATAATTGGAAAAGTTAGGTCTGATTGGTATGGGAGCATTTTTTTTACAATATTTATTATATTTTTGTAATTTTTATTTAATAATTTTTATTTTTATTATATTTTTTAAAATAATTTTATTCATTTCATTTATTCATTTTTATTTTTATTTTCATACTCAACATTTTCTGTATTAAATAACTTAAAACTTCTCTTTAAAAACAGTAGTAGAAGCAAAAAACTAAATTTTTTAGAAACAAAAATATCCTTGTTCAAAATTATTATTTACTATATCAGTCCTAAGTTATTTTTATGAAACCTCTTAGCATATTTTTCGCGCGTCATGCCAATTTCATTCCTATTTCTCAATTTCATTCCTGCCTATGATACCATGATACGAGGGCTCTCTTCTTCTCACCAACAAATTGCTGCCACCTATTATGTTCGCCTTGTTCAAGGATATGTTGTGCCATGGGTATTTATTGATGCACACTAGCCACCTATTATGAATGCTGGAGTTGGCTATCTGACTTGTTACTGGTGACTACAATGTTTGTGGCAGTAAACATGGCCTTTTCTTCTGCTTGAGTGTTTTTCAGATGCTATAGCGGAAATCAAGAGTTTGTGCATATTTGTCAGTTTGCTGATCGAAAGGAATAGATGCTGAGAAAAAGCGGGAGGTGGTGCAGATGGACAGAAGGGAAAGATATGGGTTGCTTACTCACAGAGCATGATGTCAGTTTAAGTGGCTACTCCACTGAAATAGGAGGGTCACAGAGCCACAGCTACGGACTTGGCTGCTTCTGGTATCTATCCTTAGTAGGTGCATATTCTTGGTCTATCTCAATCTATTTTGAGCTTTCTGTTGCAGCCCATTTGGTTGCTGCTCAGGAAAGGTAATGATTTTTTATCAATTTTGTGTAATATCTATTATATTATTGTAATTATTACTCAACAATATTTTATCACTTTTTTATTAATTTTTTTAAGTAAGGGCATAGAGGTGATCTCTATCTTCAAAATTATTTTTCATTTCTTCTTTTAAGCTAATTCTTTTTCCATTCTGTGTACAAAAAAACTCTTGATTCACAAACCTCTGCCACCATAGGAGAGATTCATCCTGGCGGGTCATCTCAATCTTTACCTATATGAATTTATTGTTCTATAAACAAATAGTTCAGTCCAGATGACTAGAGAGCATGTGAACAAGGAAAGTGCAAGACATCCATTCAAGCTCCATGACACAGTTTACATGTCACATTTTTACGAAATTGGATCATCTACATTTATGCAGTCATACAATTGGAAAGAAATTGACGTAAAAGGGTAAATGTATATATGGGATTTATGCTTTTTGCTTTATACTTATTTCTTTTTTCTTTTTTTCCCTCTACGTCTCTTTGATTGCATGATATACAATTAATTTATGATTGCAGAGGATCCAAATTTCATTTTTACATGTCCATTCATGAATCATAATCAACCAGAGTCCAGAGATGTACCTAAGCATTTCTTACGTCTTAAAGCTCATGAGGGAAGTTTTGCACCTGTCTAAGAGAATAGACTCTTACATGGACGGAGTTCTTACGTAAGGATGAGGGGCCCAACAAGACTCTAACCACCATGCTGTTGGGATTTAATTTCTTGGCTTCCGAGTCATACCAATTATCCCCACCTGAGGTAAGGGATTTGATCAGTTCAATCCACAACGTTGTAATTACGTATCCTTGATGTCAAAGTAATACACTGCTCTTAAATAAGCAGGATCTGACCACGCTTGGTCACTGGTGAGACCAGTGCGTCTCTATAATGACGATGTGGAACTACTGCAAAAAGAAATAGCAGTGGCTAAAGAGAGAAGTAGGGGAGTCCCCAGAGTCTCCATCATGTGCGAGCAAGATAACATGTTAGAAGTGGATGATTGAGAGAAGTCCTTCAAATAAGGTGAAAGTGATCGCTGCTTCGGATCACATGGTCATGTTCTAACCACTAGACCTATGTTCTCTCAGCCCAACTACAAGTTTCAGTCCCACTTACTGTTCTGTAAAACCATTTGGTATTTAGTACTTTGTTCATGTTTCCTCTCCCAAAACATAGCATATGACAATACTGTGAGTGGCTTTGCTTGTCTGTCCATTTGTGCCTGTAACCGGCGTGCCCCCACGTGTCGGAGGGACAGGTGGGTTACTGCGTTGGATACGAGAATACAATGTTGATCGATATTATACAATGTTTGTTAATAATGAGAATATATATAGATACGAGAAACTATTGAGTTTATTACAGAAAAGGATACTAAAATAAGTAATGTCAATAGATGTATTAGAAATTAAAATTGTCTGCTACATCTTTTTTAATAATTAATTTGATTTATTTACATTTTATAAAAAGAATTTACCTAAACAAAGCCTTTTTTTTTTTATTTGGTTTCTACTCCTACCAAGCTGGGTAAGAATGCCGAAAGACAGAGCTTGTTAACTGACCAAAAACAAATTTCTGCAATAAAGGTCAAGACAAAAAAAAAAAAAAAAAGGTTTTAGAGTATACGATGACAAAGCAAAGCACGCGTGAGGAAAGGGATAGGTAGCCAAAATGGAAAAGAGGAAGAGCCGTGTTGTGTTAGTTCACGGAGCATGCCATGGATGCTGGTGTTGGGGCAAGGTGGTCCCTCTTCTGAAATCAGCTCGACTCAAAGTGACGACTCTAGACATGGCTGCTTCTGGAATTCATCCCAAGCAAGTGCATGAGTTGAGCTCTTTAGAGAGTATTTTGAGCCTTTAACGGAGTTTATGGGGTGTTTGGAAGCAGAGAAACAGTGATATTGGTGGGTCATAGCTTAGGTGGGATCTTTATATCTATGGCCATGGAAAGATTCCCACACAAGATTGCAGCCGCAGCGTTTGTTGCAGCTATCATGCCTTCTCCTGACCTAAATTTGTCACCCCCATCCATCAGGCACTTCCTACTCTTTGCTATCTCACCCCCTCATTTAACCATAAAAATGAGGTTGTGTTTTGACCTACTTGAAATCAATTAATTAATAATTTTAAAACTTATATTCGAGTATAATGCATTTATGTACTTAAAAAAGGGATTCTGAAAAAAAAAAAAGATTAGAAAATCAGTAAACATATATTTGAAATTTAGCATACAAATATTTAGTTTTTTTATGTACTTAAAAATTTATATTTACAAAATTTTAGTATAAAGTATTGAAAATTTTTTCATATTCATTAAGTTTTAATATTTTATAAATAAATTTTCAAATATTTAAAAAAACTCATGTATATACACACACCAGCATCACCTTTTGGGCCAAGTGGTTGGTGGTTTTTGATGGTTGATTCATTTATGCAACACCAATTGTCGGCTTATTATGTGGGTATTGCAAAATTTTGCGCTCCCATTATTGTCCTCTTATTCCAATCTGCGTCCTGTCTCAGATTTAGATTTTGCATCATTTATAATTAAATGTTAGTTACATGACTTTGTGTGTGTGTGTATTTCGACGCAAATACTCATGAGAAATTTTTACAAATAATCAAAACTTGTTTTACATATGTGAGATTTTTCTGTACGAAATAGATTTTAATCATTAAATATACATACTCTTGATATACATAAGCTTTTTTTTAAATGGACAAGATAATAAATGAAGTGTGAGGAGCAAGATCTAGTTATAGACTACAATTGAAAGAAGCTGCCAAGTCAGCTTTCACCGTCAATTGTTAAACTCAAAAAGAAGTCCAACTTTCTTTCTTCCCTGATATGATTTGTAGTCCGTCCCAACTTTTGACTTCTTAGGGAGAAACCCTAAACCATACACATGTACCCAAATAAATCGGGTTGCTGATGGGTGAAGAGTAATCACCATCAGAAAGAATGTATGAACAAAAATTTTTGAGAGAGGAAAGTTCTGCTGCATCCTTCACTTAAGAAGAACAAAGCAGATCCAACGTGCGTGCATGCTTTGATTTTGTTTATAAATAGTGATTTTATATAGTGAAATAGAGTTGATGGGGTACTGATTTTGTGTATGTGTGCAACTTTTATCATATAATTGTTTAAACTTTCTTTTCTTTTTCTGGGAAAAATCACACTTTTGAACGTCTATTGTGCGCTACTTTCTCTCTGTTTCTATTTCACCATTTATCAATTTTTTTTTTTGACCTTTTAATTTCCACAATTGCAGTATAATCAAAGATTGGATTCTAACATGGACTCGAAGACTTTTTTATGATGAGGGTCCCAACAACAACATGCAAACGGACACATTTTGTTTGGACCTGATTTTTTGGCATCCAAGTTACGCCGCCTTTCGCCAATTGAGGTAATTCTAAAACTTTCGATAAAAAAAATCTACTTTTGTATAAAAAAGAAAAAACAATATTAAATTTTAAATAAATTTATAAGAATTAAGTTCCAAATCACTCGGTTTGATACCATGTCATTATCATTTCGATTTTTTTTTTAAAAAAATGGACTTCCAAATAAAGATATATAATTAATTTTCTTTCACACTCCTTAACAAAGAAAGTTTTTTCTTTAAATCTTAAATAATTAGATGCTTTTTGGTCCTGAAGGAACCTACAAAAGTATTCGTAAATAGTTGATTAAATTATTTAATAATATTATTATATTGATAGCAATTAAAATCATTACTTTTTTTATTAATCATTTTCCATGCGCACTAAATACGCCCCACAAATTTGATTAGGCATTTCGATTTCAATCAAGCATCTCGTCAACTTCCATGCCTTTCGTCCCTTTTTTTTTCAATAATATAAGTGTATCATTTCTTTAATAATATTATTATACATATATCATTTAGTTAAAAAATTATATAATTATTTATGAAAATTTTATATCTATCATAATATTATTATAGAATTTAATAATAAAAATATACAAGGTATAGAAATTTTTTTTTTTAAGTTATGATTGCTTTCCATGAAGAAATTTATTTGGGTCCCTCGCGGTGTCGCTGGTGAGACCCCCTCGCTCATATGGAGACAAGTGGTGTTGGGAGAAGAAACGACGGTAACTGAAGTTGGGAAGTATACGCATCTCGAAGGTATGATATTTTTTTTTACGTAATTAGTATAATATTTATTATATTTATTTTTTAAATTATTTTTTAAAAAATAAAAATAAAATATTTTTTAATTTTATTTAATTTATTTTTTATTACTATATCTTTCAACCAAACAAACATAATGTGCTTTCAACCGAAGCCTTAAAACAGGATTTTTAAATGTTAAAGACTGAAAGAAAATCTGAATGAACACATCAAAGAAAATCTGATATACGTCAATCCTTTTCCGTCTTGGTCCTGAATGCTGCGTACTTGATTACAGAATCTAGTGATTTGGCTGCCCGTTTACATAACCCCTAACACGTTCACCTCTGTTCAAGGGTATGTTGGGCCACCATCTAGATTCTGGAATGGGAATTGATTGATGCATAATTTTGAGTCTTTTGGTGTGAGTTGAGTTGGTTTTGTAAATTCAAATATTTCCTCCCCCATGGATATAGAAAAAAAAGAAAATTACGCAGAATCTGAAATCCATTTTTGCTTTTTGTGAGTCTCTGCTATTGTCACGGTTGCAGAAAAGAAAACCCACTTTATTGATGTCTTACAGTCTCCAGTGAGAACCTTGTAAACAGAAACGAAATAAATACAATCTAAGCAGTGGCAACATTAATTAATCTAAGCATACTTAGAAGCAATCAGCAGGAGAGCATCGCAAAGTTCTCGAGGCTTGCAAAGCATAGCCATATGATCTGCGTCCTTGATTTCCAGAGTTTCATTAATACCAGCATTTTGGATCATCCATAGCTGAAATTCCATTGGAATTGCCTTGTCCTCATTGCAAACAATGTAGACACGTGGAACCGACCCGTATCCTTCTTTAGAGAAGTTCTTTGATTTAGACAAGTCTTCAACGAACAACGACCCTGGCCTAATCAATGCCTTCGCCAATTCAAGATCCTGCAAATTTCAATTTCTTCCAATCCGTCAACAATTCTAATCTAAAATTTAAGAGAGAGAGAGAATGAGCTACAAGGAGGGGGAAGCAAAGCAACCACAAGTACCTCCGCGGAGGAGAGTTGATAGAGCTTGGAGGACAAGAACTCTGGACCAAAAAACATTGTCGTTATGCTTCCGCATCCCCAGAATCGTGTGTCCAACCATCCTGCGGTTGGCGTCCTCTCAATGTACTGTTCAAACAGAAAAGACCAATGCAAGACTTGATTGTGTGTGTGTTATACATTCATATATATATATATATATATATATATATAGTTAGCAACGGCAACACGAAGCCTCAAATAATTGTCACCTGTTCTGTTCTCTCTGTTGATTATTTGATATTTAATTTCAAAAGCCATGTATACCTGTTCCAGGACATAGGATGGCCTGTGGTGGGTGTCCGGCATAAAAGCAGCCAAGAAAACAGCAACAGCTACCTTGTGTGGGAATTGGTCGATGGCAAGGGCTAAGCTCAAGCCTGCTAGGCTATGGCCGACAAGAACAACCTTTTCTTCGGGAGGGAGGGAGGCCAACAACTTCAACAGAGGCTCAGAGTAGTCACACATAGTACGAAGATCTTCAATTTTGTTGGGGTGGATGCCGGAAGCTGCAAGGTCGAGCACCGACACGCGGTGGCCGGCAGATTGGAGATGTGGTTTCACCTTGTACCAACACCATGCTCCATGGCAAGCACCATGCACCAGAACATAATGCTTTTTTTCCAGTTTTTCTGGAGCCATTTTTGCTTCTTCTTCTTCTTCTTGTTGCTTGGTTACTTCCTCTCTATGCTGTTGCTATTTATTGAAAAGACGGGTCAGATTTGAAGACTATCTGTTCAATGGACAAACGGAAGTGGATCCTCTGAAGTAGAAACTCTCTGAAGTGTCTCTAAAGTAGCTTAATCGTGGCCGTTGGACAATTGAAGGATCATGATTAAGCCACGTTGGAAGCTTAAAATGCGTCTGGAATCGAAATCCCCAACAGAACCATCTTTGTCATATGCATCTATGATTTTGGTTCCTTTGAAGCAGAATCTTCACTTCCGCGTGCTTCTCTTTCTCTTTCATCTACTCTCGTCTCATTCATTCGCAGACCCAACGAAGACAAACGCTGAACTAAATATTGCTTTCATACCTCTCACCTTTGCGTTTTTCACTTTGAATTTGTTTGGGTTTAGTTTGGAATCTTGCTGGAAGATAAACTTTTGGGTTGGGATGAATAAAATTGATAGGCAATACCTTTTTTTTTTTTTGTGTTTTTGAAGATTTGATATACCTGACTTGTTTATTTTATTATCACTATTATGCCTTCTTTTGAATCACAGAACTAGGTTGCTGGGTTTTCTTTATTGCAAGTTTTTGCAGCTATATGATTTTAGCTTGAGAATGCTTAGTGAAATTTGGAATTTTTACATGTCCTTCCTGCAAATGCGGCGAAATCAAATCCTTGTTTAGCTTCATAATATGTGTGGGTCTTCCAGGCAGGGTTCAAATTTGACTCAGCATTTACAGGAACTCAAGCACTATTAGTATTTTTTTTAGTGAATTAAGTAAAAACAAAAAAAAGCTGTGAGCCATAATATATGTGTAGCTCTCCAAATCATCACTATTCTCGGTCTTTCCCTACCTTCAATTTTTCCCTCTTCTTATAAAACACAAAGCTGTGAGCCATTGGCCGTCTCTTTTTCTGCTCTGCTGCATCTCTATGCTGGCCCACGGCTGAAAGTCATGAATCGCTGCAGAAGAGGCGAATATGGCCGAACATCCTAGCCGTTGCTTCGATCAATGCTTCTAGTTATACCACGTCTCCATTCAATAATCAAAACGTCCCGTTTTGGCTTACTTCAGGGGCACTTCATGCCTGCCTCAATTCAGAGGATCTGATTCCTGGACAAACCCCATTTTTTATTTTTTACCGTTAACTTTTTTAATAAACGTAGTGAGTACTTTTTCCAAATCAATAATACACTCTTCCAAATTTTTAGAATAAATTATATAAATTTCTCTTATCCAATTTTTTTATTTTTGAAATATATATAAAAAATTTTAAACAAAAAAATTACATTATATAAACTTCTAAATTTTTTGACTATATTCAGGTAAAAAGATTAAAATTAATTTAAATTATAATGTAACCTTTTGTTTTAGAAAAAATATGTGTATATTTTGAAAATAAAAGAAATATCTATATAATTTTAACAAAATTTAGAAAATATTATGTAATTTATTTAATTTTTATTTTTTATATTAAAAAAATTGTTAAATAATAACAAACAATGAAATAATTTTATTTATATTTTCTCCTTACAAACAGGGCAGATATTTTTATAGGAGTTTTAATTTTGAATTTAAAACTTAAGCACTTAAGGAAAAGTATGTGTCAATTCCATCATTAATTGCTTTAATATTATCCTAACAATTATTTTCGATAATCAAATATTATAAGAAAATGAAGTTAGTGCACTTGCTTTTTTTAATGAAAAATTATAATTTCAATTTTCAAATTAAAAATATTTAGACTGAAAAAATTTAAATTTTAAAATTATTATAAAACATTTTAGAACAAAAAAATTTTAATTTTTAATTCTAAATTATAATTTATTATAAAATTTAAATTTTTATACTAAAATATTTTAAAATAATTTTAAAGTTTAAAATAGTTTAACATAAATATCTCAAATAGTAAGGGGTGCCCAAGATCCAACAAACCATTAGAGGAGAAAATATGTTATGTGGCGTTTTACTTTTCAGGTCAAGGAAATTCATTTACCTCTGCCACTAGTTAAACTTTTTTAGAATTAATAAGCTTAATTATAACAGCCAATGCCTTAACCTTTTTTAAAAACGACATACATGTTCCTTTTTTTAAAATAATATGATATAAATATTTTTAAACTTTATCTGAGACTAGCCGGTTTGATCGCAAAGAAAAAAGTTACTTAAACAAAAAATCGGGTTTTTCAGATTTAAAAATGTTTGGTCAAACTTCTAAAGGGGAAAATAAAAAAGTAACATTGAGTGTTGGTCGAAGTCTCTTTTTGCTACAGGAAATAATTGGAAAAGTTAGGTCTGATTGGTATGGGAGCATTTTTTTTACAATATTTATTATATTTTTGTAATTTTTATTTAATAATTTTTATTTTTATTATATTTTTTAAAATAATTTTATTCATTTCATTTATTCATTTTTATTTTTATTTTCATACTCAACATTTTCTGTATTAAATAACTTAAAACTTCTCTTTAAAAACAGTAGTAGAAGCAAAAAACTAAATTTTTTAGAAACAAAAATATCCTTGTTCAAAATTATTATTTACTATATCAGTCCTAAGTTATTTTTATGAAACCTCTTAGCATATTTTTCGCGCGTCATGCCAATTTCATTCCTATTTCTCAATTTCATTCCTGCCTATGATACCATGATACGAGGGCTCTCTTCTTCTCACCAACAAATTGCTGCCACCTATTATGTTCGCCTTGTTCAAGGATATGTTGTGCCATGGGTATTTATTGATGCACACTAGCCTTTTGGTGTGAGCCTCTGGTAAAAAATGCTACTCTCTCCGATGTTTTTTATAAAAAATTTAAAGAGATTTTTTTTATTTTAAAATATAAAAAATATATAATATATTTTTTTTATACAAAATAAATATGGGTAAAATAAAAAGAAATTATCAATTTTAATCTTAATTAATAAATTAAATTGATATTAATTATTTTTTTAATACTAATTTGTAAATTCAAACCTTGTCTCTGTAATGTATCTAGACCCCAAAAAGAAAAAAAAAAACGGAGAATCTGATATATACAAGAGTCTGACATTTTATTTAATGCTATGTGCACACTTGCAGAAAAACCACCTTATTGATGTCCCTGTCTCCAATGAGAACCTTATAAAGAGAAACGAAATAAATACATAGCAGCAACATCAATTAATCTAAGCATACTTGGAAGCAACCTGCAGGAGAGCATCGCCAAGTTCTTGAGGCTTGGAAAGCATGGCCATGTGATCTGCGTCTTTGATTTCCAGCATCTCATTAATCCCAGCATTTTGGATCATCCATAGCTGATATTCCATGGGCATTGCCTTGTCCTCATTGCAAACAATGTAAACACGCGGAACCGACCCGTACCCCTCTTTAGAGAAGTTCTTTGCTTTAGATAAGTCTTCAACGAAATAGGACGCTGGCCTCATCAATGTCTTAGCCAATTCAACATCCTGCAAAAATCATTTTCTTCGATTATAAAAATCCATGAACAATTTTACTACAGTGTTTAATAGTAAAGCCCCCCCTCGCATGTGTGATATGTGAGACAGTGGATGAGGTAGAAGGGCAAGGAAGCAGCCCTGATCAGCACCTCTGTGGAGCAGAGTTGATAGAGATTGGAGGACAAGAACTTGGGACCTAACAACATTGATGTTATGGTCCCACATTTAGAGAACTCTGTGTCCAACCATCCAGCGGTTGGGATCCTCTCAAAGAACTGTTCATAAAGAAAAGTCCAAATTAAATAATCGAACTCCTAATCATTTATGACATTATACCAAAACCCAAATCAGAAATCTGAGAAGCATACCTGTTCCAAGACATAGGATGGTCTGTGATGGGTATCAGGCAAAAAAGCAGTTAAGAAAACGGCAAGGGCTACCTTGTGTGGGAATTGGTCGATGGCAAGGGCTAAGTTCAAGCCTGCATAGCTGTGTCCGACAAGAACCACCTTTTCATTGGGTGGGAGGGAGGCCATCAACTTCAACAAAGGCTCAGAGTAATCCGACAAAGTACGAAGATCTTCGATTTTGTTGGGGTGGATGCCGGAAGCTGCAAGGTCGAGCACTGAGACGCAGTGCCCAGCAGATTGGAGACGTGGCCTGAGCTTGTACCAACACCAAGCGCCGTGGCAAGAACCATGCACCAGAACATAATGCTTTTTGTTCTCTGGTTCTGACGCCATTTTTGCTTGTGTTTTGGTCCCTTTCTCTCTGGGCTATGATATGATTAAGAATTAAGAAATGCATTGAGACGAAGGGAACCAAGCATTTTGGATGGCTTTTTGACCCGAGGGAAAAAGACAAAATAATATATATATATATATATATATATATATATATATATATATATATATATATATATATATATATATAAAATTTAAAAAATTATTTTCTTGAATATATAATATATTTTTTTTACACAATGGGGCGGCTGTGGCTTCGTGTTTTTTTTAATAATTATTAGGGATGGTGGCTCGATGTCCCTATATATTTTATTTTTTTAACTCTTATTTTTTTTTAAATCATTGTAATTTTTTTAATTTTAAAGAATATTTTGTGTATTTGTACTTTGAGAAATATATTTTTTTAATATGTATATATAATTTTTTTATTTTTTAAATAAAAATATTTGTATTTTGAGGATTATTTTTTATTTTTTAAATTTGTATATGTAAATAATTTTTATTTTTAATGTTAATTTGTATTATAAAATTTTTGTAAAGGAAATATAAACATATTTTTAAAAATTAATTTATACAAAAGAATTTATATTTCTATTTATAAAAGAGTTAATTTAATATTATTGTTTAGAAATGTTGTCTGTATAAATGTATTTTTTAAAATTGTTAATTAACATTGTTAAAAATATTACTTATTGAAATTAAATAATAACATTATATATATATTTATTTATGTGTGCGTATGTATATTTTTAATAAATTTATTGATTGATTATAATATAAATTAATGTTGGTAGAAAAGAAAATAAGAATTATTTTTAAAAAATGGATTTAAAAGTACAATTTAATAATACAAATAAGTATAGAAATTGAAATAGATAAAGAAAAAAAAAAGAATAATATCAATCATCATCTATAACAATGGTCTATTTTATATTAACACCCTCTCTTTATTCGTTATAATTGACATTGTTGTAGCTAATCTTACTCTTCTTTTTCATCTTTCTTCTCGTCTTCTTCCTCATCATCATTGTCATTTTTATCTTCTTTCTTTTTTTCTTTTTCTTCGAACAATTCATTTCCTCCCTAATTACGAATTTATTGAAAAGTTAAATTTCATTAAAGAGATTGAATAAAAATAATTGGTTGATTTAGGGTGAAGAAACCTTGTTGAAGTTGGTAAAATAATCCCTATTGTTTGAAAGAAGTATGAGCATACTTAATACTAAATGTAAATGAATTTGTAAATAATGATATTAACGGTACCTTCAACATTGACCTTCGGGTTAGATTAAAAAAAAAATTAAGGAACGCAGAGCTTGCCTTATGAATAAAAAAAAAAAATCATTTGTGGCCCTCATAATTAAAAAAAAAAATTAACAAGGACGTAGAGCGTCTCTAAAAAAAAATTAAAGCCTACATGACGTGGAGCCATAGGGTCCGCATTGTATAAAAAAAATATGTATTTACAGAAATAATTCTTTTAGGTTATATATTATTATTGTATATATATAGTAAACTTTTTTTATTGTAAATGATTCTATTGCATGTCGTATAATAAACTTTTTTTAAAGATTTTTTTAAGAGTTACAAATTTTAATTGGATATTTAAAATTGCAATTAGGATATAGTTAAAAGTTATGAAATATAATTTTTTTTTACAATTAAAATTTTTGTTCTCATAATTATAATTTTTATCATTTTCATTAAATCTTACTCCTTAAAAAAAGCTTTAAAAAAAGCTTACTGCCTGGCTTGTAACAAGATCTCCTCTTGCAAGGATCCAAAATGGTTTTTTCTATTCTTTTATCTCAAATAGAAAGGAGGTTTCCAGATGCAACTAACCTTAAGAGGACAAATTATATGATGTTTAGGAGGAAATTTTTAAAAAATGGATCCTCTGCATTGTGTAATTAGAAGAATAAGATTCAAAATATTTATCATTGTAAGTTACTTTTTAGTGTTAACTTTACATTTTAAATTTATCTCTTTTCAACTATGTGATGTTAATTTTCTCTTGAACTACAGAAAATCCAAACATGAAATTCATTTATCTATTTTACTATTTATATTTTTTAGAATTCAATTCAATTGTAAGGGTTGAGGCCCTAATTTTTTTTTTTCATTTTATATTGTAGATGTTCTTCTTTTATTATTAATAATATGATACAAATATTTTTAAACTTTGAGATTAATTTTTTTTATTATAAAAGTATAATTTTATAATTTTAAATATTCTAAATTGATAGGGAAGATATGCTTTTAAAGTTATCAAGAAAAAAAAATTAAACTCAAGTTAATAAAATAAAGAATAGTAATCCTTCCTTAATTATTAGACTAACTTCTTTGACTGAAATCTTATATGTTTGAAGTTTGATACTATTATAAATTAACAAAAACTTGATCATAAATTAATTTTATTAATATCCAAACTTCAGCATAAATATGCACTTAAAATATGTACTTAATTAGTAATAATAAAGCACGTTGCAAAGTAAAAGATGGCATTGATTTACCTTTAAAATATAAAAGGATTGATTAGAGATGCTAATGGTGGTAGATGAATAAAAGGATACACTTCTTTCTATGCATAATGTCACGGACTTGGGTTTTCCAACCGACCATGCAGCACTTAGATACTTCCAACTCGTACCTAAGTCAGCCTTTCTCCCTTAGACTCCACTAGGAGGCTTGATCATAAGAGGAAGCAGAGAATTCCAGAGGCTTCTAGAATCTTCTTCCATTGCATGCCCGTGTCAATAAGTGGGGAAGGTAATCACTGACCTAGGATTCAAACATATTGTGATTGAAGGTGATTCCAAAGCTCGTATCTCATCAATTTAGTCAATTATTGTATGTTGAGTAATATTTACCTATTGAATAGAATCCAAATTAGGAGGATTGCCCTTGAGAGCTGCGCCTTATTCATTCTCATAGAAAAGGTAATCAATGTGCATTTCAATTGGCATACATGATGCTTCTCAATGATCTCTGTAGTTTTTATCAACCCCAACGTTATAAGTTGGAGATCTTTGTTGATCTGAATTTACGAAATTGTATTTGCCCCGTCTAATTTCTTGTAAATCTCTTACCCCTTCTTTTTTATTAATAATAATAATAAAAGAGTAAGTCCTTTTTCTACGTAAATATTAAGTGTATCAAAACATGTAGGGCTTGGGACTCATTTGGTACAGAGAATTACGGCATGTTTGGTATGCGGTAGGAAACGAAAAAGGAAATAAAAAATTAGGAAAAATTCTAATTTTATCCTTCTAATTATTATTTAATACTATCTATCAATCATTATCTAATTATTATCCAATTATTAAAAGTAAGGGTATTATAGTAATTTTCTATCTCTAAAATAACCTTTTTCCTTTCCATTTCCATTTCTATATCTAACTTTCTGTGTACCAAACGAGCCGTTAGTTTTTTATGGAATGAGAATGAGAATGGGAAGAAATCTTATAATTTATAATTATATTTGGTATGATAAAAGAAAAAATATAAATATTTTTACTTTTTTATATTTGATTACGTAGAAATGATATAAAAATGAAATGAAAAAATAATTAAAAGATCAAAATACCTCTAATTATTACTAATAATTATAAATGTAATAAAATATTTATTTTTAATTACTAATAATAATAAATAATACAATAATTATTTTTAATTACTATTAACAGTAATAAAATAATATTTTAATTTTGATTATCTTTAATAAAAAATTATTATTATTTTTTTTCATGGAGAGCCCAATTCTTTGCATGAAGAGAGGAGAAAAGATTCTTGCAAATTTAGGAATGGCCAACCTTATAGAAAGAGGCTTCCTGCATATCAAATAGTTCAATTGCTAAATTTCATCTCCCTTCCCTATTCCCTGCCTCCGATTCCATCACACCAAACGAGGCCCAAATGTAATTTTGATGGTTCCTCACCTCATAATATATTCTTCAATTACAAGTAATGATGTAGTTAGTGCAGTCATAATAATCACACTGTCTTTTAATTACTTATAATTAGAATTTCATTAAGATTAAATACTTTAAATATAATAATTTTTAATTTCAAAAATAACATTTTATATTAAATGTATGTTAATAAACTTAAGAATTGCCATAACTTTAATAAAGTTTTAAAATAAATTAAAATCATGATTTTCATTATAAAATCATTTACATTGAAATAGAAGTTTTAAAAAATATTTTTTAAAAAAATTAATAAAAAAAATTGATTATTTTTCAATTTAAAAAAAATGTATATTTTTAAAAGAGATGAAATGACCATGTAATTTAAGCATTTCTTAATAGAATGGAGAGTAATTTATAAAAATAAAAAAAATTGATGTTATTCAAATATTTGAAACAATTCAGACATCCCAAAAGATTAAAAGTCATACTCTTGGGCTCTTTTTAAAAAATTAATTATAAGGAACCAACCGGAAAATTATTCTCCTGGTGAATTAACTTGTAGCCACGAAACTTTGACACGCAAACCTTATAATGTCGGCCAAGTAATTAGTCCGCACTAATAGACAAAAAGTATGGTTACCAGGGCCCACAAGCGTTGATCATTGAAGTGAAGGCCACGCAAGCATTTGCCAATTCGAAGAGATTAAGGTCATAAATAAGCATTTTATTTACTCATTCTAAATAAGCTATCATCAATTTTTCATCCAATAATAATAATAAACCTACCGTCGACTGATCGTTCATTTACATAAATGATTCCGCATACTCCTACAGGTGCGAAGTTGGGACACAGTGGCTAGACAATCTCAGCATTATCTCATTGAACTGAAAGGAAGTCTCGTTCATTCCTTTGCTTTGTTTGCTCAGCACTATATGCAAGTTTTAGTTTTTCTTTTTTTAATTTCTAGGAGAAAGTATATTTTATTTCTGTCATCCATAGTCCAATTATTATATTGGTACATAAATCTTAAGATATAACATAATATCTTCATAAAAATAATGTTTAGCATTTAGCGTTTGTGAAAATATTTTATTATATAATAAAGTTTATGATAGTACTTTGTTACGTTTAAAAATTTATATATTAATTTTATAATTAAACCATGTAAAAGAAAATTATCTTTTCTCCTGTTACTGAAAACTGGTTATGTGGCAAAAAAGAAAAAAAATAGTAATAAAGAAAAAAAAAAAGATATTCGTAGTAACTCGTCGCTAGAATATCAGTGATATTGAAAATATTCTTAAGTACAATCAAAATAAAAGTAAAGAGTTTATAAAAATGGTTATATTAGCAGATCTTACTAGTTACAGCGTTAACACATCTATAATATATTTTCACTGAGTCCTTAAATTAACTTTGGGTGCAAGAAAAAAAATATATATATATATATATATATATCCGGCTTTCACCATGGCCTTTCTTCTCCTATTGTGAAAATTAACAAGATTTGGTCAAATGCCCGATGGGACCAAAAAATCTACTTAAAACAGTTAAATCAAATGACGACACCTTCAATTTTTTCTTAGGCTCTGGCAATATGGCTACAGGTGCAATTCCTCTACCGTTTTCATCACGGCATAGGATTACGACATTTTGAATCATTCATCTTTGAAATTCTTTTATCACAACCTAGTCATTATTGCTAAACCAAACTAAATTGGACTAACCCATGCGTCTTGTTAGCCGCCGCTCTTGATATTAATTATATAAAACTAAAATATATTTATTTTAAAATATAAATTGCAACACAAGATTCATACATTAATAATAATAGAAGTAAAAACAAAACATAAAAGCCATATCCTCTTGGTCGGAAAAAGAATCCAATAGTCTAACTTAATTTTTTACAATAGTCTACAGCCAAAAAAAATAAAAAAGAGGTTGACAGAAGTGTGAAAGAGAGGGAGGGAAAAAAGGATTTTTTGATGACCGTGTGAGTTTTCAAGTAGCTGATTTTAGTTATACAAAATTTTTTAAAAAATGCTAACGTAAAAATTGATTACTCTCTTATCAAAAGATATCAGTTAATAATATGTATATAAAATTCAAAAATCAAATACCACCCATAAAAATAATTTAATTTAACTTTGAAATATTATTTAATTTAATTTAAAATATCCCAACAACTAATGTGGAATATATTAAATAAATATTTAATTAAAATATTATCTTTAACAAATATATCAAATTAAAATATTGCAACATTCTCCCTCTTAGTTCAATTACAATTTGTCAGATAACACATTCAGGGGTATAAGAATTATGGCGTTAAATTCTTTAATCAAATAAATATTACCTTTCATGTATTACTTGTAAAATGTCTTTAATTTTATTGGATATATAATTTTTATAAATAAGTTTTAAACGTTTATTCGGGTTTTAACTAATATGTTTGTCAATCTCCACCACAATGTATACAAATTTATAGAGATAACAAATAAAAAATTTCATTTCATTATGCATCTTAATCATACTAAATATGGCTTAAGACCCATCTAATTTCATTATGTATTTCAATCATACTAAATATGGCTTAAGACCCGTCTAATGCACATGATCTTTAAACTCTTTCGAATACATCCGTTTAGTTAATGAATCGACTAACATATCTTTCATCTAAATATGCTCTAGGATCACTTGATTATCTTTGACCATTTCCTCCAAAACTAATTACTTAATGTCAATATGTTTACTTTAATTTCACTCTTGTTATTTTTAGCCAATAAAATTGTAGTTATATTATCACAAGGCACTTTAATGGATCTAGAGATTGAGTTTGCAATCTTAAATTTAACAAGAAAATTTCTTAACCATATAGTATATGAATTAGTCTCGTAAGTTCAAACAAATTCGGCATCTATAATGGAAGTAGCAATCAAAGACTGCTTAGCACTCTTCCATAAGGTGACACTTTTAACTTGTACAAATATATAACTAGATGTTGATTTTTTGGTGTCAACACATTCTACAATGTTTGAATATGAATATTTAATAATTTATAAGTTGTCCATCCTTTTGTAAGTAAGCACATAATCTTCAATACCTTTAAGGGGTGTTTGGATGGGAGTTTTTGGAAGAGAAGGGAGGGGAGGGGGATAAGATATTTGATTGAAAAAATTAGAGAGGAGGGGGAAGGAGGCAAATTTCACTCCCCTCCAAATTGGGGGGTTTTGGAGAGGAGGAGAGGGGAGAACAATTTTTTAATTTGTAATTTACTTTATTGTCTCTTAATATTTTAATATTTTAATATATTAATATTTAATAAAAATTTAAGATAATTTTTTTTCCATCAAGAATTAAAAATAAAAAAATTAAAATTCATAATTTTTTTAAATATTGATATAAATAACTTTTTTATAAAAATAAAATAAAATAATATAAAGGTAAATTTGTCCAAATATAATTACCTCTCCTCCCTCTCCTGAACCAAATAATAATCTCCCATCTCTTTCCCTCCAACCAAACAAAATTCATTAAACCTACTCCCCTTCCTTTCGTTGAACCAAACAGAGCATTAAGATATCTCATAACTTTTTTTATAACTCTTCAATTATCCATTTCAAGATTACTTTGATATCTTCCTAATATGTCTATAGCAAAAGTTATATCAAGCCTTATGCAGACATGTGCATAGGCTTCTTACTATTGAAGCATAAAAAACATTCTTCATCTATTTTCTCTTCAACTTATTATCGGGATATTGAAATAAACCAAATTTATCTCCTTTCACTATAAATAACTCACTAGGTGAATAATCTTTCATCTCAAATCATTCAAGAATTTCATTTTATATAGGTCTCTTGCGATAGTCTCAAGATACATTGAGACTTATCTCTATAGATCCTTATGCTAATGACATAAGATGCCTTATTTATATATTTTATTTTAAAATTCTTAAACATGAACTATTTCACCTTATATAATAACCATAAATCACTTGAACCAAACAAAATATCATCTATATATAAGATTAGAAATATGATCTTAATCCCACTGACCTTGTGATACATAAATTGATCCATGATATTCTTAACAAAGCCAAAAAAATGTGATTATATCATTTGAGGCCTACTCAAGTCCATAAATTGACTTCTTCAACTTGCAAACTAAATTTTTAGCATCCTTTGAGATAAACTCTTCAAGTTATGTCATACATATCTCTTCATCAAGATCGCCATTGAGAAAGGCAATTTTAATATTCATTTGATATAATTCTAAGTTAAAATGAGTTACTAATATCATGATAATATGGAAAGAATTTTTTTAAAAAAATAAGAGAATTTTTATTTATTTTTTATAATCAATTCATTCCTCTTAGGTAAAACCTTTTTAAAACCAACCTTGTCTTGTAATACTCTATGTTGCCTAGTAAATCCTTTTTGGTTTTGAAAATCCATTTACATTCAATGGCCTTAGCCTAACTACGCAACTCTACAGGTTTCCATACAGTGTTGTTTGCCATAGATTCTATTTCATTAACCATGTCATCATATCACAATTTAGAATTATCATTATTTATAACCTGTGTGAGTCATCCTTAACACTTATGTCATAGTCAGTTTCAGTAAGATACATTATGTAAACACTAGGTATTGCCAACTTCCCTTCTCTAGTTGATTTCTTTTAATTGAATCTCTTATGAAGTTCAAGGTTACATTAAATGAATATCTTTTGCTACTAGTTAAGGTGCCTCTTCAACATTATGAGGCTCCTCAACTTGAATGGTAGAATTCTCTAAATGAAGATACTCCTAGTTTCTATTATAATCAATAAGAACTGTTGGAACTTAATTATGTTTTTTATTTATCGTAGTAGAATGAATGCCTTGTAGAACAAAAGTTTCACCATAATAAATAAAGGTTGTTGGTTGAATGTGATCATCTTGAATGACCATGTTATGAGGTTGACCACTCATACTAATTACATCATTTTTTAAAAATTTGACATTCCTAAATTTTACGAATTTCATAATTTGTAAAGAACAGTAAAATTTATAACTTTTTGACCTTTTCTATATAACCAACAAAATGCACAATAACAGTTATAGAATATAACTTTCTTTTTATGTGGATTATATGCTCTTACTTTAGGAAGATAACTCCATGCATGTATATGATTCAAGTTGGACTTCCAATCTTTCTAAATTTCAAAAGGTGTTTTAAATATTGCTTTTGTTAAAACCTAATTTATAATATATACAACTGTCTTAAATATATCTCTCCACAAAAAATAAAGAAATTTAAAGTTATTAAGCATACTCTTCACAATGTCTATCAGTGTCTTATTCCTTCTTTCTACCACACCATTCATATTAGGTGAGTTAGGCATGGTGAATTGTGGAACAATACCATACTCTTGAAGAAATTGAGGAAATATACTTAGTTTTTATTCCTTATTAGTTTATCTTCCATAATATTCACTTCATTTATCATATCTATTATTTTGATTTGTTTTCCTGTTTATTTTTCTACTCTTACCTTATGTTACTTAAAGGCATTTAGTGTTTCACTTTTATTATAAAGTAAGTAAAAATACATGTACTAAGAGAAACATTTGATAAAGGAGATGAAATACGTTTGACTATTAGAATATAAATTAATATAGCACATATTAGTATAAATAATCTTTAATAATTCAAAACTCCTTTTAGTCCCTTTACATGACTTATTGATCTATTTGCCTTTTATGCAGTTGAGACATAAATCAAGATTAGTAAAGTCTAGATATCGGAGAATCACATCGTTTACTAATATTTTGATTCTATCCATAAAGATATAGCCTAATCTCTTACCCACAAGCTAGCTGAGTTCTCATTCATGACATATCATTTGATATCAGAACTATTATATGGGGTTATTAAAGAATTAGGAACATCATTAATAGTAAGAAGTATAAACAAACTATCAATCAAAGAAATTCTCTTAATAGGAATACAATATTATAATAAATTAAATTCAGGTCCATAAATTTTTATCGAAAAACTTAACAATATTAACTTTGGGACTAAAATCAAAATTTTTTAAAAAACTAAGAACATAAAAAGTTGATATAAAAAGTTTGATTAAGATCCAATATATAACCAGAAGATAAAATAATTCTATAAGTCCTTACAGCCTTATCGCTGAGCTAATTCTATTGCTTGGAAATATTTTAAATTCATTGGGATATGGATTCCTTATGTTGAAAAAGGCCTTGCATAGTATTTGAAATATGAATTATAAATTTAGTATCAATCTACCAAGTATCATGACATATATTAATTAAATGAGTTTCAAAACATACTAAAAGTAGAGGTACACCTTTCTTACTTAACCAAACCTTTTTTTTTTAAGACATTCATTTTTTGTGTGCCCTATCTTCCTGCAGCATAGCAGTCTCCTTATTTGATAATGAACAAAAGTAATATTTTTCTTCTTGCCCTTTCCTTTAATGTCATTCTTCTTCTTAGGGAGTATTTGGTTCAACCAAGGGGAGGGGAGGGGAGGGGAGGGGAGGGGAGGGGTTTTAATGATATCTTGTTTGGTTGATTTGGAGGGGAGGGGAGGGGAAGGGTTTTAATAAAATCTTGTTTGGTTAAGGAGGGGAGGGGAGGAGAGATAAAATTAAATGGACAATTATACCCTTATGATATTAGAATTTTTTATTTTTTTTTATTTTTATAAAAAAGACTTTTTCTTGCTTTTTATTATTAAAAATATTTTTTTTTATTCAAAAAATATTTTTTATTTTTATAAAAAATTATCTTAAACCCTATTAAAAAAATAAGATTTATATTATATTTTAAATGAAAATAAAAAGTGAGGGCAATTTTGTCAAATGGAGGTAAAAATTTTCTCTCCCCTCCAAAAACCCCCACTTTTTGAGAGGAGGGTTTGGAGGGGAGGGGAGGGTCCCCTCCAACTTTTTCATACCAAACAAAGGGAGATCCTCCCCTCCCCTCCCCTCCCCCCAAAACCCTCAAACCAAATACTACCTAAAAGCTGCTTGCTAGATGAGTTTTAGGCATCCCATTAGTACTCTCAATAGCCAGTTTGCTTTCTTCTTGTACACACATGACCAGTAGTAAATTTATTATCATTTTTTTCTTCATGTGTATTGTAAGAAATTTTAAATGTAGCATATTAATGGGGTAGTGAGTTAAGGATTAGTTGCACCAAGAATGGTTTATTAGGCTTCATATCTAAGGCTTTTAATTATGATACAATGTCCCTTATTTTTATTATATGTTGTCGCACCCTTCTGATGCTAGTCAGTGCATAGTTATATTCATTAAAGTTCCTTTAAATCATCTGTTTGAAGTGACAAATTATTTGTCTATTACCTTTAGACAGTCCTTAACATTCTCATAATTAAAAATAAACCCATGAATGCTTGTATCTATTTTTTGCATAATCAGCATCTTGCTAAGCCAATTGGATTTCTCTTAGGCTTTATTCAAGTAATTTTTTTCATTAGAACAAGCATCAATAAGTATTGGTGGCTCATCCATGCAGAGAGTCAAGTCCAAATCAAGCCAACCTTACTGAAGGTGGACATCTTCTTTTTAAACTTTGTAATTTATGCCATTTAGAATACTTTTATTTTGACTATTATCAGCCATCAAAAAAGACATTTGAGTATGAAAAATTGTAAGGTAAATTTCAAACATTAATAATGCTTACTTAAAAATTATAAGACAATCAACCATCATAGTTATTATAAATGCATGCTCACTTGCAAGTCGTACTTACACAAAATTATATACTAAAATCTCCTCATGGGTAAAGACATTAGCACACTAAATATTTTTGTATTGTAATTAGTAAAATCAGAGTGTATTTACATTTCTTAATACTTGCAGGCCACTTAAAAAATATAAAACAATTTCTATTTCACTCTAATTAAGCATACATTTATAATTATCTACCTGTGAATTAAAATATATTATAGTTATATGCTTTATTACAATTGATATTTTAAAATCAATATATGATTTTTTTTTTAATTTCATAATGCATACACATATATAAAGGATGTTGTGCCTACTTTTTAAATTATACGTATTAATTACAAAAATATTTAAGTCTACTATATGCATTAAAAACCTCCATATAAATGCACTAATTAATTTTACTTTAATGAAAATTTATTTAATTAATTAATCAACTAAAACTTATGTGATTAATAATTAAAAAAATTCTCTTTTAATTATAATTCCATATATGTCAAAGAATTTATCTAAAGTAATTTCATATTATTTAGATAAAATTAAATTGCATTGAAATCATTTTTATAAAGTACTAAATGTGCCAAAATTGTCTAAATAAATCTTTTATAAATTTAGATAAATTAAATAACACTAAATAATAATTTTACAAGATTTCTAAATGTATTGAAAAATTTTCCAAAATAATTTTCTTTAGTTTTAGATAAATTAATTAACACTTATTAAATTTATTTCATAATTTAATTTTGGTCCCAAAAAAAATATAGGTTAAAACAAAAATAAAATTAACCCTATAAATCCAAAATTAAATTCTGGACATAATTGAAAAAGGGCCCAAAAGCAAATTATTAAAAAAGAACCCAAAAATTAACCAAAAAGGCCTAAAACTCTTTTGCCTAAAAAATGGCCTTTTTGTCCAATATATGGCCGAATATTATTGCTTTTTTTTTAAGCCTAGAAATTAAAAAATGGACAGAACCCCCCAAAAAAAAAAGAACAAAAAATAGAAAAACGAAAAGCCCATAAATTAAAATAGATATATAAGCCCATAAACAAAAACAAAACAGTCCAAAAAATAAAAACCTAATAGCCTAAAACTAGTTGGCCCACAATTTTATTAAAATGGATGAAAAATAATCAAAACAATCAAAAACCTAAAAAATAAAAGGCCCACAATCCGTCTCAGCACAAATGTTATTTTAATGAAATGAATTGTTTAATTAAAATCTGAAAACAATGTATCGTTTGACACATCCAAACGTTGTTAATCGAAATACCAAAACGACATGTCGTTTTGGTAGGTGATCATTTTAGTTGTCTTCCTCTTCTAGCCGAGTCAACTCCATTCAACTTGACCCGATTACAAACATTTTCTCACTTGTTTTGCTTATGTTTTTATACAATTCTTGAGCCAAAGTGTTTATAATCTCATGGGCTATTGATTTTCAACCATCATTTTTCAAGAATAATGCATAAAAATTAAATTCTAACATGCACATGGATATGAGCAAGTTTCATATCGTTAAAATGCTTCAAGGCATCTTTTTTTTTTTTTTTCCAAAAAAGATTCCGATGCTAAAACACTTAGGCTCCGTTTGGTTCAACGGAGGAGAGGGGAGGGGATTTAATGAGTTATGTTTGGTTGGAAGGGAGGGGAGGGGAGGGAATGAGAGATTATTGTTTGGTTTAGGAGGGGAGGGGAGGAGAGGGGATGTAATTATATTTAGACAAATTTACCCTTTATATTATTTTAATTTTATTTTTTATAAAAAAATTATTTATATCAATAATTTTTTAAAAAAATTATAAATTTCAATCTTTTTTTTATTTTTAATTTCTGATAAAAAAATTATCTTAATTTTTAATAAATATTAATATATTAAAATATTAAAAAACTAAAAGGGGCAAAAAAGTAAATTAACATTTAAAAAATACCTCACCCCTCCCCTCCCTCCAAAACCTCCCAATTTGGAGAGGAGGCAAATTTGCCTCATTCCCTCTCCCCTCCCCTCCAATTTTATCCAACCAAACACCTTATCCCCTCCCCTCCCCTCCAAAAACCCCCAACCAAACACTCCCTTAGAAATGCAAGAACATTAATATGGTACATTAAGATGGACAAGAACATGTACAAAAATCAAATCAAAATTATGCATAATAATGCTTTTTTTGTTGAGTCCATGGCTTCAGGCATAAAAAATCATTCAATATAATTTTTTTAATTAAAAAAAACACACACACACACACACACACACACACACACATATATATATATATATATATAATTCACAAAATGCCTACTCTCACATATTAGGGTTCATAAATTCATAATAGGTAGATATTATTAGAGTCTAGCTCTGATACCTCATGTAAAATTAAAATACGATTTATATTACAAAATAAATTATAATATGAGATTCATGCATTAATAATAAAGGAAGCAAATATAGAAATATAAATATCTCCAACCATGCTTTTTTTTTATTTGATGAAGAAGGCAATACTCTAACTCAATTTTCTATAATAGTCTGTAGCCAAGGAAACTATAACACAGAAGAGGTAGAGAGAAGTGTGAGAAAAACAAAGGGAGAGAAAGATTGTTTAAGAAGTGTGTGAGTCTTTGTGATGTTTAATTGGTTAACTCTACTTATCTGAAACCTGTCAAAAAATGTTAACTTAAAATTGGCCATTCTCCCATCAAAGAAGTCATTTAACAATGTGCAGATATCCATTAATTTGCTAACCAAAATATTTAATAATTTAAAATTCAAAAATCAAAGACTTTTAATTAAAATAATTTAATTTAACTTTGAAATATTATTTAATTTAATTTAAAATATCTAAATAAATAATATAAAATATATTAAATAAATATTTAATTAAAATAGTATCTTTAACAAATATATTAAATTAAAACATTCCAACAAATTAGTCTTCTGTCTTTCATGGAGAACAGATTTCTGTAACTTGCCATTACTGTTCAAATCTCCAAAAAGATTTTGCCTTTAAGATCTCAAGTATCACAATAGTGAAACATAGGAGCCAACTTGCCAGGTCAACCAACAAATGGTTTGTCACTATTAGTCATACTCGAATGGGTCATCAACTCATCATAGTAGAGAAGGAGAAATTTGACCCAAAAAAGAGTAGAGAAGGAGAAAAGATAATTTTATACTATCATTTCTATACATCTTCTCACACCTAATCTGTTATTATTGATTTAATGTTAAATAATAAATGGCAAGAGGAGTCATCCGAGATGACGGTTTTGGAAAACTGGTTTTTGCAGAGAAATATGGGGGCAGCAGTAATGCCGTTAAGTCCAACTCCTGGGCTTCCAAGATGTCTGAAACTTAATGCAGATAATGGACTTTCACCCCTAGTTCAACTCGATGCGGCTTCAATTGTCCAGATGCTATTGGATCCTCCATTGTTGGTTTCTATCTTTTGTTGTTCATTTAATGCTTTTTCAAATTTGTGCTTAAACCATTTCTTAATTACTGCAGGGCTCTCTGAATTGCGTAGCCATAAGCGGAGATCAGGCATGCTTATTTGGAACCAAATAAGGTGGCTGATAAGGCAATTGATAGGTATTCCACGAGAGGATTCACAGATACGAGCAAAATAATACAGGAGAGTAATGGTTCAGACAATCGGCCCCGCTGAACCAATAAGAACACTTCATAGTATTCATCATTTAGAATCCACGATGGGCAAAAGCCCATAATCATCATATTGAGTATTGACAATTTGGGCAGGACACAGGGTCCTGGTTGTTTGTTGGATATGAATATAAGTATACAGAACACTCTAGGCTCCAGAGTCTAATAACTAAAAGAGATACAACACAGAAAAGAAAAAAGAAAGATATAAAAAGCAGTATTTACAAAGACAAATAACTACATGCATGCACCTATAGTCCCGCTTCTTACAGAGAAATCAAGCCTTGCTTTGTTTGGCATCTTTCCGGTACCCAATTTTCAGTGCGTCAAAACATGATCAATGAGAATCCATTTAACCACATTCCTAGCTCTATGAACTCTGATAATTAACTAAGCATAGTTGGATGCCCAGTCTGCAGCATCCTCTTGATCATGTCCATCCCAAATGCAGAATCTGAAGAGCTGGTCTACGGCAGCACAACATTAGCTCAGTTATCTAACGTATTAGCTTTAGATATTCCTTAGAGAAGTGAATATAAAACTGCAACTAATTACAAAAAATGGAGCAAGCCCACAAAGGCAACAATCTTGACCGAATACAGCCCATTTTAAAAATACAGGCTTGAAGCCTAATGAAATAAATGCCAGGTATACTTGCAAACCCAGTGCCAACATGATAAAACCCCGCAGGAAGTGGAAAAACAATATCCTAAATGATAGTTAAATTATGGTTTTGATCACTTATTTCTCTTTTCCCCAAAAAAAAATATGTTAGGCCACATAAATCTCTGATATGGCAACAAATTATTCCAAAAGCAGTTTTCACAAAAATATAATTAACGTTCTCAACATGCTCTCTCTCTCTCTTCTCTTCTCTTCTCTTCTCTCTAGAAAACCCTACAGCAAAACACAATGCTCAGACTAACTATGCATAACAGCACATTTGCAATAACAGACCGCGAAAGACATGGTATACACATCAATCAAAACCACAGACAATCTCTCATAAAGTAAGAGGCTTATGGTAAAGCTGTTAGCAGAACTACCAAGTTCCAAATTTTGAATAAATCATAAGCAGAAAGATAATTATGTAATCCAATATGAAAATAAGGGTAGGAGGATTTAAATTTAAAAAAATTGTATAAGTCATAAAGATGACCAGGAAAATCCAAAGACACTGCATTATCAACACCATCTACTAAGCCAAAAACCCATCTTAAAGCCATGTCAAATATAGAAGGAATTGAAGTATGTCAAGATTTTAAGCAAGTATACAAGCAGAAACGCAGTAGCTAAACTGAGATGCATAGTCAGTAGGTTTATGGTCAGTGTAAAGTTCGCTCACCCGGGGATAGTAATTTCATAGGGAAATGAAACAGCACCCTCAAGATTTGGTATTGGAGGAACATGATCCATGTTCTCAGTAACAAATTTAATTATTTGAGATACAACCTCACGAAGTGATGCTTCAAGTGCTGCACTTCGTGCATTTCTATCTTCTAATGCTCCCTCTACTCATAAGTAAAATGGCAAAGTGAGCAAGGAAAAGAAAAAGGTTATTAGTCAGGGTGAAGCAACTAACAGCACAGTAGGAGTGAAACACAAGAAATTAAGTTTGATGCACAGAAGCAACTGCACCTCCAGGATCAACAACTTTGGAATGACTAGACTTGCTAGAATGTGCCTTTGGGTGCTGGGCCACATTCAGAATAACATACCACTGCTCCCAATACAAGCGTTCAATCTTATTGCTGAACCAAGATGGCTGTTTGTTTTTCACCTCATAGAAAGATAAACATATCTGCTTTATCAAAATTCAGAAGCCTATTAGCAGAAACTATAAATAATGAAACAAATAACAATGCCTAAAGCAAAACTTGCAACAGGGAATATATAATACATTAACTCTGATTCAAGCACATTGTATAGTTTGCTGGATGCAAATTGTTTTGAACCACAGAAATAAAACCATTAACAGAAACTCCACTACTTTTATTCAGGAAAGTTGAAACACTGCATAGCATTGCCCATGGAATGTTAAAAAACCAAAGTCATATTTCCATTGTGAATAAAAGATGGCCAACACCTAGGTAGCTTGAAACAATGTGCATGCAAATGTAAAGCCTTTGCTGACCCGACTTTTTTTGTTTGGATGCTTCTCTACCCAATTAATGAATTGCTCAATCTTTTCATCTATTTTCTTCTCAAGTTCTACATCTCCACATTGCACCTATAAAAGAACAAAGGCAAAGCCAAACATTAACAAGACACAAAGAAGGAAAATATTAGAGAAGTAAAGAAAGGAGGACTAGAAAAACATGCATATTTGAAGAATAAGAACAAATAAACACACGGTGTCAACTGCCAAAATCATGCATATATTAGTTAACATTGTTTAGAAAAAGCAAACTAAGGGAAGCAACAACAAAGTTGATGCAGGTATAAGAGTGGCAATATAAGCGAAGCCATGGCTGACAATAGTGATGCATTCGTGAGAAGCAATTGCAGACTTAACAGTTCGCACAGCTAATTGCGCCTAATTGATTGGAAAAAAAAAAAAGAAAAGAAAATGAAAAGACATACGTAAGTAATATCAAAAAGCTCCAAGTCTACATCTTTGGGACCCACAAGACCCAAGGCCCGATGAAACACGATGGTATGTAGTATGCCTGCATCCAATTCAGTAACGCGGTTTAGTTACCTTCTGGCTTCTCTCCAGTTGTGCAGTCAGCGTAACAGGCTTTTTTTTTTTTTTTTAAAGAACAAAAAACTCAAAAAAAGTCTGTGCGGTCCTGTTCCCGCTTCAACTGAGGAGAAGCCGGACCCGTTTAGTTATGTCAATTGAACTGGATAATTAGCATTTCAGCAGCAAACAGTAAAATGAAAGCCAAATTCGAGTTAAAGTTACATCGCAGAACTTCTCGTATTTCAAAGTGCTCCACTTCCTGCAAATGTGAGAGGTCGCAACCAAGAGATCATCAAGCATGCCAACTTGATCAAAACTGGAATTTCTGATTTTTGAGACAGAAATTGTACATTAAAAATAAAAATTCTCAAGTATGCTATGGGAACTGTTTATACAATTAATGAATACAGAATACTTACTAGTTCTTTTAGCTGGCAAACTTCGCAATTCATACTTGCAGGAAACAAACTGTAGAAAGCGAAGATTGGAGAGGACCCTGATCGAAGATGACGAAACCCTACTGGTAGCCAAGAATTCTGCGTATAAGAACAACTGTGGAAAAGAAGGGGAGAGAGTAGTTGGATCGAACTGCAAGCGATTCCAATTAGTTCTTCTAAATCTTTTTTTCTGGGGCCAGAATTACTTCTTCTGCGTTATATCTATCCATTTGAGGATTATAATTTTTAGGTTTAATATATAAAATTATAATCTCATGGTCTGTCAAGAGCTCCTGAATCCTGATATCTTCCATTCTACATTTTATAGGATGTCCCTTTGGACATTTTCCATATTAATATGGCTGCGTGACTGATGCCTTCCACCAAGGGAAGGATATGTATGTATATATATATATAAATATCTATAAGGCCCGGCCCAGCTGGTTGATCACGGGGTCCATGGGGACCATTCAGGCTTTGTAATCGGGATGATAAACGCAAATGGGCCTTTCAATCTAACAAAGACCTTGGGCTTTGGACACTTCATCTGTTAGTCCAAACTGAATGAACGTATATCAACTTAATTACAAGTTTACACTTTAAAGAATTCAGACAGTGAGGATGATACATTGTTATTCCTCTAATACCCACTCTTTCTACATTTGTTAATCAGATGAAACAATAATTATCGCTGGTATCAAATCAATGATTCAAGAGCTTTGGACTATCCGGTCTCGTTCGTTGTTGCCAACTTGACAATAGAATTTCACGAAGAGACATAAAATATGATCTCATCCATATATATTTATAGAAAAGTGAATTTCGATCATAAGAAGACAAGAAAAGAAACTATATGCTTGCGACTTCAATTCTGCATTATGTGGTGGATGAGATATAACTTCAACCCCATTATCCACAACTCACCTCCCAAGCAAGCAAAGGAGAATTTTATAGAAACGACAAATATATATTCAAAATCATGGTACAAATCACCCACTATCACTTTGAATAACACTAAAATTCATTACTTATAATAATTGCCCTAATGGGACAACTGCAGAATATTGAAATTGAAGTGTGTGCTTGTGGTTAGTTTATCTAATCAATCAGTTGTTGCCTGAAGAGGGGCCCTTTGTCGCATATTTTTATGATTTTCTCGCAAATCTGAATGTGCTTGCTAGTTCATGATCCTTTGATATATGCCCAAATCTTGGCTTTTATTATTATTTTTAAACTACAATAGCTTGAAATTTGCTACATATACAAAGACTCGTCCAATTCATCATACGGTTGCTTTATATATATGAATGTGACCGAATAGGGGAAAAGTGAAGAGAAAATTTCAAGTAGGATAAGATTATTTTAAATAAATATGTCAGTAAGAAATAAGTTTTATTTGAAAAACATGTATAATATATTTATATATTTATTTATGATTATGTTGACTTATTATTTTTGTATTTATTTCAAAATTTTTTGAAATTATATTCAAAGATCATACTAAGTAGTCAGTATGTACGGCTAGTCTATTAGTGTTAATCATAACTTATTCCTAAAGCCTACTATTTTATTCCTCCTTATGCATATGTTGGGTCGGCTGATTGCGAAAGCGTCATAAAATAAAAATTATATAGCGATTATGAATATTTTATTGGATTGGACAGAAGGTTTTGTCCATTTTTTAGATATTTGAACCCAGATTGTGGGGTAATCCCATTTAGGCCTAGTGGACTTAGATATACTATATCTTCTCTTTGGTGTTACTCGAGTATTATAAAATTCTGATTGGGACCGTTTTTCTTTGATATTCTTACATACGCGGACACAATAATTGGTTTTATGATATCATACTAACTTGGATGAGTAGTAAAGTAGGTGAAGACTAAGAAATAATTTATATGAGATTCTAGGTTCAAATATAAGTACTGTCTTTGCATAAAATATTAATTAACGAAGTTCGTTTCTAGCTACAACCTCCTTTCACTTTTTAAGGGTGAGTGTTAATAGTGATGTATTCAACAAACAACTATTATTTATTAGTACCTTTTTTTTTTGGGCGAAATATTACTTATCTTAAATCTATATTATATATACCTACATAATTCAGATTTGTGCCATTTGAAACTATAATAACTCATTGTTAATGCTAATCTTTTGTCTATTAATTTGTGTGAGTTACACAACTACAAATAACTCTCTCATACCCTCAAATTCTTCCTACCTTAATAGATGCAGATTTAAATATAAATCTTCGCTTTACTGTAAACTTTCTCGCTTATATATATATATATATATATATAACGATTACTTCAACTTTGTTTAAACGTTGGTAAACTGAGAGTTACTCTTTCATATGATTCCCTCATTATGCCAATCAATATTTGAAAATTGATTGTGGGCTCCGTATGTCCCTTTTCTTATCGAAGAATGTGATAATATAGACGTTGGCCTCTCCAGTACGTGTTTGGAAACTCGGTCCTCCAAAAACACGTTTTCTCTTGAGTAATATATTGTTACTTTTACACATACCATGATTTCAAACATCCCCTTAGAGCAAGATAGGGCCATAGGTGGTCTGGTCTGCTATATCTATCTACGTCTATATGCGCATGAAATGATCTGAGGGTTTTGTGCATATATCCAAGTCATTTCCTATCGTTTTCCTTCGCTTGGAAATCTTAGATGCACGAAACTAAAACCAATAGTAGTTGAAAGTGGCGTTTAATCAGTGACATGGATTGTAATTATGTCTTTTTCGGAACTATAAATTGAAAAACAATAATAATAATATCAGTACTTCAAACCTACACATGCTCACAAATTTCGAATAACTGATATAACTGCCGGCCGGTTAAATTATATATCAGAAAGACCATATCTTCATTTGGGATCTTGAATGTACCATCACATGGGAATAAACCTTAATTATGTATATAAACCAAAGTGAAAGTTTAATTAGTTCATTATAATAAAAGCTGCAGGCCGCTAATTAAACAAGCAAAATCCCAAGGAGGATCAACTCCTGTTCTTATAGCTGGCTAGCCTTGGTAACAGAAATTCTATTAACAGTACACTCGCCTTTGATCGTCATGATTTTTTGTGGGTTCTGATGGGGCTGTCTTCTCACTCCAATTAGAATCTCCCCACATGGCCAGAGAAAAGAGATGTATAATATGTCGTGCACAAAGAATCTTGTCCACCACATATAGCTTTTATCACCAAGTTTTGAATCCCCTCTTCCTTTGGGGTTCTGAATCAATCTCATTTTGGAATTTGGATGAGTGACCTACCTCTATATGTATAGTTATTTATGTTGCTTTTAAGGTGGGGACCATCCATTATGAGAAAAGAAAAGCTACAACTAAGAACCATCCATTTATCCTTTTTGAAGCATATATGATTCATCTCTCCTCATCACTTTCTCTGTTTCCTATACAATTCGTACATCTTTCTTTCCCTTCGACAGCTTACAGCTTCCACACCTTTCAAAATATGCATGTAGTATGGTACTACACATTATTGATAGGCACCTCATGATGATGCTTATTTTTACAACAATGATCGATGGCCGCAGATCGATATGTTCTAGTGTTTGATGTTTAGATTGACAAGGACCATGGTGTAGGGAGGTTGGTGAGTGGAGAAATCATGGTATTTGAGACTTAGAAACGTACCTGACACAGCTAGAAGAATGAAGGGAAGAAAAGATAAAACAAAAAGATGAATTAACATTAGCGAAAGATTTGAATGATCTGGAAACAAATATCTCAAATTGGAATTTTGGTAAAAAGATAAAAAGATGAAATGAGAGAGGAGCCCTGGGAAAGCTGCACTAGTGCTGGATAAGGGGAGACATGAGGAGGGGCCTCTATGAGAATGTGGGTTTATATCACACGTCCCATGCATTGTGGTCATGTCCTTTCACATCCCTACTTACGTTTGACATGTTCCCCACAAAATTCACCTTCAATTTGAATACTTATAATCAAACTATACCATAACATATTCCCTCGGCAAACGAAACATTCAACTTTGTACCTACAGGGTTCCCTATTCAAACCAGTTTGTTTTGCATCCTTATCTTAAAGTATTTTAGTTTCTTGAAAATCATTTATCCCACTGGTATTTAAACGACCAATTCATATATAGTTCAATCTAAATTAAACATTTTTTGAGAGAGAGAGAGAGAGAGAGAAGATAGAGGGCGGAGTGCCCCACAAGGCAGAGGGCAGAAGGTCCTTGACGGCGACTATGGTATGTGCCCGCACTGCCCGTGTTGCCCGACGAGTATGTAAGGGACAGATGGTTTTGTCGTCTTTAGCCAAAGCCGGCGTCGTTTTCTGGTGCCTGGCAAATGCGAATTCGAGGGGCTAAAGGGCGTGTTTGGTCCCGCGATCTGATCAAAATCTCGCGCTTCGGACGTCACGCGCGCTCTGGGTACGCTTTGCACTCTACAGTACACAACATCGCGCGCGGGCATCCCACTATACAATGAACTTTCACACAACAACAAAACGAGGAAAAACCTAGCTTAGCCTCAGTGTCAGTGACTTTAAAGCAATCCATGGTGTTGTCGATACTCAAATAATATGTAGTCTCCATTTCTGCTCACTGATACCAGCATAGGTTTTCCTCCAAGTGCTTTCTCCTTCTTTCCCTTTCCCTCTCATATTTCGTTTTCTGTCTCCAGAGTCCAGACGTGACACTGTGTTTGCTTCTCTTAACACAAGTTCCTTCATTGCTTTAATTTTTCTTTAATTACTTGCTTCATTTCCCCGCACGATTCATACCTTTGATAATTTCCTGTGCTATTGGAATGCCAAATGTTTCGTTTTCATATTTGGACAACATGCTTCACTGCTTTTATGGTAATCAGTGGATTCATTTTTATATATAGTAGAGAATTAAATGACCAATAAAATTCGTATTGTGCTTTGCAATCTGCTGATAACACTTTGCAATGTATTAGTAACATTTAATTAATATGTTGATAATGGCTAATAGTAACATTTTAAGGCAGTTATTAGCATATTAGTAGTCTGCCACTAACATAATAAAAAATTGTGTGCTAGTAATTAGCTGATTAATGATAATGTTCAAGTGAAGTTATTAGCACTTTAAGTAGCCATTATCATTAATCAAAAAATTGTTACTAATTACTTCAATATACTAGCTGCACTGATACATATAGTTGATGCACCGTAAAATTTGTTGTTGGCAACTAGGTCACATTTGATTTGTTATAAGGGTAAAGGAATCCTTTTTCAAATTATGAATAATATCTATTATGTTGTTGTAATTATTATTTAATACTACTTATATCTTATTATTATTTTTTAAAAAATAAAGACAGAAAAATTACTTTTTTTAATCGTACCTACCAATTTTTTATATTTTCTTTCTCGTTACATATGCAACAAAACCAGCCATTAAAATAAAGGCATGTATATGTTGCATAGACTGATTCCAAGTTTCAACCTAGCTGGGATGTATAGTTTATTAATCATGTGACTTGACACGTCAGACTTAATGGGTTGGTCTAACATTATTTTATCATAAATTATATATGTGAACTCAAAACTTTACTTCCTGTTGCTTTTTCAAAAGTTAGATCATAATTAATATTGTGAACGACAGAAAGAAAGGGACCATTCTCTAATGCTCAAATAGTCAAAAGCATATATAGCGTTGGATTCTTTTAGTATAATGAACAGAGGTCCTCCAGAAAAACAGTTAATCCCAGTGATCCATCAGTTTCATGAGATTTTACATAGAAAAAACTCCAATGAAAAACTCTAAGAGTAAGATATTTATATTTAAAGTTTCAAAATTTAAAATTATTCTAAAATATCTAAAGATAAAATTTTTTATTAATGTTCTGAATTGTAATTTTTTTAAATACGATTTAAACTTTTTATTCTTAGATTTTTAAGAATAATTTTAAATTTGAAAATCTATCAATATAAATATTTTAATTTGGTGTCCTTAATAGTAATTTTTCCTCTTACACCAAAAAGACATCAAAATCTCTCTCTCTCTCTCTCTCTCTCTCTCTCTCTCTATATATATATAAATCCGTGGAGCTATACGGTTCATAAGTTGTTTATTGTGCAACTTTACAAGGTTGCATGTTAATGTACTGTTTATGCACTATTTATATTTGTATATATATTGTTCACACACTGTTTTTTTTTTTCTTTTTCAATTTTTATTTTCTTGAGACCCATGAACATTTTCTGAATCTCTCTTCATCTTGCAGGGGGATGGCAACTAGTTAATAGGAAAGACCAAGACTTTTGTTGAGGTTACAGTAAGCACTAATTGGACGCTAATCTATCTTGTAACTTAAGTCATAAGATTAAATTAAACTTCGTAATCAACACCCTCTTAATCGAGATTTTGATTGTACAAATGGTTATGGGAATCTGAGACATAGAGACCCCTCCTTTTTGAATGATCTCCTCGTGTCATCTTTTGATCACTAATTCGTTCTTTTACTCATCAGTGAGCAGTGGCCACTCAATTAAATTTTATTTTAAATTCTGACCATAAGTTTACGCAAAAGCAGTTGTTCACACAATCATAAGTAACTATTCGTCACTAACATGGGAATTAGTGTTCAATGGTTCAATAATACATGTTTACATGTGATCTTATGGGAGACAATAACTTGACAGGTTACATAATACAGGATGTTCAATTTGTCTTGCTGTAATTAGGTAAAACAGTGCTAAACTATTATAATAAGTGTTTAATTATATAGTGAGCATACCTTTTAGTCATTATGATTGAAGTTTTGTCTGTACTTATTGTGATAGGTAGGTAAAAAAATGAATGGTTGATTTCATTCATTTCCCACCATATATATATACACACATATATATCTCAATTACATTATTTAAAGATAGAATGCTATAATAAAAATAAGGTATTCTAATCTTACGAGTTAACAAGTAAAATATATATGCATCAGATTTCTTTTTAACTTCATATCTACATTTGTTAAATTTATAACACTTATATAACTAAAGAGATATAGGTAAAGAAAAAGTATACGAAGAGATAATTATAAGGCCGCTTAAAGGTTAGGCGTCAAAAGATTTCTTCAAATAAAATTAATCATTAAAACTAACTTTTGATGTGAGAAGAATTCAAATCTATATACAACATAAATGATTGTAAAACTCATTAGATATTTTTACCAAATAAACCAGCGTATGTTCGCTAACCACCATTATTTGATTAGGGCCAGAATAGGTGTGATAATGTAACTGGAAGTGGGGAAGACTCTGTACTACACCAGGACTAAGGTACATGTGGTCTGGTCCTTGGTAATGGAGTGAGTGTAGGGGAGGGTAATCTGAAGCCATAAGTCTCGGGTGCGAAGTGGCTTTTTAGTTGGGAGTAGGGACAATCAACTTTACACGTACTTCCACGTGATTAGCCCTCCGCTTGAACTTGTAATGATGATTTTTGAACGGCAAGGAGTATCTTCAGCTAGCAAACCCAGGATCCCCTTCCCCCACCACAACCAAGATTATTCTTTTAGGAAACTTGATTACTATTATCATTATATATATATATATATATATATATAGAGTCAGCCTTCTCCCTCTCTCACCTCATCCTAATTGATTAACGTTATATATTGAAGCAAAGTACACATTCACTCATTCACACTTGTCAACGGTGAAAACACTGTAGCTGCACCCAATTTCACACATTTATAGGCTTAGAACACAGGAATGCAAACTAAGATAAAGATGAGTCAAAACGCATCAAAACTCAAACTGGTTGGTCGGATATAATGGATAGAAAATAATGATGAGTCTTAATTGACAGTTATTATAGTCCCAAGTGGGACAAGCAAAATGATTTTGCTCCCCCTAACATAATTGGCCTGTAAAGACCGCATGTATGATTTATGTAGGATATATGTAATAATCAGTGCATTAAGATTTCTTCTGACTGCTATAGGAACTTGAATCCTCAGTTCATCGGAGTAATAATGGGGTTTGAGAAAAAAGAAAAAATGAAAGTCATATTCTTTGCCTCTTTATTAATTAATACCACTTGTTTAGCAAATTGCAACACATATAAACAGAGTTGTTTATATGGATAGCGTAAATGGTAGTTAGCAAGCTAGCTTTCTCTCACATACAGTCCCCAGCTCTATATATATTCTTTTGCAGCAACAAGGACCTGACCGACAAAGAAGCTGTCCTACGAAGCCATACAATTGAATTCCCAAAGGCAAGTGATAAATTCTATATACCCCCAAATCTATTATTTCACAGTCTTACACATACATATCCACACACATAGGGCAAAACCTACTTTCCTTAATTTGCTTTTTCTCCACTAACTCAAAAAGACTCACCCTTTTGCTTTTCGTGTGTTTTGGATTGTTGTAGATCCACAAAGATCATAAAGAAGATGATCCAGGAACTGTTGAGCGGTACTGGCCTCATAGCAGGCGAAAGGAAAATCTCCATTAACGGAGCAGCAGGAGTTTTATCACCCACAACTATATCTCCTAATTCTCTCCCTTCTTCTTCATCTCACTCTTCCACCACCACCACTACTTCTACCGCCTCCGCGGCCGCTACCACCACCACGACAAATTTGGAGAACCAGAATTTGAGGTGCCCGCGGTGTGATTCTTCCAACACAAAGTTCTGTTATTACAACAACTACAACCTCACTCAGCCTCGCCACTTCTGCAAGACATGTCGCCGGTACTGGACCAAAGGGGGTGCTCTGAGGAACGTTCCAATCGGAGGTGGTTGCCGGAAGAACAGGAACGTCGGTGCCTCCAACTCCGTGGCGAAGACTAGCGTGGCCAAGATCAAAACAGTTGCAGCATCGGAGCTTGAGAGGTCGGTGCTTGGTGTGGCCGGGTTCATCGACCATGACCTTGCGTCGAATCCAGTTCTATGGGGCTCGCCACAAAATTCTCATGTGTTGGCTTTCCTGAGAGCTAGCCAAAACCAAAACCCTAACCCTAACCCTAGTCTTCCCATGTCTGTTAATGCTGTCAAGGAAGAAGAGGACTTGGTGGGGTCCCACGCGGTGACTGAGCCAATGGTTAGAAATGGGTTAGTGAATGGTCGAGCCCTAGGCTTTGATTCTGTTGGGCAATTTCCCACGCTTGGGCTCTGCAGCTCTATTTGGAGAAACAATAATAATAATAATGAAGATGGATTTTCACTTGGAGAACATGAGGGCGGTGGAATTCAAGAACTGTACCAGAGGCTGAGGTCATCAGCAGCAGCTAATTATTGTAGCGACAATAACTCATCACAAGTGTTTATGGGGAACATAGCTTCTTCTTCTTCCTCATCTTCTTCTTTATCCATTTTGGAGTCAGCTCCAGTAGTTGCAGGCGATGATCAATTGGGGTACACCTGGAATCCAACCCTTTCGTGGTCTGATCTTTCCACCGCCAATGGTACTGCATATCCTTAACTCTATTAATCTATGTTTATCTTGATTTCTATCTTCGTTTTTTCTTTTTTAATTTGTTCAGAACTCTCTTTTGTATGGCTGTTAATTCCTGCTTTGGTTGTTTTTGGTTTTGGGTGGTATATGAATATGGATATGTAGCATCTGTTTTCTTTTTCATTTTCTAGTATTCGCTTTCTTCTGTATGTTTTTGGTTGATGAAGTGTATGGCTTAATTCTCAAGGACCAGAAAGTGCTAAAACTGAATGGAACGTAGTGTTTCTAGTATCCAAATCTCTAATTTTTTTCTCCTTGTTCTTTCTTTTCAACTTTTTTTCCTTATTCTTTTCGTCTCTTAACTTTACAATTTTTGCTGCTTCAGTATAAGTGAAGAAGTGGGTCCTTAAAGGTAGGCAAGAGAATGCAAAGAGAAAAAAACATTCGTAACCTATATATTTTATATACTAAAACAGAGTAAAGCTCGTACAGAAGAATATGATAAATGATGTTGGTAAACTCAAACTTTAGGGTTTAGTATACATGAATATATTTTAAGTGTTGAAGGTGGATCGTGATGGTGGAGGGGTGGGTGGGTAGCATATGCAATAATTTTTGGTAACGAGAAATTAATGGAATGAATGAAATGAAAAAGCAGGCTTCAGAAAGAATTTCCTCAAACAACGTTAGATTCTTACTGTTGGTAAACAAGGAATCCAACTGCAGCCTTAACTTCGAACACCTATTATGCCTGACACACTTCTGTTTCTCTGCCATTCCCCTACTTTTATTCCCTTACATTCTATTACTCTCATCTCTCTCTCTCTCTCTCTCTCTCGCAAATTAACACATAGGATGATGTCCTGTCAACTTGGCATTAATCGGTAGCCTATGTAACCTATTATAAGAGTCTCACCGGTTAACCAAGAAACATAACTAGTATTTGAAGGATCTTATGATGGTTGAGAAAATATAATGGCACGAGGTCTTTGTAATATTAAAATAAAGTTATAAAAGTTGTTTTTCATCTATAAATTTTTTTATTTTTATTTTTATTTTTAATACTAACTTTTTATGTATCAAGCAGCCATTTAATCTAAATTTTAGAACCATTTGTCAAAAGTCGAGCAACCGGATTGGGTTCTTAATTAACCCAATTCAAATAGTCCAAGATGGTTAGTTTACGTTAATAGAGCAGTTAATTGCTCGATTCGAATTTACTACAAAGCTGTGCAGTTAAGGTAGAGGCTTTCATTCCATTGTGAAGTTAATATGATTAGTCAAACGCGAACTTTGTTTAGGCGTTACTACGGAAAGAGAGTAGAGAAATTTCATTACCTATCCATACTCTTAGCAATAACATTGGAAATAAATAAATAACACGAGTGCACATGCACATTTGCTATGCTGCGCAATCCTGCGCGGCATCTGAACTTTCATTTTTTGTTTATTTTATTTTTTCTAATTTTAGTCGTCTATCTTTTTTAATTTTAAAAGAAGTAAAAAAGATAACATAAAGATAATTTTTTTACTTTTACAAATAAGAAAATGATATTTTAAATAAAAAAATTCAAATTAAAACGATCTGTCTATTAAAATTGAAAGACTGTTTTTATCTTATTTTTTAAATTTTGTTCAAAATAAAAAATATTAAAATGAAAAATAAAAGACTAAAATTCAAAAATTAAAAAAGAAAATAAAGGGCCAAATGCTATGCAGGGTGCGCAACCCTACATTGTTGCAGACAATCCAAATTCATCTCATTGATATTCTTTAATTGTTGAATCTTGAAAGAATTTGAAAGGTGGCAAACGATATAAACGTAATGGAAAAGCATTTATTATGAATTATAAGAAATAATCTCATGCAATAGCACCTTAGCATTTTGCTAATATAATGGACCTCGATATTCGTAACCTCGTCTGCATTTTTTACTGTGTTCGAGAGTCACACCCTCGTAACTGAAATTTCTAAAGCAAAATAATAAGAATGAAAAGAAGATATTCAGAGTTACAACTTACAACCCCGGTACCGATCAGAGTAAAAAAGTCGTTCTTTTTGACTGTGACTGACTAGTGCAGGGGCTTAGCCTCGCCACAAAACAGTAAATTGAGAGGCGGATCAGCCTTAGTGAAGAGGCTCTTTTCATTGTTCCAGACCATCAGATACAACTCTTGTCCCAAATACTTCCTTCCCCATATTGCAGATCTCAAGTTCCACATACCCTTATTGTCCAAAGACACCAATATTGCACTCCAAGATTTTGGAGACACCTGAACTGTATGCCTCGAAACACCATCAACCAAATTGTAACGTGTTCTCATGTCAGGTGTGCACACCCCATAACCATACCTGAACATTTGAACTCATTCATGGTTAAACTTAATTAACTCCAAATTCTTATGAGTGTAAATGGGACAAATGGGCCGAATGGACAGGTTGTGTTTGTTGAGAAAAGTATGATGAACACGAAAATAATTTGAGAATTAATAGTTTGAGTCACGTTGATGCATGATATCCTTATAAATTATTTTACCACATTGTAAAACTAATTATAAAAGTTTTTCAGGATTAAACAAACTCTTCTAAAAAAAGAATCAGGGGACAAAACAACAATTATTTTAAGCATAACCCAATAGTTAAAAGCGAAGGAAGAGAGAGGGAGAGTGTTTTATTGGAAAGATATATCTGGACATATACATATTTAACATTAAAACAATGACATTAGAGAAATTAATGATGGAGCAAATAATGGGTAGATAATCTGAAAATGTGGGAACAATTTAAAATTCAAAATTGAAAATACTCAAATAATAGAGGAGCTAACTATTCGAAAAATTGAAATAGAATTTAACCAGTTTAAAGGTAACCATAATTAATAAATTTAAATTAATTAATTATTTCTGTATAGGTAAAATAATATTTTGTAAAAAGTTGGCCCCCACGATTAACTCGCGTGCATGGGAGGACAAATCTAAATTTTACACTTGACTTAGACACTTTGGCTTAGTCTTATGAGCGTGAGTCCACCTCTCTTCCAAATCTTTTATAAGCCCAATGTAGTTTCTCCATGTATAAGTACTTATAATCCTCTATTCCAAGTAATATGGGACTTCCTTTTGAAATATCCACTTTTCACAACAATTCCCCACATATTTCAAGAGGGTAAGTGAAGATAGAAGATTTCACTGGGTTATACACATGAGGGTAAATGTTTCGAATTTGATGTCTTTTGAACTATAAATCAAACCTAGACAAAAAAGATATAACATATAGAGTTATTGGTGAAATTTACAACTTCTATGAACCAAAAACTCTCAGGCACGTTAGAGGTCTTATCAGTCACATTACAACCTCTACAATTTTTGCTGTTAATGTTGTTTTGTGCTAATAGGCTATGCACGTGTCTGTTAGTTCATGAGTACTTTAGAGATTTTGTTATAATCTCATAAGAGCGATTCTACTTCACACTCATATAGGTGATTCCATCAAATGTATCTGCAATAAATATATTACCCATAAAGGATATAAAAATCATTAAGAGTATTTTGCTTATCCTTTCATTCAATGCATTCTAGAACTTTCTCACATTATAAAAAGAGACTAAAAATAATGGTACTAGCAGAATTAACAAATGACTTATTATTACCTATATGAACTTTTTTCATGAGATCTCTAATCGCAAAGGTTGACTTATCATCATTTTTAATTTCAAATTAGCTTAAGTCCTATTTCTCTTAATGTTTCAAGGATTAATTTCTTTCCTAAAGGTTTGGTTAGAGGATTTGCCAAATTCATTTCTGACCTTACATAATCAATCGATATAATTTGATCTTTTAATAGCTGCTTTACTACATTATGTCTTAAACATATATGTCTACTTTTACAATTGAAAGTCTTATTATTTGTAATGGCTATTGCTGCTTAATAATCATAGTGTATAGATATAGACGATGTTAGTTTTATACCCAATGGATATTTGCTAAAAAATTTCTCAAGCACTCAGCCTTATTACCAACTAATTCTAAAGCTATAAACTTTGACTCTATAGTTGACCTATTAATAATTGTTTATTTAGTTGATTTCCAAGTTATTGTACTATCACTAAAGGTGAATACATAACCACTAGTGAATTTTGTCTCATCTGAATCAGAAATCTAGTTAACATTACTGTATCCTTCTAATACAATGAGAAATCTACTATACATGATACCATAATTTATGGTACCTCTCAAATATCTCATTAGTCTAACCAACAATACCCAATGATCATGATTGACACCATGTGTATATTGCTCAATGCACATACAATATATGTTATGTTAGGTCAAGTGAAATTCATTAAATGCAATAGATTTCCAATAATCTGTGCATACTTAGATTGAACAACAAGCTCACATCTATTTTTCTTTAATTGAGTGTTAGTATTATAAGGAGTATCCACTAGTTTTTCATTAAAATAACAAAACTTCTTAAAAAGCTTCTCAATATAATGTTCTTATGATAGTGATATACTATCACCATTCCTTATGATTTTAACACCCAAAATCACACTTGCTTTATCCATGTCTTTCATATCAAATTTAAATGTAAAAAAATGTTTAGTTTTAAGTACAATGTCTAAACTAGTACAAAAAATAAACATGTTATCAACATACAAATAAATAATTACACATTCATCATTTTTTAATTTTGTATACACACACTTTTCAACTTTAACAAAAGAAAAACTATCATCCATCAATATTTGATCCAATTTCTCATGCCATTATTTTGGAACTTGTTTTAAGCCATATAAAGATTCAAGAAGTTTGCAAACTTTTCTTTCTAGTCTAAGAATAACACAACTTTTCAGGTTGTACTATATAAATTTTTTCTTCTAAATCATTATTAAAAAAATGCTATTTTGACATTCATTTGGTGAGTAAAGAGTTTATACACTAAAGCTAAAGAAATTAAAACTCAAATAGAAGAAATTCTAGTAGTAGGAGCAAAAATGCCAAAATAATCAACATTTTGTTTTTGAATAAAATCTTTAACCACTAACCTTACTTTGTATTTTTCAATTGACCCATTAGGGTTATGTTTTCTTTTAAAAATTCATTTGCAACCAATAGTTTTTGCTCATGGGGATAAATCTACTAAAACACATATTGTTTTTATTAATTGAATCAATTTCAGTTTTAATTGCTTCTTTCTAAAAAGATGCATCAGATGATGAAATAGTTTCATAACAAGTTGAAGGTTCATCTTTCACAATAAAGGTATAAAAATAATCTCCAAAGGAAGTCTCTTTCCTTTATCTTTTGCTTCTTCTCAAATTTTTAGATAAATTTTAAAAATTATTTTGTGTAGGCATATGAGAAATATTTTTAGTTTTCAAAGAAAAAATATGTTCAAAAAATCCAACATTTTTTGTTTCTATTATGCCATTACAATCAAGCATATCACTTTTCAAGACAAGAATTCTATAGGCAGTATTATGTTTAGCATATCTAATAAATATACAATCAGAAGTCTTAGGGCCTATTTTTCTTTTCTTGAGTTCATATAACATAACTTTTGCAAGGTACTCTCACACTTTCAAATACTTTAAATTAGGTGCATAAAATTTTCATAATTCATATAAGGTTTTATTAGTTTTCTTATAAGGAATCCTATTTTGTAAATGACAAGCAAATAATAAGACTTCTCCCAAAGATTACTTGGTACAAAAGAGCTAACTAGCATAACATTCATTATTTTTTTTTTAAGGTAGTATTTTTTTTCTTTCTACTACTCCATTAGATTCAAGTGAATAAGGTAGAGTAATTTCATGAATTATTCTTTCATTTTCACCAAATTCATTAAATAAGGTATATTCATATTGGCCACAAGGAGAGCTTGAGAAATGACCGTAGCAATAATATCATCTCCTTGGACTAAAGTTGCATTTAGTTTAGGAGGATTATCACTTCTTGCTCTCTTTTTGTACTAAGCTATATGATGATTTGCCAACCACAAACAAAGCAATTTTTTTTTTTTTTTAAGGTAGGGTTAGTAACTTTAGGCTTGTAACCAAATTTTGGTTTGTTATACCCTATTTTATGGGATTTCTCTTGTACCAAGTTCACCTTTAAGTCATCTTTTTTACTTTAGCTGCTTTAAGCTCCCTTCTATTGGTGTCCTCAATGATTATATGGATAATTAGATTTGATAGAGATAACTGCTTGTGTTTATATTTGAGTTGTTACTTATAGTCTTTCCATGAGTTAGGTAATTTTTCAATGAGAATACCTCTAACAAATTTGTAGGGCAGGATGATATTCTTAGTTTGTAGGTCCTCCAATAATTTGTAGTACTCATTGATATGTACTTTTATATCCTTGTCATCAGTCATCCCTCATCTGTAGTAATTTTCAATCACAAATTTCTATTTTTCAATATCCTCAGTAGTGTATTTGGTAACTAATGACTCCCAAATCTTGCTAGCCTCTTTGTACTTGCAATAGACATAAAAAAGATCATAAGACAAGGTGCCAATAATTGTATGTCTACATATCTTATTTTTATATTTCCAAACCTCCACTCGATCTGGATCAACTGTTGGTGCAGGTTTTCAATTAGTGAGAGTAGCAGCAATGCCATACATGTAAAGAATAGAAAGGATACGTTCCTGCCATTTTTGAAAATTTTGTCCTTTAAATATCTCAATTTTGGAGATATATGGAAATGATTTGGCATAGAGGATAGCAGAAACAGTATGCTTGGGTGGACTATGGATGGCAACATTAACAATGTGGGACTTCCTTTTGAAATGCCCATTTTTCACAACAGTGTTATGGATATTGAATTATATAATGGGTAGATGAAATTTGATCCGTTAGTTTATTTAATATATATATATATATATCCATTCATGACCTCTTTTAAGTGTGTGTGTGTGTGTGAGAGAGAGAGAGAGAGAGAGAGAGAGAGAGAGAGAGAGAGAAAGAGTCTTACTTGACAACATAGAAGCCAGATCCATCCATGTGTTAGGACTGGACTGTGGCCTCATTGTTGAGGAAAATAATTTCCACAAAGTTATGAAAGGTGAGCCCTACAATAGAGACTTCTAGTTTAGTAGGGGTACCAAGAGGAGGAGGGCTATCTTTGATTGTGTTGAAGTCAAAAGACACTAAGAATGTTGAACCAGTTAGCCAACTTCAATGGGATGTTTGGATTCACATAGAAAATCCCATTCACATCATATCTCAACTCTCCATTTATAATGGCTTCAGAGTTCGCTAACGCAATTATTCTCACAATTAGGATGGTTCCGTAGTGGAATGACCTTTAAGGATTAGGCCGAGTGCATTTACTGTCAAATTCAACCTTCCTGAAACAAATAAAAGGAGTCAAAAAAAAGATCAACAATATCCTACTTGGAAAAAAAAAGGGCACGTTTTACTACCTGATGGTCTTGCCTTCCTTCATGGACCAATAAAGTTGATAAGTTAGGATAGTGGCTAATGGGCCTAACACCTATTTGTTAAATCCAGGGTAACAAAGAGTTGCTATGGCGTTGAGTACTGTCTTAGTGAAATGGCTTGATGCGGCGACGATGTTATAATCTTGAGGTGGGCTATCAAGTGTAACCAAGACAACTACGGATTGGCCCATATGAACATCTAGTGACTCGTAAACTTCCTGCGATGTACAAGCTCCTTCAACTTCGATGAGCTTCAACTTATGGCCCTGAATCCTATAGTTAATTGAGGTTACTATCCCCACATTGGACACTCTAATCTTGTAAGTTTTCCTTGAAAATATTTGATTTTCAACATAAAGTTTAATACTAGCTGACTGTGATTTCAATGAAATCTCATCGTTTTAAGCATAGAGAATGGAGATGGTTACCTTTTTCACTAGTAAACATGACAAAATCCTTTTAGCCATTTATGAGAAGAGTATCAAGAAAAGGAAGAGGTTTGCTAGTGTCTAATTGTTGCGTCAGTGCCTGAAAATAAAATTTTCACTTAGGCTACAACATTTCTTAATATCCTATATATGAGCACAAAGCAACATATAGAAAGTAATTAACTTTTGTACAAACTTTGTAGTCAGTCTTGTACTAATTATGAACGAGCATGATGAAATTTGCTATAGGTTCAATATATGGTTTGAATATCACAGACCTTTGTTCAATTTTGAAAGCCCCAAAACCCCCAGCCGTTCTATAAAGTTTGGTGGATGCGAAATAAGTGTAGTTCCAATTTGATCATTGACTTGGAACTTGTATATCCAATTTGAGTTTGGAGGGATTGGGTAGTTGATCCCTCAATCCCTTAAACTCCATCTTGCCATGAAGTTCTTCTCTATTTGATACCATTCCTATTTTCCACCATAGATAATACTTGTTACTTAATTACCAAAACCCCAGTTCACAGTGAAAGAAAGGTAAATTATGAAAAAAAAACCAATCACCATCTAATGAGGAAAGGTTCATCTATCTGGTTAATGACATTCACAAGGATATTGTCATTAGTGATGGCATCTATGGTTAGACCTAGAAATTAGCCATTGATAAGAATACCCTGATATTATCATGTTAGACCTTTTTACAAGTATGAAAGAAAGGCCTTACAAGGTCAAGACTAACTTGTTGAGGAACACCAAAGGGAATTATTATTCCATAAGTCATTTCCCATGTAAAATACCTATATGGGTCTTTTACATTAACGAACATAGCACTCAAGCAAGTGAAAATTTCAAGAATAATATGTGTGAATGTGGCTTGCTTCATCTTCTTGTACGATACCTTGTCCAATTTCTTACTGTCTGCTAAAGCCAATAGAGAGAGGTTTCAATAAGACATTTAGAAACATTTCAAGTTAATGGCAAAGTTAAAATTGTTAATGCTGGATGGATACAATTTCTAATCAAATAGCTAAATTTTCAGTCACAGCATGTATACTTGACAATTCACCAAGAAAAATGTAAACAGGAGAAAAGAAAAAGAAATTTATGAACTTTTTTTTTGTTAAACCAAGAAATTACCTTAATTGAAACTCGTATGCATCTTTTCAAACCCAAGAAAACCTCAATGGTAATGAATAAATAGAAAATAAAAGAAAGAAATATCCATATTAAAAATTTGATTTCCTCAAGAACTGATGAAAGAGAGAAAGATTGAAGGGAATGAGGATGGAGTACACAATTATGAAGGCCTATATGTATATACCAATGTACGACAGAAAAGAAAAAGTTAAAGGAGTGGATGCTAGGACTAAAAGCAAGCTTAGCCGATATAGTTAGCAGATTTCTTGTATTAAGGCTACATATGTAGTATACTACATACCTCCACTTCACAACTCACAATTCGTAGTTTTTTAGTAAATTGCTAACTTGAGTAAGATGTCTTGAGGCAAGCAGAACTGACTAATTAATTAGAGATATATTTTATAAAGTAAATGACTAAGAAGTTCCATTCGATTTTGACGTTGCTTTTTAATTTAAGGAATGCTTATTCAATGGTTTCTTTGTGAAAATATGAACCCATATGAAATTGGGGGTCTAAACTTAAAACTTTATCACTAGTGGGATGAATTAAAGATTTATAAGAGCACGTGCGCTGCAACCGAGCACGAATCTCCATTAACTTTTGATTGTTGAGTGAATTTTATGATCTTAATTTCAATACATTGCCATGCAAAAAAATGCAAATCAATTCACAATTAAAATGATAGTTTTATGTGTGAATCCAACTATATTAATCTTGTTAGCATAAGAATCTCTTCCTTAATTATATCTAAATTCTATAGTGCTATTATATAATTGAGCTCTGAAAACAGAGGCAGAAAGTAGGAATCCATAAAGAATCAGTTATGACAATTTTAAATTTGGATACTTTTTTAGTCCATTTTTAAATAGGGAAAAAAAGTCATAATTTAGAATGATTATGAAGCAAAGCCAAAGACATAGAAAATAGTATAGATCTGTGCTAGAACTATTGTTTCCTTCTCTCTCTGTTAGCGGCTTTTTAAGTTTCCCATACTAGCAATCCATAAAGTCAGTCACATTTTGTTCCCTCAATGGGCAAATGCCCTTGAGTTTGTAAAATGCAATTTTCAAGTGAATAAAATAACATTTGAGGTTAATTATGTCATTTAAATCATTTAATAGCATACTAATAATACGGATTTGCCAAATTAAATAGATTGAGCTCTATGTGCAGCCACAAATGGTATAGTATTAAAGGACATGTGTAATTATGTCTAATGTTTTGTTCGTGAAAGTTTCAAGGAACTATATATGTGTGTGTGTGTGTGTGTGAATTACCAAGAAATAATAGATGGGGGCAGCCTTAGATATGGTAACTGCATAATCAATAACATAAAGTTAGGCTGGCCATTGCATTGAATGTGTTGTAATTTATTCAGAAGTGTATTTCATAGTCAAATATAATGTTTGAATGAATGATAGTTAAATCAACTCTACATGCTACCTAAGCTAGGCAAAATTAATAACTCCAATTGCATGCGATAGATCCCAATAAAAGATCTTGTAGAAAGAGAACAACATGGCATTACACATGATTGTGTTTCAATCACAACTCAAAAATGTGTTTGCATTAAATCTTGGTCATGTGCCCCACGACGTGGACTCCACACTCTCGTTTGCTTCCTCTATCAATAACGAGTGGGTGACATAGAATGTAAAGGCAAAAACATACATACAAGGGATCTATCTAAAAATCTCTTCCTTCTCCATTTGCCTCTATTTATTATTTTTGGATGTACTATTTTCCTAATTCCTTATTAGTAATAAGTTTCCCAATATAACGACTTAGCTTATACAATAATTTAGTACCGTAAGTAGTAAAGAACAATTTTTGAATGGATTTTTAGTTTTACTCACTTATATTTGCAGCAATCAAGTACACAATTCTTTAATCCACCCAACATAAGTTGGTAAGATCATCATTAATGAACAAATAATGCCACGTATGCATTTTAGCAAAAGTATGAGCCTAAGCAAGTGCTTTAGCTGACTTCATCTCCATCCTTAAAAAAAAAACAAGGAGGAATAATTTATCTCCATATAATTTCAAATTCATCTCTAAAGTGTTCAAATGAAAACTGCCTCTCCATTCTCTTTTTTTTTTTTTGGCTGGAAACCCAAGTCTACTAGTAATTACTAATTCACAAGAGATGGGGATAAGGAAGGCACAATATGAAAAAGGAATGGGCAAACTTGTAGCCAAGAACTTGCCTAAGCTAGACTTAAATTTTCAATGATTTATATCAACCTTTCAAAAACAAAAATACATAAGCCCGCCTACCAAGGGGGATTATCGTTGGTTTAAAAGTAATCTAAGTGAGAGAGATAAATTAGATTTTAGAATTATCTTTTCAAAAGTTATGATTCCTATTGAAAATTTTGTATTCCAAGTTAATTTTAATAAAAAAAATTCTTATTCATTTGGAAAATATCTTTAAATAGAAAATTAAAAAAGTAAAAAGGAGAAAAAGCACAACTAATTTATTTTGGCTTGATTCAAAGGAATGTACAAAGTAACAAATTCTTATTATAGTAGATAATCACTAAAGTTACAAAACAAACTTAAGCAAAATCTCAATTTCCTTATTTGTTCTATTTATTAGATAAGTAATCTGATAGAATTCAACATTTGACTTTTACAATCCTTCCCACTCTTTTGGATTTTTCTCATAGACTCCTTAAAAACTATAAATAGAAGATAACCTTATGATCTCAACTCATTGGTTTTAGAGCCTCACTCCCATTAGGTTTTTTTTTTTTTCACAAGATAGCTAGAAACTTAGAATAAAGATATGATAAAAAATTAGCACATAAGACTCATTAGAAATTATCTCAATACAAGGTTAACTCTTTTTAGAGTAAAATGAACAATAAAGTACAACAAATTTTATCATGACACTTCAATTGATAAACATTTAGTATTGTGTCTCTATTTTTAAATGGTCTACTTTAAATAGGGTAATCGTTCATCATGTAACTGTTAATAGCTTCTTTCAATAAATGTATAGGTGAATATTCTAAGAATTATCGTCTTGAATATTCTAAATTAATCTTTAATGATATAAACATCCTCTTACCATTTTGAATTCTCTTTCATGTGTAAATGTTCACTCGATTTAATGCACATGTTTTCCAAAGTAGAATACTTAAATAATCCTTCATTAACATGTTTTCTTTTCCACTCCTTTCAATCATTTATTTTCCTTTATTTTGGCTTTTATAATATGTGAAATTTCTTTCACTTCTTGAGTAATAATAGCTTAATATAAGTTCAAGGATCATATCTAATGTAATTAAATCATAGTGTAATCAAATCATGTATTCATTAATACTCACTCAATTTGAAAAACTTGCCATAGTAAAATCCTTCTTTATAAATTTTTTATTTAAAAAACCTTTCATATTTGAATCTTTTAAAAATATTTTGTTAGAAATTCCTTGATCCAATAAATATCTTCTATAAATTATTTCTTAGATCCAAAGAATAAAACCTAACATAACATCAAGGTTCTGGCCTAACAAAATGATTAAAACTGAAATAGGAATAATATTTCCAAGAATAATATTAAAGAAAAATTCCATCTAAGAACCTATATTATATAAAACTTATAATAAAGGATCTTAAAAATTAAAATTATTTTTAAAAATCATAATTCTCATAAAGTTTTAAAAAATTTACTATCATTTTTAAATATTTACTATCGGGTATAACAAAACTCAGTACTTACTTACACCCAATAGTAAATATCTAAAACTAGTAGTAAATTTATTAAAATTTTATAGTAATGATAATTTTTTATAATAATTTCAATTTTTAAGATCTTTTTTTTTATAAATTTTATATGATATAAGTCATTAAATATATTTTTTTTCTAATATTAAACATTTCAAATCCTATAAAAGGACTTAACTAAATACCTAAGGCCCAAAATAATTTGGCAAGAACAATTTTGGCCCAATGTAGCACATTTCCAAACATAAATTTTTTTAAAAATATTTGTCATAATTAAAATTTTAAACGCCTTTGATTCAACAGATGCATAATTCCAATTTTCTGTTGTTTATTCCCCAAGATTCAGAAGGAGAAAAATGAAAAAAGATATATATCGGGAGGAATCTATGTTAAATTCGCTCACATCCGTTTTTTTTTTTTGTTTATTTTCTTGTGTTCAGGTCTTTTTGTCAGTTTAGAATGTTTTGTTGTCAGAAAATTCTTCCTTATGATGTATCACATTATTTATATATTATTTAATAAAATTAAATTAAATCATATAATTCAACCTTATATAACACTTTATATAATAATGCTGTAATAAGTAATAAAATATAAAATTCAATTATGTGACTTAATTATACTTTATTAGATAGTATATATATAATATAATACACTATGTTATGTGCATCAAAAATTTTTTTGGTTACTCGCCATATTTGGACCAAGAAAAAAGAGATATTCTTATTCTTTTGAGTTAAATTATTTCATTAGCAACTTAATTTTTGAAATAGTTTAAAATTTTATAGTCTTACAAATTTTTAATTTAGTTCCTACGTTAAATTAATTAAAATGTCAAAATAACACAAGAGGTTAAATTAAATTTTTCTAAAATTATAGAAACTCAATTACAAAATTTTAAACTATAAAAATCTAATAAAATTATTAGCACCAGTCACACAATTTAATCTACTTCTTGGGACGAAACTTCCCATTTATATACGGGGCAAGTCTCAGCAACTCAACAACGTAAACACTCGTTGTTATAGTGAGCACGAAAAAAATTCTTACAATATGTGAAACTAATCCAATATTGAGCAATGAAAATTTCATACAAGAACTTTCCCAAATATATCATCAGACTGCCACAAATTCCACAAATTTATATCTCTCCTTTTTTTTTTTTTGGGTCTCGTAGTCAAACCCTCAGGACGAGAAAATACTCAAGAAATTGGTGGGTGATACTAAGGATGATGTCTAAGGGCTTTGCCGCAAAGCAGGACATTCCTGGGGATATCATACTCACTGGTAAAGCTGCGCAGTGCACTCCACACTCTCAGATAGAATTGCTGCCCAAGATATTGTCTTTCCCATATTGCAGACCTCATGTTCCACATACCTTGGTTGTCCAACGACACCAATATGCTTGTCCATGACTTTGGATACACCTACACAACGACCCAAATACCCACATCCTACTATTAATTCCTTTCATGTAGAAAATTTGTGTCGGAATGTTTAAATACAATAAATAATTAGGAACGATACACACAACCAGTTAATGTAAAGAGTCAATAAAATTATATCAAAATAGATGTATCATTGTTTGGCTAATCTAAGAATTTCTCATCCAAGTACTCGTTGGTTTGGATACCTGTGCAGTGTGTCTAGTCAAGGCATCCACTAGATTATAGGTACTTCTCTTGGTTGGTGTCCACGGCCCCCTACCATAACTGCGTTTATTGCAATGAACAACATTTCAATTCTCGAGGTAATTGAAGCAAAAATAGATCGAAGCCAACTCACACAAAGGAATCTGACATACCCAACGACCCAAAAGTCATAGCCATCGAGATGCCAAGACTGCATGGTGTTTTCATCGTTCTGGAAAACAACCTCGATGAAGTCATGGAGAGAAGATGGAACTACAGAGGTAGCTATGGTAGCCGGACCTTTATTAGAGGGAAGGCTTTGGACTGATTTTGCGCTGAAGATTCCTGGGATGTTGAAGAAATCAGCAAGCTTGAGAGGGGTATCAGGGTTAACATAGGAAACCTTGTTAACAGCATAACGCAGTTTCCCATTAATCAAAGGTGCTGAATTGACCAATATAATTGTCTTTGTTGGAGTTATCTTCCCATAATGGAATGATCCCTGAGGGTTAGGCCTAGCGGCATTTGCTGTCAAATTCCATCTGCATACATATACACAAAATCAAAATCTATAAAAGATATATCCAAATCCAATGGAATCAATCTCTTTAGGCTATTGAATATAGTTATATTTTCTGAATAATAACCTGAAGGTTCTAGCTTGTTTCATAGACCAATGATATTGGTAAGCGGGAGCAGCAGGCAAAGGTCCAGAAGCTGGGGAAAGGGAGTTTGTGTAGTGTAAAACTGCAGTTGCTGTGAGAACTTTCCTGGTAAATCTGGTTGAGGCAACAATGTAGTAGTCTTTCGGAGGCTGATTTAAGGTTACCAAAACGGCAAAGGATTGGCCCACATGTACGTCAAGAGAGTCGTAAAGGTTTTGGATGGTGTGCGATCCCTCAATCTCCACTAATTTAAGGTTGTGACCCTGTATCCTGAAGTTAATTGAGGTTGATAAGCCCACATTTGAGATCCTGAACATATAAGTTTTTCCTGAAGCAAGAATAACCATTGGTGGTAAATGCACCTTTGACCCAAGAAAAAAAAAAGAGTGAATTACTTGGAAAATGTCAGAGTTTAACTATAACCTTAGAAAACACAATCTGACCTTGGTCACCATTGAAGGTAGTATGAGCCTGGCCATTGATAAGGAGGCCATCGGGAAAGGCAAGAGATCTTACAGAATCCAATGTTTGCCTTAATGTCTACAGACATCAGAAAGGGAGAAAGAATGCAGTTAACATAACCGGAGAAATTAGGAGTTCAGCTGTATAAAGTACATAAGATTTTATATAAAAATTTATGAACAAAGCAAAAAAAAAAAAAAAAAATCTAGCTTACCCTGTGGTCGGAGTTGTACCAGTCACCGATGAGTAAGGCAAAATCGTCATCAGGGTTTGGATAAGGGATTGAGATGACAGATCTATGATAGGCATTGAGTCCACCGAAGCCTCCTGATGCTTTGTGGAGTTGAGTTGATGGGAAGTATGTGTAGGTTCCAATTTGATCCTTGGCCTGAAACTTGTAAGTGTAATTTGAGTTTGGAGGAATGGGGCAGTTGGTTCCCAGTACTCCATCTTGCCATGAATTTTTCCTTTGTTTAATACCGTTCCTATTTCATCATAACTACTTCAAAACATGTCCCCAATTCAAATGCCACAATACAAGAAGTTCTAACATCATATTATAACAACATTTTAAATATCATTGAAGAAGAGATATAACTAAACAATTACAATGCTACCACTGAAAGAAAAACATGGCAGAGAGAAACAGAGAAACTCACCAAGTCAGAAGAAATGGCTCGTCCAGCTTGTTGACAAGGTTGAGAATTATATTGTCATTAGTCACCACGTCAAGCCTAGGCCCAGGAAACTGACCATTGATAAGAATTACCTAAAAAGAAAACAAAAGACTGAAATATCAGAAATGCGTAGATTAATCCCTTCATAGCCAAATGAATAGTTATGAGAAGCAAGAATGCAGATAACCCACTTGCTGGGGAATCCCGAGAGGAGAACGAGTCCCATAAGTGACAGTCCATATGTAGTACTTATATGCGTCTTCTGCTTTCACGAGACACACACTAAGTAAAGCCAGAACAGAACACACTGGAAGGAGCAAGCTTGTGCTTCCCATTGTATCTGTCAGCGGTGAAAAGTGAAAGCCAAACTCTACTCAAACCTCACTGAGAAGAACAATGCTTGAAACTAGCAAACGAAATGAAAGTACCAGATTTCACTTGTCTTGTGTCTCTTACTTGAAGAGTGACTGTCCACTGAAGCTTGGAGAGTTTTATAACAACCTCGCAGTACGAGGTGTGATTAGAGTGAGAGGTGCCCAGATATGTGAAGGAAAGAGAAACAGAGGATAAGAAATAATAATTTATTGAGATTTGTTAGTTTTTAAGGTAACAAAATTGATGAAAGTTGGCGGGGGTAACGCGTTTCCATGCGTTGGTCATGGTAATTGCTTCAAACTAAAGTGATGCACAATTCACTTATGAATTATCATTAAAGTGAAAGCTACTGCCTCAGCCCATCATTTTGACTATAACACCCCTGAAATTACGCCACTGATATCCACTTTTTCTCTTCATCACCTTTTCTGATTGTTTTGGTTTCTCACATGCTTTACCCACCCACCATTCACCTTAAAGCTTTTATAAACCCAGCGCGTCCATATTGGGCCCAAAAAAAAAAACCCCAAGGCATTGTTTGGTTCAATAAAAGATTGAAAAAGAGTTTTAATAATATCTTATTTGATTTATTGGAGAGGAAGGGAGGGATTTTAATGAAATCTTATTTGGTTAAGGAGGGGAGGAAAGGTTAAATAGACAATTATACTCTTATGATATTAGAATTAATTTTTTTTTGTTTTTAAGATATTTTTATATAAAAAAAAAGACTTTTCTTTGTTTTCTATTATAAAAAATAATTTTTTTTTAATTTCTATTCAAAAAATATTTTTTATTTTCATAAAAAATTATTTTAAATTTTACTAAAAAAATAAGATTTATATTATATTTTTAATAAAAACAAAAGTAGATATATCAAAGACAATTTAATCAAATATAACACAAATATTTTTTTCTTCTCCAAAAATCTCCACTTTTAAAGAGAGGGGAGGCCCTCCCCTTATTTAGTATAAAAAAATTAGAGGGAAAAGGTGAGGGAAGGCAAAATACCCTCTCTCCTCCCATTCCCTTCCTCCAAAATCCTCAAACCAAACATTACCCGGTGCACCCGTAAGTATTCAATATTAAGAGGAGAACTAGGATAGAAAAATGTGAGAGCCTCAAAGCAACCCATTTCTCATTTGTAATTATGTAATCCTCTCTTTCTCTCTCATCAAATATCAACACATAAGCATTGAAGTTCTCCAGAAAAGGGAATCACCAATTTTCAATATAGATGCAGCGAAGGTAGTTTTAAACCTATACTGATAGAATGAACTCGAGTGCAAAACACAGGGAAAAAGCAGAATGAAACAAAAATGGACGGGAAAAAAGAATATATATATATATATATATAATGCATGTATGAATCAAAGGTAAAATATTTAACATTAATACTCTTTAAAAAAAAAAAGAGGAATATGTGGGGCGCCAAATTATGGGCACTCGTGAGCTGTAGGCAATGCCCACTACAAAACTTTATTCAAACTAGGAAAAACAAAACAAGAAAACAAATGGCAATGATCGGAACTTTAGAAAAAAAAAAAAAAAAAAAGGGAGTTTGGAGTACAAATTCCATAACCACAACAATTGACCCGTCCACCTTTACATGATTGGCGTCAATTTCGTTCAAAGAGTGAAGTCACTGTGTAGTGTGTAGGACTAATTGATATTATTAAGATGATTTAATTACTTAATAAAACAGTATGTTGAACTATTTCACTTTTTAATGTCTTTAAGCACTATATGATAGATACGCGAATATAGTTCTTTACCTTTCAAAGTCGAAACTATGAGTAGGTTCGGTATTTAACTGTTTATTTATATTAAATTTAAATTTGATGGTTATGTTAATTTTTTCCTTAGAAAAAAAAATCATTGGACTATTTTTTAAAAAATTTTATACAATTATTTAAATTTTTACTATCAAATTTTTATAAATAAGATATTCAAAAAGTTAAATTTATTTAATTAAAATATGATAGGTGTATAATTTTTTTATAAATAATTATATAATTTTTTAATTAAATAATATATTTATTTTAGTATTATTAGAAATTTATCCAGTTGTTACGTTTTAAATAAAAAATTTAATAATAAAAAATATAAAAAATTTATATTTAAGTTTAATTATTTTAAATTTTGTATATAAGATTGGAAAATATCAGAGTACTCAATAGTGTTAACTAGATGAAAGATAAATATAAAAGTTATCTCTGTTTTTTTTTTCTTTTCATTTTCATGGACCGACACAGAATTTTTTGTTTTGATTAAACCGAGTAAGTCTTTTTCTGACATTACCTATGATTATATCCTCACGCTGGCATAATCACGTATATAAAATATAGTTTTGTTTTTCTTTTCGTGCTGTGGAGCATATTCATATTAGGCGTGAGAATATTGATCCCTTGAATAGTCATTTGGAAAGTTAAAGTTAGCTCGTGATACATGAAAGAACATGATCGCTGTAAACATCTTTTATTATTATTTTTTCCAGATTTTGGTTGATGAAAGATTGTTTTTATTTTATGTTTATTTTTTTTAAAAAAATCAAATTAAAAAAATTAAAATATAAATAATCTAAATCAGATTAAAACAATTCAATTCTATTCCAAAAGATACAGCATACAGCAGAGGAATGACTTTATGCAAGTGCCACGAAGTTCGTGATACACCCTGACCCATCCCCTCCACCGAAAGACCAATATTTGAAACTTAATACAGAGTAGGAAACCAAACAAGGCAAGCTTCTCCCTCCTAAACAACATCGTCTTCGTCATGTCTGCCCAAACACATTCTTCAGCTCCCTCTCCTTCTCCTTCCCCTTCCTCAGGTAATTTGATTGAGCTCTTTTTTCATAGCAAAAGCATTATTTAATTATAATTTGACTCAAATAATGTGCGTCGACGCACTTGGCTTTCTGTGGCACAGTTAACATAGTGAAGAACGTAGCTCTGTGGAGAAGAAGGACACTAACTGCAACGATTCTCATTGCGGCAACCGCAACATGGGTGTTGTTGCAAGTGTATCAATTCCAGTTCTTCACTGTTTTCTCATGGCTGGCCATGGTTCTTCTTGCTTCATCCTTCCTCTGGGCCAATGTGTTTAGACTTTTGGGCAAGTAAGAATTAACTCCTCCTTCTCCTACCTCTTCTTCTCGTGCATATTTCTATATACCGAGGACAATGAGTTTATAATCTGCTGAGTTAATCGATTGTCTTGAATTCAGGGCACCACCGAGCTTGTCGGATTTGGAGTTGACAGAAGAATCAGCTCTGCAAATGGCATACACGGTTCGAGCATGGATCGAAGAAGGAATAAGGTTTGTGTTCCGGGTGAGCTCACTGGAAGAGTGGCCTCTATTTTTAGGAGTTGTGGCTGGATTGTGGTTACTTTCTTACATTGCAACCAAAATGGATCTCTTTAACATTCCTTTACATAGGTACATCATTAATTTCCAGAATATATATGTTATCCTCTCTCTCTGTATAATGATTTTCGGTGTTCAATTGATTGTTAATCTGTTAAATAGGTATACTAGTGGGCACGACAGTTCCCGTAATTTATAAGAAGAACCAGAATAGGATTAAGAGTTTCGTGGAGTGGCTGAAGGCGAAGTCCAAGAGGGCTTATGAGATATTGGATGAGAGGGCCATTCAGAAGTTCAGGAGCAGAGTAATCAATGAGAACGAGATGAAGCGGGAGAATGAAAAGAAAGCACAGTAACTGCTTTTGCTGCTATGTTTTATATAATGCATGTTTTGAAAATACATGTACATGTTATCTATGTATCAAACAAATGGTGATTGGCGAGTCGCCGTAAATTGTGATCATGCCTTAAATTCTGAAATTATAAAATAAATTTATAAATCTAATTCGCCGAGAAACAAGGTGGATCCGTGGCGCAACGCTAGCGCGTCTGACTCCAAATCTGAAGGTTGTGTGTTCGACTCGGGTTCAAATCTCTCTTTCAGAGATTTTTTGGTACCTTAGATATATAAGGTAGTCTTGTATATTCCAAAAGTCCTGTGCAGTGTCGATTCTTTGAAAAGTCCTATTTGGGAATAGTGAAAAACTTTTATTCCTTTGTTTTTTTGGTCCAATGATAGGTTTAGCATATTGATTAAGGGTTCCTACTCCGTTGACGCTGACTTGGTTGTAATCAAATAAGCACTAGAATTTTCTGTTAGTTTTTCTGCGACGAACGCATATTGGATCACTAATGAGATGGTGTGATGCCGGGAGAAGCAGGGAGGAATAACAAGGGAAAAGAATATTTAAAGTGTCACTTTAAGTATTCCCTTAACCTCAACACAGGAAGACTATTAATTCCTCAACCCCAATACAGTAAGACTCTTGAAATAATTTAGTTTTATCCTTGCGAACGATTCTTATAAAAGTCTTATAAGTTCCTGATTTAATCTACTTGGGCTGTGATTCTGATACTCAATACCATGCATGCTATTTTTGGGCCTCGCCTCTTAACCATCTGTTGCACAAGTCAGATGGTACTCTACTGTTCAGGTCAGAGGCTTGAATCCAATTTTGTTGTAGTTGTTGTTTTGTTTTTTTGGTTTTTTTTCCAATTTTACCACTTACTAACATCATCTAAATATTTTTTTGAAGCAAATTGCATATCTAAAATCATATAACATTTTATTCACACAAAAAAAATCATATAGCATTTTAATAAATAGGATTACATTTAATATATATATTGTTTGATTATTCACATTCTAAAATATCAAATTCATCTCAGTGAAGTTACGTTAACCATCGAGGCAATAATTGAAGGGTTGGACATCTGTCGGCTGCGTCTTCGAAGAATCTTAGCATTAGAATATTCTTCCTTATGATCAAGAATAAATTCTATAAAAAATAGGTGGGCAGGGAATTTGCTGCCGGTGCGAGCATTGTATACTCATGTTCTGTGTTCGACAATGTGAAAACGACTTTCAGAAGAGAGGTGTCGGCTCAAGGCGACCCTTTCCCTCTATATCAAGTCCAAGAGGCCAGTTAGGACCATAGAAGCTATTGCAAAATCAGTTGACTTCTATATAATCCGATTGCAGAAAAGAAAAAGCTAGGATTAAATTCTTAATCCTTAGCATAGCTCTATCTCAGATTATTGGGTTTGGATTTTCCGTTTGAATTGAGCTTCACATTAATCCCCTTTTTTTTTTTTTTTTCGGCGGGTCCAACTTTCAGTTGGGAATTTCTCTCTATTATTCCCTTAGGAAGGAGGGGATTTTACACCAGGCTGTGATTTTGTGCATCAGGTGAAGTCATGGCAGAAATGGTTCTAGACCTTGTAGTTGGGGATCTGCTGAAGAAAGTTTTGGATGCGAAGGACAGGGCTATTCAGTTCAGACCCACCCTTGAACGCCTAGCTTCCACCCTTAGGTCAATAGAACCAGTGATCGAACAAATAGAACGATACAACAAGCAATTGGATCGCTCAAAGCAAGACACAGAAAAGTTAATCAAAGATGTGAGGAATGGCAAAGGCTTGTTCTCATCTCAAGTGCTCAAAAATCCAGTGGTGGAAATGCTGTTATAAGCCCCAGGAGCAACTTGAAGCTTTGGATGAGTCACTTCGTTGGTTCTTTGACATTGCTATGCAAGTTCAGATGGCGAGGGATACGAAGGAGACCTCAATAGAGGTGAGAGATATTCGTAAGGAAATTAAGAAACTGAATATGGTTGCGAGAAATGATAGGGGCCTATGCTCGACTCCTGAACCCCCAGCATTCACCTTTGGATTGGATGAGCCTATGGTGGAATTGAAGGTGCAGCTGCTCCAGGACGGTGTGTCAGTGCTAGTGGTCGCCGGTTCAGCAGGTTCTGGGAAGACTACATTAGCGGAAAAGCTTTGTTGGGACAAGCATGTCAAAAGTATGAATCAAGTCCCATTTGCATTCTCTCATGATGCATTTCTATTGCTCCTTGGTAGACGGAAATGATAATCTTGCGGATTCCCTGTAATGAGTGTTCAACATCAGGTATAGTTAGATATAACCTATGGAGAGACTTCTAGACAAACTAATGATAGGAAAATATTACTTTTTTTTTTTCCCACTTAGGTAATCAAGACTTAAAAAAAAAAAGGCAATTTATGATACTTCTTCCTACACTCAATGACACAGAACATCCGATGCTATTGAGTTTGCAGCCCTCTGAATGTGTAAGGTTTGGGACAATATCTTCTTCGTCAAATTCTCGAAGATGCCAAACTTGAATATCATTTGTACACAAACTGTATCAACACAATGGTCGCTCGGTGCCCGAGCTTCAAAATGAGGAAGAAGCGGTTGACGAATTGAAACGTTTGTTAAAGCAAATTGGGGAAAGCCCTGCACTGTTGGTGCTGGACGATGTTTAGCATGGATCAGAATCTCTTGTTGATAATTTTGTGTTGCAGATGTCAGACTACAAGATTTTAGCGACTTCGAGATTTGCAATTCGAAGATTCAGCACTCCATACTTCTTGAAACCCCTTGGGGATGTGGATGCCATGAAGCTTTTCCGCCATGAAGCAGATCTGAAGGAGAGCAGCTCTGGCATTTCTGATGATATTGTGTGAGAGGTGCTCTCTATTGCTTTCTTATACATGAGAGCGGTGTAGCTTGTTTAAATTTGTGCAAAGACTTTCACATACGACTGTTTTTTCTCATTTACTCATACTAAGTGCAAATAAAAACACGGCCACTTACAACTCTAATTTGCACTTTCTTAAATTGCAGCGGTTCTCCAATGGCACTAAATGTGATTGGCAGGTCACTCTGTTGGCAGCATTCTGTGGTACGGCAAAGCAGGGCAAAGAAATTGTCGAAGGGTCATTTGATTTTTGAATCTAATGAGGATCTGCTTGCTTTTCTCCAAAAAAACGTCGATGTCTTGGATACTAAGGCAGTTATCAAGGAGTGTTTCATGGACCTAGGTTTATTTCCTAAAGACCAGAAGATCCCTGCAGCCTCCCTTGTTGATATGTGGGTGGAACTGCATGATGAAGGTGACACGAGTGCAATGGAGAAAATTTATGAACTGGCCACCTGCAATATGGTTGATATTGTCACAAGGTATGCTTGCAGGCTCTCGAATATTTTGGTATGCTTTGCAATATTCTAGTAAGGCCACTTATTTGCACCCATAATTTTCTGCTGGAAAGAGTGATTTTGTAAATCCTTTGGACTTGAAGAGAGGGCAGTGCACAAATCCACCACAATCCAGAATTAGGTTTTGTCTCTAACAACTAAATCTTCTAAAAATAGATATTTACATCCAGGATTAGGTTTTGTCTCTAACAACTAAATCTTCTAAAAATATATATTTACTTTTTAAAAAAAAAACAAATAGGCCTATTTGATTCTATCTTTGTTTTAACGTTTTTAAAATAAATATTTTTTAAAATAAATTTTGATAACAAAAAAATTAAAAAATTCGTTTAAATCATTATTCTAAAAAATAATTATTTTTCGTTTTTTTTATTCCGTAAAAAAAATTATAAAATGTCTAAAAAATGTTTTAATTTTTCTATTTTTGAAAATAAAATTTTATTTTTTTATTTTTCAAAACACTTTATTAAAAATATATTATCAAACAAGTTTTTGTGTTTGAAAATAAGAAATCAAATAAGCACCACCTAACAGTTAAAAGAATTTATGATATATAATTTAGGGGGAGTTCAATCATCTAAACAAAACTAGTTGTGAGGAAGTTAAATTGGAACACCCTACTATTAATATCCAGCAAGCTTTTGGTGACATGATTGTGAAATTCAACATTCTAGAAACAAGTGAATTGATGATTTCTCTTGCAGCCATTACAATAATTATGACTGTTGTTATATTGAGAGTTTGAAAATTTTTTATTTATTATTGAGCAATAAACCCCTTTCATTGAGCACCAAAAATGCTAGTGGTACAGGTAACTACAATGACCATTTTGTCATGCAGCATGATCTTTTTCGGGAGCTAGCTATCCATCAAATTTGCTAGGAACCAGTGGCACAGAGGAAAAGACTGATTATTAACATAATTGGAAATGAACTTCCCAAGTGATGGACTGTACAGAATGAGTATCATATAGCTGCTCGCATATTTTTTAAGAAAAATTACATCTAAAGACTTATATTATATAAAGTTTGTAAATTTTAAAAATTAAAATTATTTTTAAAAATTATCATTATTATCAACTTTTAAGAGATTTACTATCAATTTTAAGAAATTTATTATTAAGTATAAATCCAGTAGATGATAATTATAATTCTTGAAAATAATTTTGATTTTTAAAATTTTTTATTATAAATTTTATATGATATAAGTTTTTAAATACAATTTTTCCTATTTTCTATATCAGCTAGGTTGTTCCTCTATCTTTAACTCTTTTGATGCCCTAATATGTCATGAGAGCTGCAGTAAATTATATATCATTGATCCCTCTCCCAACCTTGAGGCCTTGACCTTATTGAATCTTTTTGCAGATGAATTATTCACTTCAGATTGGTGCAACCTGCTACCAGCTGAAGTTGAGGTTCTAGTTTTGAATCTTCGAGGGAAGAAGTACACCATACCAAAGTTCATAGAGAAAATGAGTAAACTAAAAGTTATGTTAATCACAAATTATAGTTTCTGTCCTGCTGACTTAGAGAATTTGGAACCGCTTAATTTGTTATCCAATCTTAAAAGAATTAGATTGGAACGTGTTTCGATTCCTTCCCTTCGCAAGACCAGAGTGCGGTTGAAGAATCTTCGGAAGCTATCTCTGTTTATGTGCAATGTAAATGAAGCTTTTAAAAATTGTTCCATCCAAGTTTCAGATATGATACCAAATTTGGTGGAAATGAACATTGACTACTGCAATATGGTTGAATTGCCGGTAGGGCTATGTGATATTGTTGTCTTAAAGAAGCTAAGTATTACAAGTTGCCACAATCTTTCTGCACTTCCCGAAGAAATTGGAAAGTTGGTTAATTTGGAATTACTAGGGCTTAGTTCCTGTTCTGGTTTAGCAGAGTTTCCGGACTCAATTACCAGCCTTCAAAAGCTAAAATTTCTTGATATCTCTGGCTGCATAATCCTTAGTAAATTGCCAGAGCATATGGGTCAGTTACTTAATTTGAAAGAGCTCTACATCACAGGTTGCTCGAGATTACGTAATTTGCCCCCCACAATCATGGACCTTACGGCCTAAGGGTTGTGCTGTGTGATGAAGAGATGGCTACTTTATGGGAATCTTGCAAAACCATCCTTGCTGATCTAAAGATAGAGGTGGCCCTAGCTGATTTCAACTTAAATTGGCTTTGAATTTTCATTCCCAACACTTGTGCTTTCTAGCAAGTGGCAACAAATTCAAGTGGGAATAAAGATATGGAATGAAAATGAGAAGCTATGTGAAAGGTAGCTTATGCTTCTGTTGTTTGGCTATCATGGAGCATAGAAAGTAAGTGTTGCCTCACTTATTTGATTATTATGTATTGGAAAATGGAAATGAAGAGAAAGTTATAAATTTCAGGTTTGCTGATAACTTTGTATTAAGATAATATTTGAGAAGGAAAATAGTGTGGTTCAAAGTTACTACAGGCTTATGCTCTGATAACTTTGCAGAGATCGATTTTTGTAACAGGTGAAGTATTCCTATCTTCATCCGTTCTAATCTTCTTTAGCTTGTCAAACAAGATCATTTGACTCTCAACCTTATTTTTCATGTAGCCCTCATCAATTTCCATTCCCTTTTCCGTCAGAGCGGTTCCACAACATTTCTCATGACGTTAATTTTCTGAATTATTCCGTTGATCTTATCGTCAGGTCTTCAATGGGAAGTTAGAAGAAAAGAAGAAACTCTTTCCTGGTAGTTCTCCTCATTTGTGTTTCATGCTAGTACTAACTGGTCTTTGTAATATAGGTTGAGAATTCTTATTTTCATCCGTAATAATCTCCCTGGCTGTGCCTTTTTTTTTTGGCTTGTCAAACAAGGTCATTTGACTCAACCTTATTTTCGCTCCCATCAATTTTCGTAGAGAAGTTCCGGTTTCCACATTCCCACCAGAGCAGCACACAACATTTCTCACAACGTTAACATACTGCAATTTTCCTTTGATCGTCTCCTATGGGAGGTGGAAGAAGAAAACGGGACTTTTCCTGGGTTCGTTTTGCATACTCGGTCTCTTTGTTTAACTCGGTTTCGCGTCAGAACAACTAAGGTTAAAAACCGGTGTTTTAGATATTTCCGCCAAACAACGGAGAACTTTCTTGGACTTTCCCAGACGTTTGTTATAAACCTGCTGCTACGCTTTGTTCCTAATTTAAACATAGTCTTGCCATCATTCTTATCTCGTTTTGATACTATGGTTTAACGCTTAGAAGCAGAGTTTCCCAGAAATAAATAACTAAAAACGATAAAGAAAAAGAGACAAGAAAACGTAACTGTCCACCCACTATGGATAAAATAAGCATAGTAATTGTTCTCCTTAACTTTTGAGTCAAACGAAAGATAAGTAACGCGCGTAAAGGAAGGAGAGAGGCAAGGGTGTGGAAATCTCACTCGACGAAGAGGAACTTCATCGTGGGCAACGGGTTCCACGAAGTATCAGTCAGCGGTGTATATATACCTTGTTTCTGGGACAAACAACGGAGATAGCTCAATCACCTGAAATTTGATTCCTCTAAGAAAAAAAAAATCTTTCAGATCTGAAAGACGTTTTCCTCAGTTCAGAGTTATTTGATCTTGTTAATTAAGAGTGAGGGAACAAAAGCAAGAGATTAGCAATGGGAGAGAGTGCACACCTAATTGGAGGGGCTGATCTAGGAGCAGTATTTCAAGACTCGTTGAAAAAGATACTGGAAATGATCGAAAAGGCACGAAAGAGTAGGGCCAGCCTCCGAATCTTCAGATCCACGCTGAAGGATTTCACGCCGTTAGTGGAAGAGATCAAAAAATATAATGAGGACTTGGATCGCCCCAGGGAAGAAATAGAAAAACTGATCAAGGAAAAGGAAGCAGTACATGAGCTTGTTCGCAAGTCCTCGAAAATCCCTTTCTGGAAATCCCAAGGTGGAAGAGCCCACCAGGACAAGCTTGGAGAAAGGCACAATTCAATTGTCCAGTGCTTATCTTTCAATTCGAAAATGCAAAATGAGATAGTAAAGGATGTGAAGGAGACTCTGAACCGGGTAAGAAATATCCTTGAAATGATTAGCAAAGAGAAATCTGAGCAGGGAATTATGTTCTTGCCTCCTCAAAACCCAGAATTCGTCGTCGGCATGGACGAGCCCTTGGTGAGGTTGAAGTTGGAGCTACTCAAAGATGGTGGATCCATTCTTGGATTGACGGGTCTGCCAGGATCCGGAAAAACCACATTGGCTCGGAAGCTCTGTTGGGATGACCAAGTCAAAGGTGCGGCCCCTTTTCTTTTTGTTTCTCTTTTTTTAATACATTGGTAGTCAGCCATTCTTGAGGCCCAATGGGCTTACTCCTTCGTTGTTCCTTTTTTTTTTTTTCACATTTATGAGGCGGGCTCCATCTTCCAAGCATCTTTTATTAAAATTCACTTTGAGCAAAAATTTGAAAGAAGAACTTTTCTCAAGTTAGGGGTGTTCTCAGTTAAGTACGATTTTAGACTAAAATTAAATTAACTGAATAAGTCGGTTTTCTAAAATAGAAATCTATTCGATTTTTATGTATATTTAGTTTTCATTTGGGTTTGGTACATTCATACTTATAATATATATTTTCATTTGTGCTTATGTTTTCAAAGTTTAGACTGCATGTGTTCTTTCCACATTTTTAAGGTTCAAAATCATACAAAATAACAAAATAGATCTTCTCCATTCAGTTTTTGATTGCATTTCATGTAGTCAGAGTTGATCTTAGCCGTCCATGCGATCGGCTGCTTTGGGTGGCAACATGTGGCACTCTTTTTTTTTTTTGGTTGCAGGAATACGATGCAAAAAGCATTGATTAAATTTTTTTCTCTGTATTTTGCTTGCTTCTTGTAACAAGCAGGAAAACAACTGTATTAGCAAGCCCCGTGTTTTGGAGAAAAAATTAAATGGTGCAATGGACTGTTTCACTTAATTTTTTATCACTTTTAGATTAATTTAGTTTGATTTAATCCATGTGGTTCAATTTTAAACCCTCTCATCTTGAGTGATGCTATTTGCTCATTAATAATTTGTTTATAGTAAGCACCAGCCTATAAAGTATGAGCAAGTTTAATCAGCAATATATACATATATAGATACACACACACACACACACACACACACACACACACACACAAATATATATGGGATATTTGAAATTTCTTCTTCGGCAGATTAAGAAGCACTTTATTGTTACTTTTATTCTGCGACTGCAAGACTTCAAATGCTCCTTGGTTCAAAGATCTCTTTGGTTTTAACAGGTAAGTTCGGGGACCATATCTTATTTGTCACCTTCTCAAAAACACCCCACTTTAAGGTCATTGTAGAGGCGCTGTTTCAACACTGTGGAAGTTGGGTGCCTGGGTTTCATAGCGATGAAGATGCAGTTAAGGGGTTGGGACTCCTGTTGAAGAAAATAGCGGAAAGTCCAATATTATTGGTGCTGGATGACGTTTGGCCCGGCTCAGAATCCCTTGTTGAGAACTTCAAGTTCCAGATTCCAGACTATAAGATTTTGATCACTTCAAGAGTTGCATTTCCAACAGTTCACCCTCAAATCCACTTGGAACCACTTAGTTATGAAGATGCACAAACCCTTTTCCGTCACTTTGCTCTCGTAAAAGACAACAGCTCATTCATTCCCGACGAGTATCTCGTCCAAGAGGTGTTTTTTTCTTTCTGAGACATGAAAATTAGCTTACTTTATACTTTGTTTTCTTTTTATGTTCACTGTATATCTTTTGCATAGGCATATTAACATATTATAATGAATTTCAAAAGAAGTTGGCAAGTTGCAAAAAACCATATTTCGCCCCTTAAAAGCGATAATTTGACTAGACTACTAGTAGCCACGCCAACTAAGGTCACAAGTCATAACCTCAGTCATTATAGTCACTGACTTTATTTGCTTGCAATGAAATGCAGGTTGTGAGAGGTTGTAGGGGTTTACCGTTGGCCCTCAAAGTGATCGCTGGATCACTGTGTCAGCAACCTTATGACACGTGGCAAAAGATGGTAAAGGAATGGTCGCAAGGTCATTCTATTCTTGATTCTAATACAGATTTGCTTAATTTCCTCCAAAGAAGCTTGGATGTTTTGAAGGATATGTCCATCATCAAGGAGTGCTTCATGGACCTAGGGTTGTTTCCGGAAGACCAAAGAATTCCTGTTACTGCTCTCATTGATATGTGGGCAGAACTGTACAAACTAGATGATGGCGGCATAGAAGCAATGAAAATAATCAATAAATTAGCCTCCCGGAATTTGGCAAATGTCCTTGTTACGAGGTATATCAACTACTTATCTTTTGTCCCTTGGTCTCTTAATGCTCAATTGCTAAATATAATCGAAGATAACGGATATAGCGTCGTATTATAACATGAGTACTACTCTATTTAACCTCAAATAGAGAAAGTAAGTTAAAAACTAATATAATATTAGACAGAGGATGCATACTTTGATCTTGTCAGGGATTTTGTCTTATCTGGGAAGCTAAACTCTGCTCATTTACCAGGAAAGTTGAAAGTGACGCAGACAATTACTACAATAACCACTTCATCATGCAGCATGACCTTCTCAGAGAGCTTGCAATTTATCAAAGCAGCCAGGAACCATTTGATCAGAGAAAAAGATTGATTATTGACATAAATGAAAATAATCGCCAATGGGGTCTAGAGGAGAAGCAGCAAGGCATTATTGCCTGCATATTGTCAGTTATCCTTAAATGGTGCATTAAACAAAAGCAGCAACCTGCCATTGCCCGCATATTGTCTATATCAACTGGTTAGTTATATCTCTTTCTCAAAAGCATGCACTTGCAAATGGAAAAGGGCCAATTGGAAAGTTGCAGTGCTCTAAATTGACACCATTTGGATTGCTTTTGCAGATAAAACATTCACTTTAGATTTGGGCAACACGCAGCCAACTGAAACCGAGGTCCTAATATTGAATGTTCGTACTAAGGAGTATTCCTTGCCAAAGTTTACTGAGAAAATGAGTAAGCTAAAGGTTCTAATATTCACTAATTATGGTTTCCATACTTCTGAATTGAAAAGCTTTGATCTACTTGGTTCTTTATCTAACCTGAAAAGAATTAGACTGGAGAAGGTATCTGTTCCTCCCCTTGGCACATTGAAAAACCTCCAAAAACTATCTCTTTATATGTGTGATACAAGTCAAGCTTTTGAAAGCTGTAACATCCCAATTTCAGATGCATTGCCAACTCTCGTAGATTTGAACATTGACTATTGCAAAGATATGGTGGAATTGCCTTCTGAGCTCTGTGATATTAAACCCCTCAGGAAGCTAAGTATTTCTAACTGCCATAAGTTTTCTGCTCTGCCCCAAGAAATTGGAAAGCTTGAGAATTTGGAAGTTCTGAGGCTTAATTCCTGTACTGATTTAGGAGAGATACCAGACTCAATTTGTAGGCTTTCCAAGCTAAGCTTTCTTGACATCTCAAACTGCATAAGCCTAAGAAATTTACCAGAGGACATTGGTAACTTACAAAATCTAGAGAAGGTGTACATGACAGGTTGTTCAAGGTGCGAGTTGCCCGTCTCAGTCTTGAATCTTGAGCATTTAAAATGTGTAACATGTGATGAGGAGACAGCTGCTTCATGGGACGTTTTCAAACCTATGCTTACCAATCTAAGGATTGATGTGCCACATGTAGATGTCAACTTGAATTGGCTTCTTGGGACTAGTTCCCAAGCTATGACGTGAGAGGAGATCCTCTCCAATTTTCCCTCCCTTAATTTTCTGTAAAATTTGGAGAGAGGAAGAGAGAGTATGGGCAGGACCCTATGAGGCAGTTATTCGATCTTTAAATCTACTTATGTGCTGAATTGTTGAAAGGTCATTTGATTTTTGAATCTAATGACGACCTTCTTGCTTGTCTTCAAAGAAGCTTTGATGTCTTTGATACCGAGGCAATTATTAAGGGGTGTTTCATAGACCAAGGTTTATTTCCTGGAGACCAAAGGATCTCTGCAACGTCCCTTGTTGAATGTGGGTGGAACTGCATGGTGAAGATGATAAGTGCAATGGAAAAAATTTATAAACTGGCCACCCGGAACATGGTTGATATCATCACAAGGTATGCTTGCTAGCTTTTGAATATTTTGGTATGCTTTGTAATATTCTAGTAAGGCCCCTTAGTACATCCATAGTTTTCCGCTGAAAAGTGTGATTTTGTAAATTCTTTAGACTTGATAAGAGGGCAATGCGCAGGTCCACCACTATCCAGCATTTGGTTTAGTCTCTAATAGCTAAATCCTCTTGATAAAAATGTTTACTTTGTAAATAAAAACAATATTGTGACCTGAAAATTGAAAGATTTTCTGATATATAATTTAAAGAGATGTCAATCATCTAAACAAAACATGTAGTATTGAAGAAGTTAAATTGCAGCACCCTAGTATTAATATCCAATCTGCTTTTGGTGCCATGATTGTGAAATTCAACATTATAGAAACAAGCTAATTAGCGATTTCTCTTGCATGTGTTACAATAATTTTGATTGTTGTTACATAGATAGTTTGAAACTTATTTATTATTGAGCAGTAAGTTCTTTTCATTCAGTAGGAAAATTGCATGCGGCATAGGTAACTACAATGACCACTTCGTCATGTAGCAAGATCTTTTCCCGGAGCTGGCTATCCATCAAATTAGCCAGCAGCCAGTGGCACAGAGGAAAAGACTGATTATTAACATAATTGGAAAGGAACTTCCCAAGTGGTGGCCCTTACAGAAGGAGTATGATATAGCTGCCCGCATATTGTCTATATCAACTGGTTTGTTCATCTTCTTCTTGATGCACTAATATATCATGAGAGCTACAGTAAATTATTTATCATTGATCCCTCTTCCACTCTTGAGCTTATTGAATCTTCTTGCAGATGAATGATTCACTTCAGATTGGTGCAACTTACTACAGCTGAAGTTGAGGTTCTAGTTTTGAACCTTCGAGGGAAGAAGTACACCATACCAAAGTTCATAGAAATCAAGAGACTCAAGAAGGCTTATGGATATACAATTTTGAATTCTGTATTTGATCAAGACTTTACAAACTTCAGTAATCTGTATTTTGTAATATACAGCTTAACAATATAGAGCCATAAGCCAGAAGAGAAATGTACAACTTTATTACAAGAATAATATACAGCTTTATTACATCATTGTCAATGTAAAGTACAACTCTAGCTTAATTACATCTTTGTGAATGTAAAGTACAACTTTACCATCAAATTCTCTAGCTGTCTTTTACCCGAAGAAAAAAATCTCTGGCTATGAATGAGTCCTTTGTGTATTATTTTGACAAACCAAAGGGGTTGGCTCACACAAAGAAGACTGCAACTTTAACATTCAAGCTTGAATTGGCTTCTATTTAGCTTGTACTGAATCATCACTAGCTCTGGCTTGAATTTGTCCTGTGCTGGAATTGGCCAGTGCTACATCAGCCCCTTCCATCTCTCCAGATGCAAAAGCAAATGCTAGCAAAGAAACTGGTATAAAAGCTGTCATATTATGAGATGTAAGTCCCCTTACTTCCTCCTTATGCATCCTTACAAGAGATTGGATAATTAATCAGAGCTCCCGGTCTGCAGAACAAATTAAAGGGGACGGAAGAGGAGTGTGTTAGTAAAGTGGTATTCCAAATGAAGTCTACATAATCTTTGACATTCGTATTTGTATTTCATCATATATCATCAGTATAATTGGGCAACTTTTAGCTAAAATTGGGGCAGCTCATCGGTGTATATGTCAAGAGTTTACAGCCATAACAAGGAAATGCACCTCTCAATACAGTAAATTAAAATCCAATTGGGCAGCACATTTTTTTTCAAATGACCCGGTGATTGACACAAAAGCAAATCCTAATTAAAACAGAAAGGCTAGCAATTAGCATACCACAGGCTTGCATAGCAGACAATTTTTTAGTTGGGTAAGAACTTTCTTCCCGAAGTTTTTTATACCCTTATTTTCGAAATTGAAATAGGAATGAAACAAAAATATAAAATACAGTATGAGTTCAGACATGTTATTTTCCCGGAAAAAAATAGGTATCGCAGTTCAGATTTGAGAGACAAAGAAGTTCATTTCTAATTAGAAATTCTCCCGAGTAATGGAAACTTGTGGCTTAAGTTTATATTCCTTGTCAAATAAAGTAACAAACACCAAATGAGATTTACACAGCTTATTTCGATAACTAGATAATTGAAAAGCGAGGAACACAAGTATTGATTAATTTTACGATTTCATGCTTCATTTGCTTCTCTTTTAATTGTAAATAACAACACAAACAAGTTATTTTTATTAATCCCATATATGCAGTCCGTTCTTTAATATATGTAAAACTAAATAAATAAATTAGACTTTAAACTCATGGCAGCTCACATGAAATTTACTCTCTCTCTCTCTCTCTCTCTGTTATGGATAATGATTAAAGAACATGAAATTGTGCCAACCGCTATGGATATATATATATATATATATATATTAAAAGAACAAGATAATTGTTGTCTTTAACTTTAAATTTAAATTTTGAAATGCGACCTGTAATAAAGTGAGAAAAAATATATAACATAATAAGTGAAAGTATATTTAAGTACATTTTGTTTGAAGTGAAAGAAAAAGTGTGATACTAAAAATAAATAAATAAATAAAAAATATATATATATATATATATAAGTCAACTTTCTCTATTTCCGTATGATTTTGAATTCTTTAAATATATAAAATATTTTTGAAATAAAAGAATAATAAAATAAATAAATATAAACATAATTCAATTTTTTCTTTTCTTTCTATCTATATCACATTTTAAAAATATTTTATTAATTTCACACTTTAAATAATATAATCTTATTTTTATTCACTCCTTTCTTTTTCTTTACTTCCTTCTCTTTACAAACACTTTTTAAATTTTAAGAACGACAAAGAAAGAGACGAGAAGACGTATCCTTCCTGCCCACTACGGATCAAATAAACGAAATAGAAGTGAATGCGCGTAAAGGAAAGAGTGGGGCAAGAGTGTGGAAATCTCACACGACGTAGAGGAAAACTTCACCGTGGGCAACGGGTTCCACGAAGTATCGGTCGGGGGTATATATACCTCGTTTCTGGCACAATAGAAGTAGCTCAATCAGCTGAAATTTGATTCCTCTACCGGCTCGCTTGTTTGGTAGTTTAAAAACAAAAAGAGTTTTTTTTTTAATGCAATACTCCTCCCCTTCAATTTAAAATATAAATTATTTTTAACAAATTCATATTTTTAAAAAAATAATTATATTTTTAAAATTTTTAAATATTATCATTTCTTTTTAGTTTTACTCTATTGTTAATGCAGTTATTGTTATTAAAAAAATTTTTTGACATAACTATTGTTATTAAATAAAAGATATTATAAAAAATAACAACTATTGTTAAGTGATTTATATTTTAAATTAAAATTTTTTTATAAGTAATTTATATATTAAATCAAAAAAAGTATTTATTGATATTATATTTTTTAAAATTATTATTTAATAATATTTATTTATTTTATCTTTTTAAAATAAACATATAAAAAATATTTTTCATTCACAAATTCTTTTTTTTCTTACCTCGATCTTCTCTACTAATAGTTCTGCCTATCCACCTGGGGAAAGAAAAATCATTCAGATCTGAAAGCGTTTTCCTTAGTTTAGGGTGGTTTTATTTGATCTTCTTAATTAAGAGTGAGGGAACAGAAGAAAGAAATCAGCCATGGGAGAGACGGCACAACTCCTTGGAGGAGCTGATCTAGGAGCAGTATTTCAAGGGTTGTTGAAAAAGATACTGGAAATGATGGAAAAGGCACGAAAGAGTAGAACTTGCCTCCGAATCTTGAGGTCCACGCTGAAGGATTTGACGCCGTTAGTGGAAGAGATCAAAAAATATGACGAGGAATTGGATAGCCCCAGGGAAGAAATAGAAAAACTGATCAAGGAAAAGGAAGCAGGGGCTGAGCTTGTTCGCAAGTCCTCGAAAATCCATTTCTGGAAGTGGAAGGGCCCACCAGAACAAGCTTGGAGAAAGGCACAATTCGATTGTCAAGTGCTTGTCTTTCAATTCGAAAATACAAAATGAGACGGTAAGGGATGTGAAGGAGACTCTGAACCGGGTAGGAAATATTCTTGAAATGATTAGCAAAGAGAAATCTGGGCGGGGAATTTTGTGCTTGCCTCTTCAAAACCCAGAATTCGTCGTTGGCATGAACGAGCCCTTGGTGAGGACATTAGTAACTTAAAAATCTAGGGAAGGTGTACATGATAGGTTGCTCAAGGTGCGAATTGCCAGCCTTAGTCATGAATCTTGAGCATTTGAAGAGTGTAACATGCGATGAGGAGATGGCTACTTCATGGTAGGTTTTCAAACCTATGCTTACCAATGTAAGGTTTGAGGCTCCACATGTTGAGGTCAACCTAAATTGGCTTCTTGGGACTAGCTCCTCAGCTATGATGCAAAAGGAAATCCTCTCCATTTCCCCCTCCCTCAATTTCTAGTAAATTTGGAGATAGAGAGAGGAAGAGAAAGCGTATGGTACCCACTGAAGGAGTTACTTGATTTTTGAATCTACTATCCGTTGAATTGTTCAATGGTTATTCAATTTTTAAATCTAATGACTATCTTCCAGCTTGTCTCCAAAGAAGCTTTGATGTCTTGGATACTAAGGCAATTATTAAGGAGAGTTTCACAGACCTAGGTTTATTTCCTGAAGACCAGAGGATCCCTACAACTTCCCTTGTTGAATGTGGGTGGAACTGCACGGCGAAGATGACATGAATGCAATGGAAAAAATTTATGAACTGGCCATCCGGAACATGGTTGACATTGTCACAAGGTATGCTTGCTAGCTCTTGAATATTTTGGTGTACTTTGTAATATTATAGTAAGGCCATTTAGTGCATCCATAATTTTTTGCTGGAGAGAGTGATTTTGTGAAACCTTTGGACTTGAAGAGAGGACACTGTACAAGTCCACCACTATCCAGGATTAGGTCTTTTCTCTAACAGCTAGATCCTCGATAAAAAATGTTCACTTTGTAAAAAAAAAAAATATTGTGACCTGAAAATTGAAAGAATTTCTAATGTATAATTTAAAGGGAGATTAATCATCTAAACAAAAAGGTAGGATTGAGGAAGTTAAATAGAGCACCCTACTATTAATATCCAACCTGCTTTTGGTGCCATAATTGTGAAATTCAACATTCTAGAAACGAGCGAATTGGCGATTTCTCTTGCACCCATTACAATAATTTTGAATGTTGTTATATTGATTGTTTGAAACTTATTATTTATCATTGAGCAGGAAAATTGCAAGTGGCACAGGTAGTTACAATGACCACTTTGTCATGCAGCAATATCTTTTTCAGGAGCTAGCTATCCGTCAAATTAGCCTGGAGCCCATGGCACAGAGGAAAAGACTAATTATTAACATAATTGGAACTGAATTTCCCAAGTGATGAACCGTAGAGAATGAGTATCAAATACCTGCCCACATCCACATATTGTGTGTCGACAGGTTTATGTGATGAGAACTGCTGTGTAAACTATCTATCATTGATCCCTCTCCCACCCTTGACCTTATTGAATCTTTTTGCAGATGAATTATTCGCTTCAGATTGTTGCAGCCTACTACCAGCTGAAGTTGGGGTTCTAGGTTTGAACCTTTGAGGGAAGAAGTACACTATACCAAAGTTCATAGAGAAAATGAGTAAATTAAAAGTTATGTTAATCACAAATTATGGTTTCTATCCAGCTGAGTCAGAGTATTTGGAACTGCTTAATTCGTTATCCATTCTTGAAAGAATCAGATTGGAGTGTGTTTCAATTCCTTCCCTTAGTGTGACCTGAGTGCAGTTAAAGAGTCTTCGGAAGTCATCTCTGTTTATGTGCAATGTAAGTGAAGCTTTTAAAATTGTTCCATCCAAGTTTCTGATATGCCAAATTTGGTGGAAATGAACATCGACTACTGCATGATGGTGGAATTGCTGGTTGGGTTATGTGAAATCGTCTTCTTAAAGAAGCTAGGTATCACAAGTTTCTACAAACTTTCTGCACTTCCTGAAGAAATTGGATTCAACTTGGAGTTACTAAGGCCTAGTTCTTGTTCTGGTTTAGCAGAGTTTCCAGACTCAATCTCCAGCCTTCAAAAGCTAAAACTTCTTGACATCTCTGACTGCATAAGTCTTAGTAAATTGCCAGAGCATATATGTGGGTTACATAATTTAAAAGAGGTCTAGATCACAGTCATAGGTTGCTCAGGATTAGGCGAGTGGCAACAGATAGAGGTGGCCAAAGCTGATTGAACTTAAATTGGCTTTGATTTTTTATTCCCGGCACTTGTGCTTTCTGGAAGTGGCAACAAAGTGAAGTGGGAATAAAGAAGGATATGAAATGAAAATGAGAAGATATGTGAAAGGTAGCTTATGCTTCTGTTGTTTGGCTATCATTGAATATGAAGAGCAAGTGTTGCTTCAGTTGTTTGGTTTTTACGTATTGGAAAATGGATATGAAGGGAAGGTTTATAAAATTTCAGGTTTACTGATAACTTTATATTGAGATAGCATTTGAGAAGGAAAATATTGTGGTTCAAAGTTATTACAGGTTTGTGCTCTGATAACTCTGGGGAGATTGATTTTTGTCATATCAAGGTGAAGTATTACTATCTTCATCCGTTTTAATCTCCTTTAGCTTGTCAAACAAGATCATTTGACCCTTAACTTTATTTTTCATGTAGTCCTAATCAATTTCCATTCCCTTCTCTGTCAGTGAAGTTCCACAACATTTCTCACGACTTTAATATTCTGAATTTTTCCATTGATTTTATCATCTGTTCTCAATGGGATGTTAGGAGAAAAGAAGAAACTCTTTCCTGGTAGTTCTCCTCATTCGTGTTCCATGTTACTACTAATTGGTCTTGGTAATTATTTACTTTACTTGCTTTTTTTATTATTTTGTTCTGAAAGTAGTACTTATTCTGTAATATGAGGGTGTTAACTATTCTTATTTTCGTCCGTTATAATCTCCTCAGCTGTTTTTCTATTTTTGGGTCAAGATCTCTTTGGCTTGTCAAACAAGGTGATTTGATTCTGAACCTTATTTTCGCACTCATCAATTTCCTTAAAGAAGTTCCAGTTTCCACAAGGGACCAGAGCAGCACACAAAATTTCTCATAACGTTAACATTCTGCAATTTTCCTTTGACCGTCTCCAACGGGGAGGTGGAAGAAGAAATTGGCTCGGTCTCTTTGTTTAACTCGGTTCCGCATCAGAACAAGCAAGGTTACAAATCCGTGATTTCTAGATTTTTCCGCCAACAAACAAAGGACTTTCTCGGACTTTCACATGTTAATCAACCAAAAAACGTTATAATTCCGCCGATATGTCTTGTTCCTAATTTGAAAACCGATTATAATTTTTATTTCTCACTTATAATTTTTATCGTTAAATTTACTATTTAGAATCTAAAATTAAAAAGAAAAAATTAAAATCCGTGATCGCAGCCTCTTCAGGGGCTAAGAGGATCCAACTTGATATGTTTCACACTCAAAAGCAGAATTTTCAAGAAATAATAAATAACTAAAAACGACAAAGAAAAAGGCACAAGTCACTGCCCACCCACCATGGATAAAACAAACAAAGTTAATTGTTGTCCTTAACTTTGAGTCACGCGAAAGGTAAGTCAATGCGCGTAAAGGAAAGAGAGAGGCAGGGGTGGGGAAATCTCGCTCAACGAAGAGGAACTTCATCGTGGGCAACGGGTTACACGAAGCATCGGTCGGGGGTATATATACCAAAGGAAATAGCTCAATCAGCTGAAATTTGATTCCTCTAATTGTTTGCGATGCTTGTTGCCTATTGTGATAATTTGATGTAGAAATTTTTTAAATGAGCTTTGAAGTACCAATATTATACGCATATCCCTAGATTTCCTCCCCTTTTTGGTAATTTTAGATTATGACTTTAAAAAATGTTTCAGATCTGAAAGCGTTTTTCTCAGTTTAGAGTGGTTTTATTTGATCTTCTTAATTAGGAGTCAGGGAACAGAAGAGAGAAATTAGCCATGGGAGAGACTGCACAACTAATTGGAGGAGCTGATCTAGGAGCAGTGTTTCAAGAGCTGTTGAAAAAGATACTGGAAATGATCGAAAAGGCACGAAAGAGTAGAACTTACCTCCGAATCTTGAGGTCCACGCTGAAGGATTTGACGCCGTTAGTTGAAGAGATCAAAAAATATAATGAGGAATTGGATCGCCCCAGGGAAGAAATAGAAAAACTGATCAAGGAAAATGAAGCAGGGGATGAGCCTGTTCGCAAGTCCTCGAAAATCTCTTTCTGGAAATCCCTATTTGGAACAAACTACCAGGACAAGCTCGGAGAAAGGCACAATTCAATTGTGAAGTGCTTGTCTTCTGATTCGGGAATTCAAAATGAGATGGCAAGGGATGTGAAGGAGACTCTGAACCAGGTAAGAAATATTCTCGAAATGATTAGCCAAGAGAAGTCTGGGCAGAGAATTATGTGCTTGCCCCCTCAAAACCCAGAATTCGTTGTTGGCATGGACGAGCCCTTGGTGAGGTTGAAGATGGAACTTCTCAAAGATGGTGTATCCATTCTTGGATTGACGGGTCTGCCAGGATCCGGAAAGACCACATTGGCCAGAAAGCTCTGTTGGGATGACCAGGTCCAAGGTAACGCCCCCTCCCCCCCTCTTCTTTTTTTTTAATACACTGGTAATCGGCCATGCTTAAGGCCCTATACTTCTTAGTTTTTATTTTTTATTTTTTTGTATATTTCCTTCACAAGCATCTTTTATTAATTTAGTTTAAGTGGAAATTCTGAAGAGGAATTTTCCTTAGAACAATGCTTTTTGCCCACTAATAATTTGTTTATAATAAGACAATGGCAACAAAAAAATGAAGAGGCATGAAAAAGTTCCTTGGAAGATCATTCCTGGTTTAGTAAGCACCAGACTGTATCAAGTATGAGAAGGATTACAACAACAAATTAAAAAAATATGGGATATATGAAAGTTCTTCTGCAACAAATTAAGAAGCATGTTATTGTTACCTATATTCTGCGGCTGCAAGACTTTAAATGTTCCTTGGTTCAAAGATCTCTTTGGTTTTAATAGGTAAATTCAGGAACCATATCTTATTTGTCACCTTCTCAAAAACACCCAACTTTAAGGTCATTGTAGAGGCACTATTTCAACACTGTGGAAGTTGGGTGCCTGAGTTTCATAGCGATGAAGAAGCAGTTAAAGGGTTGGGGCTTCTGTTGAGGAAAATAGCGGAAAGTCCAGTATTATTGGTGCTGGATGATGTTTGGCCCGGCTCAGAATCCCTTGTTGAGAACTTCAAGTTCCAGATTCCAGACTATAAGATTTTGGTCACTTCAAGAATTGCATTTCCAACAGTTAACCCTCAAATCCACTTGGAACCACTTCGTTATGAAAATGCACTAACCCTTTTCCGACACTTTGCTTCCATAAAAGACAATAGCTCATACATTCCCGACGAATATCTTGTCCAAGAGGTGCTTTTTCTTACTTTTGATTAGTGGAAATTATCTTACTTTGTACTTTGTTCTATGTTATATCTTTTGCAGAGGCATATTAACATATTATAATGAATTTTGAAAGAAGTTGGCAATTGGCAAAAAACCATATTTTGCCCCTTAAAAGTGATAATTTGGCTAGACTACTAGTAGCCACCCAACTATGGTCATAAGTCATAACTCGTAACCCTAGTCATCATAGTCGCTGACTTTATTTGCTTGCAATGATATGCAGGTTGTGAGAGGTTGTAGGGGTTTACCGTTGGCCCTTAAAGTGATCGCTAGATCACTGTGTCAGCAACCTTATGACATGTGGCAAAAGATGGTAAAGGAATGGTCGCAAGGTCATTCTATTCTTGATTCTAACACAGATTTGCTTAATTTCCTCCAAAGAAGCTTGGATGTTTTTGAAGATAAGTCCATCATCAAGGAGTGCTTCATGGACTTAGGGTTATTTCCAGAAGACCAAAGAATTCCTGTTACCGCTCTTGTTGATATGTGGGCAGAACTGTATAAACTAGATGATGGCGGCATAGAAGCAATGAAAATAATCAATAAATTAGCCTCCCGGAATTTGGCAAATGTCCTTGTTACAAGGTACATTAACTACTTATCATTTTTCCCTGGATCTCTTAATGCTCAATTGCTATATATAATCGAAGATAGCTGATATAGCTTCGTATTATAACAAGAGTACAACTCTATTTAACATCAAATAGAGAATATAAGTTGACAACTAATATAATATCAGACAGAGGACACGTAATTTTATCTTGTCAAGGATTTTGTCTTATCTGGGAAGCTAAACTGTGGTCATTTACCAGGAAAGTTACAAGTGACGCAGACAATTACTACAATAACCATTTCATCATGCAGCATGACCTTCTCAGAGAGCTTGCAATTTATCAGAGCAGCCAAGAACCATTTAAACAGAGAAAAAGATTGATTATTGACATAAATGAAAATAATCACCAATGGTGTCTAGAGGAGAAGCAGCAAGGCATTATTGCCTGCGTATTGTCAATATTCCTTAAATGGTGCGTTGAACAAAAGCAGCAACTTGTCATTGCACGCACATTGTCTCTATCAACTGGTTAGTTATATCTCTTTCTTAAAAACATACACTTGCCAAAAAAAAAAAAAAGGGCCAATTGGAAAGTTGCAGTGCTCTGAATTGACCCCATTTGGATTGCTTTTGCAGATAAAACATTCACTGTAGATTTGGGCAACACGCAGCCAACTGAAACTGAGGTCCTATTATTGAATGTTCGTACTAAGGAGTATTCCTTGCCAAAGTTTACTGAGAAAATGAGTAAGCTAAAGGTTCTAATATTCACTAATTATGGTTTCCATACTTCTGAATTGAAAAACTTTGATCTACTTGGTTCTTTATCTAACCTAAAAAGAATTAGACTGGAGAAGGTTTCTGTTCCTCCCCTTGGCACATTGAAAAACCTCCAAAAACTATCTCTTTATATGTGTGATACAAGTCATGCTTTTGAAAGCTGTAACATCCCAATTTCAGCTGCATTGCCAACTCTCGTAGATTTGAACATTGACTATTGCAAAGATATGGGGGAATTGCCTTCTGAGCTCTGTGATATTAAACCCCTCAAGAAGCTAAGTATTTCTAACTGCCATAAGTTTTCTGCTCTGCCTCAAGAAATTGGAAAGCTTGAGAATTTGGAAGTGCTGAGGCTTAATTCCTGTACTGATTTAGGAGAGATACCAGACTCAATTTGTAGGCTTTCCAATCTAAGCTTTCTTGACATCTCAAACTGCATAAGTTTAAGAAATTTACCAGAGGACATTGGTAACTTAAAAAATCTAGAGAAGGTGTACATGACAGGTTGTTCAAGGTGCGAGTTGCCCGTCTCAGTCATGAATCTTGAGCATTTAAAATGTGTAACATGCGATGAGGAGACGGCTGCTTCATGGGACGTTTTCAAACCTATGCTTGCCAATCTAAGGATCGAAGTGCCACGCGTAGATGTTAACTTAAATTGGCTTCTTGGGACTAGCTCCTAAGCTATTAAGTGCGAGGAGATGCTTAAATAATGCTTAATGCAGTGAAATAGGAATTTATTAGATATTTTAATAGTTTAAGATGTAATTGTAATTAAGAATTTGAAATAATTTAGAGTTCATGCCTGCTGTGTGTAATTTGACTTCTCTTTTACTGTTTTTTTTTTCAAATCAAATAAAACAGAATATTACAGCTGAAGAGAATAACTACCTGTGGATGATGATACATTTCTAGGTAGAATCTGTTTAATGCTTCTAACTAAAAGACTATCTGGATGTAGCCCTGAGCTCTTCCAACTTCTAAAATCCTGAAGATCTCCTTCAATACCCCAGAGTAGAACTTGCGCATCTAAAGAAGCCGACGAAGGATTCAAAAGCCATTTGCAATAAATATCCTTTGAAGTGGTTAAATGCGAAATACTCCCCTGAATTGCATAATTAAGTAGACAATTTCGATTAATAGCAAACGTGAGCAAGTTACTTCTGCTACTCTTGACATAAACTAAAACCTGTACTCTCTTCCACACCGTTTTGAATGACTAAAGATTAAAGAAATTTGTGTCTCCTATCCTTTAGAAACCAAATTAACCACCAATGCCCTATAGTGAAGGAATAACCCTTGTCAAATGATAAAGATTAGTCTGCCTACTTATGTTATTTGAGAGTTTAGGTAAATCAAGAGACACACAAATATTTGCCACACACTCCAGCCAATGGGATTTAATTCTAAACAAAGTCTCCAACGGACTAAGATTGAGAATTTTCGATCAAATAATTATTTCAAGCAAATAAGATATTTTTCAAAATAACCATAATGAAAATTGTATTTGCGGATAGCCCCTCGGCCCACTGATTAAACCAGCAATCCAACCACAAATTCAGAGATTTCTGTTGAAAAAGTTAAGGTCGAAGAGTTAAATTTGAGCCAAGTCATATAGTTCTAGCAAAATGAAAATAAAAACAAATTATCTAAACTCATCACATTCATTACAAAGCACACACAACGATGAAACATTGAAATGATGGCTTCTGAAGCAGGGACATGATTCCTCAACTTCCCAATAGACAACAACAGCCTAAACGGAGCTTTAATTTTCCAGAAGTTCTCCCAAGCAAGGGTAGAGTTATTTAAAAAAAAAAAATGTTAACACTGCGAGCAAGAGCCCTATATCAAAAATTAAATTAACGAAATGTCACGGGAAGCTTCTCAGAAGGTTGTTTCAAACATTAGAGAGATTGTCATCAATTGGTTTCTATGAGAAAGGATACTGATGACATTTGATCTATGAATTCTTTGTTAATAGAGTCAGTTTAATCAAGATTCAATTCAAAATAAGAAAAATTGCATACTTAATGAGAAATTCATAGATGTAGTTATTAGTCTAATGAGTAAAAGAAAGAGAGAGGTAGATCACATAATTTATTTTGGTCCTTATGATTTTTTAGAATGGAAAAGGAGAGAGAGTATTGGTAGTTTCTAATGTGATATATCTATTTATAAATTTTTTGTCTCCTTTATCTCTTTTTAAATTATAAAAGAGATTAAATTTTTCTTATCTTCTTCATATGAGGTAGATTTATGATAAGAAATTACTGGTCACTAAAAGACGGTAGGTTGAGACTTTTATCCAATAAGTTTATATGTATCCAATCTAATCTATCATGAATTACATACTTTTAAACAAGACCCAATTCATTTAGGACTCAATATTAAAAGAAAAAGGATTGCTTAAAATATAATATATAATTATCTTATAATTAATTAATACTAATCCATATTTAAATATTAATTTATAAAATTAATCTAATAATTTTTCACTTGGATAGCATTAATTAATCATGCATAATTCAAATAACAATAAACAATTAGTGTATATTAAGCCACAAACAAAACCAAAAGAAAACAACTCAAAATCACTAAATCGAATATGGAATCAAGTAATTTATAGCGCATTAACAAAAATCATTAAATCCAATAAGGAAACAAATAATATGAAAGCATTAATCAATATTTCAATATCCAAATAGAGCAAAATAAAATTGCATAAGTGGTCTTAAACCAAAACAAATAAGATAATTATATCTCAGACTCCCACTAAATTAAAGTTATATCATAAGATTTAACAAGACCCATACGAGTTACATGATCTCAAAATACTTCTATGGGTAAGCCTTTAATCAACGGATCCACAAGTATATCTATACTCGGGATGTGTACAACTCAAGTTTGTAATTCGGCATTTTTTTTTTAACAAACAAGAGTTTGACATCAAAATGTTTGGTATGATTGGAATTCTTATGATTCTGAGAGAATTACATATTAGATAAATTATCACAGGAGATAGTTAAGGGTCATGAAGTATAATCAATCAAATGCATGCCAAAAATTAACTTTCTTAACTATATTGCCTAACAAGTTATCTCATAATATGCGATATATTTTGCTTCCATCGTGAAAATGGTTAGAAGTGTCTGTTTGACACTTTTCCATAAAAATAGCTCTTCTATCATAAAGATATATCTAGAAGTTAACTACTAATCAAGAGGCAAAATCTAAATCTAAATAGCCAACAACTTCAAGTGTATCAAATTTTCTGTAGGTTAACAACTTTTCAATGAATCATTCCAAGATTCTTCAAGTATCTACCCAGCACACTAATAGCAAAAGTTATGTCTGGACAAGTGCATACTTGCATCTACATAAGACTACCCATAGCAAAAGCATAAAGAATCATATCCATTTAAGTCCTTTCAACATTAATTTTAGGACATTATGATCGAGATACTGATTCACATTTTTTAATAGGTGCTAGACTATATACACAATTTTTTTTTTTAAACTTCTGAAGCACACATTCAATATAAGTTTCTTGAGACAAACTCAAGGTGCCACAAGATCTATCACGATAGATTTGCATCTCTAGGACAAAAATGCCTCACCAAGATCTTTCATATTAAAATGGCATAATAACATATGTTTTGTCTCATTTAGGAAACTTATAGAATTATTGGCTAGTAAAATGTTATCAACATAGAGCATCAAGATGACAAAATTACTCCCATCTAATTTTTTATAAATACAATAATCCAAATCATTCTCAATGAATCCAAGAGAGATAATAACCTTGTCAAACTTTAAATATCATTGACTAGAAGCTTGTTTCAACCATAAACGAATTTTTGTAGTTTGCATACTAAGTGTTTCATTCCAAATTCAACAAAACCATCTGGTTGAGTCATGTACATTTCTTCATATAAGTCTCCATTAAAAAAAGCAGTCTAAACATCCATTGGGTGAAGTTTAAGATCAAATTGTGCACTAAGAACCATGATCACCTTGAAAGCATCTTTTATAGATACTGGAGAGAAGATTTTTGTGTAGTTAATGCCTTCTTTCTGATTGTAGCCTTTAGTTACAAGTTTGGCTTTATATCTTTCAATTTCATCAGAATTGCCTTGTTTAGTTTTATAAACCCATTTGCAACCAACTAGTTTTGCACTTATTTGGTAATTCCACAAGCTCCCACACATGATTTTAATACATAGAGGCAATCTCATCACTCATAGCCTTCATCTATTTAGAAGAATTAGGACTAGACATCGCTTGTTAAAAGGATTCAGGATCTGTACCATCAATAGTATCATATTCGAATTCTTGCGAATAAACTTTATAATCATTTGGTATTGTAGGCCTTCGTGCTCTTTAAGAACGTCTCAATTCAATGACTAGCTTACTTGTTTCTTTCATAGGGAGTTTTACATTTACTCTAATTCGATTCTCTACAACCTTATCTTTATTAGACATATAGGGTGTCATAATAAGCATAAGCAGAATAGTGCTTTCATCATACAGATTGATAACTCTAGGTATGGAGTTCCCATTATCCAAGTCATCCTTAAAATAAAATGCTCGGTCATACTCGATGACCTTGGTAGTATAAGTAGGATAATAAAACTTACATCCCCTTAAACCTACATAATAGTCAATGAAGAATCCATTAACTATTCTCAAATCTAATTTCTTCAATCAAAGATTATATGGCTTCACTTCTACCCCACAACCCTCTACTCAAAAATATTTTAAACTTGGCTTCTTTTTAATAAAAAATTCATATGAAACCTTTGGTGCTATTTTACTTTGTACTTGATTTAAAATATAGACTAAAGTCTTCAAAGTGTCACTCCACAATAACTCTAGCAAGGAGAAATGGCTAATCATACTTCTAACCATGTCTATTAGAGTATGATTATGCCTCTCTGTAACCTCACTTTATTGTAGGGTTCCAATATTGTATACTAGGTTTCAATGCTATGTTTCTGTAGGGATATGGATCTAGATTTCTACTAGCCTCAGTATACTTCTCATAATACTCTCCTCCCCTATTTGATATGACATATTTTATGGCCTTATCAGTCTTCAACTCAACTACTGCTTTAAAATTTTTAAAGGCATTCAGTGATTCTAATTTCTCATGTAAAAGATCAATCCAACCATGTTTGGAATGATCATCTATAAAGGTAATATAGTATTTGAATCTGCGCTACAGCCGCAGATATAATGGGCCCACATATGTCAATATGAATTAGGTCCAAAATATTCTTTGACCTATTTACCCTTTATTTCAGATTTTAGCAAAAGGTTTTTCTTTAATGCAATCAAAGAAAGTTTCAAAATTTTAAAAATCTAAATCTTGCAACACATCTTATCTGACCATCCTCTCCACTCTATTTCTAAATATGTGGCCTAAATGCCAATGCCACAAAATAAAAGAGTTTTTATTAATTCTTAAGCATTTATGCCCAATCACAATATTAATAAGAGCATTAAAAAATTTAGTAAAACAATCTTTTAAATTCAAACAATACAAGCCAATAAGCTTCATAATATGTCCTCTAACCCCATACACTCAATCATAACAGGTGTTATCAAGCAATGAGAGATAATAAACCTTTTAAGTTTTGTCAAGTCTCATAAATTTTTTCCTAACTGCATTCATGTATTCTAATGTAGTGTCTTTGTTTGGAATGCTCTTTCTAAATCCCTTCTCAATAATGTATTTAATCACCACCAGACAGATCTAATTTGACTCCTACTACTACTTATGATAAGCCTTGTCTATAGAACTAGACTCAGATATAAGATTTTTAAGTATAGATTCTTTGAGTGCCAAATCTTTTTCAGAAATTGTCAAATATATGTTAAAGGGCTCTTTTCACTTTTCATAATTTATTTCATCAAGAGTCTTCACCACAAATAGTTGCTTGAAAACAGGAATTAAAATAACCATAAATTGAGAAATAATTAATTATGTGTACACAACATAATTATAATATAAGATTCCCAATCAAAATTCAGTTAGGTAACTATACAACAAAGTGGTGTTAAGTAGAATTCATATATACTATAAAAATTTAGTCTTTGTGAAGAGTCTATAAGATGCGTTCAATATATCTACACCAAAAGGGTATAAGAAATATTGAAAATATTAAACAAAAATATTTGCGTATCTAAAAGAGTCAAATCCAAAAGATTATATGAATAATGTTACATCAATAGAGTGTATCTATCATCAATGTAATGCATACATAGACCTTTACTAATCTAAACACTTCAATGGTTGGTCCCATGATAGGTGGCAACCATCAAGTAAAAAAAAAAATGATCTATTATATTCTAAAACATCTATATTTAAAGCTCAAAAATTTATCTAACATAACTATACTTATAATTGGGGAGAGTGGCCCATCATCAAAATGCAGAATATTATAAAGTATATTTATGAATTTTTTTAGGCCAAAATTTAATAAATAAAGTATATTTATTTACTATATGACTTTTCTAAAATTTAAAATACATATTTGTAGGCTCAATAAATTTATAGAAAAAATAATATTTAAATATAATTTAAAAATTAATAGGTTTGGGCCTAACATTGGGCCAAAAGGCCTAGTGCATGCTTCACATGTGCTTCCACGTGCGTGGGAGAGCGAGTGGATGTACGTGATTGGAGTTGGTCATCTTTTTTCCAACTTCAACGATGCAACAATGGTGATTTTATTATCATTATTGAGTTCTTCATTTCCTAAATGACCCCTTTTCGTAGATTAAATATTATAAAATTCTTCCTGGCAATAATACAACCAAGATGCAGTAAACAATTAGAGAAAATAAGTACCAAAATCCTTCGAACGAAGAACTCAAAATTTTTGAACAAGGCTCTTTTCAATTTGCATCTTTAGTTCATATGAGTGTATGGAAGATTTATATAACATTTAATTTGATTTTCATATGAAGGAAAAACAAATTCAAAAAAAAAAAACATTAAGCATGAATTTGAATGCTTAATCTAGAATTACTGATAAGGAAGCTTGAATGCAACCAAGATGCAGTAAACAATTAGAGAAAATAAGCACTAAAATCCTTTGAAGGAAGAACTCAAAATTTTTGAACAAGGATTTTTTTGATTTGCATCTTTGTGAGCTTTATTCTTCTAATTAAATTATGCTTCTAGTTCATGTGAGTGTATGAAAGATTTATATAACATTTAATTTGATTTTCATAAGGAAAAAAAAATTAAAAAAAATGAAGTATGAATTTGAATGTTTAATCTAGAATTATTGATAAGGAAGCTCAAATTAAATGAAATTAAACATATCAATCACATTATTAAACTTATATACAATACAAATTTTTATTCAATTTCATGAAATTAGTCTGCAATTGAAAATTCCCAATTGTTATGGTTCTTAGGTTTGAAAAATTGGGATTTTGGAATAACTAATGAAGAAGTTTGAATTAAATGAAATTAAACATACCAATCATATTATTAAACTCATATACAATACATATTTCATTCAATTTCATGAAATTAGGCCGTAATTGAAAATTCCCAATTCCTAAGATTCTTAGATTTGAAAAATTGGGATTTTAGAATTATTTATGAAGAAGTTCGAATTTAAATGAAATTAAACATGCCAATTACATCGTTAAACTCATATACAATACATATTTTGTTCAATTTTATAAAATTAGTCCACAATTGAAAATTTCTAATTCTTAAAGTTCTTAGGTTTGAAAAAATTGGAATTTTTTTAAAATAAATAACTAGGTTAATCAACACAATCAGATAAAAAAATCATACTATCAACATTGCTTTGATACCATATGTTGATAGAGTGAATTCAATCAAGATTCAATAATGAAAATCAAAATAAGAGAAATTGCGTACTTGATGAGAAATCCATAAATATAATTATTAGTTTGATGAGTAAAAGGAAAAGAAAAATAGATCACACAACCTACTTTGCCCCTTAGAGTTTTTTAGAATGGAAAAGAAGAGAGAGCATTGATAATTTCTAATGTGATATATTTATTTATAAATTTTTTGTCTCCTTTATCTCTTTTTAAATTATACAAGAAATTAAATTTCTCTTATGTTATCCATATGAGCCAAACTTATGATAGAAAACTACTGGCTACTAAATAACTATATATTGGAGTTTTTACCCAATAAATTCATATGTAATCCAACATATCATTAATTATACACTTTTAAACATGACTCAATTCATTTAGGACATAATATTAAAAGAAAATTGATTGCTTGAAATATAATATATAATTATCTTATAATTAATTAATATTAATCTATATTTAAATATTAATTTATAAAATTAATCTAACATTCTTTCCATTTATATATCTTTTTATATAGTTTATTTTTTTTTCTAATCTAAAGCTTTCTACTATCACATATAATTTAATAGGTTGAGAGTTGAGTCAGAGTCGCTATTATAAACTTACCAATTTTAAATCCTTTTCTACGGATGACGTATTCACTCCAAATTGATGCCATAAGCAACTAGCCAAAGTTGAGTTTCTAAATTTGAAAGATGAAAAAATTATGTTTAAGGATCAAAAGATAAAAAAAATTATTATTAAAGATCTTTATTATTAAGTTTAATGATTTGTTGTTAAAATCAATAGTAATTATTTTAAAATAAATAGTAATATATCTTTAAAAATAATTTTTTTTATCTTTAGATCTTTTTATTATAATTCTCTCTTGAAAGATAGAGCAAAGTACACCTTACCAGAACTTATCATGAAAATCAGCAAACTAGAAGTTCATAATAACAAACTATTGTTTCTTATTTTCCGACTTAGCCAGTTTCGAATCCATTTAAATTGGCGAGTTTGAAAAGTCTACTAAAATTGTCCCTTTCGAGCCATATATATCAAGCTTTAATATAGATATTTTGCAAAATAAACAAACATCCCGGACTCAATTACCCCAAAAGTCATCATTCAAGCAATCATGTATCCACTTGAGATTGAAAAATATATAAATATACAACAAAATGTCTCATTTTGAAAACAGCTTTGTAAATTGTGTCTTCATGTGTTAGAGTAAATCAGGTCCTCTCAATTTATCAAATAAATTGGGAAGATCAATTCACCGGAGGGAAGTGAGTTTATGGATAACCAAATTGTGCATAAACGATAAAACCTACTATAAATGTATGCGGCCACTTTTCTCTCTTCTAGTATCTCGTTTAGTCGACAGTAACATTGTACTGATAGGAATAGATATTGAATTTTCATGTTTAGTTGGTTCTTTAAGATGTTAGTCACGTTTGGTATGATTAAAAAAATAAAATGATAAATTAATAATATTCATATTTTATTTTAAAAATAATAAAAACAACAAATATTATTAAATAATAATAATAATAATAATGATATGATAAATATTTTTTAATTTTTTTTAAAACATTTCCACTGCCTTAATGCGAATCTTTAGTATCAAACGTAACTTTCTAAAATTATTCCATTCTTATGCTTATTCATATTTTGGTTCCTGTAAGAATTATTCCACAAACCAATCCTGCATGAGTGCTAAATCGAGGGATTCGAATTCTCGGAGTATAGGACTGTTGCTGCAAGCAGCGGCCTTCAGTCAGCTATTTGTACTGTTAAGTAATAAAACAAAGGAAGTTTCCTAGCATCTTCACTGTGCCTTAGCCAAATTAAGGATTTTTATAAAAATTGAACTCTGGCAGAAGTTTTAGTATCCAGTGTCGTTGAAAAGTCTTCCCTTGCTCAGAGTGAAAGCTAGCTGTGAGTTTCCCTTCTCTAGGAGTTGTTCAAAGAGGAGAGCCACCAAAAGAGCGAAAAGTTGAGACTAGAGAGAGTTCAAGAAATTTGCTGAAAGCTATGGCAGGTGCGGTAATAGGGGATGCCGCTGTGGGAGCTGTACTTGGGGAAGCGCTGAAAAGGGGGTTGGATATGGTGAACAAGGCTCTCAACTTCAAAACCACACGCGAGGACCTCCGAGATACCGTGCAGCATTTGACTCCGCTGATTGAACAGATGAAGGCATATGACAAGACCTTGGATCGCCCTCTGGATCAAATCGAACGAGTGATGAAAGAATTTCAGGAGGCCGACAAGCTTGTTCGCAAATACTCCAAAGTCCGTTGGTGGAAATCTCTGTCTTTTTCTGTTTACTACGATAGGCTTCAGGAAAGGAACAAAAAACTTGAGAGGGCCGTCACTGTTGATATGCAAGTTCATACGGCTAGGGATGTGAAAGAGATCTTGTCGACCTTGTCGGCCTTGAAAGATATTATATTGATTCTTGTTAATAATTCTATTTCTGGGCTAAAAAGTAATGGCACAGTCATGAAGGGGCTGTGCGGGGCTCCTGAAAACCCAAAATATACAGTGGGATTGGACGGGGCTTTGAAGAATACCAAGAATGAGCTGGTCAAGGCTGGTGCATCGGCCCTTCTATTGACTGGTTTGCCAGGATCGGGCAAGACAACCATGGCTAAAAAGCTTTGTTGGGATCCCGATGTTAAAGGTAACCAGCCCCTGAAACATCTGCTCCAACTTCTCTCTTTGTTCATAGCTTCTATTCCTTTCATTACTTGGCTAATTCACCGCGTTTTCTGATGTAAAATAAAATAGCTCAAAAAACTTTTCTTTTTTCTTTTTTAATTTCCTCTCTTGCCACCAGATGGTCCAAACTTCACAACATCTGAACCCATTGCTTTGCAGAACAAAAGAAAAACACTCAGCATTTGTGTTTTAGTGAAAATTCTATTAAAGGAATTCACCATGGCTTATGACCCTATAAGATTTATTGTTTTGTTAACAAGTAAACTAGGATACTATTTACTAAGCACCAGCTGCTATATTAGTTGGTGAAAATCTAACTTTTCAGTTTCAAGATTTCCACTCTCCTGAGCGGCTTGAAGTGGAGCTCATGCTTGCTGATACGTTTAAAAATTTCCCTCTATATCATTGTTTTAGAGTTTGTTAATATACGACTAGTGGCTTCATGGGTTCTTTGACATCTTACAGTGAAAGAATACCATAGGCACCTCAGCCTTTGGAGATTAGAAAGGAAACCTTTTATCCACTCGTTTAAATGCAAATTAGTGAAATGACTACCTTATATATGAGCATTCTGCAATGTTAAAAAACATCTCATGCTTATTGTTTTACATATCTTATTTATTTGAATAGGCAAGTTTGGGGAAAACATCTTCTTCGTGACCTTTTCAAAAACGCCCAACTTGAAGAATATTGTGCAGACACTATTTGAGCACTGTGGGCTTCAGGCGCCCGAGTTTTCAAGTGATGAAGATGCAATTAATCGATTGGGTATTTTGCTAAGGCAATTTGGGGGAAGTCCAATATTGTTGGTCCTGGATGATGTTTGGCAGGACTCAGAAACTGTTGTTGAGAAATTTAAATTCCAGGTTTCTGATTATAAAGTTTTGGTGACTTCAAGGGTTGCATTTCCAAGATTTTTCACTTCATGCCACTTGGAACCACTTGGTCAGGATGACGCGATAAAGCTTTTCCATCACTTTTCTCTACCTGATGACAGCAGCTCATACACACCTGATAAAGAACTTGTCCACGAGGTGCTTTCTCTTACCTTGTAATATATGAGAATTATTTATACTGTTTGAGGTCTATTTCTCTAAAATCATTGACAATCACAATCATTGGACATGACCAGTTAAAAAAAAAAATTCTTGATTTTTTACTATCTATTTTTGTGTTTGTTCTTCTGCATTGGCAGGTTAATAAATTGTCAATGAATAAATACAGAATACTTGATATAGCCACATGTCAACCTTGGAAAACTATAACTAGAATACTTGCAGCGTGGGTACCTATTGCTGATTTTCTTTGCTTGCACTGAAACTCAGGTAGTGAGAGGTTGCAAGGGTTCACCATTGGCCATTGAAGTTATCGGAGGATTGCTATGTAAGCAGCCCTTTGAGGTGTGGCAAAAGATGAAGGAGCTTTTGCTAAGCCAGTCGATTTTTGATTCTAATACTGACTTGCTCCATCGCCTTCAAACTAGCTTAGAAGTATTGGAAGATAAGTTCCCCATCAAAGAGTGCTTTATGGACCTTGGCTTATTTCCTGAAGACAAAATGATCCCTGTCGATGCCCTCATTGACATGTGGGCAGAACATTATGAACTAGATGGGGATGGCATAGAAGCAATGGTCATCATCCATAAATTAACCGCCAGCAATTTGGCTAAGACTGTGGTTAGAAGGTAGATAGCTTATTTTTTTCTTGTTGACTGTTTAATGCTTGATTATAATAACAGATAGCTGAAATATTTTATACCATGACTTTAGTCTTTCTAGTTAAAACAAAGAAGTTGGAAACGTAATTACAAGAGTATGTTAATTGTTCATCATATTAGGCTCTGGTTTCTCCCTGGGTAATTAATCTCTGCTTAATGATCAGGAAAGTTGCAAGAGACACAGACAAGTACTACAATAATCACTTTGTCATGCTGCATGATCTTCTCAGAGAACTAGCTATTCATCAAAGCAGCCAGGAACCATTTGAAGAGAGGAGAAGATTGATTATTGACTTAAGTGAAAATAATCATCCCAAATGGTGGCCAGAGCAGAAGCAGCAAGGCATCATTGCCCGCATGTTGTCATTGTTGCCTGGATATATAGAACAGAAGCTGCAAGGCATCATTGCCCGCATGTTGTCATTGTTGCCTGGATATATAGAACAGAAGCAGCAGCAAGTTATTGCCCACACGTTTTCTATATATGCAGGTCGGTTTTTCTCTCTTCCTTTGTGTGTGTGTGTGTGTATAAATTGTATGAGAATGCACATACAGAAAATGAAAAATTCTGTTGAGATAGCCTTTGGTGCTCTCCCATTCATCCTCTTCCGTACTTAATGCTGTATAGGATGCTTTTGCAGATGAAACATCTACTGCAGATTGGTGCAACATGCAACCTGATAAAGCAGAGGTTTTGATTTTAAATCTTCAAAGTAGCGATTACACCATACCAGGGTTCATGGAGAAAATGAAAAAACTTAAGGTTCTGATAGTCACAAATTATGGTTTCCATGTTTCCAAATTAAACAAATTTGAGCGGCTTGGTTCTCTATCTGACCTGAAAAGAATTAGGTTGGAGAAGGTTTCAGTACCTTGCCTATGCAAATTGATGAATCTGCAAAAATTATCCCTTCATATGTGTACTACTTGGCAGGCTTTTGAGAGTTGTTCCATCAACATTTCAGATGCGCTGCCAAATCTAGTGGAGTTGAGCATTGATTACTGTAAAGATCTGGTGAAATTGCCTGCTGGGATTTGCAAAATTACTCCCTTGAAGAAGCTTATCGTCACTAATTGTCACAAGTTTTCTGAGATGCCTCAAGAAATGGGAAACCTGGAGAACTTGGAAGTGCTAAGGCTTAGTTCCTGCTCCAATTTGGTAGAGATGCCAGACTCCATTAAAAGGTTATATAAGCTAAGCCATCTTGACATATCAGACTGCATAAGCCTGAGGAAACTGCCAGAGGACTTTGGGGACTTGCACAATCTAGAAAAGCTCTACATGAGGGGTTGCTCAAGATGTGAATTGCCAGCCTCAGTCAAGAATCTTGGACATCTAAAGATTGTAATGTGCGATGAAGACACAGCTACATCCTGGGAACTTTTCCAACCTATGCTTCCCAATCTAAGTATAGAGCTGCTGAAAGCAGATATTAACTTGGATTGGCTTCATGGAGTTGGATCCTGAGGCTTGTTAAAAAGAAGTAGCTGTTATTTGATGATATCGTAGTTCACCAAACGACATTACTTTTGTGGCTTGAAAGGGAGGAGACTTCGTTGTTTCTGGTAAGGTCATTCCTGTGATAAATTTGTGTAGTGGTTCAAGTATCAAAAAGGAAATTCTGTCTTGAAAGTGAGAGGAAAATTCATGTGTTATGAGGATTAAATTATAATGGTTCTAAATTTACTGCTTCATTTTCTTTTCAGGAATACACTACTCACTGTACTCTAGGAGGATTTAAATTTGAGATTTCTATGTAAAAATATTCAACATTTAGCCGTCGGGGTATTTGTATAGTATGCCAATTCATAATGATTAGTTGATAGAATATTTTCAAAGTGCCACGATTCTGGCTGTGGACTCCTAAGAGCATGCCTGGTTGGTAGGAATGGGGATAAAAAGAATGAGATGTCTGGTTGGTAGGAATGGGGATAAAAAGAATGAGAATGGAAATAGATTAAAATGATGTTTGATAGCCAGATTACGATGACCCATTCCCATGCCATAGGAAAGCCCATAGCCCTGACGGAATCAAGATCTATTCCTGGGAATCCAATATCAATTTACCATGATGTCCTCTTAAAATTTAGCAATTCACAAAAATGATCTATTCCTGGGAATCTAATATCAATTTACCATGATGTCCTCTTAAACTTTACCAAGTCACAAAAATGCCCTTAACCAAGCCCTGGCCTTCGTTTGCCATTCCATCATACCATCTTTGTAGCGTTTGTCGTCCTGTTCATGCGACTCTCCCTACGTTCACATTTTGGAGCTTCTAAGTACCCTAATCTTCTTCAGCTTGCTGTGTGCGCGAGTCTCCCCCTTTTCTTCAGCTTACTCTCTGCAAAACCGCTAATCTTCTTTTCGAAATCAACCAAGAAGCTGTTTCTGTCTCTACTATCACAATTTTGAGCCATTGCTACTTGGCCTACCCTTCAATCTCGTATCCAGCGGTAGGCCCTCTTTCCCTTCTCCTAATTACTCTGGTGATTTAAATTTTTTGTTAATTTTCGTATTTACTGTCTTATGTTAAACTTTAACCGGGCCTGAATCCATGATATGAATTTCATTCCTAGAGCTGCTGCTTCTTCGGTTTTGTTTCAATTCCTAGATGCGCTGTTTCTGGTTAATGATATGCTCTCTTTTAAATTCATAGTTTTTCTTGATGTGCCATAGTAAGTGCAGAAATCGCATGGATGTAGGAGGGGTGCATGTCTTGGGTTGGTACAATCTAAATGTAGTTGGATGGATGTTAAGTAGACGCCAAATACAAATTCAAGCTAATGGTATGCCCAGACGGGATTCTTTTTTTTCCTCTTTTTTTCCTTTTGGGCAGGACAGACGTGTTTCTCCATCAGGCCCTCAACTACGTAAATTAAGTCCCAATCAGGTGGCAAGCATGGTTTTAAATTAAGATGCCCAATCATTTTTGGCCGCACAGTACTATCCGCAATCAAAACCGCAACCGCAATCGCAATTTAAAACCATGACTGGCAAGTAATCAAATATCTGCTCATATACCTCTTATTTGCAAAGTAACTTCCATTAGATTATATCATTTGGTTGATTCAAATATGTTGTGTGCTACCGCTGTCCCAGTATATGAAACTTCATTGCAACGCTTGGTTTCCCGAAATTCTGTGTGCTACCCCTGTCCATTAGTAGTTGCATCAGGAGTGATCCACATTTTGCTTGCACTCGTATAGAATTACTAGTGAATTGACTAGCAAAATTGTCGAAGCTTGTAGCAGAATTAATATATAAAGGATAACCCAACATATCATGGAGGGTAGCTGCTGGTGTTACTGGCTATGTGATGGTGGAGGGATACTGTTTGATGGATAGGAGGTGAATGATTTTTGTAGTTGTAACTTCCTTTACTGTTTCTATTTCAAGTTGAAAATTTGCAGTCTATGTTGGCGCCTGATCAACGATTCTTTGAAAAAAAAAAAAAGGAACTGTATAGCATTTGGTTCAAACTCTAATTACATTTTCTTGTTAAAAGAAGTTTTCTATAGCTAGCTGAAACCAGTTTTCTATACAGAAAATGTTGATTACTGCCCATGCAGTCTCTTGCTAGAATGTAGAAATATGGCCATGGGTTGCCAAATATTTTTCATAAATTAAAAAATAAAAATGAATATTTTAATTTTTTTAATTAAGGGTATTTTAAAATTTTTTTACAAATAAAAAAAAATAAAAAATGTACACTTATATATTTTTTCTATTAAGATTATTATTGTTATTTGGCTAGTTTTGTTTCTATTCCTTTTATGTTTTCATCAAATCAAACATAAAAATTGAATAAATTATCCATTTCTTCTAATATTATATAAAATATAATGATGGGCTATAAAATTTTATATTATTAGAACTCATTTTCATTCTCATAAATAAAAAAAAGTATTTTAGCCAACCAAACAAGTCTAGAGTTGGACTGACGCTCTTGTAAACTTGAGAGTCAGAACGCAAAGAACATTCCAAGAATGATATGAAAATATACCGGAAATATATGAAAATTTCTGGCAAAACGGAGGCCATATTACATAAACACAGGAATTGAAAGTAAAGCAGAAGGATAGAAAACTTGGGAGACGCAAGAAATTTCTTAAACCACACCATAATTTTTCATGACCCCTGTCCACTCTTCCTTCAATTTTTATAAGCATTACTCGTACAGAATTGCTCACACTCACCCACTCTAGTAATGACACGTGTCCCTTCCTTACTGTCGAAGTTAGACCCTGCTTATATGGGGTCCATCAGTTTGACCTTTTGAGGCTACTCCAAATCTTGTCGTCCAAGAATATCCAAAGAAGACGGGGGTCATCTGGAAAGTACAAACCAATTTCAGCATGCCCTACAGCTTCCATGATTTGTGAGTTTTAACTTGAATTGGAAGCATCTATTACTTTTCATCGCCAAAAGCCAGTGGTTAAGTTTTTCATAAACCTAAAATCAAATTTGGCCACAAATTATTCTACACATCAAGAAAATTATTAAAACCTTACATGATACCTATTTACCAGAAAAGGCAAAACCGTCAAAAGCAAGAAAAAATTGTGCATTTAAAGATTGAAAATTTGCGGATATAAGCAAAAAGGAGAACACAGGACAGTTCACCTTAATATCAGATCCCACTACTTTTAGATGCTAACGAGCAACGAGTGGTCATGATCTTAGCTTGCAAGAAAACAAGGAAACGCGTTTTACCTTTTCTTGATGCTGAGAAGGCTATTAACCCAATGGAGGACGCTGTCCTTTTGATATCGAGTGTTTTTCAAAAGCATGAGAAATTATATCATACGCCATACAAAATCTGCTTCGGAAATTACTTGCGTGCTGTCCACGTCCATGTTCTACATGGTTTGGTCTGTCGCTTTAAGTAGGTCACTCACAAATGGTCACTCTCTATCACAGTATTATCCGAAAGCATTAGTTCAAAGAACCGTTAAGCCATAGGTTCTTGCTATAACAATTAAGTTTTTTTTTTTTTCAAACAAGTACTCACACACCTATAAATATTGAACTGGATATTGAAATTATTCTTTCCAATATAGAAGTCCTTCATTTGTTGAATTTAAGCTTACTCATATTTGAGCCGCTTTTTTTTACTAATTAACCAATTATTTAACTGTATGTATAAGTAATTTATTATTGTAATTATTTTTTATAATGTGATTAACAGAATAATATATTCAAATAAAAAGAAAAGGATAATACATTTAGGACAATGGCATGGCTGGCGCGTCGTCAAAGTCAGGGAGATATGTACTAGGTGAAGCTACGACGGAAGGAGAAAAAATTGAAAGGGACAAAAATTTATGCTTAAGTCAAGTATTAATAATTATTAAAAATGTAAGATTAAATTCGTATAATAATAAAATTCATTAAAGTTAAAAAACAGAAACACAAAATAATTTAAAAAATCAAAGAAATATAATGAGATCAAAATAAATATAAGCTGTTTTAATACAATATATATATATATATATTAGAAATCATACAATATGTATTAGCTATTAAATTATATTCTTTGATTTTTAATTGAATAGAATTTATTTATAATTTTCTTTATAATAAAATTTGTTGCAATATACTTCTTAATATAAATAACTAAATTATTTGTAAAAAAATTATCTTTTATTTTATTACAATGTTATGCTTTTACAATGAAGTTAAAAAGTATGAGAATCCTAGAGTGAGAATGTATTATGGTAGAAAGTATAATGTATATTCATTCTAAAAGAATAAAAATAAAAAGTCTTTTGCAGAAATTTTAATACATTTTTTTAATGTTTTATTTATTTTATAAAATTTACTCGTTATGCGTTCGAGACTCTTGGATAAAATAATATTATAGGTCCCTGAGGTGAAGCCATCCACGGCAAGGATGAGACAGCGAGGAAGTGGACGAACAAAGTCAAGGAAGTTTCAATGTACACACTTCGAAGGGAAATACAAGACGAAGCATCGGTGGCGTTATAAAAGCGTCCAATTACAGAGATCACTAACTCAGAAAACAGAAAGCGGAAGAGCTAAAACAGAGATTCCCCTGTTCGCCACGGCCGGCACCACCTGCTACCCTCATTCTGTTACCTTGATAGAAACTTGAGATTGAAATTTGTGATTTTGGGGGGTGTGACTGTGAGCTTTGGAGTTGAGTTATGGGAAGTTTGTTAGGAGGAGCGGCCATTGGAGCTGGATTTCAAGAGGCGTTGAAATGGGCTTTGAAAATCATCAACATGGGTCTAGAGTACCCCAGCACCCTCCAAACCAACATGTCTACATTGAAGGCTTTGGGTCCTCCGGTACAAGACATAATACGGTATACCCAGGAATTGGATCGCCCAAGAGAAGAAGTGGAAACGCTGACTAGAGAGATGGAAGCAGGGCAAGAGCTTGTTCGCAGGTACTCCGATATCTCTCCTTGGAACTTTCTTTGTTTTCCTTATTACCAGAAGAAGCTTCAAGCAAGGGACAAGTCACTGAGGAGGACCTTAAGTGTTGACGTGCAAGCTCAGATGGCAAGGGATCTGAAGGAGATCTTAAAGAAGGTGACAGATAGTATTATGATTCTTTCAGAGCAGTTTGGGCACATAAACTACGGTATGGGTACAGCTCTGTATGGGACTCCTGAAAACCCAGATTTTACTGTTGGATTGGATAGGCTTTTGAACCAATTGAAGTTTGAGCTGCTGAAGGATGGTGTGTCCTTCTTAAACTTGACTGGTTTTGGAGGATCCGGGAAGACCACTTTAGCTAAAAGGCTCTGTTGGGATCCTCAAGTCTTAGGTATGCAAGTTTCCTTCTTTTCCCATCATCTCTTTAAAATGTTCTTGGATTTACAACCCCCCTTATCTTCTTATTCTGATTAGGTAAATTCAAGAAAAGTAATGTCTTCTTTGCCACCTTCTCAAAGACGCCCAACTTGAAGATCATTGCAGAGAAACTATTTGATCACTTTAAGCATCCCAAGCCTGAATTTCAAAGCAATGAAGATCCAGGTTACAAATTGCGAAATCTGCTGAACCAAGTTGGAGATAGTCCAATAATATTGGTCCTAGATGATGTTTGGCCTGGCTCAGAATACCTTGTTGAGAAGCTCAAGGTTCCCATTTCAGACTTAAAAATTTTGGTGACTTCAAGAGCTGAACTTAACTTCGAGAGTTGCATTACATACCACTTGCAACCACTTTCTCATGAGGATTCAATAACCCTTTTCCGTCACTTTGCTCAACTAAATGACACTACCTCATGCCCTCCTCCTAATGGTCTTGTCGACCAGGTTCTTTCTCTTCTTTCTAACTAAAACCAGGTTCTTCCCTTCCCAGTCACTGATTTTATATTTGCTTTTACCGAAACGCAGGCAGTGAGATGTTGTAGGGGTTTACCGTTGTCCCTTCAAATGATTGGTAGTAAACTTCGTCGGAAGCCTATTGAGTTCTGGCAAAAGATGGTGAAGGAATTATCGCAAGGTCGTGGTTCTATTCTTGATTCTGATAATGATGTGCTTGCTTTCCTCCAAAAGTGCTTGGATGTTTTGGAAGATAAGTCCATTGTCAAGGAATGCTTCAAGGACCTAGGCCTATTTCCTGAAGACCAGATGATCCCTGTTTCTGCCCTCTTTGATATATGGACAGAACTGCATAAACTAGACGAAGAATTCTGTGCAATGCCATATATCTACTATTTAACCACCAGGAATCTATCTAGTGTCGTAGTTACAAGGTACTATGGCTTTTTCTTATCTCTTGTTAGCATTTTAACATTGTTTTTCTTCTTGGATTTAGTATTTTTGATAGGCTGTTTTATTTCTGGATTTTGTTACAATGTATATTGATTCTTTGATATTTTTGATATATTATGTTGATATGTTGTTGCTTTATTTAATAATTGATTAATATTATTCAAATGAGAAATTATTAAAAAAAAATTAATTAATTTAGTTATGAATTAGTATTAATTAATTGTTAAACTAATTAATAAATTATAATATATTGATATCATAATAATTAATTTAGTAATAAGTACTATGTAAATAGATTAAGTTTTGGGTATATTATAGATAATTTACAATAAATGAACTATTCATAGGCATATTTGAAGAAAAGGAATCATAATCTACTTGAAGCTAATTATATTATTTATATTAGTTAGGACTAGGTTTTATACCAATACTTAATTTTAACCTACATTTTGAATAATTTTAGTATTGAGTTATACTTTATCTTTTCTCTTTCACCGTTACGATCTATTTTATCAATATCCGATCTTACCATTGATTCAAACATCTTATTTGGTATTATCTACGTTTAATCTTCTATTATTTTTCTATCAGTATTACACCATCCAGTGCTACTTATATTCATAACCAACCAATGTATCTTCTTAGGACTTGATTTTGGAGTGGAGCTCTAGTTTATTTAAGCTGCTTTTGTTTATGCATTGAGAGATTTGGACAAATCAATGCATGAGTTCTTGCATTTTTTTATTAGGACAATATGAGTTCATTGGTTTGGGAGTTGGTTCTCTTTTGGGAAACCAATTGATATGTGATGCCTGAACAGGAAAGGGGCATGTGAAGCAGACAACTACTACAATAACCACTTCCTGATGCAGCATGATCTTCTCAGAGATCTAGCCATTCATCTAAGCAACCAGGAGCCATTTGAACAGAGGGAAAACCTGATTATTGACATAAATGAAAATAATCGTCCTGAATTGTGGTCAGAACCAAAGCAGCAAGAGATCATTGCTCGCATGTTTCGCAAAAGGTTTACCAAACTGAGGCAACCACTGGTCACTGCCCGCTCGGTGTCCATATCATCCGGTTTGATCTCTCTTTCTATACAAGCACGGACACACATACACCTCAAGTTATGCAAATAATCACTGAAAACTCATTAAAGTGGGTGCTGAAAGTGTTGGGGTCCACTAACTTATTTTAATGAATTATTATTGGCTCCTTGGACCATGGGGTTGTCTAAGAAGTGTGCTTAAGTTTTTTTTTTTCTTTCTTTCTTTCTTTCCACTTATGAAAGATGCTAAAAGAATAAAAAATTAGTTTAAAAAAAAAAACCTTCATTAATGGCCATGATGGTCTTGCAGGTGAAACCTTCAATTCAAAATGGTGGAGCATGAAACCAGATAAAGCCGAGGTTCTAGTGTTAAATATTGGGAGTAACGATTACACCTTACCAGGTTTCATCAAGTATATGGGAAAACTCAAAGTTCTAATTCTCACAAACTATAGTTTCCATCCTTCTCAATTACACAGTTTTGAGCTACTTCGTTCTCTATCCAACCTAAAAAGAATTAGACTGCAGGGGGTTTCTGTCCCTTCCCTCTGCAAATTGAAGAACCTGAGAAAATTGTCCCTTTTCATGTGTAACACGAGTCAGGCTTTTAGAAGCGGTACTACCAGCATTAAGAATGCACTACCAAATCTCGTGGATATGAGCATTGACTATTGCAAAGATTTGGTGGAACTGCCTGCTGGGTTCTGTGATATTACTCCCTTGGAGAGGCTTAGCATCACTAATTGCCACAGTTTCTCTGGGCTGTCCGAAGATATCGGAAAGCTAGAGAATTTGCAAGTGCTAAGGCTTAATTGCTGTACTCATTTGCAATACATTCCCGATTCAGTCACAAGGCTTCAAAAGCTGAGCCTTCTTGACATCTCATACTGCATAAGCCTGCGAAGATTACCGGAGGACATTGGTAAGTTGAGTAATCTATCTAAGCTCCACATGCTGGGTTGTTCAAGATTGTCTGAATTGCCACCCTCAATCACCAAGCTCGAGAAGCTGGAGAAGGTGATATGCGATGATGAAATAGCCATGTTATGGAAAGTATATTTCGATCCTACAGCTCTCAGGCCGAGCATAGAGGTTCCCAAGGTTGATAATGACTTGATTTGGCTTCTTGGAGCTCGCCGCTGATTCTTTAGATTGCTCAAGTAGCCCAGTCATCTTGAACCGATATTCTTCCTGGGGTCTCTCTCCTGTTTTACTTTTATGATCATTCATTGTCTTGTACAGGGTTGGATTTATCGTTCGTTCATAAAACATTAGAAAATTATATTACTTGTAGTATATTGGCATGATCTTTTCTCTGATATTCTCGTGTTCCCCAATGGTTTTCATTTACATGAAATCTGACTGGCAAGATTAAAACTTGCAAGCATATATCAGAAGAAAAGAGGTCAAAAAACAATATTAATTCATACGAACAAATAAATAAATAATATGACTAAAATAACATTCGTTCTACAGCAGAATCCCTATAGAAAGTCGATTGTGTAAAGAGCAAAATGACTTTCTTCTAATTTTATGAAATATTTAATCAACAAGGATTAGGAGGGCGCAGCCAGGAAATACTAATATTCCAATGGAATACAAACAAAGAACCAATACCAGTGAACAGGAATAAAACGCATAGAAACAGCTGCGCTGAAGAATATTAAAACTCGAAAGGAACTTTTTACATGCAGTGCACACAAGCACTGACATAGCTTACAAATAAAAGAGAAACTGTTTACACGAAGTATGTATACATAAATAGTAACATATGATCCCAAGTATTCAAAGAAACGTAGAGAAGAGGGCGATACCATTTCTTCCTTTGATCACCAACTCTTCTCACCCCCAACAAACAAGTTACTCCTCTCAGACAAGTTATATTGATAGATATTGTGCACATTGCCAACAATGAGAAGCATACAACATATAATAAACATTCAGAATTCCTATGTGTATTATCCATGCTATTCTATAGGAAAATGCAGCCACCACACATTTCCTACTTCATGCTGATAAGCCCATAAGCCCAACATAACATGCCGTCATCTTGATATTCTCACTTTTTTAGATGCAGGTGAATTAAGATCAAATGGCATACACTATTTCCCCACTGCTGTCAATATCAAGCTCAGAGTCAGACTCCAATTCATCCATGCCATCGTCATCCCCATCAATGTCTGCCATAAACTGGTCCAAAGAACAGGTCCCAGTGGCTGGTATTGTAGCTTCTGAAATTATCTGCATGATCACATCAATACTCTGCATTGGTTGGTCTGGCTCATCAAATTGGTTACCCAGTATCTTCTCATCCATTAGGTCTGCAGGGAGATTCTTCAGAAACCATTCGTGGTTCCAGATTTCAGGAATGGTGATTCTCTGTCACACAAATGTCCAAAAGCATAAGGTTCAAATGAACAACTAAACTAGCAACGCAAGAGTGCACAAGTTATATTCCTATCTGCTACAATCAAGAGGTCAAATTCACAGCAAGCATTCAACCTTTTTGGGTGGTTGTTTATAATCACATTTTACTCTCCCTATTATATAAATAAGAAATGGGGTTAAGCCTACCAAAGTCACTCCAAAAGTATAATATTAAAATAATGCTCATTACAGAAGGCACATGGTTAAACAACAGGTCAAAACAGTAGCTACAGGCGACAATATGAGCAGCATTGAACAGCAAAAAAGGGGGCGGCATATTTTGTTCAGTTAAACATTGTTCCAAGAGGATTGTCAACTACGCCTATAAGAAGAAAAATCTCACTCCCATCCTTCAAAGCCTAAAAAGGCAAGTTCATACTAAACATATGCATCAGCGCAAATATAATGAAGCAGAGGTCAATATAATAGAAATGAATAATATTGCTTGAGCATCAGCAAGCCCAAATAGAATGCTAGAAGAAAAGAACTAATGTAACAAGAAATTCAAGTCGTAGTATATAAAAAGCATCTAATGAAGCAGTGCTCAATATAAAAGAAATGAATAATATTGCTTGAGCATTAGCATGCTCAAATAAAATGCTAGAAGAAATGGACTACCGTAACAAGAAATTCAAGTAGTAGTATATAAAAGGCATCTAAATAACAAAATGCCTCAGCGAAAGCAAAGAGAAGGTCAAATTATTTAGATGCAGAACTAGACTGCTTATTTGAAAATAAACACTTACTAACCTCGGCAGGATCAAAAACAAAAATCTTAGAGATAAGGTCACGACACTCTGGTGATATTTGATCGAAGTCTGGAATGGAATATTGGACACTCAAAATTCTCTGCAATGAAACAGCCAGAACAAGTTGTAACTCAGGCAATCCACCACCACTCACAAAGAAACATGCAATCATCTAAACATCCAATCTACCTGTATAGTCTTTCGAAAATCCTTTGGTTCATTAGGATCTTCAAAAGGATATGATCCCACTAGCATCACATATAAGGTCACTCCACATGACCAGACATCTGCAATCTGATATCAAATGCATGACAACATAACAGCAACTCATAAGTAAAATACCAAAACAAATACTAGTGAAGTAACAAAGAAAATGAAATGTCTGATCAGAGTCAGATCCAATTTCAAACTCAGGCTTATCTGTTCATAATATTGACAACATCACACGAGTAAGGAAATATAACAGCTTGATCTTTGTTTCAACATGGTCCACACAAAAATGACCACAGGATTAATTGAGAAAAGTTGACTAATAAAATATCATTATGGTTGTTCTAAAGCCACAAGAAGTCAATAACTAGCCAGGCCACAATTACAAAATCAGAGTTCTTTACAAGATCAAATGTGAAAGCACTACTTTCATAGAGAAAGAACAAGAAAATGATACTAGAGTTAGTCTACCTTGCCATCATACTCTTGCTTCAGCAATACTTCCGGAGCAATATATGCAGGAGTTCCCACAGTTGACTTCGGTTGTGAATGAAGTACCAAGGACTGTCAATAACAACGTCTAATAGACTAGTAAGTTATAGAAAGATCTAAAAAACTCAACTTAAGGAAGAACTTATAGCATGGTGTTCATCATCTACACTTAATAGAAATCCCAAAGTAGATTGAGAATACATTTTAGGTGATTCCAAACCAGAAGGATATTGAAATTATAAACAAAAAGGATCACAGAAAAATTCAAGCACCTCTAGGTGCCAATGCATGTACATTGCAAGCTCCATTTTGATTCCAATGAACCTCAGAACACAGGACAACAAACACTAAAGATCAAAATATACCCATAAAAAAACTAAATAACTACCACATGAGGGAAGTATTTTGGAGGTATTTTAGTTTTGGAAAATGCCAATATAGGTAGCAGAAAAATGCATTAATGTTGGTGACAAGCGCATCATTTGAAAGAGAAAATTACTCAACTAAACACATCCCACTAAAATAGAAAGTGAGATAATCGTATTCTTACCTTGGAGTACCCAAAATCACATATCTTCAAACGAGGTGCGGGGCTTCCATCTAATAGTGTGTTTTCCAGCTTCAGGTCCCGGTGACATACTTGCTTCACAAAGAGATTAGAGACATAATATACAGGAGGCCAATACATTAACATTATCTATATTTCATTCCAGTGTAGGCTAAATACAAGTTTATACTGGAATGCGGGAACAGGGATGAAGAATTTAATTACCATTAACATTATCTATATTTCATTCCAGTGTAGGCTAAATACAATTTTATACTGGAATGCGGGAACAGGGATGAAGAATTTAATTACCATCGCATGGCAATAACTGACCCCAGATATGAGTTGTTGAAAGAAGAAACGAGCCTGCAGCATATACGTGGGTCAACAAGTTGCACAGGGAACATATAAAAAGTAGGAATTTGTTCACCAGTGAATGAAAGGGAGTAGGAAAAGCAAACAAATTGAATAAACACCTCATCCTCAGGAAAACGGCCTGCATTGCAGATTCGTTCAAAGAGTTCTCCTCCAGATGCATATTCCATAACAATGGCCAGATGAGTAGGCGTTAAAATAACCTGGGTGAAATTTTATAGAACATTATAGTTAAATGTGACTACCACTCCTCTGAACAGATGATGGAATAGAATTGTAAGAACATACTAACCTCCTTGAACCTAACAATATTAGGGTGTCTCAAAGACCTGTGATTAATAATTTCTCTCTTTACATTTTCATCAATCTGTGATTCAGAGTAAAATGATTAAAAAATAGATGAGCCAAGGACTCCATCAGTCAGAAAGAGAAGTTGAAAGTTAAGAAAGATAAGCTGACAACCAAGTTTGCATAACAAAGGTCCATTTTAAAGATCATGCTCTATTTCAAAAGTTTTAGAGTTGAACGCTTCCTTCATTTCACACTTTCATTGTGAATATTTGAAACTTAAATCCACCAAAACCACAAGCTTCATATTCGCCACCTGAACCAGTCCAAGTTCTTGAGGCAAAATGGCAAATTCTTGATCAGCGGTATTCCCCCATCTGTTAAACCTATCTATCATCAAACATTTTCTTGTCCAAGTCAGTTCTTTATCAGAAAGGTACTGGAACATGCCATTTTGCTATTCATGCCCACAAGTTCGATCAATAAAAAGGTTACAAGATGAATTGAAGTATCGCGATAATGGTAATTTGATTTCTTCTCATTGTCATTAAGAAAACTGAAACAGTGGATTTAATTCCCTCCTCTTCTTTTTAGTAATTCATCAAACGGAAACGGTTCTTTAACACCACGATATACAATAATTGATTGGCTTCAGGATCGAGTTGAGCTTAGAAATTTTTTTCCATATTCAGCAACTAGCTTCCCGACAGACGTCATCAACACTATGGAAATAACCAGTGAGAAGGGAAGAGGGAAAAGGGAAGAAAAAAGAATAAGTAACCAGTCATTAATACCATAGCTACTCCAAAATTGAAACAAAAATGGAAATCAAAACACATCTTATAAGTAGTAACGTACGTCAGCATAAAAGCAGCAACCAACGACTCACTCAACGACCACTTGAAAGAAAGAAGCGAACACACTTTTATCATCACAGTTAATTCTCTCGTTCAAAAGGGAAAAAGATGAGAATACAGTGTTAATTTTCCGGGCCGAACCTTATCCCCACGTTCGATATACTTCACGGCGACAAGCTCTTTGGTTTGCTTGTCTCTCATCAGCCTGGCCACCCCGAAATTCCCGGATCCAATATCTCGGACGAAATCGTACCGGTCGCTATCGTGCATGATTGGCATGTCCATGCCTGGTCCCATGGTCATCGGCGACTGATCCATTGGGAAAAACCGTTTGCGTGCAACAAAAAAACCCAAGTTACATTAGAAAGCCAAGCACAACGGCGGTAAGGTAGTCGCTGCTTCCGATGTCGGGAAAATAAACTGCAAAACGATGATCGACAATTAACTGATTAATAAAATCGTTCAGGAATCGGATTTGTCAGTCTCGTTTTGGAACTTGAGTAGGTGTTGAAACGGGCCAAAGCTCAAATGAAGAGAGAGAGAGAGAGAGTGGAGACTTTGAGAAGTGGGAATGATGGGAATTGGTAGGCAAATGCCGAATGGCCGAAGGAGAATAGAAAAAAATGGATGGGATGGATGATTACCTGATACTGACACAAACGAGAATAAAGAGGGAAGAAACGGCATCGTTTTGACGTGTTCGTGTCCAAGAGGAAGATGACGCCGTTTGACCTGGTTGCCTCGTAAGCTACATTGTCGCCTTTCTCTTCGTCTACTCTTTCACGCTTACTGTACCTTGCGTTTAGTTATTTGAAGTGAGAATTCGCAAAGTACACGAAATGCGGTATTTTGCCTAAGTGAAGTGAGATGTGTCATAAGTCACCGCCAACGACATGCAATGGCAGGGATGAAGCCAAAATGGAAGCAACGAAATGTAGCCAGCAGAGCATCTCCTTCCCCGAAGCAATTGCCAGATGAAGGCAGAAATGCAAGGAGAAGCTTCTCCTTCCCTGGAGGAATTTCCAGAGCTTATTCTTCCATCGGTACTTCTGATATCTCTCTCCTCTGCGCGTTCCGATCTTTTGTTTGCCTCTTTTGCAGTGTCCCTCTGAGATTTGGTCATGACTTCCATGTTGGATTTCTTCTGCAGCAGAAGTGAGATTCAGCCATGGCTTTTTCATTTTGTCCAATCTCTAGCCATCGAAGATAACATTTCAAGCTTTTTGATTTCAACCAGCCATTCTTCTCTTTTTGTTTTCTGATCTTCCCTTCCTTCTTTTATCCTGATTTCCTAAGACTGTCTTTTCAAGAAGTTTCAATTGTTGAGTCTTTGTTCTGATAGTATCATTTGTATTGTTATGTATTTTAATCTGCTAGTTTTATAGACTTATAAACTGTATTTAAGTTAATAAATTTCCTTTGATTACAAAATTAGGAAGGTGACAACTGACGGTGAGTGTAGGGAAATTTTTAGGACAAGAAGCAACGAAACACAAACTACATTTGAGTTTACATTTTAGCAGCAGGTTCTGTCATTCTTTTATTTGAAGAGACGATACGATGTCGTCTATCATTCACACTGATAGAAATAATGAGGCTATCAGAAAGTTATAGAATAAATGCTTCTGGTTCAGCTTCTTTTAGCTTTTGTTGTTAGGATATGTTTCAATGATGCTGCATATTTGCGTTAATTGTTGCTTTAATTGTTGGCTTGTACTTTAGGAGTCACGGAAAATTTATTACTTGTTTGAAAAATGAATTAGTGAAATGACTGCTGGGAAATTGTATTAACTATTAGAAAATAACAACACGAAGAAACTTTGTGTTTTTGCACTTTCCATTCTCATGCAATTGTTGTTACTCTACAATTAGCGTACAAGTTTTGTTATTTGAGCTGGTTTCTGCTGATGTAACTCCAGCTGCTCATTCTGGTTTGACAACATTAGCAAATTTGCGTTACTGGCTTGACAACATTTCAAGTATCAACTGCAAGGTGGCCAAGGACAATTCAAGCCAACAAATTGAAGAGCAATTAAAGTGCCAATAAAGCTGAACTTAGAATAGGTTTAAGAATGACATTAAATTTAAAATGAGAATGCTTTATGCACTGATGCCTTCTGTACATTGAAAATTAGAATAAGAATGAGAGTTATGCTCTACTGTTATTATGTAATAAAACTAAAATTGAGCTTTTTTTCTTGGAATAAAGTTGTGTATTTCTGATCAATATAGTTTTACATTTCTCCTCTGGCTTTTGGCTCTATATTGATAGATTGTACATTCCAAGACACAGACTACTAATCTTATTAGTACAATAATATCACCACAAATTACATTACAAAACATGTATTAGATGTACAGCTGCAATTCAGCATAATAATACATACAGTATTGATACCTTATTACAACTTCATTCCTATCATAAATTTAAGTTCATTACAACATAAAGCATTGGACTCCACTCGACTGTTGCTGTAAGCTGGGCCTACTCCTCTTTCGGGCAATATTTGTTGTTCAAATTGTTGTCTTGAAATGTCCTGGATCACCTTGTTGTTGATCCAAAGTTTCTGCAAATGAAGCTATTCAGACATGCAATTCGTTTATCATCTATAAAGCACCTGTGTATGCAAACCAAAACAAATAATATAAATGTTATATCGATGGAAACAATTTATCGTCTCTGATGGTCTCAGAAAATAGTTCTATTGATCAAGAGAAGAAGACATCATAGTATGGAAATGTGAAGAACATTTCTGTTTCAGGTAAAGTTAGTGTTGAGGCAAACAGTTTTGGAAAAACCAATGTTAGTGCCAACTGGACCATCCCTTTCTCCAAAACACCACATACCCATTATGAGATTGAGAAATTCTCATGCTTGCTATTGGACTTCTTAAGAGTGTGGTTTAATTCTCTGCAGCAAGAAAGTGCTTGATCAGTTATTTTAATCATTAAACCCATATATTGATTACTCTCTGTTTAAAGTATGCAAGTTGCTGAAATTTGAAAGATTTAGAATTCAAAATAAAAATAAAATAAAATAGCTAAAGAATATCTTGGATTTCCCATTTGAAGCAAGCTTTGTCCTGTTTGTTTACTAAATAAGTGCAATAAAATAAAAAGGGGGGGGGGGGGCGGTTTACTTCCAATAATGTTGAAAGAAGAGAAGCTTGTTGTAAAGCAAATTGTCTGGAACTTGCAGTTCAGCGCCATAATATTACACTTGCAAAACCATCAATTGGATTGAGTAAGATGTATTCTAACATCATTTAAACATATGAAAATTGATTATGATTGCAGTGATACAAAAAATTGTTACTGCTCTAAATTGATTTGACAATTCAACTTGGAAAGCCATATTTGTATCGAAACTAAGCAATTATAGATCAATGGGTAGCATGCAATCCTATTCATGCTTCATTGAGGGATAATAATCAAACATGTTCAGAGAGCTTGAATACCTCGGGATACTCTTGCATCACTTAAACTAGAGGCTTTCATACTAGTAATTAACTTTCTAGCACTTCATAATTTACTAATATTCATTCCACAGACAGTGTTATTTTATTTATTATTTCAATTTATACATGTTTAAATAATCACTTAATCAGAGCTCAAAACATGAATGAATAAAATGTCAGCATCAAGCATCAACTTATTATAAGAAATAGGACATTACAATTAGAAGATTCAGAAAAACCCATCTTCTTGACAGAAACTTCAGCAACAAATTAGAAGAAATGGGACATGGCAATTAGCAAAAGAGATGACTATGGTTTCATGCTTATCAGAGGCCTCCATTTTATTATCCCATTTTAAATCAATATCAAGCAAAAATGAGATGACTATGGTTTCATGCTTATGTAACATGCACACTTCAATTATGCTGGTGAATCTGTTTGCTGTCATCTTTAAATTGCGTAATGTGGGATTCTATATTTATTCTCAGAGGATACTTTAACAAACGATTGTTACAGAGAGTTCCCCTTAATCAATGGTTGGAAGACAGCTTAAAGTCGGGGGAGAAAAAATGTAATTGCCAAACTACCTCATAATGCAAGTAGTTATGACAACTTAAAGGACTTTCAAACCTCTGCCATAACCTTGTATAATTTTTCCATAACTATTTTTAAAGGTAATAGCAGAGGACTCAAAAGAGAAAATGATATCTGTACACTACGTAGCTTAACTGTGTCAATAATTTTCAAGCTAGAACATACTTGTCAACACTATGACCAGCTATTGCAGTAGAATAAACAATTGGAGCTCAAAGACCAAGGGAAGAATAAACATAATTGTCAACAAAACCTTGCAAGCTAACCAAAACAGCTAACCAATTAAGCATATAAGGCTAAAAAACTATAAATTTTAAGCAGCTATGACCAGCCATGATCAACACAATGCTTCGATTGGAGCTACAATCAGCAAAAACATTGAAAGGGAAACTCAAAGGAGAAAAGAAACAACCATTGTCTTCTTCGGTAGGTGTCACAATAACTTGGACATCGGAACTGCAGTTGAGGACCGCGACGGCTTTCTTAGTGACAGCGACAAAGGTGAGTGGCTTAGAGGGGGCGGCAGCAAGGGTTGGGGAGTGAGAAGAGAGCTCGAGGGAGATGCCATGGAAGGAGTTGGTTTCTTCTTCTGCGTTTCGATCTGGATGCGCTCTTTTCTAATGGTTAACATTTCGATTAGTAAAACAGTGAATTTTGACTGCAACAGAGGGACGTGGCTCGACGTGAGCCTTTGACGCGATGAATGGTCCGGATTGCCTCCCTTCAAAGGCACTTCAAAGGATCCGGGCGCGCCTTCTCTATCTATTTTCCTTAAATTTTTACTAAGAATGTTTACTTTGTTAAATTGCTTCTGTGTTATCGTTATTTGTCAATGTCACACCCTCGGGCTTGGCTTGTTTTGCAAAATTGATTGGACGACGCCTCTTCATTGGATAGATTTTGTTGGGTTTTGGCTGCTATCCAGTGCAGCGCATCAGAATCATTTCAGTGTGCCACTCCATGTTTTGTATAGTAAATCTGATGGTCAAATGAGAGTATGACCAAAAGATATATTTTGGCTGGGATGCATTGGTCAAATAGAAATAAAATCTCCACTTAAGAGTCATTTTCCGTCTTCAGACAAAGCCCTGGATACGTTCTTTGTTTTGTTGAAAGAAATCGGAGAGAAAAGGAAAAAAAAAAAGGAAAATGGGAAAGGAATTTTTATTTCGGGGGTTTGTATTTTTAGAAATGAAAGGAAATGAATGGAGAGAGAAAAAACCTGTACAACCCTCGTAATTTTTGCATTGTTTACTTTTCATTCCTTGGAGGACAAAAAGAGAATGGGAGAGGAGAAGGAAGAGAAGTTTATGAAAAAATTAATCCATAAAAATATAAATGAACAGGTATCACATCTTTTTTAATTTATTATTGATATTGATGAGACTTACTTATATTATTAAATAAAAAATAATTTTATCATTATTAAACAATAAAAATATAAGAGATGAAAGATAAATAAAAAAATAACAACGAAGATAAATAAAATTGAGGTTAATATATTTAATCCAATAAAAAATAATTAAGTAATATTGCATAAATTGTCTTCTCTTTCTTTCATTAAACCAAATAAGAAAACAAAAATATCTTTTTTTTTCTTATCATATTAAATAAAATAAGAAATAACTCACTTACTTTCTTTTCTCTTTTTTTTTTAACTATTTTTTTTTCTTAGTTCTTCTTACCAAACAAAGAAAAAGGAAAAGAAACGTTAAATGTTTGTTTACTCACATACCCTTCAGGTGAATAAGCAGCTGAACAAGGCTTTTTGATATAAATATATAAAAAAAAATACAAAAGAAAAAAAATCTAACTTTAAAAACTATTTTTCAAAATATATAACTCATTTAAAAAAATTAAAAAAAATGGGACGCGGAGCCTGTAGCTCCGAGTCCCAAATAAAATAATTTTTTTTATATATATATTTTTTTAAAAGTGATCTTTTAAAGTCATTTCGCTGACCCTGACCGGTTAATTTTACTCATTAGTCGACCCATGGATTAAATTAAAATTTAATTTAAAAAAATATTTTAAAAAATTATAAAATTATCATAATAATTATTTTTTCATATATTAATTATTTAAATTTGTATTAAAATTTTTAATAGATAAAAAAAATTTATTTACATTTTAAAAAATATAATGAATAATTTATTTTATAACTATATATATATATATAAAATATTTTTAAAATTTTATACATAAAGTTTTAAAAAAGAAATTTAACTTAACATATATATATATATATTTTTAATTTTATAGTTATTAAAAATTTATATTTTAAGAAATATTAATTAATTTTTTTAAATTTAAAAAAATTATTAAAAAAAATTAGATAAGAATTTAAGAAAATTAGGAAAAGTATTTATAAAATTATATTATAATTTATTAATTGTTTGCATTTATATAAAATTTGTTTAACTAAAAAATATGTTTATTTATATATTAAAAAATATAATGTCTTAATTTGTATATATAATTTATTTAATTTTGTAGTTGTTAAAAATTAAGATTTGAGGAACAATAATTAATTTTGTTTAAATGTATAAAAATTAAAGCTCAAATAGTTATTTAAAAAAATTCAAACAAGAATGTTTAAAAATTGACAAAAATATTTTTAAAAGCATATTTTAATATCTTGACTGTGTGCATTTATAAAAAAAATTGTTCAATTATTAAAAAAAATTATTTATATTTTGAAGACCATAATGTCTTAATTTGTATATATAATTTATTTAATTTTGTAGTTGTTAAAAATTAAGATTTGAGGAACAATAATTAATTTTGTTTAAATGTATAAAAATTAAAGCTCAAATAGTTATTTAAAAAAATTCAAACAAGAATGTTTAAAAATTGACAAAAATATTTTTAAAAGTATATTTTAATATCTTGACTGTGTGCATTTATAAAAAAATTGTTCAATTATTAAAAAAAAATATTTATATTTTGAAGACCATAATGTCTTAATTTGTATATATTATTTATTTAATTTTGTAGTAGTGAGAATTTGACAGCTTGAAAAATATTAATTAATTTTGTTTAAATAATTTTTCAAAAATTCAAACAAATTTAAACAATAAATAAATAAACAAATATTTGAATTCAAATAACTAAAGCTCAAAAAATTCAAAAAATTAAAGCTCAAGTTTGAATTCAAATTAAACAAAATTAATTAATATTTTTCAAACCGTCAAATTCTCACTACTACAAAATTAAAGAAATAAAATATACAAATTAAGACATTATGGTCTTCAAAATATAAATAATTTTTTTTAATAATTAAACAATTTTTTTATAGATGCACACAGTTAAGACATTAAAATATGCTTTTAAAAATATTTTTTTCAATTTTTAAACATTCTTGTTTGAATTTTTTTAAATAACTATTTGAGCTTTAATTTTTATACATTTAAACAAAATTAATTATTGTTCCTCAAATCTTATTTTTAACAACTACAAAATTAAATCAATAATATATACAAATTAAGACATTATGGTCTTTAAAATATAAATAAATTTTTTTAATAATTGAACAATTTTTTTATAAATGCACACAGTCAAGATATTAAAATATGCTTTTAAAAATATTTTTGTTAATTTTTAAACATTCTTGTTTGAATTTTTTTTTAAATAACTATTTGAGCTTTAATTTTTATACATTTAAATAAAATTAATTATTATTCCTCAAATCTTAATTTTTAACAACTACAAAATTAAATAAATTATATATACAAATTAAGACATTATATTTTTTAATATATAAATAAATATATTTTTTAGTTAAACAAATTTTATATAAATGCAAACAATTAATAAATTATAATATAATTTTATAAATACTTTTCCTAATTTTCTTAAATTCTTATCTAAAATTTTTTTAATAATTTTTTTTAAATTTAACAAAATTAATTAATATTTATTAAAATATAAATTTTTAATAAATATAAAATAAAAATATAAATATATATATGTTAAGTTAAATTTCTTTTTTAAAAATCTTTTTTATATATATAAAGTTATAAAATAAATTATTCATTATATTTTTTAAAATGTAAATAAAAATTTTTTATCTATTAAAAATTTTAATACAAATTTAAGTAATTAATATATAAAAAATAATTATTATGATAATTTTATAATTTTTTAAAATATTTTTTTATAAATTTTAAATTAATTTTTAATTTAATCCATGGATCGACCCATTAACTCATGGGTAAAATTGACCGGTCAGGTCAGTCAAGGTCAGCGAAGTGACCCTAGAAGGTCACTTTTTGTGACCCTTTCAAGGTTATTTTTTTAAAAAATAAAAATAAAAAAATTTATTTTATTTGTGGCTTCGCGTCCCATTTTTTTTAATTTTTTTAATGAGTTATATATTTTGAAAAATAGTTTTTAAAGTTAATTTTTTTTTCTTTTATATTTTTTTTTTGTATATTTATGTCAAAAAGCCAGCTGAACAGAGTAGCCACATTTTTAACTATCTTTTTTTTCTTATAACTTTTAATTTATATTATATTTATTTTTTAACTTTATTTAACATTTAAAGATTATTTTTTATTTAGCATTCTAAAATAATTCTTTAACCTTTGTTAGTATCTCAAAATGGTCTTTAATAAATATAACAAAAATTATAAATATGACACAATTTGAAAATTAAAAGATTAAATAAAATATTAAAAATCAAAATAAATAGATTAAAATATTTATTAAACATTTTTAAACACTAAATATGGGAGTTAGATGAAAATTTTTAGACTTCCAAAAATCTTTAATTAAATTTAAGTTCCAAATAAACTTTCCCTTAATAATTTTATGACAATGTGCCGTTTGGAAGGATCCTAAAATTAATATAGCTATGTACTCAATTAGAAAAATAAATCAGTTAGTGTGCCCTCATATGTTCCTCTCCCTTTCTTCCGATTCCTTAGACCGATTCGTGCACAAAAGATACAACACTCTTTAATAAGTATCTAACCTTTTGTTGAAACAAAAGACAACCAGTTCCGAAGCCCTGCAACTATATCGTTGAACTTGATTTGTATCTGTACAACTACTTGTATAGGAATGTTGGCTAAAAAGAACCCCCCAAAAAAAAAAATTGCATAAGAATATAGTCAAAACACTCTGCAGAATGCATCTGACAACTAGGAAGCTTATGATCCACTTTCTTGTTTTCTGAATAATAAAGCCAATGATCAAATGCAACCAAGGAAACAACGAATATAATTCTTTTCAACGACCCACAGCCCACACTGCTTATAAATATAGCCAGATGTGGATCTTTAAAAAAATTACTCTCTCTTCATTTTTTTTAGGAAAATGGATTCAATTGGAACAATTAGGAATCGCATTTGAGTAAAGTTCAAAAGATAGATTGAGTCATTAGTTGTTTTTACAGAAAAGGAAGACCAACTGCAAATCCAAAGAGATGACAAATGTATTTCGACTGAAACTTTTTGGAACAGGGATCGTATAAAGTGGGTCCCTATTTTATGTTAAATGAATCCCCAACCCCAGCATCAACCCAGGAAAAATAGGGGACACATTAACAGCAAATGTAAATGACTAATATTAATAATTATCAACGCAATTCAAAGCGCATAACAAATTCCATAATGGAAATATATACATGTATTCAATCAAGCCCATTGCAACGTCAAAGGTAATGGAAACGATTTGAGACGTCCGAAAATGACAAAATTAATGAAATAAATAATGAAAATAATCACAGGGCTATGGGTGCGGACTACGGAGTATCGGAGCTTGTGAGCTACGTATCGTATCGACACCATGTTGAAAGCGAAACCGTACTGATAGAGTAGTCCGCAGAAGTCCTATACTTCTAGCACTGTTGTGAAATCTCAGGAAACCCTTCCTTAAGCCCTCTAAAAGATTTGTATCCTCATCCCCAAAAGAAAAAAAACATATGTAATTTTTTTCTTCTATTTTGTTTTCTCGAATCTTCATGATTTTGTATGTTAGCCCTTTGAAAGATGTTTTGTACACTGTGGTTGCGATTTCCTTCAGAAGCGATCCTACTCATTTGGATTTGAACGGAGATTGGCACTAGCGAGAATGGTGATGAAGCCAGTAACGGTGAGATGAAGTCGTCGGAGAGAATAGGGTCCGAAGTACAAGAAAAGAAAAGGCAAAATGGTTAGAGAAAAATCAGTACCAATAATCATTTTTTATTCATCAGGGTTGTGAAGGATGGCTCATTCCTGGTTTATTTGGAATGAGATACACATCTCCCAAACGCGTTTATATCTCCTCTCCTTTTTCCCCTTACCTTAACACCCCCCCCCCCCCCCCCCCCCAAAAAAAAAATTTTCCAACTTACCAAACATGACAACAGATCTGTGTTTGGATCGTCTACGTATCCGCATGCCATGCGCATCTCTAAACGATGTCATTTTTGCTATCTAATCAATCGTCTACGAAATCAATGGCTCCAGAGCGCGCCACATCCTACCCAAAGTCAAATGCACCTGATATGCAGCGTTGAGTGTTTTTCTTCTTTACCCTCTAGTTCTGTTTACCAAGTTAGGGAAGAGTGCCAGTTGATCAAATGAACAATTTGCAGCAAGAAGAGAAATGATTTCCTTCTATCGTCCCTAACCAAATCCCACGATATCTACCTTCACCATGGCTCATAGCTTTTTAGGGATGAAAAAAGAAGAAGACTGAAGCAGAGGGAATGGAACCGAGAAAGAGAGAGGACATAAAGAAAGAAAGAGGATGAGAGAAAGTAGTAATATCCTATAGTTTTTAGCATGATTTAATCTTGTTTTTAGCTCAATATTGTGTTGAATACTGAATGGGAATGGGTCTAGTTGTCCCTATGGTGATTGTGAGATTATCCAATTTCAAATTTTGTCAGCTTTGAGTCTAAATGTTGTTGTTTCAGATATTATTAGTATGAGTTAATTTTTTTAATTTTGCTTTCAGAGTTTGGGTTTTATTAAAATATGTCACCACTATTTCAGATGTTAATTAGTTCAAATTTTAATTTTTTTTTAGATCTTAATTTTTTTTGGAAACATGTTACTACTATCTTATATTAATAGTATAGATTAGTTTGTTTTGAATTTGAATTGAAACCTCAATTGTCATATTGGTGCCTTTAAGTAGGATTTATGCTGTGTTTGGAAATGTGTTTCCCCCTCTCAAACCACATTTCAAATGAAGTAACAAATTGATACTTTTATGCAAATTTGATTTTTCAACGTCAAGCCAGATGTGCACTTAGCCTTGGTCTTTATCTTAATTTGAATCTTGAATTTATTCTATACTTGTTGTTGTACCTTTATTTTAGCATGGTTTAATCTTGGCTTCTTACTTGATCTCTTTGTTGATATTTTTAGTTAACATAATGCTTCTTGTTTGTAACTTAATTGCAACCTAATTTTAGCTTAGGACGTGAGGGTAATTTCTATTTAAGCACATTGTCTTAATAATTTTTTAACATGATTTTAGCTTGGTTCTTGGCTAGGAAATGATATAAATTCTATTTAAAGATATATGTTGTCCTAGAGATTGATACACTTGATGTTAGTTTAGTTTCTAGCTTGAAGTTAAGTCTAAAAAGTTTAGTTTCTAACTTGAAGTTAAGTCTAAATCTTGTTCAATGGAGCCTATTGCCTTTAATCAGATTAAGCTATGGTTTTAGCTATGTCTTAGTGTTAAATTCTACAATTAAAGTGTTTAACATGTTTAGCTTGATTTTACTTCTATAATTGCTAATTTGAAAGGTTGAGTTATATTTGTTTTACTCATATAACTACTGAAATAATAAAAGATGCTTATTGTGATTTTTATTGCCAACTACAGCATGGAAAGTTGCAATAATAGATGTGTGCATCTTTTGCAAGTTGGCTACTACTAGGAAGTTATTTAGTTTCAATATGGCATGTTCTCATCTTGTGCTTGACTCAACCATTAAGATTCATCAAGTGGGAAAACATAGATAAAAGAAAAAAAAGTTCATTGACTATCAAGCTCACAACATCTATCCCTTAACTTAAATTTTGCAATCTAGAATTCAAAGAGACTAGCAAGTGGACCACATCAAAAAACTTGAATAATCTATCATGGGTCTTATTTTGTAATTAGTTTGGAAGTACAACATCTGTTTTGTAGTCATGTTTTATAGATCATGTGAAGTTATTAGGCAAATGTTAATCTTGGCTTTTAAATGTCAATAACTAATATGGTTAAAAATTTAAAGTATGCTGTAATTGCATATTTTTTACCTTTTATAATTGTAATTTGTATATGCTACTAATATATATGAACAAAACTATATTGTGGAAATAAATTTTTTCATTACATTTGTGGCTTCAGTACATTCATCTCTTTGTTACAACTTAAATTCAGACAATGTAGAATTAAGCTACATCCTATAAAGTAAAGAACAATCAAGTACAACAATCATATATTATATTTCTCCAATAGCCAAATGCTTATCTAATATCATTTGGCTTTATACTCTATGCTTATTTGTGCAACCATATACTTCATTTGGCTTTACACTTTTGGTTTCTGTTGTGTAGTCATGTACTTTATTTGACTTAATAGTATCTACAAAGAATCAATCTTTAGACCAAAGGCAACAAGTATTTTTTAAGCTTTCCATAAAAGAACTAACAACAAATTAAGGTATCTATATTTTTCTTATTAACACAAAAATGGTTACTTGCATAATAAAACTATCACAATCACAACTTTCAATTGTTAGAAGTGACAATATTTAAGTAAGTTTACTTGATTTTAGAGGCAATCACACTTCGGTTATAAGAGAAAAGAAGTAGTATACAACATTAAAAATGACAAGATAGACTAAAACAATAAGTATAAGCTCATTGTGCTATACATTTTCTACCTTTGAATAAGCAATGAAAATATGAAATACACAAATTTGGTAAAGGCACTAAGAAGGGAAATATAACTTTCCAAACGGATATTCAGTGGATTAAGTTAGTTACCTAAAACAAATTTATGAAGAGTAAAAAAGGGAGAAAAAAAGATGGTAACCTCTATAAAACGTTTTCCATATTATATATTAAGATTGGTAATTGCATGGAAGGTAGATTTAATTCAACCTCATTGAGAATGACTCTTAAAAGTGAAAGACTCATGAAGAAGATCACTTCTACAAGTCAAAAAAATAGGATCCAACCTATTCCTTCACTTTAACTTCATTAAATTCTCATATTGTTTATCATTTGAACCTGTCCATCCTATGTTCATTCAACAAAATGCTTCTCTGTATAATCCAAGCTAATACATTTCAAGATTAAATAGATATATTTCAAAATGTGTGAATACAAGTTTAGATAACATCCAAATTGATGATTTTATTTAAGAACAATAAACCACCAAGCAATAATGGCTTTATTTATGTAAGATCATAACAAAGTAAAATAAAAGATATAGCATTCCTTCCCCCTTCAAAATAAATGAATAAATAAATAAAAAGTAAAACACTAGTAGTTCCAAGATAAACTTTTTTATAAAAACATAGATCTTGGCAATATATTTGTAGTGCTCTTCATTGGTGAATAAACAAAACTTCAATATGTTTTTATCAAGGCTTCTGAGCTAATGTGCACAATTTTTATAGCCATAATTCCTTTAGATATTTGAATTTCATCTTAGCAAAATACAAGACAAAACATGGATCATTTCTTTGATAGGAAATTGCCATCTTTGTTTCTTTAACTACAATATTAGCTTTTTTTTTTTTTTTACATTTTAGTGTTTTCAAATCTATTGTTAAAATTAGAACAATTAGAAGAAGAACTAAACAAATTAATAAACAAATTCAAAACATTTAACTAAATTTTAAAATAAAAAAGAATACTAAGAGAGATACATCATTCCTATAAAATAATTTTATCAATATTATAATCAATAAGAGTAAGTAGCAATATCTTAGTTATTCAGATGGTAGTAGAAGCTTAACACTCTAACCTTTTTCTTTGATCTATCTAATCAAAGAAAATAATATTTATCTAAAGGTAAGTCATATAAATAAGTTATTGATGTTTCTGGCCAAACTTTTCAAAAAAGGAATCCAAACAAGCATATTTTGCATAAAAGTCCATGAAAAAATAAAGAAATTACAAAAACAAAAAGTGCATACAGGTTTTGATTTCATTGAAAAAGCATTCCCACTATTGCTTACTTCTATACCAAAATAAAAAACACCTTACAATCTTAAAAAAAAAAAAAAGGGAAAACACACCATGTTAATGGATTTGGAGCTACCGACAATCAAAACGACGAACACGACAACAAATGGGAACAAAAATAGCAACTTAGGCCATGATTGGGGAAGATAAGAATCGCAAAGAAAAATATTATGGGGCTTAAGTGTTCCAAACGATGCATTTTGGGGCTTCTAGACAGATGGCTATGATTTCATGTAATTAACGACTAAAATTAGCAGACATTTAATAAAACGGTGCCATTTAAAAGACACGCAAGACATGCATATCTTAGAGATGTGCAGAGGATCTGAATGTAATAGATCCTCTTCTTATAAATTTGTCATAAAACTATAAATGATAAAAGTCCTCATATCTCAACTATTCAATTAACTTTATTTCTACCTATATATGAAATTATGTCATGCCAACAAAATTAAAGTCTTCAACGCAAGTTTCAATTGCCCCCAACTTACCATTTACTGTACATCTTTTCTGGAGGAAACTCTAGTATCACTGGTCCTTCACCATTATTGCATCTAATAACAGTAAGAGAACCTCATGATTCTTATAAACCATACCATACTCGTAAATATTAATAACTTAATACTTATAATTTAAGGTGGAAAATACCATTTTTCATTGATGAAAAGAAAGAAAGAAAAGGATAGGTTCAAGTCCCACCAAATGAATCTGACACCATGAAGCTCCTCAATCCACTTGGAACTTGTAAAACAAAATTTGCCAAAATCAATTGGCGATAGGATCTGCCAATAACAATGGTCAAATTCATTGTTCTTCATTATTATTTTATCTTTTGTTAGTTCATTAAGGGTGAACTATAGAAAGAAAAATTTAGCCACTTATGATGAAATATACATGGCTTGAATTGCTTAGCCACTTATTTCACTCAATTTTAATGAAACACATTCCAACAATTGATTTTCCCATCTTTAATGATTTCCTATTCGATTAAATCCGATATTTACCATAGTGATGAAAACACTTTTTACCAACAGTTTAATTTTTGCCATAAGCCAAAGATACATTAAAATTGGATGTTTCTTGCCAAAAATAAGAATACATATCTAATTCATATTTAATAGACACAGACATAAAAATTGAACAAAATATTGAATAATAAGATGCGATTGAAGCTATTCTTTTCATTAAGCTCTTATTCCTTTTATTCCATCTAATTGACAAGAATTCACTTTTAAGTTATATAAGGTTCTCCTAAAATGAATCATTTGAATTGTTTTTACCTTTAAAGTGATGAAGTCTCTCACATTCTTTTTGTTTTCTCTCGAAATATATATATATATATATATACTATTTATAAAACTTTGCCTTGATTGTCTCTCACTTAGAATCCTCACTTTAAAAGATCCTAATCCAAGGTTTTCCCTTGCGACCTCAGTCCAACCATTCTATCTTCCAACTCCGATGAAGCAACATAAAACTATTTTAAAGAACAAGCTAATTATTTAAAAAAAAAAAACTATGCCAGTGTTAGGAGAATAAGATGAGTCTGAAGTGGTAGTGGATAATGAAGCTACAAGGGACTCCCTTTTGTCTTCTAATGACATGGCAGAAATAATCCCTTATAAAGCATCAAATCAATTTATCAGGTTTTAATTTACTATTCATAGTCGATAGGAAATGTGATTGCTCTTTTATTATGGGCCACTGCTGGTTTAATTAGATTTTAAGACATACATACACTGTACACTTTCCAAGAGTAACTTATTCTAAGTGACATATGGGCAATCCTTCTAGTCAACAATTTTGTAGCAAGTTGATCTATCTTATATATCAAAGAACTAAAGAGACAATTAGAGAAGATGTATAGTAAAGGACTAAAAGGTTAGTTGGAAAAATTAAAAGCATTAACTTCATTAACATGGCATGATTTTTAGGCGTTGATGAGAGTAAAATTGGTTGACCTATTAAGATTAAAAGAAATTTATCATTTGAAAGATATGTATTTTATGTAAGCGACAAGAGAATGGTCTTTAAGCAATAAACATTAGGAATATAACAATGCTTTTTGTTTGGTATGCAAAATAAAAAGAAAAAATATAATTTTATTAATGAGAAAATATTTTTGTATTTTTTTAATTTGAATTAAAAAATAGATATTATTAAACAATAATTACATAAATATAATAAAATATTACAACTTTATAAAGTAATTTTCTTTACAAAGCAAGCAACCCAACACCTTGATATCTTCTTTTTAAAAAGGGTGTACTTGCAAAATAATAAAATATATACTATGATTTTTTGAACTTTATCCTACTTCTTTTTTATTAAAAAATGATTCAAATTCATACTCATGTAAAATATTATGCTTGAATTCTATAAATTCAATGACAATCAAAATCTATAGCTCTAATTTTCATTTTTTTCAATTTTTTTATAAATTAAATTTGAAGTTGAATCACGTAAGACCGTACAATCTCACCCCTTCACAAACTAGCCATATGGAAGCCAAAACGCATGGATCCAACTTCAATGAAATAGAACAACGAGAGGCGAAGGGGATAAGGGGGAGCGGCGCGGGTGGTTTGGAAAGGAGAGAGGGGGTGGGAGGGATGGGTAATTATTTTAGTATAATATTTTTATTTTAATATATTATTCCATTTTAATATAAAATAATAGTGTAATTTTTAAAGGTTATATTTTTAAATAAAATTTAATTTTTTTTAATTTATTTGTATAAACTAATATTTTTACTCTTATTAAAATTTTTATAATAAAATATTTTAACTTATTTACAATAATATATCAACTTAATTCAATAACAGTTTAATAATATGTTGTATTATTTTAGTCAATAAAATAAATAAGTTAAACATTAGAATTAATCCATTATTCTAAATAAATTAAGATAAATTTTGTTTTGTAAATGATTTTTTTCGCCAATAGGGTGAATTTGATGATTTATTTCAGTAAATATTTGTTATTTATTTATTTACTATAAAATTAAAGAGAACATAGAAAATAAATATCTTTAGTATATAATTTAAGTCTCTTTAACTTATTTGTATAAAATTAAAAATAACAAATATTTACTAAAATAAATCATCAAATCCACCCTTGCTTATGAAAAAATCATCTAAAAAAAATATCTGAACTTATTTAGAATAATATATGGACTCCAATATTCAACTTATTTATTTTACTAGCTAAATAATATAACATATTATTAAATTTATTATTGAACTAAGTTAATTTATTATTCTAAATAAGTTGAGATAATTTTTTTATAAAATTTTTAATAGAGTAAAAAATATTATTTTATATAAATAAATTTAAAAAATTAAATTTTAATTAAAAATATAATCTTATAAAAATAAATTTATATATTTATTATTAATTATATTTTATTATTCTATATTAAATATTAAATAATATATTATACATTTTTTATATATAATATAATGTATTATATTAAAATAATTACCCATCCCACCCCCACTACCCCCTCCCTGCGCCCCAACCCCAACCCCAACCCCAACCTCAACCTCAACCTCAGATCCCTACCAGCCCCTCATCCCCTTCATCCCTCATTGTTTTTCTAAGTCGAGACTTACTGTGCGGCTTGTTATGGTAACAGGCCTTCTGTCACCATAGCACGCGTAAAGTCAAATTTGTACGGTCTAATTTTAAATTTAATTTATAAAAAATTGAAAAAAATGGCAATTGAAGACATAGCTTCCGATTTCTATTGAATTTATATGATTTGAGTATAATATTTTGTATGAATATGAATTTGAATCATTTTTTTATTTAAAAAAGAAAAGTAAGATGAAGCTTTAGAAAACCTATATCTCATTGATGTTGGGCCGAAAGGAGAAGAGACAAAAGTCGGCTAAAAGCAAAGCAGGAGAGCAAACAAGTAGACAGACAGACAAACATTTTTTTATTTAACCTTTGTGAACAAGTGTGTTAAGGTTTGGGCCAAGCAAGAATATTACGGGAATAAAAGGCGGCAGAAAGAAATTATGAAAGAGACAAGGCAAAGTTGGGCTTGGGACAAACTCGTCCTCATCATCCATTTGGTCGTTAAGGAACATGACATATAGTCCAAATATCCACACACCTATGGGCGCCAATCTTACAGATCCCCCCCATCACTGGGCCCATTTTATAATGTTATGCCGCAACACGACTCGGCCACCAAAGCCCAACCTAAAGAAGATTTATTTTCTATGCATAAAAATAAAATCATGACCCCCAACAAAAAATTTGTTTTATTGTTTTGTGAGATAATTATTAATAAAGTATGTTTTTGAAGTAAAATATTCGAAATAATTGAAAATTTAACCATCAGTTGCTAATGAACGTGTTTTAATTTTAAAAAAGTTATAAGTAGAGTCACATCAAATAAAACTTGATCCAAACATTATAATTTAGACCTCAAAATAAAAGCAAGTGCTATCTCAACAAAATCCAAAATTCAAAATTTAAATGCTTCTATGACATTACAGTGAAAAAAGTTATAATTTGTCATATTTCTATAATATAATTATTATTTAAAAATGAAAGTTTATATTTGAGAATTTAAAAATGAGTAAGATCTAATTGTAATGTTAATAAAAGTATTTCAATTCAAGGATAATATATTTCATCATGGTGTTTAAATTTTTCTTAAAATATTTTTGTCTAAAACTGCTTCTAAAATATAGACTTGTAATATTTTAAAAGAGTATTCTATTTATTAAAATATTTGAACGAAAACTTATTATGTCTAATAATTGTTGGGGGCGTTTTCCTTTTTTCCCTGGCTGTTGCTGCAACTTCTCTTATCAATAAAATATGATTGAGTTCAAAGATATATTATCTTGTAATTGTATTTTCTTGTGAGGATGAGCTACAAATTGACAATTAGTGGGGATAGCAGCAAATTTCACTTATGTTAGTTTTAAAAGAATTTAAAGTTAAAATTTGACATTTTTTGGCGTTACTAGAAAATGTAAGATTCCGTATACTCGAAAGTTGAAACTGTAGGCAGGTACGTAATTAGAGCAAAATGACGGGGGCAAATACGCGGTTGACTGAAAAGCTCTTTAAAGAGGCACGTGTGAAGATCGTAGACCCGTGTAGTGCCATCGCTAACGAGAAACGGGAAACAGGGCAAAGGCAGAGGAAGAGAGAGAGAGAGAAGGTTTTCATTTATTTCCTCTCGTGTCCCCTCCCTCCCTCCTCTTCCCTTGATCCCCACATACCCCTATGTCCGTCCCCGAAATCCCCTTTGGTCCCTCTTTCTTCGCCCACCAACTGCAACCACACTCGGACACTCTTTCAAGCTGAAGGCTTCTCCCGCTCCCAATGGTCTCCGAATCGGAGCTTATCGGCCGGCTTCAGGAGTTTCTTCGGAGCTCCGACCTCAACACTACCACCACTGCTACAGTCCGCCGGCAGTTGGAGAAGGATTTTGGAATCGATTTATCTGATAGGAAGGCGTTCATCAGGGAACAGGTGGACTTGTTCCTTCAAAGCGAGCACGAGCAACCCGAGGAACCTGAAAAACCGGAAGATGAAGAAGATCGAAAAGACGAGGCTCAGCCTGAGCCTGAATCAGAAGAAAGCGAAGATTCGAATGATGAAATGCAAGACGATGAAGAAGGAGATGAAGATAAAGTAAAGCGTGCCAGGAATGGGAAGGCCAAAGGACGGTTAGTTTTTGATTAATTGCGCTTTGCGTAGATTAAGATTTGCTTTTTTCTTTTAACTTATATGAATCTGTAAATGAGGCTACTTCATATTTTCTTATGCGAGTGTTAGTGCTTTCCCCTTTAAAATTAGAACTGTTTAGGGCCAAACCTGGTGGCACAATTTCGCTGCAAATTTGTAATTTGCTGAATTATAATCCGCAAGTATTGTGTTGCACATGATGCCCCATGCAAGTTGGCTCTGAAAAGCTATTTTCATACTTTAATACACGTTTTAGTTGAAATTCACAAGTATTATGTGATGAGTCACGCACATGGTTTTGTGAGTTATTCTCAGTAATTGGGGCCCACTTCGATGCTAAACTATTTCTTATTGTCCATAACTTTGTGTGCTTTTGAAGTTTACTGACAAGGTTACTTGCATTACAGGTCTACTCGAAGAAAAAGTGTCCAATTTTAGTCTTTGTGTGCATGTTAATCTTATTCTTTGCTTCATCAAACACCAAAATCTAGTTATGCTTTATTATACGGTAATGCCAGTGACGTGCCAAAATTAAATTTATGGCTTCTCTGCACTAGTAAAGATTGAAACGTGAATCTTTCTTCTTCACAATTTTGGTGCCTCTTCTAGCCATTTGTAGCACCTATTCTGCAAAGTACCTTGAAATTGTTAAATTAGTGGTTGATTTTGGCTTCACATGCGGACAAACAGACAGAGAGAAGACCTCTCTTTGAGCTCTTTATTGTTCCAATTGAATAAATTCTTATCTAACTTCCTTTCTTCAGTTTGCTCAAGCAAAATGCTTTTCTACTGCTGTAAATAGTTTTACCAAAATATTCCTTGGAAAATTTATGAACACGTAATAAGGATTTTATCCCTCTCACTAGTTATATAAATAGTCACTTGTGCTAATTAATGCTATGATTAGATCCCTGTGGTGAAAATGGTTATACTTATACACTTGCATGATTGCCTGCAGGAGAATTGCTCCAGAAGGTGCCTTTTTAAGTTATGGAATCTCCAAGTTAAACTCCTTCCCTGCCCCAAACAATAAAAAGAAATGAACATGTAAAATATTTTGTCTATATCTTGCATTATAGTTTATACCATACTGATCTCCCATAATTTTACTAAGAAAACATGTTCGAAAGCAGATGCATCTTTATCCAGTCTATTGCCTTTAGATGTCTTTAGTCCAAAGATGGCAAGTATATTATCAAAGTGCAGGCTGCTATAGCTTTCTTATTTGGACTTAAATGCATACCTGGTAAAGATGAAAATTCTTCTAATATTCTTGGTGTTATGCACCCTTGCTATAAATATGATTTGAAGAAAATTCTCTTCTTTCCCGTGAAGAGTTTTGCACAAGGTTGCATTCTAGGCATCACCTTATATATTTCAGCTCTCTTTGGTTTCTCTGGTTGGGGTTGATGTCTTAGTGAACTATCTGTTTGATCTTTTTCTCATACAAAGTACATGTTAGTAGTTTTCTCTTCTTTTTCATTTATCCTTTGGCTAGAAAATATTTACATTGAGCATCATAAAGAGAACCAGACCTTATAACTGGTTAGAGGAAAAAAATTATAGGTGTTTTCCTGATGTGATTTGGTTTCTCTTGCGAGTCCAGAATTATACAAATTATTTGTGTTTTTACAATAAATAATTTGTGAGTGTGACTGACTCTTTGTTTCTCATATATTCATAAATATAATAATCTTTAGTATCTTCATACTTCTTTGTGAGAAGAATGCACCATATATATATGCTATTACGTACACACTAGATTATGTTATGTACAAGGTCCCAACTGACATGCGTTTTGTACTGGTCTATAGTATTTTCCGTTAGATGGTGCCTTTGTTTAACTGTGGCTGTTTCATCTTGCGATTCAGATCTAAAAAGTCAGGAAATGAGGTACGAAAAAAGGGTGGTGGTTTTTGCAAATTATGTAGCCTTTCTCCACAACTTCAGGAATTCATTGGAGCCCCAGAAATGGCAAGGACTGAGGTATGCCTAGAATTTCTGATAATAATGAGTTTCATGTAATTCTGATATGACCTTATAGCATCTATATATACCATTGGCCTTAGGTTGTTAAGCAATTATGGGCCTATATAAGGGAGAAAAATTTGCAAGACACAAATAACAGGCGGAACATAATTTGTGATGAACCATTGCGTGCCCTTTTTGGCGTTGATTCCATCAACATGTTTCAAATGAATAAAGCATTGTCAAAGCATATCTGGCCATTGGATTCAGATGATGGTATGCTCCTGCAACCTTACCTTTGTAACAAATTGCCATATGAGATGTTGAATTCTAAGTTGTTTTTCATTTTCAATTTGTGAGGCAAGACACCTAATCCTTTGTGAAATTCCACTGTTTTGTAATTGCGTGATTACAGTAGTCCTAGTGCCTTGGAATTGTAAAGTTTTCTTTTTGAGAATATCTTTTCACATTTTGTCCTGGATTTCTCCTCTTAAGCATGACAAATTAAGCTACTTTTTTGTTCGCTTGTTCCTTTTAAATAGTGTTGAATTATGAAACTTCTACTGGTTTACAATATATTTACCCAGTCCACTGATTGTTACATTTCACGCTACTGAAGACTCAAGCTTCCCTGTTTATTCCTCTAGTCAATTTTATATAGACAACTTAAAGTATTGATTAAACAGCATCTCTTAATATAGTTGTCCCGGTGAAGTCTGCCTCAAAGGAAAGGCAGAAGAAGCAAGAGAGAGAAGAAGGTATGGTTGATGAATTCAGTTACAGTTTGCATAATTCTTTGACACAAAACCATCAATATTATATGTATACTGATCAATTTATTGTCATAGTGTTTCTATATACATACTCGTTTTACAAATGAGTATACTAATCAATTAACAATAGCATGTTTAATGCATCCTTTACTTACCTTTACTACAGTTCCAGATGAACCAAAAAGAAAGGAGAAACGACAGAAGGGAGGAAAATCAGGTTTTCTTGCTCCTCTTCAACTGTCTGATGCCCTTGTAAACTTCCTTGGTACTGGAGAAAGTGCATTATCAAGGGCTGATGTCATAAAAAGAATGTGGGATTACATAAAAGGAAACAACCTTCAGGTTTGTCATTCCTCTAAATTGTCATTCAGCAGTATTTTAACAGTCTTTCCCACAAGTTTAAATCTGTTATGCAAAGAAGTTGAAACATTTTAATCAAATCATCATAGCCCGTTGGCTGAACAAAATAATATTATCAAGCAATTGAGTATATTATCTTTGCTTGGTTCCATGCAAATAAGGTTTCAGACTTTGCACATGTTGATGCAGGATTGCATGTGTTTGCTCTGGCTCTATAGAATTTTCCACTTCAATATCGCATAAAATCAAAGTTAAAGACATGATTGTTATTAAAATATTAGTTAAGTTCAAGTTTGGAATTACATGAATTATCCCTATATTTATCCTGTAATTAGTTTTGAATTGGTGATTTGGTTATTACTGCCATGATAATTATTATGAATCCAATTTTTGGTTCATGGAGAAAACTGGATTTATTGGAGAATAAGAGAGGATTTCATATATGATGAGTTCTTTTCGATAAGAAAGTTGGAATTTTTATGTGAAGGGGGAGTTCACAAAAGATGCTGATAGAGTGATAGAGAAGGGATTTGACTTCCCCGAAATTGTTTAACCATATATGTTTGGTTCTACCATCAATGTTCAATATCTCTCTTGCAAAATAGAAGGAAACTAGAAATATTTGGTTTTGTTTTTTGTTGGGGGGGGGGGGATTCAAGCTTGTAATTTTTCCTCCACTCTTTTTATGATTACTCCTTCCCAATACACTTTGAAGTTCCATGTTGATTGGAATTATAAGAGACTGAAAGTTGTGATTAATATAATAAAAGGTATTCAGATCGCTTTCCTTGATCAATTAATATTATGATGATTTTCTTAAGCGTACATGATTCATGAACCAGTTAGTCCTAAATGGTACTATTCTGACTATTGATAGTTAGTTGAGATTTGCACTTACTGAGGGGCAAGTTTGATCCTTCTTTCTCTTCTTTTAATAATTAAAAATAAAAAATAAAAGAAGACTCTATCTACATAGAAGGCGAGAAGAAATTTAATTGAACGACTCCACGCAATTGTTAGTTGATTGTTTCCTTACCCCTCCCCCCTCTTTTTTTTTTTTTCACTTATTATGAAAAAGATAGTAAAATCGTGTTTGAAATAGTTTGGACATATATGAAAGAGACCTATAAAAGTTATAGTAAGAAGGATAGATCAAATGGAGAGTAGTTCAATAATTAAGAGTAGAGAGAGAACACAAAAACAATAAATGAAATTATTAAGAAAGATTTAGATTGAAATAATTTATCTAAAGATATAATTTATAATATAATTTTATAGTGTGGTTTGATTTATGTGGTCGATCTTATCTAGTGAGAAAAGGCCTATTGTTGTTATTGTTATTGTCTTTTAATCTGCATACCTTAGCGGTAAAATTTTTGTTTGCTTTTGTGAAGGATCCTTCTGACAAGAGGAAAATAATTTGTGATGAGAAGCTGAAAGAACTCTTCGATGTTGACTCCTTCAATGGCTTCACAGTTACGAAACTACTGGCTCCTCATTTCATAAAGGCAGAGCAGTGAGTTGCTTGTACATTGTTCTGCAAGCCTGAGAAAAATGGGGAATTTTGTTTTTCAGATTTATTTTGGTACTTCTTTTCTTTGTCCTCTGGAAATATGGAAGTTAGTAAAATGACAGATTTTCAGTAATCGTGTCTCAAAGCTTATGTCACGTTACTACATTCTTTTTCATATCATGTTTTGCCACTGGGCAGTGGAAAGTTTCTTATGTTTCATGTTCAAGGACAATGTTCACTTCTCTTTTTTACTGAAGGGGGCGAGAATGAGTCTTTTGGTTTTGGACATTAAATCTGACTGATGGTGCAGAATGAGTATGTATAGGACTATAGGCGGACTTTCCTTCGAAAGCTTTTACCATACTCTTAATCAGAAGTCGAATCCACAGTTGATGGCGATGGTGCTGGTGCAGAATGAGTGTAGTAATTTAGAGACAAGGATTACTAGTATATAAAGGGACGTCTGTGATTCAGAAATTTTGAAATTTTAAACCGTTGTATTCATGTTGAGTCTGCATCGCAAAATTTTATAGATCTCGATCCAGCTAAAATTTCAATACCACTGAAGTCGAATCCCTTCCCATTCGAGATAGGGATGATGTGAGTGCCGGGCTGTTCAAAACTCCTGGCATTTTATGAGGGTTGAGGCTGCACACACATGTGGCAGCCATCTAACAATCCTTAATAATAGATTGCTTCGAAAGCAACATCCCTTGTATTATTATTATGCACCACACCACATGCACCAAAAAAAACAAAAAGCAAATGCATATTACCCACAAAAATGAAAAAGGAAAACGTCACTAACTCCTATGGGATTGGCTAAAGATTTGTGTTATCTACTTTAATTATTTATGCTTAAATATTGAGTGTTTTAATTTTTATAAAATATATCATAGGAAAATACCCCTTTAAGATAATACAATAAAAAGAAAAAGTGAACATTTTTTGCAAGATGCCGTGGCCTGGTTTAGCAACCTCACCCGTTTTCTCTTCTCGAATCCTCGTGTTCATGGGTTTCTTCCTGCCAAAGCCACAAGTTCATGGGATTCTCGTTGTGCAATTAACAAATCTTTGTAATCTTGTATCTCTGGTCCTAGAATTCTGAACTTAGGACCGTCCTTATGCTTAATTTAATCCAACGTTTTTTTCAGGAAAAACTCCAATAAATATTTCAGCTTGCCCACTTGGAGGAGTAGTTCGTAACTTTTTTTTTTTAATAAATTAATGTACTGAAGCGAATTTTAAACTCCTTTATTGAATAAAATTAACAAATTCGGAATTCATAACCTAAGAGAAAGACCTTTTTTTTGTATTTTTCTTTTAATAAAATTTAAAACAATTTTCAAAGACAATTTAAAACGCAATAAAAGGGAAAAAAAAAAACAAAGCGTATGAATAATTTATTCTGAAAAAAAAATCACAAAGTGTTTGTCGGGCGCCTATGCGAGATCGTGGCTTTTTCAAAAAATATCACAAAGTGTTTGACAGTACTTTTCTCATCCGAGTGCCGTCTTAGCTCAGCGGTAGAGCGCGTGGCTTTTAACCACGTGGTCGTGGGTTCGATCCCCACAGACGGCGAATTTTTTGACTTATCTAAATTACCTTAAATAGTTAATATGCAGTCAGGCGTTGAAACCTATTTCGAATGGACAAGTAATTATTCTTTTGGATTTATTCGTGGTTCGTTCAATTTCTCTTCGTCTCATTGGCTAGAAAAACAAATTCGCTTTCTCTCTCTTATAGTTAAATAAAAGTTCTTTGGAGCCTGTATTATTAGTTGTTTCAATATTGTCACTAAGTTAATGGCCAAAAAATATATTTTTTCAATTCCAACCATTTTATTTATTTATTATATTGAAACTAACTCATAGAAATTTATAAATAAATTTCGTTTTCATTTTTCGAAATTTTCATGCCCATTTAAACTGATGTTCTATGTTTGAAAATACGGTATGATAATCTTTTCGAGTCTTGAATTTTTATGTAAAATCTAACAACTGAAATACATGCTATAGAGTGAAATATCAGGATTTAAAAAGTATGCTTCAAAAATAGTTTAGATAGAAAGATAGATGTTAGTTGATGAATTGGGAAAGCTATGATTGAATTAATTTAATGGGAGAAATTTTAGTTAAAAGTTAAAAAGGTATGATCATTCAGTTGATTCAATGGCTATGAAAGCACTCATGTAAGATTTCGCAAACTTACACAGATACAGTCCTCCTTAGGTTATGCTGCAATTGCTTGCTGATGCAGTTCATGCCATGTTTTCCAGATTGCAGTTTTATTAGTCCAAAAAGAGGGGGGAAAAACAAATACTAAATGAATAAAATAAAAGACAACTATAAAAGAGATGCAAGTGAATTGGGTGACCTAGACCTTTTACTTTAATTATTATTTTGAGTGCATCAAAAGTTTTGAAAGAATCTCTAGCTTTCATGTTTGGTTTCTTCCCGTTGTGTGTTTCGTCTATGGACGATAGAACAGACGAACCAAATGGCATTAATCAATTGAATATGAGGGAAAAAAAATTGGCACACAGATTCAAACTCGTGATTATTTTAATGTAATCTGGAAATAAAAATGACTCATGGTAGGTGTTTTATGACCCCAAGCGCAGAGAGGGTAAACGTTCAAACATCATACCACTCCTCACATTTTTCCCCGCACAATTTTCAAAAGCTCCAAGAACACACTAAACACTTGGGCATTATCACGCACGTTTACTGACCTGAATCGTCAGAAATTGGTAAGATCATCATATATATGTAATTTCTTTTTAATATAGTTGTGATTCAATCAAAATGTGGAATCCATTTGAGGTTTGGGGCCACAATGGTAGAGAATAACTACGTTTGCATAGACAGATAGAGTTATAGATATGGATTTGAAGCTATTGAAATGGGACCAAAATGCTAAATCACAGATGATGTATCAAAAGAATTGAAATTAAAATTTTAATTTTACTATTTTTTTAAGTCTTACTAAAGATAGATTAACTAAAATATGTATATAAGTTATAGTTGATTCAAATATTTAAAGAGAAAAAAAATTAGAATGAAGTATATATGGAATGAGTATTTAAACTAGTGCAAATAATTAACTCGACATATTACGTGGGAGATTTATTTAATTGGCCGTTTGATTGGAGGAGGTAAATATTAAAAAAATGTAAAAAGTAAGTAGGTTGAAATAGGTAAAATAAAAAATAATTTTTTCATTCTTACTTTTAAAAAATTGATTTAATAATAAAAATGATAATTTGATGAATGGAATAATAATTATAAAAATATAATAAACATTGTATAAGTAATATAAATAGAATGCGTTCACATTGCGACGAACTAAACGACCCGTAAGATTGTTATGGATATTTGTTTGTTTTGAAATAATTATTTTTCAAATTAAATTTTATAAGAATTATTGCAAAAGAGCACGTCTGATCAGGACGTAGTTTGTGTTTGACAAATTTTTAAAAAAATTATTTTATTGTTAAATTATTTGAAAGAGCATGTATTTAAAAAGGGTGTGTAAAAAATATTAAAAATAATTATGATAATTAACAATTCTTAGTAAAAGTAGGATTGTCTTTAAAAAAAATTAATTTTTTGTTTGTTTTTTCTTTCAAAAAAAACTTCGATTTTTGTTTCCATTTTACATAAGAAAAAGTGTTTATACTAACGCTTAAAAGCAATTTTTTTTTTGAAGCAGCTTAACTAAACAAACAATAAAATGAACATCTATACTTTAATTTTAACCAAAAAAAAGGAGGGGACTAAAATATATTTTATTGTTCTTTAACTTTATCTCAAGTTTCATTTTTGCCTCTTAACTTTATTTAGATTTAATTTTGTTCCTTACTTTTTTTTTTAAGTTTTACTTTTTATCTTTTAACTATATTTAGTTTTAGTTTAGTCTCTTAACTTTATTCTAAATTTTACTTTCATCTTTTAATTCATTTAGTTTTAATTTGGCCTGTTAACTTTATCATAAATCTCATTTTTGTTATTTAATTTTATTTTTGTCCAATTTGTTCTAATTTAATTAATGATTTCATTTTATTTTACTAATGAACCTCATAAAACTTTTCTATTAATATTGTCTTTTATTATTAGAAGGAAAAAGAAATATTTGAGTAATATTTAAAAATTCATAGTGAAATTAAAATAAAATAAAAATAAAGACAACAGTGAAATATAATATAAAGTTAAAGAATTGAATTTGAACAGAATAAAATTAAAGAATAAAACTAGAATTTAAAATAACATTAAAAGATTCAATTAAAACCAAATAAAGTTCAAGGATAAAAGTAAAATTTAAGATAAAGTTAAATAACCAAATTGAAATTAAATAAACTTAAAGAACAAAAATGAAATTTTAAATAAAATTAAAGGATAAAAAAGTGCATTTTTACCCCCAAAAAAAAGCAACTTTCTCTCTTTCCACAATGTTGGCCAAATATTATGAAAAAAATATTTACAAGGAATTGTTGTATTTTTCTCATCAAACTTTCAAATAATAATATGATAAGTTTATAGATTTTGTAAATAAATATATATTTTGTATAGTTTAATATCACACAATTAGATCTTAAAAAACAAAAGTCACACCTGTTATTTTTATTTAAAAAACTAGTAATAGAAATAAAAAATTACATATAAATCAAATCCATATTCGATCAATCTCAAAGTTATTATTGGTTTAACAATGTTATCTTCAATTTTTACTTGTTTAAAGCAAACATTGACAGACATGCCCAGCTATGCAGCTAGATAACAACTTGATTGTATGATCAAAGAAACAATAGCACATTCTGGATATAGACATTTTCGCCATTTCCAACGGTATAGAATGGATGCTAAATGAATGTATATCCCTATTCCTTAGCTAGCCTCTCTCATCCAAAATCTGATTTAGCAGATCTCATCCTATTTCCCACCATGCACGAAGAATCTGTCCCGTCCAATTCCTATTGTCAATTTCCATTTTTTTCTGTCTGAATAACGAAGAAACTTTTTAAAAAAATAAAATAAGAAAGTTGTACACAAAGAAAGATGCCATTAAAGATGGATGATGACTTTGTTTGAAGCCAAAGTCCCGAACCACCAAACATTAAAAAATTTTAATATAATATAAAGCCAAAAAGCAAAGACAGAACCGATGGTTATGAAAGAGAAGGCATCTTCTTCATCGTCATGTGTCTTTCCACAACATGAACAAAGGCAACGAAAGCCCATCCCTGGGAATCCTTATCTCTAACAACGTATCAGGGCCCAAAATTACAATATCTGACATGTGAAAAATTATGGGATGCTTCTGACACGTGTCCACACTCTAGCTGCTGATCATCAAAGCCATGGAATCCCAGGCACTGCGTTTGAGTGTTGGGAATGCGTTTCGTCCCATTCTGAAATTCTTGAACCCACGATTCCCTCGTAGCGGACCAGGACGACCCAGAACAGTAGAAGAATCTCACCTCAAACGTTCTTCCCCTCCCCGTGTCGTTTTCCTATTTGATGTAACAACCTTTTCTTGTATTTTCTGAGAGAGATACAAGGACCACATTGGGTTTGGACGTGGGAGAGAGAGTGTGTGGGTGACCGATGACCCTTCATCATGTTGTTGATAAATTTATTGAATAAAAATAAATCCTATATATAAAGATGCTATTCCCACAAGAATCTTGCACATGAAGAACATTCATCCCTGCCTTTTATTTTTCTCTTTATTCTTATTTGTTATTTTTTTTAACCATAATGCTTTTTCAGTATGCTAAACTTTCCATTGTGGAATTGTCTTTATTTTAAATCATTGCGATTAATAAAAGTAAATATATAAAATAATAAACTATTACTGCCTCCTTTAAAATTTGAAGCGACAAACTTTCTTATTTGAAAAATGTCTATGCGTCCCTTATTTTCACGTAATTTTTACAAAATCTCTTCAAAGTCATGTGCGATTATAAAGTTAATCGAAATTTCATAATATAGTAGACCCCATTATTATCATATAACATGTTTTTAATCTATTGAAAGGTGATTTCTCTTTTTTACCCTTATTCATCTTCTTTGTCATTGCTTCTCTCTTCTTTTCTCTTTGTGCCAGCTTCAAACTAAAGACATGCCTCCATCTATGAAGGCTGGTCTCCATTTCATTCATAAGCAAGGGAGTAGACTTTAAAAACACAGAAATAAAGGCATATGGAGATTTTTCTTTTCAATTTCATTTGTGACATTATAATAATCAAAATCGTATTATTTATAATTTGAATCTTATAATTTATAATGAATTACAGAGTTAATAATATTAATCAAAATGGTATTATTTATAATGAATTACAGAGTTAATAATATGAAATGTCAATTGAATTAAAAAACTTTTTTAATTGTATAATTTACAATTCAAATCTTACAATTTATAATGAATTATTGAGCTAACAATATAAATTAAAAATTGAATCATACAATTCAAACCATTATCATATAATAGTACGAACGTTATGATTCAAAAATATATTAAAACAATGAGTGGACATATCAATGTTGAATATTATTATTGAATATTGTTAATGCCTTTTATATAAAAAAAATTACTTAAAATTATTTTAAAAGTTAATTACTTACAAATTTAAGACTAATAAACTTACCTATATGTGAATTATGTTTAAATATTTCTTTTAACTTTCAGGTTTGATGTATTATCTTAGATATTAGTGTATATTATAAGAATATATACATATCATATTTTTTATTTTAAATGATTTTTTATTCGTTATTAAATTTTACAATTTAATACATTTTATGATTTATGATTTATAAATAAATATACTTTTTAATTTGCAAACAACACTCCTTCATTAGTCATGCTCGTGCCAATTGAGCTGACAATTTTGACAACGGTCCCACCTGCATTCCCACCTCTATCGCCACAAAATCTTAAGGTGGTTTTTGTGAAGAGTGGTATCGTGGTAGAAGTGAAAGTGAACGAAAATTTGAATTCGTATTGAGGTAAAGAAATTAGGTTGGGTAGATAATTCATTTGCAACGTGGGGACAAAGGATGAAGTTTTTGTATTTTGAAAATGTTGTAATAATAAGAAAGAATGAAGCAATTGACCAAAGCATCTGAATGCAAAATCTCGAAGGCTACATTTAATATGTCGAAAAGGTGACGGAAGAAATGAAAAAAAAAAAAAAAGAGTAGGTAAGATGAGAAATAATATTTATATTCTTATTTAAAAATGATAAAAAATAAATATTGTTGAATAATAATTAAAAAATATAACAAATATTTTGTATTTTTTTAATAATGTTATTTCGAAGAAATTTTTTTTACTGCACTAAACGTACCATAATAATATAGCATATGATGTGGTACTTAAGTGCTTTTGGTTCTCTTTCCGAGTGATTGATGAAGGAAATAGAAGAAAAAGTGAGATTGAAAAAGAATGAAAGTTTTAGCTATGAAAAAGGGTTCCTGTAAGAAGATAAGAATCTCCTTTTTTTTCTTCTTAAAAAAAGCTTTTAGGATGAGGAGGGTTAGGTTAAAGGCAAGTTTGTAACTAAGTATTTGGAAATAACTCTATGTATCAATGGCTATGACAAGTAGAGACAATGTATTTTTTCAAATAAGATGGGTATTATGTGATAAAGAATCAAACCTCAGGATAAGTCATGGTAATTTACCCTATGTAAAACTAAAATAGGAACTTTTGAAATTTCAAAAGAGAACATATTAAAAAAAAAAATTATTCATATTTTATTTCTCATTTATTTGTTATCTAAATAAAGAAGAGTTTTGGATTTTGTTTTCGCTTTCTTTTTTTAATAAAAGAAGCTACTTATGCTCAATAGCACTATAAAACCATAAAGTCAGTCGTAAATTTATAGTAAAACATAGTACTTAGAGGTGAATACCAAAAATTTTTATTGTATATTTCATTTCCTTCTCCTGTTTTGGCAAGTGATCAAGCTCGAGAAGAGATGAATCATTTTAATTATCAGTAAGTTTCTGTCTCCTATAAAACCCTAACTCCTTCTATTTTAAACTTTATTTATTTCGGCTCTGTTTCGTAACAGTTCATGTTAATTTCATTGCAGATGGATTAAAACTTAAAATATGTCATGGCACTTATTTATCTTGTTTATAGGTTGTATGACCATGTATTCTTTCTACGTGCATATATAGGTTTATGTTTTCGTATATTGTCTAATAGTTGGGTACTTTGCTGAATAAAAAAGAAAATGGTTGGGTATTTTTCATTAAAAAAAAAGAAGGTTGGCTATGGAATATATTCTATTTAAGAAACGTCTAAAATGAAACATTTAAATATGTGTTTAGTTGCACAATGAAAAAAAAAAAAAAATATGGTTTACAGAAAAGTGATAAATTATTATTTTTATATAAAAAAAATTTACAAATATAATTTTACTTTTGCTTTAACACTCCGCCAAATACACTATAAATGAATATTGTGGCCAAAAGAAAAAAATGGGTATTATATGCAGGGAGGGGAGTAGGTATAGGCTCCTTCACTGTAAATAAGAATAGTAAAAATTCATGGTCTTTGCCTAATAATGATGTTAGATATTATTCTTTACGATAAGGTATCTTGAAAACTATTTCCCTATACAACGAAACAAAATTAAGAGGACAAATATGAAAAATATCACAAAGAAGAACAAGAAAATAAGTATGAAAAATAACAACGATTGTAAAAAATTTAGCGGAATCCCATATGGAAAACAAAAATTCCTTCCTTGTAATCTAGACCTTGTTGAATTATGAAAAAAAAAAAAGTATGGTAATCAGAATACGGAAGGAAAGGAAAATTTACCAGTAGATATGCATGTAATTAATTTACTTTTGAATTGAATCATTGAAGATATGGACAATATTATCTGAGATTGAAAAAATTACACTTAACGAATGAGAATATATGATGTTATTAGATGTCGTTATTTAGCAAGTAATATCGTTGTTAAATTAAATAAATATCAACATATTTCAATTTTTTAAATATAGTCCCTTAAGTTAATGCAAGAAAAACCGGAATTTCCCACCATTTCATTAATTACCATAAATGACACATTGTTATATTCCCTCACTTTACTCTATCGTAGACATTTCAATTTAGTTGCAAGGGTTTTTACCAGGCGTGGACGGTGGGCGAAGATTAAAATAAACAACCATCACACCAAGTCAAAAATGGCGGTCACTGTCCGAAACATCACGACATTTTGACCATCAAGCCTGAGGATTTGTCCAAATTTTGAAACCCAAAGCTTGCCAGTCACGAGAACAAAGCCATGGTCATGAGTTGCGCCATCTGTGACTGCCCTACCCCAATTTACAAAACTGCCCCTACTTATATTATCTATGTGTCGTAGGTCAACAATCTATATTATAGCTTTTTTACTTTTTAAAAAAAATTCTTTTATATATAAATATATATTATGCGGGTCAAAATTTTATGCCTACATTAAAAAAAATTCATATACAAATCAACTCTTTTCTTTGCACTCAAAACAATAACAATTTTGGGCCCCCCTCCTCTCTCATCCTTGTTTGGAATAGGACGTCCAATTAAAAAGAAGAGAAGATGAATTTCTTAATTTTTATTAATTTACAAAAATAAAAACAAAAATGACATGACTAGATGTCTCCTTTGGGAGAGCAAGAGAAAATAAAAAAAATTATTTTATGATATCTATTTTATTTTTATAATTATTATTTAATTATTTAATATTATTTAATAATTATTTATTAATTATAAAAAATAAAGATAATAAAATTATTTTTTTTTAAATTTTCTTAATTTTTATACTTAATTTTTTATATATCAAACAAGTCTAAATCTCCATTTCTACCGAGGACACAAATTTTCCCTTTTCTCCACTGCAGATTCCTCACATTTACAATCACAAGCAGCCCACTAAAACAAAGAATCTTATTCAACAAAGCACACTCACCACGAGAACATATCTTATTTAATTTCTAGGACTTAATAATATACAACTCGCCGCGTTAAGTACGGAATCCAAAGATTCCCATATCGACCAAACTTCTTTTTGAAAAAAAAAAAAATTGCCAGTGATTCTCCCATTTGGGCTTCTGTTTTGTTACTTTGATCGGATTACCAAGGGCAACAGGGACGCGACGACCCGAATGCGAGCGTCGAATCTTTTTGTCCTGAATCTGAATTTTCCTTATATATAAATGAATCTCTATCCTCTTCTTCCTCCTTCGTTATCATCTCTACCTTGGTCATGCTAGCGAAAGACTAAAACCAACACTCAAGAGAGTTGTGACAGAGAATACCCCTAGGATGCAGTTGAGCCTGGATTTGAGTTTGTCTTTTGTTCCCAAATCCATCTCTGAGTTTCTTGGTGACGTTTCCAGGAGCAGAGATATTTACGAGAAATTAGCCATGCTTGACGACTTTGTGAAGAGATTGGAGGATGAAATGAAGAAGATCGAGGCCTTTAAACGCGAGCTTCCACTCTGCATGCTCCTCGTAAACGACGGTAGGTTCTATCCATGGATTTTCTAATTGGACAATTTGTTTATGATCATTATTGTGAATTTTTTTGTTGATAATTTTCCTTGGGCATGTAGCTATAACGAGGTTGAAGGAGGAGAAAGTGCGGTGCGTGGAAATTCAAGATCGACCTGAGATTGAAGAATTCATACCACTGAAAGCAAATTCTGGCGAAAACGGACAATTAACTAGGGAAAAGGATAGCTGTGACAAGAAGAATTGGATGACCTCTGCTCAACTGTGGAGCGCTGAAACCAAATTGGTAATTCCAAATTCTTCCTTTAAATTTTAATTTGAGCGGATAATTTAGAGAAAATATGGCAGTTTGCGAGTAAACTCTATAAATTAAGACAAAAACAAACAATTTCTTTCGGTAATTACAGGGAAGTGAAGATGATCGGTCTGTGCCGAAGAACCCAATTCAGTCACGGAATCTGAAAAGCAGGGGAGGGGCATTTATCCCCTTTAATGGAAATTTGTGTATGTCAAAGCCAGTGACGAAGGAAGACAAGGAAATTTCACAAGTTCCTAGCCTTAGCTTGATGACTCCAGTGTCTGAACTGAATCACAAGAATCCAAAAAGTGGCAGCAGAAATAGTTCGGGTTCGTCTTTCCTTACAGACCGCCTTGACGTACAGGTCCAACAACAGCCGCAACATTTGCAACAGAATCCTAGGAAACAAAGGCGATGCTGGTCGAACGAGCTTCACCGGCGTTTCGTTGATGCGCTTCAACGACTGGGAGGAGCACAAGGTAAAATTTAACAAACGGGCAGGCTGCACATTATCTAGATTAGGAAAATTCTTGAATTGAATCGATTTCTTAACCTTCAAATTGGGTAAGCTCTTATGGGGCATTATCCTTGCCTAACATCATGTGATTCATATTTATTTGAGGGGTGTTTGTTGTCCTTGTCCTGCTCATGTAATAGATTTGTTCTTTTTTTCGCAGTGGCCACTCCTAAACAGATTAGAGAACTAATGCAGGTGGAAGGCCTGACAAATGATGAAGTGAAAAGCCATTTGCAAGTAAGTATTTTTTGTTTCTGCATTTTGTAGCCTTTTATTCTCAGTGACTTAACGTAAATCTGGGGTTTATGCAGAAGTACAGACTTCATGTTAGAAGACTTCCGGCTTCCTCGGTTGGCCAAGGAAATGGCTTATGGATGGTGGAAGATCAATGTGGAGATACATCGAACGCAAACTTATCACCGTCTGGTTCTCCTCAAGGTCCTCTCGTATTTGGAGGTTCTGCTAAGGGTCTATCGAGCTCTGGAGATGGCGAAGAAGATGAGAAATCAGATTGCCATAGTTGGAAAGGTGGGGTTCACCAGCAAGCAGAAGCTGATGTATTGTCATAAATTGAAGCCTTTTATGTTTTGCAGGTAAATAATGGAGTAAGACCCAGAATTTGACAGCAGTAAAATAAGAGATCTAACATATAGAAAGGATCGAGTTAATGTTTTTTAGACTCTGCTTTGGAGATAGTAGTTGAAATTTTAGAGAGTTGACCAAGTTTTCTTCCTCTGGTTTTGAAGAGGTTTTTGATATAACCAGTATAAATTGTAGGTAGCAATATGACCCGCCATTCCCGTGATTCTCTTCTATGAATTCCAGATATTATTTCTCTTCCTTCCGTTTGTTCTCTAATATCTGACTTTGAGCTTGAGGTTTGGCTTTTCCGTCTCGAATATTGTTCAAACTCTAGCATTGAATCCACCCGCAAAAGATCCTTTTTAGTTGTTGTGGTCAACAGTGGACCTCTTCAATTAATCCCGAAAGCACACAAACCGGTCTTGAATGCCTCCTATTTTCATTGAAATTTAGTTCAAATTTTCAAAGTTTCATCTCAATATTTATTCCAGTTGACGTCAAGAAACCAACGGAGGATACAAGGTTACCTGCTTCATAAATCATAGTGTTAATTTGTCACTGCCATCCACGATTGCACGGGAATATTGACAAACTCAAAATCTTATGTAGGCATGCTTTTCAGCATTTTGGTTGGATCTTAAGTTCGTTTGTTTTACTTACTGCTCTCAAATTACTTCTCAGACATAATTATACGGAGATTACTTCTTGATAGTCTAAAACCATTGGGCGGGGAAAATTAAGTTGGCTAATGGATAATTAAAAAAAAAAAAAGACTTGCTGACGAGTAGAACTGAACTTAGCTGCTTCGTGCCTATCCTATTCTATTATTTATTAGATAATCAGGAGACATTTTCTAAATTATCCATTGTGTAAGAATTTAACCTCCAACTTCCTTATTGACAGCTATGCTTATTGCACAAATAAATAAACAATAAGTATTGAGTTTACAAGATTAAGATCACTACAGAGTCATGGATCTGTTGAGAAGATTTGTAAGGACCACATAAGATTTGGGTACAATAGACAAAAGCAATGTTTCCAAACGCTAACATATACTCGAGTTTATTACTCTTCGTTGTCACACATTAGCCATGTGTTAACTTTATAAATGTTTATGATCAAAACTAATTTCTTTTTTTTTTTTTTAATTGACGTTCACTTGCCCTTTTTTTTTTTTCCTTATATAATATCAGGCATGGTAAAATCCTTCTCATTACAAACATATGACCCAAAAAAATGATATTTATATACTAAAATTTCCACGCTCTTATTATTATAATTATTATTTACATCATTATTCATGTAAATTAATGATAACAAAAAAGTGCCGGAAGATTAAAAAAAATTATGACAAATATTTCTCTATCCCACCCATATTATAAACTTTAAAACATATCATGAGAAAAATGAGAATGAAAATAAAATTTTTGGGTCATAATTTTTTTTTAACAAAGGAGTCATAAATCATTTTTTTTGGATAAATTATTATATCTCTTTTCTAAAAGATGTCAAAATTATAGCAGCGTCTCATTTATTTTAAAAATATACACAGTCTTTTTGAAAACCAAAAGATACGTTGTAACTATACTTATTTTGACCAAATATATATATATATATATATTATTTGTATGATATAACAAATATTTAATATATATTTAACTGATATAAAATAATTAATTTTATAAATTTCAAAAATTATAAGAATCATTTAATAAAAAATAAATTTCTTAAAAAATAACATAATCAGAAAATAATTTTTTAAATTTAACTAATTAATCGATAATAATTTAAATTTCAAAAACAACATCTGTATTAAATATATATGATAAATATAAGTATTATCATAAATTTTAATAGTTTTGAAATAAATTAAATTTATGATTCTCAACCCAAAATAAATAGTATTAAAATAAAATTTTAAAAATGTTTTTAATATGTTATATTTTAATAAAAGAAATTAATATTATTTTTTAGGATAATTTGATCATATTTTGATTTCAAGAAGGTAAGAGTATATTTGCAAAAGAAAATATTTACATACAATTCTTTATATTTTTACTATCAAATTTTTAATTAAAATATAATAATTATATATTTTTCTAACAATAAAACAATAAGTATATAATTTTATATATAATTGTATGATTTTATAATTTAACGTTATATGACAAGATTTTTAAAAAATATTTGTTTATACATTTTATTATGTTATTAAAAAAATATAATAGTAAAGATATGAAAAAAATTACATTTAATTCTAATCAATTTTTAAAATGAATAAAAATATTATAATTTAAATATAGAAAATAGCATAATTTATCTTAAATCATAAGAGCAAAAGAAGCAGGAGGGCCAAAGGGCTGGGTTATGCAGGCAGAAACGAAACATACTAAAGGGAACCAGCCCAATTGGGAACGAGGAAAAGAGGCCGGGCTAGGCCGGCCCATTGCGCTCTCCGTTCTTCCTTCGCCGGCGTCCCCCGGTGAAGTTGGTACATTGCCTGTCCTCTTTCATTCTGAGCAAGTTTCTGTATGTGAAGTCCGCCCCTTTGCCGCCAAAAACTGTGAAGTAAGCGGTAACTGGTAACCACTGCTCTGCTTAACCTAGGTAATGTAATGGCCACTTCTTGTCTTCTTCCCTGCTGATTCTGAAATCCATGCCTTTTTAGTTTCAAGTAAATAATTGGTCATTCTTTTCCGTGTCAGGAAATATGAAAGAAATTGTAACTATTCAAGTTGGCAACTACGCGAACTTCATTGGTTCTCACTTCTGGAACTTCCAGGTTTGAATACATATACTCATGCCTATTTATTTATGTTCTTGCTCCTTTGCAAGGTTCTTTCCCTCTGTTTTTTCCTTTATAAAATGTTCCTTATTTTATGTTGATCCTTTTTCAAAATTTCTCGTTCTTTTATAAAATGTCAAAATTGATTCGGTTCGTTTGCGCATCGTTTTTCCTTCGGGACAATTCTAATAGTTTTAAGTGAATAGTATTTGAAAGTTTTATATTTGTGTTAGTTGCCTAAAGCGAGGAAACAGAGTCTAGAATTCATATTTGGGTCAACGAAGTTCTTAATATGATGCTATCAGCCATGATGTTCTGCGGTTGCCGATCTTCTGCTCTCTTCCTTTCGATGCTTCAGTTCAGATTTGATTTCTTAAAGAATGTAGCTTGTTAAATTGTTCTGGAGGGCATGTATCTGAGATTCACGCCTGCTTGCCTAATTACTTCAAAGACCATAGATTTTCACTCTCTTTGTACAAATGTTTTTGTGAACAAAACAACTTCCTCCGTTTGTTTGTGAAAGTGTGGCATGTTGACTGTTCAGAGACCATATACACTGATAAACATTTCATACCAGCCTGCCTTTTTACTTCTTTTGTTATTGGAATTTGTTCTTTAATTTATGGCTCTACTGCTGGATTTCATCTGTTTTTCCTTTTCTGGTTCACCTGATATTAGTTTTCTTTTCTCCAAGTTGAATGACTGAAATGGATTTGCCAGCATTATTGATTTAAATCCTCTTTCCTTTTCTCACAATTGACATCATCGCTCTAGTGATTGAGTTAAAAGTACCTTAATGATGTTTATTGTTTAATAGTTCATTCATGTGTTTAATTGTAAAGGATGAGTTACTGGGGCTGGCTGGAGATCCCCATGGCGATCCAGTCTTCAACAATCAGGATCTTAACATGGATGTGCTTTACCGTCCTGGTGAGACACAACAGGTGCAACATTTTTGTATTTGAATTGGCATTTAAGAATTTTTTTCTCTGAATTTTATTGCTTAGATGTGTATCCAACATGGTGAAAAATATGATTTGTACAAAAAGGCTATAAGTTGTTGGTAGAAGATTCAATGAAATGTCATATTTGGACTACTGTTCTTGAGATATCCTTGTAGATTAGATGGTTCAACAGCAACTTCAATCACTAGCTCTATTCCTTAAATTGCTATACTTGTGCTTACACCATTGTTGCTTGAATATGTGCAGGGCATCCTTACATATACTCCTCGCCTAGTTTCAATAAACTTGAAAGGTATTTAATTTATTTATTTTAAATTATAGTAAAAATATATCAGTGACATATTTCCTTACCCTGCTATTCGACCTAATGATTGGCATTAATGGTAAATAAGTTGATAGTTGATGCTGATAATATTGGTCGCAAAGAATTAGTCATTAGTCATAAATAGGATTATGAATTCTGAAAGAGAACCTTGATGAATAATTTGAAACAATATGTAGTGGGACCATTGTATTTGAAGTTAAGGCTCATTAGTAATTGTTTTGATATTGTGATGCTGATAACTGATCAGCTGAGCATGTTAAGCTGATAGGAAAATGGTAATAAATAGGTAAAACAGGATAATTGACAGAGTAATGTGGTTAAGCCTTAGTTATTACACGTGTTCAAAGGAAGCTTGAAAGCATCGTCAAGCAGTAGGAAGATGCTTCTTAAAACTTGGGAATCTTAATTCTTAGGACAAGAAAACCTATTTTCGTATTGTGACATGAGTGGTAATATTTACCACAGAAGAGCTTGGAAATTTTTAAACAAAGAAAGAACTTAAATTCTCAAGGTGTATATGTGGCTTTTGATGGTACATAGTTTCCTGAGATTGTTGATTTTCATTAAGGAAATTTTTAGATGTTCACTTTCAATGGGATTCGCACATATTTGAAGGTCTTATGTGACGTGCTAGCTTTTCTTAAGTGGTTGAAGAAAGAACAATGTGCTATTTGTGTAGCATTTCCTTCTTGGATATCAGCAATGTTTTTAATTGCAGTCTGCAACTGCAATTACAGTTGTAATATTGCTGTTGGAATGGGTTCCACAACTTCATCTGATTGCAATTGCATTTTGCAATGGGTGCATTTCCCTGAAATTTCCTACAGTAATTAAGTTAAAACCATGGATATTCGTTTGATCTCAGCCAGCATGCTTACTAGTTGGATTTGCTCTACTGTGATTTGGTCTTCTATTGATCTCAGTATGATACTATGTGTCAATGGAAACTTCTTTTCAGCTAAGATTGATCATATAATTTCTTATCTTATAATCCTTTCCCTTTGTATTTAAGTATCAGAAGCATTCCCTTCCCCTCCCTCTTGCATATTTTATTCACTGGATCTGTTTATTATTTCAGGATCCCTTGGATCTATGAGTTCACGTGGTACATTGTATAACGAGGTTGCACCCATAGCATCAGATGTTATCACCTGGTGAGATCTTTTTGGCTATTATTCTATGCTAGTGGCTATGTTGTAGTTCTAATGACAATTGATTTGGAAATTTTAGACTTTTTTTCCCAACATTGTAATTTTGCATAATATTCTGACATGATATATTTGTACTGATATTCTGCTTCCTTTCACTCTTTGGTCAAGTGAAATCCTGATAGATCATAGATTCAACTGTTGAACTTTATTCTGAAAACCATAAATGTTTAGCTCTTTGCGTGCAAAGTTAATTTCTCATGATAGAAACATTATCATCTGCTCTTCCCTTTTCACTGGTGTATGCAAATGAGCTAAATGCCAGTAGACCAATTTGCAGGACTGGTAAGGTTTCCACCCATGCCTCTGAACAACACAAAAAAAATAGGTTCTTGCGAAGTCTTTATGAAGAAGAGCAAACTTTGAATTTGGCTAATGAGACCAGTGGTGGGAGTACTGGTTCTCAAAGAGAGTATCAGGATAAGGACATAACTGAATCTCTAGAAAATGGTGTACAATTTTGGACAGACTACTCAAAAGTACATTATCACCCCCAAAGTCTGTATGAATTAAGTGGAGTTTGGATGGATATTGAGGAATTTGACAATTATGGAATTGGAAGGGATTCCTTTGCTTGGGTTTTGCAAGGGGAAGAAATCAGTGAAAGGCTTCGATTTTTTGTTGAAGAGTGTGACCATATACAGGTATGCACTATTACTTGAAGCTTTTCTTATATTTGATCCTGTTGTTATATTAGTGGGATACTCCTTATACATCTTGAATCCTTGCAGTGAAGCAATGAATAGGAGAAGTTATTTTATTAACTGTGTAAAAATTTAGGGTTTACTTTTCTTTTAAACTTATGTTATTAGATGAAAGCAATGTTATATTTGTAGATAATAAAAGGAGAGCCTCCTACTCCAATCAAAAGATTTAACTTCTCAAAATAGGATAGTGCTATCATAATGTAAATAGAACACTGAAACTAATCTTATCTTAATCAAAATAGAACATTTAAACTAATCCTAGAAAGCATAGAAACATTATCCAAAAAATAATTAAAATCAAATAAACATTAATTAAAATAAAAAATAAAATAAAAACAACTTAATTAAAATAGATGCATAAAAATATAATCTCCAACACTCCCCCTTTAAGCTAGGTATTCCCAGTTTGGATTTGAGTTCTTCAAATTTAATCCTTTTAACAGCCTTAGTCATCAAGTTGATCAACCAAGACATTATTTGGTTGTGTTTTTGGACATTTTTTGGACATCTAAATTTTGTACTTGGGGTTATTGGAACTTGGTGGGGTAGCATCATCAGTGTTGTAATCCTTCTTGTTATCTCCTCTGATATACATAAAGTGTTTTTGGCCAATTCATGGCTGGTTGGTTGGGCTATTTCTTTGGCTGACTCTCCTTTTTCAATGTTGAGTGTCACTACTTGCCCCTATTTTGTCATTTAGGTCTTGTAAGCTTTAATACTATATAGAAATTTAGGGTTAATGATCCTTTAAACTTGATTTATTGAATATCAACTCTGTGTATATATTTATAAAAGATAAAAAGAGAGCAAACTCTTACTCCAACTAGAAGATGTAACTTCTCAAAATAGGATAGTCTAAATAGAACACTTAAACTAATCATATCTTAATCAAAGCAAAATACTTAAGCTAATCTTAATAGACATAGAACTGTTATCCAAAAAAATAACTAAAAACAAATAAGCCTCAATTAAAACAAAACAAATAAAATAAAAACAACTCAATTAAAATAGACGCATAATAACGTAATCTCCAACAAACTGTATTCAGTGCAACTTAATAGCATACTGGAATTGGTGTTGCCCTTTATTTTCAATTTGTATTCTGACTTTTCATTTTCTGTAAGGTCCTTTTCATCTCTAAGTTTTAATTTCCCTTTCTATTTGTGATTTTTCTTGTCTGTCTAACCAGTTCAAGACATATTTTATGAACTCTGTATTCCATTAACTCTGGAGTATCACTTGTAAAAGGAAGCAAGGTATTCCTGAATATTTGAAAACTATTCTAGCCTTTCAACATCATAGTCCCATACAGATTTTCTTTATGATTGGCTATCTAAAACTTTCAAGGATCTTGTGCTTTTCTTGTTCAGCTTTTTAAACTTTGTCACAAGATTTTGCAGATTGATGATAGGATAATATTAATATTTGGAAGCTCTCCACACATGTATGTTTTCATTGTAGCCGCCATTAGGTTCTCTAAAGCAATTCTTTTTTGTTTGATGTGCTGAAAACCATCTCTAAATGTTGGCAATTTTGGCAGGGGATTCAGTTCTTAGTGGATGATTCAGGAGGTTTCTCTGCTGTTGCTGTGGAGTTCTTAGAGAACCTTGTAGATGACTATTCAAACATTCCTGTTATGCTGTATGCTGTCCGAAGTCCAGGTTCATACACAAGTCTTCAGAGCAGGAAGCGTACAATCTCAGGGGATCTTCATGATGCTATATCATTTTCAAGATTATCATCCTACTCTAAACTTATTGTGCCAGTTGGTCTGCCCATCTTAAGTACAAGTAAGAACCTCCATAATGTGAAATTACTATGTTGGATAATTCAACTCTTTGATGAAGGATGGTGGAAGACTTAAAATTTAACAGATTAATTTAGGGTTTTCTTGGGTGAATTAAGAGGTTGAAGATTGGGGATTAAAGTTTTAATGTAAGTGTGTTACGAGAAGATCAGACTTGCAGGCTATAGGAGAGGTATCAAGACTTGAATCAGTTGCTTTTTTGCACTGTGAATTGTGAATGCGCCTGCTAAATTAGGATATAGAGTTTGATGGGTTCTTGGGACTAAAGCCCACACATGGACATAACGAATTAACTAATTTGAAGACCCAGAGAGAGGCAATTACTAAAACAACCCTAGGTCTATCCTTATAACAGTCCTAAGCCATTATTATCCAATACTGTCTTGGACTATAACAGTCAGTCCCCATAATTGAAACTATACCAAAATAAGATGCTTTTATATATAAGCTTGTGCCTTCTATATTTTACTTCCACATGTATCACCCATCCTTGGTAATAGGCAGCAAAAACTCTGATGTTTAACATGCTGATAATTTACCGATTAAAATGGTCTGGAGTTATTGCTCACCTTGAATTGTGTTGTTTTTTGTTTCAAAATGTGGATGTCTTTATTCAGGGCTAAGTTTCTGTTTTACATAATTTAATAGGTAAAGCTTCCAAATTCCTCCACATTAAAGATGAGAAGCCTTATCACTCAAGTGCAGTATATGCTGCTGCCCTGCACTCCATTAGTCTTCCTTTCCGAATGGCACCTGTCAGGCCTACTTCAAATGCATGTTCTTTTTCTGGGGCTGTGGATGTTAATGGAGTCATACAAATGTTATCAGGGCAAGCAAGGCAGAATATGGTGTCAATTTTGGATGTTGCCATGCCAGCACCTGCTTTGACTGGTCGAAATGTGAATAATGCTTATGTTAATCCTGATGATAAAGAACGTATTTAATTTAACCTATTTCTGAATTTCAGGAGAGAATGAACAGTCCTTGTTAGAGAATTTGCAGCCATTGACACCACAAATATCTGAGGATGTTGAAGACATGCAGGCAGTTGAATACCTGACAGTCCATGGAGCTCTTGCATCAGGTATAGGCTATAGAGATTTATCAGTTAAAGATATTTATTTTCATCCTGTTTTTGTTGTCTTAGCCTTCTAAACTATGCACTGTGAAATGGAAAAGAATTTAAGATATCTTTTCCTGTCAGGGAATCAGGTTTGGGCAGCACAGCAATGTGGATCTGTCCAAAAGATAAAATAAAAGTGAAAAATATGCTGTCTATTTCATGAATATGAAGAAAGGGCACAAACATTTTAACTGATGTTGGGTTAGGGCTGAAGAACTTTATGGAGCTCTATCCTGGATCATTTTAATAATAACCAAAATTTTCATCTTTCTCAGTGTTCTGCTGTAATGTAGCATAACAAGTGATATTTGGTGATAGCAGCTGAATAATTCAAAAGAGAACTGTGATTGAACTGTGGAAGGGAGAGACGAGTTTTTATTAGAAAGATAAGTACAAGAATCTTAAACACAAATTGCTTTAATAAGTCAGTCTGTATGGAGAGAACCAAACTTCTAATACATAGAACAATTATTCAAATGATAATCCTAAACTAATAGTAAGTCTGATATTTATACTAAATATCCGAAGTATCAAACACAAGTAAAATAATAATGATTAATTACTAAAAATAACGGGAGCATTGAGGAGGTGGCCTTGGATCATGGTCTGTTATCAGCAACTTCCCCCACAGTAGGATAGACTTGGTCAGCCACTTCTCTACTAATTCCAACCATGCCCCCACCCCTCCTCCTTTTGGAATACGTGCATAATGGAGGCCCTCTATCAGTGCACTCTTCCTGAAAAGATGCCTTGTCCTCAAGGCAGAAAGAAGGGAATTGTTCAACTAATAATTCATAATTTCCCAGCTTGCTTCTTCAATAGGACGATCATGCCACTGCACTAAGAGCTCAAGAGTGGGCACCCCAAAATCATTGGTACAATGGTGAGTGAGAGTTTTGGCAAGTTCAAGTTGTAATTCCCATCCTGCATTGATTGGAAATATGGCAAGGGGTGTGAAAGGAGAATGATCAGAAGCAAGACATAATAAAGATGCAGGTAAAATGGGATGTACCTTTGAGGGGGTTGGTAGCTCCAATTCATAAGCAATTGGTGCTACACTGCGAACAGTTTTATATGGACTAAAGGAACAAGGAGAAAGTTTTTCATACTGTCATTTAGCCAATGAATGTTGTTGGTAAAGTTGAATGCCAAGGAAAACAGCATCACCAACTTCAAAAGAAAGCTCTCGGTGATTAGGATCAGTTTGTGCTTCCATGCGAAATTGAGCTTTCAGGAGGTTATCCTGGAGGAGTTTCAGCATTGCATCCCGTTCTATGAGTTGCTCCTCTAATTCCGCAGTATGTGTTTCACCAAGAACAAAAGGATGTAGAGTTAATGGTTCTCTGCCATACACAACCTTGAAAGGAGTAGTGCTAGTGAAGGTATGATAGCTGGTATTGAAAGAGTATTTGGCCCATGCCAGAAATTTGTTTGGCCATCAGATTGTGGATGGTAGGAAGTACCCATGTGAAGGTGGTTATGGCTAAGGCAAAATAGTTCCTGCCAATGTGCATTGAGAAAAATGACATCATGATCTGAAAGAATGGAGTGTGGTATGCTGTAAAGCCTGACTATTTCCTTGCAAAATAAACTAGCCACTGTTTTTGCAGTAAAAGGGTGAGATAACCCAATGAAATGGCTATATTTGCTAAATCTGTCCACCACTATCAAAGCCACTAACAATAAAATCAATAGAAATATCTTCCCAAACTTTCTCTGGAATGGGCATCAGTTGTATTAGGCTTGTCAGTGCCAGAGTTTGATACTTATTTTGTTGACAAACGAGGAAGTTCTGCACAAACAACTTTACATCCTGTTTCATCTGTGGCTAGAAAAAATTAGATACAAGTCATTTGAGTTTTTAGATATCCTCCATGTCCTCCAATCAATATCTCGTGCCTCAGATGAGAGTTTTAATCACAATGGGAAATGTGCTGGAATGACCAATCTATTGTGAAAATACAGCTTGTTATCCACCAAACGGAAATAAGGAGTAGACATTAAATTTTGCTGAAGAGAGGTTATAAGGTTTTGAGTATAAGGGTCTTTCTGAAGAGCCTCTTGAAGATCCATAAAATTCATTGTGATGGGCATAGCAAGAACTAAAAAATCAACATATTGAGGTTGCTGGGAAAGGGCATCAGTGCCCCGGCTCTCCTTTCTAGCCTTATAGATGATGGTGAAATCAAATGGAAGCAGTTTCATGATTAACCACTGCTGTTCATTAGTTGTGACACGCCATTCTATAAGGAACTTGAGGCTGCAATTGTCAGTGTGGACCAAAACATGGTGGCCTAATAGATAATGCTTTCATTTTTGTAGAGCAAGTACTAGAGCCAAAAGTTTTCTATCATAAGTAGATTTAATGCAATTAGAGAAACAGAAATTCTTACTAAATAGGCAATGGGATGACCAAATTGCATGAGGATTGCCCTTACTCCATCTAATGAGGCATCATATTCTATTTTGAGAGGTTGGCTAAAATCCAGCAATTGCAGAGCTGGGACAGAAGCCAAAGCTTTTTTGGGCTACAGAAAAGCTGGTTCAACTTTGGATTACCAATGAAAACCATTCTTCTTTGTTAAATCAGTTAATGGTTTGGGTATTACTCCATAATTCTAGAAAAATCTGTGATAGGAACCTGTTAGCCCAAGGAATCCCTAAAGTTCCTTAACATTTTCCAGTAATGGCCATTCTAATATTGCTGTAGTTTTTTCTGGATCAACACCTACTTCTTCATGGGAAACTACATGTCCTAAAAAATTGATGTGTCTAGCCAAACAAGCACCTTTTATATTGGCAAAATAGGAATTGTGTTTTAGGAGCTGAGGAGCAATTTGTAAATGGGTGAGGTGTTGCTAGATGTAATGGCTAAAAATTAATATATTATCAAAGAAAACAATAATGAATTTATGGAGGTGTGGATGGAAAAGGTCATTCATGGTTGATTGGAATGTAGAAGGGGCATTGGTGAGGCCAAATGGCATAATGGCAAAGTGATAATGGCCAAAATGAGTTGAGAATGCGGTTTTGTATATATCATTTGATCGAACATGTATCTAGTGGTATCTTGATCAAAGATCGATTTCAAAGAATACAGTAGTAACATGGAGTTCATATAAAAGCTCATCAATATTTGGGATTGGGTATTTATCAAGAATGGAAACCTGGTTAAGATTCTTATAGTCAACACAAAATCTCCAAGTATTGTCTTTGTCTTTCTTTTGACTGAGATGACTGGACTCGCATAGGGACCTGAGCTGGGATGGAAAAAGCTTGAGGTAAGTGATGCAGACACTTGGTTCTCAATCTTAGTCTTTTGACAATATGGGTAATGATATGGACAGGTATTTGGAGGTTCAGAATTTGGAATCAATGGAATAGCATGGGAACAGGTTCGAAAAGGTGGAAGGGAAGTAGGTTCAGCAAATACACAATCATTAGTATTTAAGAGTTCTTGAATGGCCAAAGATGGGGCAACTTTTGTACCTTGTGGATTGGGTAATTGATGGAAAAATGGAAAAGAAGTTGTTACTGGGGCTACTGTTCAAACACCCCGGAACTTGCATCTTTTGCCATGTTCCACTTGGCTTGAACAATATTCAAAGATGCCAACCATTTGATACCCAAAACCAAGTCTGCCCTTCCAATTGAGAAGGGATGAAAGTCTTGAGTGATGGTGAGACCTGGTAGCTGTAGAGAAACCTCTCAGCAAATTAGGTTGCAGCATAAAACTTCCTCATTTCCAATTTGCACATCAAAAGTTGGTACTTGCTGCATGGGTAGGCCACGCTCTCTAACCATTCTTTCCACTATAAAATTGTGCGTAGAACCGCTATCAAAGAGAATCAGAACCTGTTTGGCACCGCAGTGCCTTGAAGTTCCATCATGGTACCCAAGTTCTTACTAAGGATTGCATGGAGTGAGATTTTGGCCAAATCTGTGGGAGGTTCATCATTGTCATGACTTGGTTCCACATCTCCACCTGCGAAATCATCTCTTTCAGTGAGCTTGAAGAGGAAAAACTGTGGCTGTTTACAGTGGTGCCTTGGAGCAAATCATTCCTTGCAACAAAAACACAGGCCTCTGGCATGATGGAAATTCCATCTTAGTCTGTTGTTATCATGATGGATTTTTAAGCTACCAAGGGCTATCAACATCATCATCTTCTGACCAGGAGGCTTTTCCTTTGTCTGAAGGCTTGAGACTAGTTTCCTCATGTCGGGTGTTGCTCCTTGTGCTTTAAGGGCTGTGACTTCAGCTGCCAAGGAATTGAGGGTGTCTAATTTGGGTGCAATGGAGGATAGTTGTTGGGCGATGGGGTCAGAAGGTGGAGGAATTGCGGGTTCACTTTGGGAAGTTGTGGCCCTAGTGTTTACCATGAGGGATCCTGTGACGCTGATACTAAAATTATAGCAGCTGAATAATTCGAAAGAAAATTGTGATTGAAGTGTGGAAGGGAGAAAAGAGTTAAAAGAGAGAAATGCAGGAATCTTAAAACACATGTTGCTCTAATAAATCAGTCCAAATGGAGAGGACCAAACTCCTAATACATAAAACAATTATTCGAATGATAATCCTAAACTAATCCTAAGTCTGATATTTATACTAAATATCCTAAGTACCAAATACAAGTAAAACAATAATAACTAATTACTAAAAATAAGAGAGCATTGAGGAAGTGGCCTTGGATCATGGTCTGTTTTCAGCAACTTCCCCAACAGCAGATTAGACTTGGTCAACCACTTCTCTTCTAATTCCAACTATGCCCCTATGCTTCTTCCTTCTGGAATACTTGCATAATGGAGGCCTTATATCATTTGGTCTATGGTGTTATTTTTGAAAAAATGACAATCCATTGGGTGGTAACCAAGATAGTGATTGAGATGTTGACTGCTTGGTTTAATGGATTTGGAAGGGTCAAGTCTTGTATTGCTTTTTATCTACTATGTGATGGAGCTTGAACTTTGAAACTACAAATTTCGAAGCCTGCTTGTTTGAAGAAGTCAAACTTTATCTCTCTCTCTGTCTCTATATATATATATCGCAAGGATCTTATGATCCTCATCACTAAACCAATCTTTACACAACTTTTTTTAATAAAAAAACAAGAAAGGGCTATGAACAGTGTTGACGTGGCTGCATCCAAGTTTGACTTTAAGTTGGGCCCTTCATCTCAGCTGCAGCCACATCAACAGTTTGTGCAGTCTGTTAAAAGGGATTGCGTAATTAGCATTACTCTAATCTTAAGTAAAGCCTTAATTCTAAGAATTATCTGCAACAGTTACTGCTGTTTATAACTTTGACTTGGAGGTCTCATTGAGTTTGTCTAGCTCTGGAGTCTGGACTATAATCTAATCCAATTCACAATCCTTTTTTTGAACTTGGAAGAACTTAAAGTTTTTTTTTTTTAAGGTCTCATTTACAGAAAAGGTTTATTTTTTATTTGTCTTTAAAGATGTTAACTTGTGCAAATTTCACGTGCAGTAGATTCCTCATAATCATGGATGGGTGAAGTGGCCTATTCGAATTGGTTTACATGATTTATTTTCCCTTTTTGTTTCTCAGTTTCTCTAGTTATTCTGTTGCTTCACCAAAATTCTGTCTTCTGATTTTTTTTCCCTTGACTGATTTCCAATTTTTGGATTCAATAGAAGGTCATCGCGCATCAGTTTCTGAAGTAAAAGATATAATTCACGCTGCTTTTGAACGTTCCAATATAAGGCCAATGTTTTGCCATGTATCTGCTAGTCTTTGTCCCCTTCCTATTCCCTTGCCTTTTCCATCAATATTCGGGAACCTTGTTGGCCAGCATGGTGAACTGATTAGTGGTCAGATGACTGATAAATCATGGAAGGGATCACTTGATGTCCATTACATACCCATGGCTGCCAGATTACGTTCCAGCAGTGCTATCTTACCTTTTTTGGAAACTAGATTGCGAAACCTACACCAGTTTGGAATAGAGCGAGGAGCACTTGGAGCGCAGCTACTTAGCAGTTGGGGCTATGGAAAGGAAGAATTGGTAGAAATGGAAGAGATGTTGTCTAAAATGGTTGCAACATTGTCTCCTCAGTTGTCATCCGATTCAGATTAGAATACATACGTTCTACTTGGCAAACATTGGGATAGTTACAATTTTGAAGTATGCCATGCTGCATGTTCATGCCTTGTGGCCTTGTTTGTTTCAGGCTTAATCTCCAAACGTGTTAATTATTTTCTTTACTATTGTGTGCATTGTGCTTATATATCCAAAATTTACTCTGTTATATATTTTCTGGTTCTTTGACCTGGAGCTGCCTTTGGTTTCTGACCGACTTGGTTGAATTATACCAAAATCAATTATGTTGAGTTTTTTTTTTTTTTTGGTGGATCACAAAATTTAAACTAACACCTGCTAATTACTTAAATTTCTCACTATACCCTATCAGATTATACCTTTTGTGACACCCCGACATGTTATTTAGAAGCAGGGACAAGGGCAATCACAATTGACCAAAACAAAAGGCAAGCCAAAACGCAGTTCAGGTGATCTCTTTCTTCGACATTAGTCGGGCGTTTGTTGAAAGTGATTTCCCGCAGGTGTTGGATATTGTTCAAAGAGCACGTTGGAGAATACAACGATTAATTATAAACTTCTTTTCCATTCTATATACGACATCTGTGTGAACAAGCATTAAAGATGCATGATATTTACGTAGAAGTGTTGGTCTTTTCCCTCCAAAGGAGTTTCTCAGATGCCTCAAGGGAGGCACGCTGAAACTATATGTACACGGTTATTAGCTCCACCACTGTAAATGTAAACCTTTGTGAGAGAAGCCTACAACACTATTAAACATGCAGCTGACGAGTGAGGAGCCAAGAATAAGAATACTTGGAACTGCCCTGAAGAGTTAACCCCACGGTTTTGTCCTTACCTGCATGAGAAGCCCATGCAACTAGAGGCATTTAATATTGAACTAAACCAAATCTAAACCAGATTGATTAACAACTAAACAAAATTGAAGTCAAAAAGTCTAAATTAGTTTTTAATGTGTCAAAACTAATTGCATTGGTTCCATTATCAATTTTAACTAAACCAAATATAATTTTTTTTATTAACATTAAAGATAATGTTAGTATCATTGAATTCTTGATTAAGAAGTTGATATTGGTTATTTAGTATAAACTAAAAATTTGCGATTGATTATTTAGTATAAACTTATAATTTGAATCTTTTAAGGTTGTTTTGTATGATTTGGGCCTCACAAAGATAGAGAAAAATATTTGTAGACTTAGAAATTTTGAAAATATAGACTTAAATGAAAAGAGTTTTTGTAAGCATAAATAAAAAATGAACCAAATTTAACTAAAACCAAACCAAGCTGACTATATACAAAACTTAATAGGTCCCTTTCTTTATGAAATTGCCTTGTTTGATTTGGTTTTGGTTTTATTTCAAAACTAAATTTATGAACACCCATACATGCAACATATGTTATTAGGAATCTAGTTCAAAAACTTTTTTCATTGATGTATATAAAAAGAGTTGCCCTTTCTGTTACACAATGCAATTAGACATGTTATCATCATGCTTGTAACTAGCTCTGCAATGTGTTAGTAATGTTTCATTAATGTATTGATAATCAATCACTAATAATAACAATGTGTAGTTACCAGTAGCTTGAATAAACATTACCAGCATGACGAGAAAGTTGTTATTAAGTGCATGCTAATAACTACAAATTGTTATCATTAACAATTAGTTACCAACATATTAAAACTCGAAATTTGCTTTAGAAATAACGCCAAAATTTAGATATAAACAAAAAATGTGGGGAAAAGTAATTACCGAAAAGCAATAAATATTTGAAACTTGGCATCAATCCTTTTGAGATACGGGCTGCACAAATTTCGAAGTCAATCCTCCCATATTTGATCATTCAAAAGGCCATGCTAATGGGACACATGGCAGTGAGTTGAGTCCCGTACAATTGAAACTTAGAACCAATAGTTTCAAGTTTCAATAGCTATAGGCTTATGGTTGTCATGACCTATTAATTTGATTGGTCACATTAATAGTCAAAATTTAAAATTCAGCCACGTGTCGTTGTGTGATTGGTTGAGGCAGATTTTTGCAAATTCTTATTGGTGGAGAAAAAATGAAGTAGATGATGTTAAATTTTAAAATGACAATAATGCCCCTGAATGTTGCTTATAAGTCAATTGTGTTCATCTTCCCTTCAGCCTTTTTAGTCTTCACTATTTCTTCTTCTTCTCCTCCTCCTTGTTCATATTTTTCATTTAAAGCTCCAATAATTCCTTCTTCTTTTTTACATCTTCATTTGTGACTTCAATAAATTTTTTTTTTTATATTTGGTTTCACGAAGACACAATAGAAGGTATGTATTACTTAATCTTTTTCATCTATCTTGTTTTATATTACATAATATGAACAAATTGTTAAACTTAGTTGCAATGGTAAATGTAAGAAAGAGTCTGAAATTTAAAAACAAAATTAGAAAAGAAGAACAAATAATATTTTTCAAATGAAACAAGATAGAGAAAATTAGAATAGTTGAGGAATTTTATTTATTATTCTTTATTATTTATTTACATTATTTGTTTTACATTAGATTATTTATTTGTTATTGTTTATATGTTGTTATGATGTTGGAAATGTATGAAAGAAGGAATGAATATTTTGGAGGTAAAAGAAAATAAAGAAGGAAAAAAACTGAAAAAAGGGAAAAATGTTCATAAGCTAAAAATGTATAATAATGCAAATGAAGAAAATATCAATAGGGTTAAAAAAAATTAATATAGAGGATAATTTATAAATAATGAAAAAATAGGAAAAAAACTAAGTAAGTATTGTTTGAAAATGATAAAGAAGTATAGGAAGAAATAATTAAATTTAAGAAAAAAAAGATATTTTATAAATAATTTTTAGGAAAAAAGTAAAGAAGTAATTATGGTTAAAAAATTCAGAAACATGCAAAAAAAATGAAAAATAGTTACAAGGAAAAAATTAAAAATTAAAAAAGATGAAAAGAAAGAAGAAAACAAAAAGTAATTATTGGGAAAAAAATGAAAATGATAAGAAATTACTAGTTTAGAAAGAAGGATATTTTATAAATAATTAATGAAATAGAAAAAAAAAAAGTAAATAAGAAAGTGCAAAAAAAATAATTAATATCCACAAAAAAATTGTGGAAAAATAATTATAGTTAAAAAATTAGGATAAATGAAATAATTATTTTATAAATAATTAATGAAATATCCAAAAAATGGAAAAAAATTGTAGTGAAAATAATTGTATTTAAAAAGTTAGGATAAATGAAATAATTATTTTATAAATAAGTAATGAAATATCCATAACAAATTAAAAAAATTGTAGAAAAATAATTATATTTAAAAAAGTAGGATAAGTGAAATAATTAGTTTATAAATAGTTAATGAAGTACCTATAAAAAATATAATAAGAATTGTTGAAAAAAATAATTATATTTAAAAAATTATGGTGAATGAAATAATTATTTTAAAAATAACTAATACGATATCCATAAAGAATGTAAAATTTTAAAAATATCCTAATAATGATAAATTGTAGGAAAATTATGGAAATATATTTAAAAGGGCATATGAATTTTAAAAAAAAATGTAATTATGTACACAAAAAAATTATAATGAGAGTGTAGAAAGATATAAAAAAAATTAAGAAAATAGCATATAGTTAAAAGACAAAAAAATTGTTAAATAATGCATCTTAAAAATTACTTTATACCAATTAAAAGAAAACAATATTAGATTCCTAAATAACATGAAAATATATTAAGATATTTATATGAAGAGAATTATTAAACAAAGCTTTGAATGTAAGAAATCAAATGGTTAAAAGAAATAAACTTATTTACATTTATACAAATGGAAGAATTTTTTGTAGTACTCAAGGTACAACATTTCAGTGCACCATGTTAAAATATATAACAATTAGTATTGATATCACTTTAAATACATTGAAAGATGCAGTAAGTCAAAAACTATAGCTTTTCCTTGATCAAATTGTTTCTGATTTGATATATAGTCTCTTAGTATTATTAAATCCTACATGATACTAATTGATTATTTCAAAAGATAATTTTGACGTTCAAAGAATGTGACAAATCTGCTTACGTTTCTCAGAACAATTGAATGTAGTTGAATTGTACATAAACACCTTATTCATTGACTCACAGGTGAGCCTAGAAATTTAGTCAACATATTCGCAATAATATCACACCATACCAATGGAGACCATTTCTCGATCAAGTTCTTCTCACGTAACAATTTGCTTTACTGAACCTTATTCTCTAAATGGCTCTAAAGATAATATGTTAGATAACTTTGAAAATAAAGATGAATATAATGTTAAACTCGATCCTGACTATAATGATGATGATGAATTTGAAAATGATACGTGTAGAAAGGATCTAGTAGATGCCATTGATGTTGGACTAGTGTTAGACCTTGCTATTATTTTCTTTTCCTAAGTTAATATAGCCTTAGCCAGAGATGGATTTAAGGAGGGATAGCACGAATTTAAACATACAGGACTTGTATATTGGATTTCAATATCTAAGTCAGAAAGCACTACGCCATGCTATTAAACTATATTCCTTGAGAGTACATCACACCTTTAATAAATATTTGGCATATGAAAAATATAAAGAATTTCGATGTGTTAATTATGGAGATGGTTATAGATGGCAGGTAAGGGCATGCAAAAAAGACAAGAGGAAGAATTCGCACTGGTAAATAACAAAATATGGCGACTCCTATACATGTTTCTCTATATTTTATTGTAAGATTATCTGAAATTGGATTCTAATGTTATACCATCATATATTGTAGTATGGTGACTAAAACACCTAATGTTTCAATTAGACAGATCATTAAGCAGATAAAAACTTGTTTGATTATATAGTGTCATACAAAAAAGTATAAAAAGTAAAACACAAAGCCGTTGCAATTGCCTTTGGTAATTGGGAGAGCTCATATGCTATATTACCTAAGTGGATAGTCGCGATTCAATATTTCATGTTTGAGTCATGTGTTGAGTTTGTAACCAAATAATGTCAAGCAAGTAGTTTCACCAGTGAGTCAATAGCTATATTTAAACATGTTTTTTGGACATTTAACTCTTATATAAATGCATTTAATCACATGAAATCGATGATCTAGATTGATGTGACATTTTTGTATGATAAATACAAAAAGACTTTATTTATGGAAACGACATAAGATAGAAATTAGCAAATTATGCTCATTGCATTTGTAATAATTAAGGAAAAGACAAAAGTAGCATGAATATGGTTCTTTTTTAACTTATGTAAACAAGTGATACCAAGGAGACATAAACTTTGTTTGATCTTTGACAGATATCCATCAATTCTAACCACTATTGCCAATCCCGAAATTGGTTGGCAACCACCATATAGTTATCATATGTGATATTTTTATCATGTGGTTAGCAACTTACACACTCACTTTAGGTCATTAGATTTAAAGCAGATATTAAAAAATATTGATATATTTCTCCTTTCTATGTAACCAAACACAATATCGTTATTTCAGTACTTATTATAATAATAATGTTTATGCTTAATAGGTTATGCATATGAATATCGGTATGTTGATGAAAAGTTAGCTAAGTTGGCAACCATACATGAAGAAGTAACTAAATGACTTGCAAACATCTTATAGGAATAATAGACTCAGGCATATGATATGGAAGGTCGTTGCTTCGAGCACATGATAATAAACCTAGTTGAGTGTATGAATAGTGTTTTCAAAAGTATCAAACCTTTACCTATATCAGGCATAGATAAGGTAACATATTACAAGGTCAAACAATACTTCGTGCAACATGTTGCATAAGTTAATTCTGATATGGCTGCAAGCTTAGTATATTCCCAAAGCCTAATAAAAAAGATAACAATAAATGTATAGCACACCTGCATGTATTGTATGAGCATTTGCTAAAAATGCTCAATCATTTGAGGTGGAATAGCCATATGATCAGATGAATCCTAATATAGTTGATAGTTTGATCGGACACTTTTATAATTATGGCGAATTTCAGGTAAAAAGTATCTATACCAGTATGTTCTTTCAGTCTACGTTGCGTTTCCCTAGACCCATTCCATTTTATAGATCTCCTTTTCTGCCTGGACACCATGCATTGTGTTTATAACAATGCTTTTCAGATGATCAGAGGACAAGAATATTAGCCAAACTCTAGCGGTTAAAAATTGGTCCCTAATTCATCAATGCTTCATGAGAGAGGTCGAGCACAAGCCTTCTGCTACCGAAATAAAATGGATTTTAGAGCTTTGGGATGACCTATTTGGTGTGGGTTATGCTGATAATCAGGACATAATCAAGCGACTCGCTTATATTGTCATTGTGATGACTAGAAAGAGAATAATTTGTGTTAAATGTTTATAAATCAATTTGTATATGTTTATAAATTGATTTGTATTAAATGGAATGTGTATATGTAACATAATTCTGCAATCAATTAAAAACAAGATGTCATTCAACTTCCATAAATGTATTAAATGAAATCAGTTTATTACATCTTATATGTTATTCCTAAACTCTATTAAATTTGTACATGTGTATTATTTCATAAACTGTGTTCCATACACTATTGATAAGCACATTGATATCATGACTGCTCTACAGCATGTTGTGTATCTAAAATCTATGGATGATTCACTATTATATATACAGATATTGCATATTTCTGAGGCCATGTGGAATGGCCAAGTGAGATAATTTAATTGCCCTTGTCAATTACATAAATATGTACACTGACGTGGTCATGTTAACTAATAAGTAATGTGTAATTTTTATATATTTGTAAAATGATCTGATTCTCCACCCATGAAGTATTCTACACAAGGATCGTTTGGGCAATCCACTCTGGCCATAGTAGAAGATTATTTAAGGTAGGTTGATTTTTATGGTATAACCCGACTTGGTTACTTTAAGTATGATTCATTATTTGTCAGTGTGTTTATGGCGCCCAAAGATATAAACATTTCACACCATTCAGGGTGAGTGCATGATCACCTTTGAAAATGTAGTTGTATAGTTAGGCTTACCATGTGATGGAGACCTTATTTTTGGAGGGACAAATTGGTCGTGGATAGATACATGTAAATGATTTCTTGGTATTTGACTGCCAGTTGAAAAGATTGATGGTCAGCAACTTATTATTGCATGATTGGCCAAAAACTTTGTTCACTTGCCAAATAATGTTAATGAGGAGGTTGTGCATTGATTTGTATGAACCTACCTACTTAAGTTGATTGAGGACTTTTTACTATTAAATATGTGTAGCCATAAAGTATATATTAGATTATCTCCCACTACTTGCAGACTTCAAACAAGCTAACAGGTTTAATTGGGGTTCGACAATGTTGGTTTACCTATGTCGAGAGTTATGCAATGTAACATATAGAGATGAGAAGAAAATATGTGGTTACTTGACAATACTACACTTGTGGACATGTGATCAATTTTCAATATTTGCACCAAAGAGATTGCTAGCCCCTGATCCTCACATAGAAGAGTATTATGTACTTCTCCCTCTAAGTTTCAGGTATGAATTACATTATACTTATGTATGCAAATACATCCATAATGACTCTATATATTTATCCTTATTTTTCTAATATGTTTGAAAATCGTGATAAATGAAAAAATGTTGGATGACCTCTTCGTCCAAGTATATAAGCCCTTTGTTAGTATCCAACTTTACTAGATACTATTGAGGACAAAGAGATTAGTTTTTTTTTTCCTTCTTCTATGTATACATCATAATTTTAACATTTTATGATATCTTATTCTTTTACCTATGTTGCCCACAGATTGTCTAACGCCTAAATCAGCCATAAGATGTACGTGACTTGATTTTGGAATACTACTTAGTTTCTCTAAATATTTGAAGTGCTTTGGCAATACTCATATACTTTCACATCATAGAATGGCATTTTCCAAACTACATCTTTCACCAATTCGATCAGCATCATTTAATCTCTTAAGTGCCACTCAGATTGGATGCTCTTTATGTTTTATAACTCTGAGGAAGAACCCAGACCAATTGGAGAACAAAGCATAACACTTTCATCTAACAATGGTATAACTGCCAAATGCTAGAATATAGTTCCCTATTAATGATGAGTCATTTGATCACACATATGAGTACATGAGATACTACTAACAATGTACTCGGCAATAGATATATCTTTTTAGCGCTGCGAATGCCTTTGGGGTAAATTTTTAAATATTTGTCACAATCACTCTCTTCATTTTCTCGGTATATATTAGTATACATATATATTTGTTTCACTGTTATGCTAACATTCAAATACTCCTTTCTTTTTATATAGGCTAATACGATAGAAAAACTTTATTGGATATACTTGTAAGAACTTTTACTTTCAAATTTCTACGAGATTGTAGGCCGAGACATTAAAAATATATTATTGACTCTTGGTGAACAATGATTATCGTTGTTCTCGTAACCTGTTAAATTAGCATCTGATTTATCCAAATCTCAAATTCTGATGGGTTAACGAGGTAAGCGATGATAGAGTTACCAGTTATTTTAGCAACCCACTATTACAGGACAAAGGTAATAAAATGAAGAGCCAATGTAGCAAGACATCAGTAGTATCATGGCCGACTTATCTTCATATATTTTGAGCTCAATGCCCTAAAATATTAGTATAGACGGTCTATCTTCTTTTATATCAACCAGCCAATTTAGTGACTTTATAGAATTCAGTCCTTCATATCACACACCTTCGTCGCCTATGTTTCATTTTGGAACACTCAAGTAGCAATTTGGAGGATCATTTGTTGACATTTTGTTTGATATATCTGCATTTAGTACTGCATATGCTAATAGCTCCTTTGACCCTAAATGATTATCACAAGTAGGATTTGTGACACCACATAAGCTAATTCCTCCAATTGATTCCCAATACTTCAATTTAAATTCTCCACCTACGGTATAGGAGCAACAACAATCTGAAGAAGTGAGACAGTCGCGACTATAGCGTGAAAGAAGAATGTCTCATTGTGTCACCAAAAGTCATTTATTATAGTATTCTTTTTCTAATATTTATGTAATTTATTGTCACATCTTTCATGAATTTCTTAGCATCATTGTATACCTTGTATTTCTTTTATCCTTATCAATTTAGTCTTACATTTAATAAATTTTTAAAATATATTTATCAAAGACATAATTATTTATTTTTTATTTCTTCAATTATTTAAATCTGTAAAATAATTTCAGCAATTTTTTTTAATTTATATCTTTAAATATATTTGCTTAATTTAAAAAAAAATTAGTAATTTAAATAAAAAAAATATTTGAATTCACATTGTAACTTAAATTGTTCCAAGTTTAAATCACTTTAGATAAAAAAAAAAATCATTGAACTCAGATTGGTTGAGTCTGAATTCAATGAAATTCAAACTTAATCAATCTGAATACTACTGCTTTATTGTGTTCTAAGCAAGTACTTTTTGTATCATTGTGTTTGGATTATAATTTTTTCTCCTTGATACATTTTGATCAACCCTCCCATTAAATCTTATCTGTACATTACGGGAGTTGTCACTAATATAATGAGATGAGATTACTAATTATATAAGAGTAAAATGTACAAACGTTTCCTGAATTTTACTAAAACTATACAGATATTACTTTTGTTTTCAAAACTTACACAAATTTTTTTAAAAAATTTGCAAAAACTATATGGACCTCTCCTCTATTTTCAAAAGTAATACAAACTACTCCTATTTTTTTTGAAATTACATAAACTTTCTTGAATTCTTATGAAATTATATAAATCTTTTCTTTATTTTTAAAAATATACATAGACTTTTTATGAAAATATAATGGAAGTTTGTGCATAGTTTTAACCAAAATTCAAGAAAGGTTTGTGTAATTTACTTATTGTTTTAAGGAAGGTTTTGAAAATAAAGGAAGCCTTTGTAGTTTTAGCAAAACTTAGGAATATTTGTGTAAGTTTTAAAAATAGATAAGATGTTCATGTAATTTTATTAAAATTTAAAAAATATCTATATATTTTATGCATTTATATAAATACACTTAATTCTTTAACATGCACTATAAGATTTGCCCAAAAAAAAAATAGTAATAGAGGAAGAAAAGTAGACACAACGTCACCTGTTTTCTTTTAGCTTTTTCTTTGGTTCATTTTTCATGCTAGGATGATTATACTACTTTCTCTTTCCTAGAATTTATTAATTCCTTTGATTGTTGTGAGACATTGAGTTGCAGAAGGGACTCTCAAGTAACTGGGGTTAAAGTTCAAATCAACATATGATTAATGGAGAACTCATTATATATATTACATAAATTTGATCCAAACCCATGCTATATATTGTCAAGCTATAATAGTAACTGGAAGGGAATCAAAAGTAGGCATGTTTACTTTTATTGTAAACTTTTTCTTATATAACAAGTACTCTTATTTTTGCCAAACGAATAGGCTAATAAATACTTGGTAGTCTTTTTATAAACATGCAATTGAGAATATATACTAGATCTAAACAAGTATAGACTTGATGGTCTTAAAACATCTTAACCACATATAGATTATGATCCTCGCTATTTCATCTTAAATTTCATCATTTGACAAACATAGAACATCTTCTATATAAGACTAGTCCATTTATAACTATACAACACTTGTTCACTATCATTTTCATTCATGTAAGATGACAATTTTGCATTATTTGTAAGGCTGCAGACAAATCAAAATTTGCCAACCCTATACAAATGTGAATCGTGAATTTCTAAATGGCAATATGGTATGTGGGAAGCATTTCTTTTTATGAAAGTGCAATGTATTTAAACTAAAAAAAATATCAGAAAACAAGATCAAACTGCATTGATACAAAGGGATCTTATTTTAATTACGGTGCACCTATTTTAGAGTAATATACTTATAAATCAAGTAAACAGGAAAAAACCTAGAGTTGAACATACTTTGGTTTATCAAATGTTTTCAACACAAGCTTTTTGGGGGGGGTGGGTGTCCCTTATGGATTTCTGTTAAGGCACCTGATTCAGACTAGCATTACTGTGTCTTTTTTATATATGTCACATGTATTATTTAGTCCTGTATTATCTTTCCTTTCTATTACAACAAATTTCTCTCATCCACAAACGTGTCCTGGGGTCTATTAAATCCCTTCTATATATAGTCCCTATTGTATTTAATATTGACACAGATATGGAAAATATCATTTGATCTATTGGCTTTCTATTATAGTATCAGAGCATGCTTGACCTTCAATGTCAAGTATGGCAGAGAGTAGCCCACAATTACAGAATTCAAATCCATCGTCTTTTACCTCTTCTCCTCAATCTACAATACAATCTCATAATTCCTTTATTACCTCATTACCACACTTTGTTACTGTGAAGCTTAATTATGACAATTATCTGATTTGGAAAGCACAAATCCAGCCTGATCTTTATGGTCAAGGTCTTTTTGGCTATATTGATGATAGTATTCGGCCTCTTCCTGTTCTGCTTGAAAATAATCAACCAAATCCAGCATATAATCGTTGGTTTACACAAGATCAATTAATCTTGTTTGTTATAGTCTCATCCTTATTTGAAAGTTTAATAGCTCAAGTGTTCAAGCATAAGACCTCTCGAGCAATATGGAATGCAATTGAAGTTCTCTTTGCAAATCAAAATCAAGCATGTTATGTTATGTTCAAATTCATAATCAACTTGCAGCATTAAAGAAAGGAGGAGATTCCATTGCTGAGTATTTTCAGAAGGTTATCACTCTCACTGATACTCTTGTTGCTTCTGGAAAACCTCTCACCAGTACTGAATTTGCTACTCATCTACTGTCCAGCCTTGGACCTTAATATGATCCTATTGTGGCATCTCTCACAACTTGTATTGGAACTCTTTCACCTGAAGAATTACAGAGTCACTTATTAATTTTTAAAGCCAGACTATCTTAGCACACTACAGTTTCATTGACCTCCAATCCAATCACAGCAAACCTAGTCACTAAACAAGCATCTACTAATTTTCCATCTATTCGCGGAGGCAAATTCAATCACTTTACTAGTCGCAGTCATAGTGGACATTTCTCACACAGAGGTGGCCATAGAATATCAACTGGAACTTGTGATGGACGCTCCTTACTTGGCACACCTCCTGTTGTTTGCCAAGTCTATTCGAAACCTGGGCACAGTGCCTTAAGCTACTATCATTGTTTCAATTAAGCTTATCAACCAGCTCTTCCTGCTTCACTTGCAGCTCATTACTCCGCACTCTCCTCTGATTCTATCTGGTATCCTGACACTGGAGCAACACATCATATGACTTCACAACTCTCTAATCTCAACCTTGCTTCAGATAACTATAATGGAGCTGATCAAATTTTTATTAGAGATGGTTCATCCTTACCTATCCTTCATCATGGTTCTGGGGCAGTTTCTTCTTCAAATGGCACTTTTCTTCTCTTTCAACTTCTTCTTATTCCATTGCTATCCAAAAATTTACTTTCTGTTTCACAATTTTGTAAAGACAATTGTGTTTTCTTTGAATTTTATTATTCTTATTTTCTTGTGAAGGACAAAAACACGAAGGCCATTCTCTTCCAAGGATCCAGCCATAATCATCTCTATCCACTTCACCTATCTTCCTCACCACAAGCTTGTCTCAGTGAATGTTCATCGTTTCTCCGATGGCACCAGTGTCTTGGACATCCTGCCTTCAAAATTGTTTAACAGGTTCTCTCTACTTAGGGCCTCTCAGTATCAACACCAAAGCCTACTCATCTTTGTCCAGGTTGTTATGCTGCAAAAAGTCATCGTCAGCATCATCCTCTCACTGCTCATCAATCTATAAGACCTTTACATTTAATCTTTAGTGATGTATGGGGTCCTTTACCCATCAAGTCAAAATCAAGCTTCCAATATTATGTAACTTTTGTTGATGATTTTACTCGTTTTACATGGATTTTTTTGTTGAAATCAAAATCTGAGGTTATGCCTACATTCTTATCTTTTCAATTACATGTTAAACATCTCTTCAATCATAAAATAAAATACTTACAATCTGATTAAGGGGTGAATATCGTTCACTACATCAAAAACTAATTGAACTCGATATTTATCATCGTTTAAGTTGTCCTCATGCTCATTATCAAAATGGCACTGTTGAGCGTAAACACAAACATATTATTGAAATTGGTCTTGCTCTTCTCTCTCATGCTAGTGTACCTCAACAATTTTGGGATTATGCCTTCTCTATTGCTGTGTTTCTCATCAATCGCATTCCCAGTGCCACCCTCGGTCAGAAATCTCCCTATGAACTCCTATTTAATCAATCAACTGACTATTCTCGCCTAAAAGTATTTGGTTGTGGGTGTTGGCCTCATCTCAGAGTCTATAATAAGCACAAACTGCAACCCCGGTTCAAACCTTGTGTATTCTTGGGCTACAGTCCTGATCATTTGGGCTATCTTTGTTTTGAACCAGTTGCTGAGTGTTTTTATGTGTCCAACGATGTTATCTTTGATGAGAATTTATTTCCATTTGCAATCCAATCCAAATCTCCTTCCCTATCTCCAAATTCTGATCCTATCATTCTTCCTTCTACCATAAACCTCTCCATGGCCTAACCTACTTCCTCTCAGCCCATTCCGTCTCTCTCAGTGTCCGCCCCATGTGCCCAACCCATTTCTTCTTAGCCCATCTAGTCTCTCTCAACTTCCCCACCATTTGTCTATGACTCTTCTTGCCCATCCCATCAGTACTCCTCTCCTTCTGCCCCTTTACCTGTGTCATCTTCTTCCATATCTGTTCCATCTCCTGTCCCTAACCTATCATCTTCGTCTCTTCCTTCTTCTCCTCCCCCACTTCCCTCTCATCCTATGCTCACCAGATCTAAAAACCAGATCTACTATCCTTGGATTCGAACAAATGGTACTGTGAACTAGCCCTTTTCACGTGCTTTGATTGCCTCGAAATTTCCCCTAGAGGCACCTACTTCTCTTGCCATCGCTCTTCAATTTTCTGAGTGGAGGCAAGCCATGGCAGACGAATTTGATGCTCTCCTCACCACTCAGACATGGCATTTGGTTCCTCCATCTCCTTCCTTCAATATCAATGGCTGTAAGTGGGTTTTCCAAACGAAGCACAAACCTGATAGCACGATTGATTGGTACAAAGCTCGCCTAGTAGCCAAGGGTTTCCATCAGCAATCTGGTATAGATTATACTGATACTTTCTCTCCTGTTGTGAAACCCGTAACTGTTCGCCTTGTTCTTGCTCTGGCTATATCTTATAACTGGTCGATTATCCAATTAGACATACAAAATGCATTTCTTCATGGGTCTCTTATTGAAGATGTTTACATGACCCAACCATCTGGTTTTGTCAATCCTGCATTTCCTGATTATGTCTACAAATTAAACAAGGCTATTCACAGTTTGAAACAAGCACCGAGGGCTTGGTTTGCTAAGTTGAGCTCTCAACTTCTAGAATTAGGATTCAATGACTCAAAATATGATGCTTCTCTCTTTATCTATTCAGAATTATCTCTTAAGCTGTATGTGCTTGTCTATGTTGACGATATAATCGTCACTAGTTCTTCCTCCTCTGCTATTCAAGAGCTTGTTTCTGCCTTGAATGTCTCTTTCCTGGTTAAAAATCTAGGACCCCTTCATTATTTTCTAGGCATTGAAGTTACCCGTAGCTCTTATGGTTTATTTCTTTCTCAATGAAAGTATATCAAAGACTTACTTTCCAAGACAAATATGCTTGCTACTAAACCTATCAATACCCCTATGGCACCCTCTACCAAATTAAGTGCCCTGGATGGTGTCTCATTTGATAATCCTACTCTCTATTGAAATGTCGTTGGCAATCTTCAATATCTTTCTTTCACTCATCCTGATCTCTCTTTTGCTGTTAATAAGGTCTGTCAGTTTATGCATTCTCCTCGTATAGTTCATTGGCAAGCTGTTAAACACATTCTGCGTTACCTCTGTCACACAATTGGTTATGGTCTGTTTATTCGTCCTTCCTTTTCTTTGACCCTCTCCATATATGCTGATGCTAATTGGGCAGGCTGCCCAGATGATCGTAGATCAACAGGGGGTTTCTCGTTTTCTTGGATCCTAATATTATTTCCTGGAGCTCCAAGAAGCAATCTAACATTGCCAGATCAAGCAATGAGGCTGAATACAAGTCCTTAGCCCTTGCCACATGTGATATTATTTGGCTACAGTCTTTACTCAAGGAACTTGGCATTTTTCTTTTTTCTTCTCCCACTATCTATTGTGATAATGTTGGAGCCACCTACTTGGCAGCTAATCCTTTGATACACTCTCGGACCAACCATATTGCTTTGGATTATCATTTTGTTCAAGAGCGCCTTGCTGCTAAATCTCTCCAGCTCTCTGTAGTTTCAAGTTTGGATTAACTAACAGATATCTTAACCAAAACTCTTTCTAGTCCTAGGTTTCACTTGCTTTGTTTGAGCCTCACTATGCTCCCCTCTTAGTTTGGCTTACGGGGGGATGTCAAGGCACCTAATTCAAACTAGCATTATTGTGTATTTTTTTATATATGTCACATGTATTATTTGGTCCTGTATTATCTTTCCTTTCTGTTACAACAAATTTCTCTCATCCACACATGTGTCCTGGAGTCTGTTAAATCCCTTTTATATATAGTCCCTATTGTATTCAATATTGACACAAATATGAAAAATATCATTTGATCTATTGGCTTTCTATTAATTTCAAGGCATTATGTTAAGCAACAGATGGGTTAGACTCACTCAGAGTTTTAGATTCGAATTTTACTTGTTTCTCTTTGGCATGGTGGCATCTCTACGTGTCCAAAGAAACCCTATTTCGAAGATAGCGCTGTACACTAAGAGATGCACAATGTCAGCCAGACCCTTGCGGTTGTGGGGCAATAACCTGCATAGGTTATTGGGAATTTGCCACTTTTGTGTTTAATTCAATCCATTTTGCAGTTTTTTTTTCTGACTATAGAATCAGTGATACGTAGTTTCCCTTCATAAGATAATCCAATAAATCACTGAAATATTCTTCCTCTTTGCTATCTCTTTTAATTTAAGTTAGTGCCTTCACATGAAGGCAAGGACCTGTCTTGGAATTAATCAATACATTATACTATACATGGCCGGTGAAAATGTTAGTTAGAGGCGTAATAACCTAGTATTATAGCGCATCACAAATGCACCATGCCAATCGAGTTATGTGCATCTCAAATAAGTTTCCCCATGCGGTTGAAAGATCCAAGGCATGACAACAATGTTTACAGTAAAATGAAATTGTGATTAAGGCAAAGCACATGCATGCAATGTCATCAAATCCAAATTACGAAATCTGTGAGCAGCCCACGGTTGGATGATAACAGGTTTCATCGTAATAAAAGAATATTAGGCACTTTTCTATTGACTTCATGCAACCTTCTCATAGTAAGAAAGAAAAGATTATATATAATCGTTGGTCAACCATCCTGAAAATTATGATTGGGGAATAAATTTTAAATTGTCTGCTGTTTGCAAATCACGGGACAGGATGTTTTGTAATGGCGCGTAGCTTTATATCTTTTAAGCGTTTATGTGCTAATTTTTGACTTTGTGATCTGTATCTATGTTAAAAAATGAGTCTTTCCCAGCAACCAACAAAATTATAGTAAAAAATTACCAAAGGCAGTTGCTTTTAAGATATGACTATACAACTAAAACAGTGTGAACAGCCAAATAAGAAACTACGAAGGAATTGTTTTCTTATAAACAACACTTGCTGTTTTCTCCAATATGTTGGGCGTACGAGTGTACTTTATGGAGAAATGAATTATGTTCAAACAAAAAAAGGAAAGAAATAGGGTGGTTGAGGCCCAAAATTTAAACAGTCAGAATATTTGAGAGGTGAAAGCAAGGCGGTTTAGCTGTAATTGTAAATCTCTGGGTATCGAATACCAATCCATCTCTAAGTACAACCATAATCCACCTATTGACTTTCATATTTTGTATTTTTCCCATATAACCATCACGGAGATCATCTACAAACTACTTACAGCTAAATGCTAGTAATTAGAATTTAGAAATAGAATGAAGCTAGGGAGAAGAGTTACAGCCTTTAAAAGCTTTCTGATTTATGATTTTCAAATATGTTTTTTGCAAAAAAGAAAAGAGATGAAACATAGTTACTACTTCAAAAAAAGAAACTGTACTCAGTTCTCCCAGATCAATGAAGATCTTACTTTTTAAAATATGTCTACCTCGAGAGTCTTCTTTATAGATCAAAAGACGATGGAGGATTGAATCTCACATATATGCCTTACTCCCCTCGCTCTTTTTATTTATTTGTATCCGACAGGCAAGACTGCAGAAAGAAAGGCATTAAGAGATGTGTACTAGATAAATGCCACCTGATATCTGCATATTCAACGTAAGGATTTAATGACTATTGGAAATCAAAATGTAGGGAAGAAGGCATCAATTGGTATATACATCCAGTATTAATTTAGAGATGCAACAAAGTCAGAATATCATGTTCTCTACTGTATCTTTGCAACCTTTTTCTCAACTTCTTTTGACAGAATTCACCTTCACATTATATATGTGATTACATTAAATAAATTGCTTTCTCATGCAATTTCTTTTCCATACATTCGGGTCCATTCCGAATGTGTTCTGCATAAAAAAATACAACACCGAGCCTTTTGTTTCAAAGAGACATAACATACACACATTTTGAATCATTCACGACAATTGACAACCAAGATAAAAGGTTTTCAATATTAGCATGAATCATCTAACTTAGACAGGACAGCAGACTGTATGGTCATTACGATATATAGATGCCATAGAAACAGACAAAACCTGTTGAACCCGGCCGTTGGTAAAGTCTTCTACATTATACCAACTTTTTTGGCTGACATGTCGGTTTCCTCAAATTCTCTTTCAGAGAATAAAATGTTTATATTCTCTTTCATTAGGTAGACAAGAACAATCACACTAAGGCTAGTGTTATATTTAGAGAGGAAAAAAAAAAAAAAAAGGAGCAAATCTGATAGCCGAGGCCAAGGTCTTTGAATTGACATGTTACCGAATGCCAATTACACGCCTACAGCTAAGTCATTTTTTTCCCAATAGTTCAGAGTTCAGAGGATAATACCGATTTCTTTAAGACAATTTAGAAGAAAATCAAAGTTTCTTTTTTTTCTTTATGCAGGAAAATCCAAAGTCGCCATAAATTAGTGCTCGTAATTGATGAACGGGACATCCTTCACTGTGAAAAGAGACCATTCCCCTAACCAACCCTTTGCTTTATGCTATGAGTACTTATAAAAGCTTTCTGCTGCCACCAAACTACATTGCCACAGTTACGAAAAACTAGCAAATGATACACACCCAAAAAAAAAAAAGCATCGAACTCAATCATAAATGCAGAGAACCAAAAAATTAGGAAAACCCACATGATCAACAGACCTACATCAACGACCGTCCTATAGATTACAACGAAGGGCGTTTTGCTCGGCAAAAGGGAAACCCATTAATTTTTGGCAGGCATTAAAGATTAAGTGATGAAACGGACAAAACAAAAATACCTAGGTTGAAGATTGTTTGACGAAACAGCGGGCAGGCGCTAGAGCTGCAAAAATGGAAAGATCAACAAGAAAGACAGATACCACTCCTACCCTCCTCGCTTTCTGACTGTTGCTGCTGGTGACGTTGCTGTGAGTGCTGGGTTTGTTGCTGTGGTTGTGGTTGCTGGGGTGAAAGCATTAGCTGTGCTTGAAGCTGATGGTGATGAGGGTGGTGATGTTCGGTTTGCTGTGGCTGCATCTGGCCGTAAGGGCTGTCAAAGGAGCCCAGAGCCAAGGATGGACACATCTCAGTGGGGGCGGCAGTTGTAGACATCTGGTTGTTGAATCCACTCCCAGAAACCGAACCCACATCGTATCCACCATTGAACCTCAGAAACTCTTGCTGTTGCTGCTCATAACCTCGAAACATATCTTGCTGCTCTCTCGCCGCCACGGCGGCGGCCAATTGCTGAGCATCCAAGATCTGATGCTGTTGCGAAGGGTCGCGAATCACCAGTTGCCCATTATGAGAAGAGCCACCAGTCGGAATATTCGTCATCGGCGCAGGCATGTTGTTGTAAGGATAGGCGGTGGTGGAAGAATATGGGTTGCCTGGGTGATGTTGTGGGATCATTCCAGAAGGTGCCAAAATGGTGGGAGGCATGGCCTGAAGAGCCTGAGGTCCAATATACGTCGCGAGCTCCTTCTTGGCATTAGTGAGTTCGACTTGGATCTGCCTGAGCCTGTGCTGGAGAATGGAGATAAGACCCACACAACCATATACTGGGTCCCGGAGACGGGCCTCGGCTTCATAAGCCAGAGACTTGACGGCGTCATCTCTCTGTGCAGCGTTGAGTTCATTGAGAAGCTTAGAGACATTGCTTGCGCCGAATACCTTGTGGACGTAAGCAAACCTCTGAGGGTTGTCCGGTGGGAAGTATGGTGCGAACACGCATTCTTGCGTGCATTTGCGCCTCAGACACTTGCACGCAGCGCACGGAGAATTCGATGATGACATTTTTTTATCTCAACTGAGACAACTGCTATTAAAAATAAAAATACCCAATGATTAATCCATAAAATAGGCCATCTTATTTGTCTTTCTCAATTAAACAGTACTATAACTTCAACAAAAGAGTTTTAAACTTTGAAGCGAAAGATAGAGAATCAGATGGGCATATAATTGAATATTTTAACCGCCTGCAATAGTATAATAAAACTTGGAAATGAGGAATCACACAGACAAATAAATGGGTCATAACTATGAAGCTTCATATAGCGATTCTTGATTATACATTAAAAAAATCAAGGAATAATAATAAAAAATAGTCGAAGTCATTCAAAGCGTCTCATAATCAAAGCCAATATCGTTCTCGGAAAGGAACCGACATGAAACGAGTCAAAACGATGATTTTGAATCCGGAGAAGAACTACCTAAAGCCCCCAATGAAATTCTGAAACACTTTGATTTAAAAACGAGAACAACGAATGAGAGCAGAAAAAGAAAATCAAAACATTCAGTAGGAAAAATCTCGAATAAAAAAAAAATCACGTTGCACCGGTGAGATCCGGATATGGCGTCATTTGCGTGCTGGTGAAGTTTGAAGGAGGAGAGGAGAATCAAAACTTAAGTGATGAGATCTGTTCGCGTCATGATGATTCAAAGTCGTGAACGTTTATATGAAAGAAACTAATTAAAACTGATTATAGAGAAAAAGGGAAAGAGAGAGAGAGCTCACTGCGGTCTGTGAATGAAGGCGAGAGTGCGTGCAATAGAATATGCAGATTTCAGAGGAGGCGGAAGGCGAGAAGTGCGAAGAAGGGAGGAAAATGATGAAGGAGACGGTGCCTTTTCTACTTTCTTCAGCGCTACTGCTACAAGCAAACAGCGTTAGGGCCTGGCTTCGTCAATTTCTTTCCGACCCGGCCTCCTCAATCAACTATTATTAATCACCATGTATTATTTTTTTTTTTAAAATATTCTTTAAACTTACGAGTTATGACAAAATTAAGATTTTTATATATATTTATAAGATGGGATTGATACTCGAGAATAAGTTATTTACTGAATTTTTTTAAAACAATACGCATCTGCGTCATACGTTAACTCCTTTAACTCAATTTACAAGTAAGCAAAGTGTAGAGGAGGGTGATTCAATTTTGATAGCTTTTTCTTAGTTTTGTTGCTACTTTTAAGTTCAACTATTCAAATCATGGCTTTTCCCAAAATAGGAGTTGAATGAAAATTGTAACAAAACTAATGCAATACTTTAAGGAAAAATTATAATTTTTTTCGTATCCATTTTGAACAGTTCTTTTGTTAATTAATTAAGATACAGTCAAATTTCATTAGTTGATTATCATTGATTTGTCCTATATTTAGATAACTACCATAACAAGAAGCTGAACTATTTAATATATCTCAATTTAAGATAAGAATAACATTAAATAAATGAGAAAATTGATTCACTCGTCATATATATCATGAAAGGAATTAAATTACCAAATATTATGAATATTTTGGAACTATGCATCGATCGTATAATTCACATTCTGATGACCAGAAAAGGAATAGAAATTACGATGAACTGTGAAGGTTAAAGTTGCATTTCAAAATAAAATAATCATTCGGTTTTGGGCATGAAAATTAATGAAAAGGGGGAAGAAAAGGAAAATAACTGGGCTTAAAAGTGCAAATTTTTATTTTTTTCATTAAAATTTTTAATAAAGCTATGATAAGTGTAAAAAGAATTTAACAAATTCAATTATATAATATTGAATTGTAAAAATCATATATTTATCATGTTAATATTAAAAAGTATACATTTGTTATTTTTTAATTACAAAACTTAATCACAAAAATATAAATATGAGCTTATAAAATTTTTTAAAAAAGAGGGGACATCAATTCAATCCTTTCATTTAGTAAATATATGATATACGGTTGAATAGAGAAAGAGACAAAAGAAATTGGATCTCTAAGGTTCTGTCTCTCTCTCTTCTTCTTCTTCTTTTTTTTTTTTTAAATTTATATAAAATTTACGAAATAGAACTTTAGAAAATCTAATATTAATGAGTTTGGATATTTATAGTTTCTATTTGTAAATTTTCTTGTATAATTAAAGAGATAGGCATAAGGTATGGAATTGATATACCTCTCTTTTATTTTCTTTTTCTCAATGTTTGGTCTTACACTCTATTTAGATTTCTCTCAAACTTTACACACACACAAAATTACTACTAAAAGCGTTAAAAGATCCATATACAATCTTGACAGGAAGAAAGGTAATGACTTTATAAGTTTGAATTCTCTAAATTTTTATATAAAGGTAAAGAGATATAGATATAAGGTGTAAGGCTAATAAATTTATATATATATATATAGATTCTTTAAATTTTTTATAAAATTATATTAAAATAGATACAAAATGTGAGGTCAGAAATTAAAGGAGAAGAAATGAGAGTGCACACACATTACGATTATTTCTTTTTAATTTTAAAAAATAAAAAATTTACATTAAAAATTATAAAGAATTCAGGTTAAGCTCATACACTCTTTTTTACTGTACATGGTACAAAAGAAATGGTAGAATTCTTTTTTATTTTAAAGAAAAGGTAATAGTAAAGGCCAGGGGGATAGTTAAGTCGATGATCAGCCTTTTGCTGCCAAACGCAATCATTACTGTATATTTTTCTGCAGCACACGTCCGTGTACCGTGCGCGTCAACCCTATTGTCACCACTCCCGTACTGTCTCTACCACTTTTGTCTATATCCTTCTTCCTAGGGTTACTCTCGTAATCTCACCTAACTACTTTTTCTTGCTTCTCAGTTCTCTCGCCCAAGAAAAACAAAAAAAAAAAACCAGAAAAAAAAATTCTCAGTTGTCATGCACCATTTCAATTTTCAAAATTCGGTGGATTATGCAGTGTATTGTTAGGTTAAAAGAATATTTTGAAATTTTTATTTAACGGATAGTGTTAAGTAAAATATGAATACAAAAAAAAGGTATGAAATTATGTAATAAATACAAATATAAAGTTTAAAGTTTAAATTTATAAAAAAAAAAAAAAGAAGAATAAATAAGCAAGGGTGCAGGAGGGAAAGGGGAGGGGAGGTGAAGGTGGAATTGGGGGTCAAAGAGTTTTTTAGGTTATGCTAATAGAGGGATGCAGCACAGTCGTTTTGATTGACGGCATAGGAGGTATTGCTGCTGTATTTGATTGATATGGAAGTGACAAAACCTTAAGCTGTCCCTCTCCGCAAACTACTGTTGGTGTTGGGGCTGCGATGCCTTTGCCATCCAATCGCTTTCCTTTCCCTCGAACTGTTTAACCGGTCAACCACCACCTCCCCTCTCCCCCCCCCCCCCCCCCCCCCCCCTCTCCTCTTTAATTCATTATTTTCTTCATCTTCCAGAAAAGTTTAAAATCCATCTACACACCCTCAATTTCTGTGTTTTATCAAATACACTCCTCAATTTTTTTTAAGCCAATGCTTTCAATCCCTCTTAACTGTTTTTTTCTTTTGGTTTTTTTCTTTTGGTTACAAGAGAGTACACAGAACTGAGAAATAAAGAGTAGAAAAGATAAGCATGGTAAGAACTAATTCAATTTGCGTCCCCTTGACACTTATGTTTAGAATAAATACAACTAGAATCAAGACTCTTAAATTAAGTTTAGACATATACTTTAATTTTTTTAATAAAAATTTAATAAGTAAATTTGTTTATAGTTCTAGACTATATAATTAAATTTTTTAAAGAAATTATTTTTACATGTTATATTTTTATTAAAAATTTCGATAACAAAAGTCAAATAAATTTTATTTAAGTTTAATAATAAATTTTCTTATTATACCAAATGTTTTAAAATTCTCAGCATAAACAAAACAAAACTTTTTTAATATTTTGATTTCTGCAATGCACCGAGGGTGAAATATAACTGTGGTTGCTTATTATGTAAATTGATAGTAAAAAAATATCTCCACAATTAGAGAGGTAGCTAGTTTCATTTAATTAAAAGTTGAAACAACCAAACTTGAATGTAATTTTATGTGTTTTTAATATTAGAAACTATATACTGGTAAGATAATTATGTACCATAAGTTTGTGCAGAGTTGAGCAAAAGGAAGCTATAGAATGATTATAAAAACAAAAAGGTGGCAGTCTAATTTGTGGTGAGAAAGGAGTAGAGCATCTTTATAACTTAGCGATAAAGGAGGCTTTAATTGATCTTTAGTTTTCCTAGGCTTAAAGTTTCAAACTTGAAGTGGTTACACGTCGGCACCTTTGAGATTTCTCTGGTGTATAACGGTGATTTCATGCCACGTGCAAGTTTCTTTATGATACTCCACTCCGCTGGCTGCAAATTCTTATGGCATAGGAGATCTAGTATCCTTGTTTTAGGAAAACTAAGTTGACGAGTGCAAATGCAATTATAACCTCCTTTATGCCTCACCTTCACCATATCTAAATATTCACGCCTCCACACGATGCAAAAGTTTTTTCAACGGTTTCATTCTAAGAAAGATTTTTCACTTCAATGTAATCTATAAACTAGTATTCGTAAGCATTTAATTAAGACTTAATTATGAGTTTGTTCAATGGCAAAGATGAATATATTAAGTGTAATTGAGTTTATTATTGCACGATTGAATTTATTGGGTGATGAAGTTATTTCTCGACCGTCTAATCCCCGCGGCGGTGAAGGGCGGAGTATTTGCTGCTCTATTGCGTCTCCGAAGCTTTTAAATTTTAAAAAAGGAATTATACATAGTAGCAAAGTGGACAGTAATGATAGGGTTCTTAAACTGGGGAGAGAAGATCTCTTAAGCATGAGGGACAGATGAGTAGTTTGCACGAAAACAACTATTAACCTCTTGTTGATGGACAGGAATCATTTATGAGGGCGTCGCATGCACGATTGCTGGGTGCATGCATTTAGAAGCCAAGGCGCGGGAACCCAGTGAAATTGACTGTTAGGCATTTCACCACCAGGCCAGCCAGTTGATATGTAGTAAGCCAGTTGGCTCAAATTATGAATTTTGGGATCATATATATTGCAAGAATTTTTTGTGATTTTCTTGTAACTGATATATATATATATATATATATATATTAATTAATTGGGGTTGTGCACGAAAAGAATGTAATGTTAAAGCATAGAATATTTGTGATTTCATTTTAAATAATGAGTGAGGATCCAAGATGAGATTAGGTAGGAAGATTGTTGAATAACAGAAAGATGAGGGGGGAGAAAATGGAAAAAGGGAGGAGGGAAGGTGAGTGAGTGCAGAAGCAGGGACCAAGAGCAGGGCAGTGACTCAGTGTGTTGGTGAGCAATTGCGTACAGAAGGATTCATCTCATTTAATGTATTCCCCTCTCTGCCTCTCCCTCTGCCCTTGCCGTACAATTTCCTTTGCTTCTTCCTGATTTCGGATCATTGTGTTTTCATCTTTTCTTTTCGTCCTTCGTAACCCCTTCCAACTCTCTTTCTGTTTTATCTACCTCCACCCAAACTCCTCTTTTTTTATTTCGGAAGCGGCAGTTCACGCATCAAAAGCAACACGAGCCCAGAATTTGTAACGTACGCCCATTTTAATTATTATTAAAAGTTAATAGTACAAACAACTTCTACTATAATTAGACTGTTGAATATAGAATAATTTGTGTTTTGTCATCAAGTATCCTACAAAAAAGAAAAAAAAGTTGTGAAAAGAAAAACATACAGTGGAACTTTACTTCTTTAATTACTTAAGTTGCATATACAAATATGATAATTATGCTTCATTTTTTGGTGACAGATTATATATAAATTATTCCAAAAAAATCATAAGGATAAATAATTTTATTTTGAAATTGTGAACCATAATTTTTTTTTTAATTTCCCTTTTAAAAAAGTTAACTAAGTATGACAAAGTCAAAGAAATGTTGTACTTATAACATGGGACTTTTAATTATAAACTATCTGTTTGAAATAGATTATAATTAATTAATACCAGCAATCTAATAGTTGATTTTTTTTTTTAATAATTGAGTACAACATCATCCTCATTTTGATATTTTAGATATTAAGGGATATTCAATATATTTATTTTACTTGATACATTTGTCATATAAATATTAAGTGGTGAGAAAAGATAATTTATAGTCCCTCTAGACTCATTTTGTACATTATATGAGACATCATAATATAAGTTAATGTTATACATTATAAACTTATTATTTATTTAGTGCAATGTTTAGTGTAAATAATATATTATATAAATTTATATATCAAACTCTTTTTATATATCAAAATTATATATAACTTAATCAAATTTTAGCGATTAGAATTAGACCTCATTGAATTTTGATAAGTCTTATTAATATTTTTTTTTCATTTCAAACTTTACTTATGGGGTGTTTATGGGTCAAGTTGAATTGGATTTCAACCTAACCCAATGTTCAACTTAGTTTTGCATTAAGCTATTTTTTTATAAGCATGGCATTTGGGCCCAATCTAATGTAGTTTGGTTTAGTATCAAGTTGAGTCACATTAATTATACTACCTTTTTTATTTTTTTATAACAATTATAAAATAATCCTTAAAAAAATCATCTAAATCCAGGTAAAATTACATTTCACTTTTGAAAAAGAAAATTCACACAAGTTTTTCTAAAATAGTTTTAAAAAATTAATAAGATTGGGTTAGAGCAACCCAAACTAATTGAGTCAAACATTAATCTAAATTGTTTATGGGACTCACCTAACCTAGTTGGGACTCAACTGGTTAAGCCACTCGGCACTGGAGGTGTTCATAGGGCAAGTCAAATCAAATCAAGTATTGGTCTAACCCAGTTTTGCACTAGCTCTTTTTTCTAAGCTTATGAGTTGGTTGGGTCTTTTTTTTTTATCTTTGATAAAAATTATGAAATGACCTTTAAAATTTTTTTATATAAGTTCATATAAAATTATATTTTACCCCTAAACAACTAAATTTTTATATAAATTCTTATAAAATAATTTAAAAAAATAATAGGCCCAACAAGTCAAACTAGCCAACATGAACAACTTCGGTCATGTGAACTGATCAAGTATGCTCATTTTTCTTCTTCTTTTTCTTCTTTTATGTTTTGATTTCAATTTTCCCTTTTTTCAAGAAGGACTTTTATTTCTCTAAAAATTAATTTAACACAATAAGTTTGAATAAATATAGTATATTTTTAAGTAAAGAGTATTTTTGTCAAAATAATTAATTTTTATCCTATCTAATATTATACATTGTATCTCCAAACATATAATAGTATTAATTTATAAAATACATTATTTTGTACAGTATCATACCAAACTTTGTATAGTTTTAAAATTTTATCCGACTTTTTCTTATCTAGCATACCAAATGGGCCCTCAAAGACATATACTTGAATTATTTGTTTCTTTGAATTACGACTTGTTATTCCTTTGCCAATCAAAAATTGGGTAAATATATATATTTTAAACACTAACTAGGAGAAAGTCAAAAACTTTTATGAACTAAATTGCAATAAAGTAAAATTTAAGGATAACAAAATTTAGACATGTATTAAAATACATTTCCTCAAATATACAACACTATTTCAAATGATATATAAAATTAGAAAATTATGAAAATATCATATTTTTAAAATTTAAAATTTGTTAATTTAAAAAGAAAATTGATTAGATATATATATATATATATATATATATATTACAATTTCGGTCGTGATGCTAATACATTGTATTCTTACAATCATACTCACAAAGGACGGCTTTAAGTGATGGGACACATTTGAGTTCAACTATTGAAAAGTTTTTGTGATATTAGGCATTTTAACCCATTAAAAAGGTAATTGTGGAAAAGAAGGTAGCTATAAATCTTGAATAAGGTTAGTACAACCCCAAAAGTTACACAGATATATATAATCATAATAAAGAAAAAAGCCATCATAATATTTCATATTTTGATATCTTTTATTAAATCAATACAAAATTATATAGTTTTAATGAGATTGCATGTAAGTTAAAAAACTAAGACTCCAAAATTGATAAAATCACCTCAAATATAAATTATGGTAAATTAAATAGGCCCAAAAAAAATAAAAAAAAAGGTTATAATTGAGGGTCATGAAACAAAATTATTTGTTCTAAAAAATGTTATATTTTAAAATCATTTTAAATGATCTAGTAAATTAAAAATTTAAGTATGATGGTATAAATATTTTTTAATATATTTATATCTATAATAAAAAATGTGATAACATAATTTTAAATGAATGCACATAATGATGTACTGTTCACTAATGTTAGCAAAAAAAAATTTATTTATTATGGGTGTTTATCATGCCTGAAGGCTCGATGGGTTTAGCCCTACTTACCTAAATTAGGCCAAATTGTGTCGGGTATAAAAAAAATTCTAAGGTCGAGTCGGGCACCAGGTCAGCTCTTATGGCTGCATTAATCCGACTTGACCTAAATTTTTTTTATTTTTTTAGAAATATTTTTTATAAAAATTTATATCAAAATTTTAATCTTTTAAATAATATAACTTATATAAAAATTCAATTTTTTAGAGGTTATTTTATAATTTTAATAATAAACTTGGGTTGACCCTAAGAGACATATTAGCCGAATTAAGTCCTAAAAAAATAATTTTTTATAAAAATTTTAATTTTTTTGAGGATAAAATATAATTTTATAAGAATTTATATAAATATCTCATTTTTTGGGAGTTACTTTTTAATTTTTATAATAAATTTAAAAAAAAAATATCAAATTATCTGGTTTAGCCCATCCTTACCCGATATTAATTCAAGTAGGACTAAGCCTGCTCCTAAGTAACAAATTTCAATTTTGAAACCTATATAAAATTAAATCGGATATCTAGTTAGGCTAAAACCCTACCTAACCCAACTTAGCTATAAATACCTTTATTCTTCATTTGTAGAGAACAAACACATCTTAATCTTATTGAAACTAAGAATTAAAATTTTTATTTTCATTTAATCACTCACTTTCTCTCTTTTTCCAATATATAAAAGAAGATTCAAATTAAAAATTATGATAAATAAAAAAATAAAATGTCTATTACTCAACTCATTAATATCATGAAGGATATTTTTATTTAACAATTCAAATATTGAGTCTCTGATAAAATTGTTTAAAATAAATTATTTTATTTTATTTTTCCCATAAAAAAGGTTGCATGAAAAAGACCAGGTGGGGCTGCAGCTGCATTCACAGCACAGGATATTGTCTGATCTGCCAAACAAAGACATTCAAATCTTCTGGTGGCTTCCCTTTGCCTAATGCTTTTTGTCGCTGTTGACTTTTTCTCTTACTTTTAAATTTAGGGGGAGCTGTAGTGAACTAGGAAGTTCATCACGTGCATGGATTTGACAAGATGGAATGAATACCGAGGAAACTTTATTATTATTATTATTATATTATTATTAAATGAATGCCATGAATATTCTGATACCATCATTAACGCCCCCTGCTCTGGTCTGCCCTCTCTCTCTGTCCTCTGCCACTACTTCTCCTCTTCCTCTTCTCTCTCTCTCTCTCTCTCTCATCTGATCCAACCAAATCCTCTCTCCCTCCACACTCTTTTCTGTCTACTTCCAATCTTCTTATTGCTAACGCAAATTCTACCTACTTCCAGTTAGATATTTGTATTTAATATATTATTTTTAAATATTTAACGACGTAAAATACTTTATATTATAAGTAGTTTATATTACTCCAAGAAAATATGAGACCATCAATTTTCAATTTTCAATATATTTAAGATTGATTTAATAAAGTCTTATCGTCAAATATTGATATTTCAGACAGGTATGTTAGGGGAAACCCCGATGATGAAGGGGCAGAACACAAGTGCAAGAGTCATGATCGGAATTGATTTCATTCTAAAGAAGTGGAATAATTAAGGATTCAAAAGGAGGTTGTCATTAATGTGTTAGAAGGAAACGAGACAAGTCACCTAGTATTTTCAAAACAGCTACCCTCTCCCTCTCTCTCATCGAGTCAAGTTATGAAATTTTTGGCAGAGTAAGCTAGCGTGTGCGGCATGCGAGTATGGGGCAGGAAATAGAGACAGGGTTTCGATCGAAGACTGTGTGTGTCATTGCCTATCGGTCGTGACTCTCTTTCCAATAAATTATTAAATAACATGTGAAAATTGAGTTTACCTTTTAGGCCCAATGAGGCCCAGATTTATTGCATTCAACAGGCCCATGGATGTAGTATCTAAGTCCAAAGAAGAGTGATGACAGGGAATCTCAACTCTCCAATCCCACACTCCAAAGTCCAGGCCTTGGGGCACCATTAATACGGGAACAACAAGCATGGCGAAGTGGTGGGGCTTCAATGGCGGCGGATAACCATTTTTTTTCAAAATTGGGATATGCTTGTTTAGGCCATGCTCAAGTCCCTGGAACTTCTTTCCTTTTGCTCCACCAGGTTCCCGCTCCAGATTCGTGCCGCTTCCGGATCTTATACTTGAAGCTGGAACTGTGATACTAATTAAGGTTGATTCTCCATTAAAGGTATCCACTTTTTTTGTTGTTGGGTAGTTCTGGTTTTTTTCATCTGTTTTACAGATTCACAGGGACGAAAGGACTGAAAAGTACCGAGGAGCTTTTCTATTTTTCTTTTATTTCGATACTAAGAGGCTCTTATTTCACATTCTATGTGTCGTGAATATATAATCACTTTAAGATATTTATGTTTTGTATAAATTAAAAAAACAACATATGAAATCTTTTATATTTTTTGTGTCAGATTTTTCAATTTATAATTATATAATTTTTTAATAATAATATAATAAATATATTTTTTTATTAAATTATACATTTTTTATATTATTATTAAAAATTACATTTTTATTATGCTTTGATAAAAAAATTTAAAAATTTTATTTAAATTTATTTCTTAAATCTGATAATATAAAAATAACATAAGTAGTATTACTTCCGGTTTTATATATAAAAAATTAATTAATTTACAAAAATTAATAAAGTTAGTTAAAAATAATTAATTTTTTTAATTTTATCTTAAATAAAAATTATTTTTTAAAAATATTCTTATTTAATATGTATACTTTATTTTTAAAATTAGTAACAACTATTACTCATTTAAAATTTATTTAATAAATGATATAATTAAACTATTATAATTAATAAATTAGATATTAGTAGTTTATTTTTTATATTTTAAACTAAATTAATTTTTTTTAAAAATTCTTGTATATATAGAATTGAAAGTGATATTTTATTAAAAAAATTATCGAAAATCAAAAGGATTGTAACGTGGGATTAGATTTCATGTGCAGCAAAAAACGACGCGGGGACAGCCGCCATCATCATTCGAGTATATTAGACGTCTTCGATGTCAATTAATAATGAAGGTACAGGTTAAGTTTCTCATGGGCCGCACTTGAAGGTACACGTGTCTTTTTTTTATTTAACGCAACGATATTTTGTCTTGCTTTCAGAAAAGGTTATTTATTTGTTTCCTTACCTCCGTTTGATAAATTTGGGATCTTCGGATTTTGGGAATGTGCTACTAGTGCGCCTCTCCGTTTTTTGAGGTTTCCATTTATCCCTGTGTAATTTAAACATCTTTTGAGAAAAATGCATTGCGTTAAGAGATATATATATATATATATATATATATATATATATATATATATATATATATATATGCGTCTTCATTTGAAATTCTAATGAATTTTTAAATTAATAATTTTGTTAAGCCACCAACTTTCTTGTATACAAGGGGATGAATAATATAAATTTTTTTTACTCCTCTTAATCTTTCATATTAAACACTAGCAATATGCGATCCATGTTTATTTATGTTTTGGAATTTCATCTCAACCTTCCTTTTCTTTTTATGTTAAGGTGTTATACTCATATTTTGTGTCCTTTTTTATTCCAAATTGATGCTTGCATTGCCGTACGTGGCAAACAAAAATATCTTATCTTTACTCATTTTATATGAGTGTCAATGGTGATTCTTTGTGTGAGAAAATCAATATTATCAACCTACATAACATAGTATCATTATGTATATATTATCTATAATTATAGACATAATATATCTATTTAGTTAATAATTAAGTTGTACATATGATATGCTACTTTATGTTTTACACTTATCAAAAGACTTTACATCTTCCTTATACATGTTTGTACATATGAGTTTTTTTTAGGAGATCAACCAATAACTTATATATAGGCATATTGTGAACACTCCTTTGTGTTATTAATTGCTCTTATTTTTATATTTACTTTTTTACTCTTATTATGATGCTTAAAATCTTTTATTTAAGCTATAGCTTTTTATATATCACAAATGGTCAATATTAAACTTAACATCTCATCAATAATCTTCAAATGATTTCACAATCCTTTTTACCTATATAGCCTCTTGTACTGTTGCAAAACATGCAATAAACTTTACTTCTATGTTGAATTATACCATGCATATTTGCATTTTGTTGTTCCAAGATTTAATATCATTACTTAACAGGAAAGTGTATCCAAAATTTATTTTTCACATATCTAGATTTCCTCTTCAATTCACATCAAAGTATTTTTTTCAAGTGCAATTACTTACTAAATAATATAGTGCATACTTGTCTCCTACAAGCATTTTAGGATTTCTTCAATAGAATTCTAATGCCATAAACCAAAATTTGACTATTATCGGTTCACAAGGTAATTGCTAACAAATATATGACCTTATACACATTGTTGCATACAACATTCAATAATGTTGGAGTAAGGGACTTTTTATATATTTTCAATATAGATTTAATTTTGAGGATATATCTCACAATTTATACCATCATCTTTTATTAGAAGGGTATTGTTAAGTTTATAGTCATTTACGTTAAATTGCTCAAAGACTTTTTAAATATACTTTTCTTGTTAAAAAGTAATTGATTTCTTTAAGCAATTTTTCTTAAATTTTAACTCTAAGGATGTACTCTGTTTTTCTTATATCCTCTATCTCTAAAGTCAAGAAAAACAATTCTTTAATGACTATTAAAAAAATTTGATTATTTTTTAGCTTATAATATTTTATCCATATAAAGGATAATATTATAGCATATCTTTCAAATTGTTTAATATAAATACAGTAATCTTCATAGATCATTTGAGATTCATACAAGGACATTGCTTGATGAAAAACTCATATATCATTGTCTAGATGATAGTGTCAATTCACAAATAAACCTTTAAAGCATACAAATATTATGCTTTACATCTTTTTGTGTAAAACTTAATAGTTGTTCCATGTACTATTTTCATTTAGTTCTTTCTTTAAGAATGAAATTTTTACATCCATTTTATGTGGTTTCAAGTCTAAACTTGTAACTATAGTTAGAATTAATCTAATTGAGTTGAATTATATAAAAAAATAATAAAGTATTTTCATAATTTATACCTTTCTGTTATGTACACCCTTTAATGACTAAATGTGTCTTTTATTTTTGTTATCTACAATTACTTGTCCTCATTATTTTGATTTTGTGTCTCACAAAGAGATTCATATTTGTCAATTTCTCCTTTATTAAGAAATCTATTCTCTAAATGTAGTATTTATTAACCTAATTTCAGTTATACTCTTACTTTCATTTTCTTCAATGAAAATGCACCCCTTTGATTGTTTTGAATATCTAACAAAGATATATTTCTTATTCTTTAAACCTAATTCTTATATTCATCAGAAATATTAAGGAGACAAGTAACTGACCCTATAATCTTATGATACTTAGATTTGGCTTATTACTTATCCACAATTCATAGAGTATGGAAATAATTGACTAAGAGGGCACTATGTTAAGTTTAAAGACATTAATTTATAATTTATCATTCTAATACAAATGGATATGTTTGCTTGAATCTTCATTATCATTTCAAGTAAGGTTTTAATTCTTTCTTTCAACATCTCTATTTGTTGTAAAATCTTAAGAATTTTTAAATGTCTTATGGTTTCTTACTCTTTATAAAATTATTTAAACTAATTTGATAAATATTTGCATCTTCAGTCTTAGTTTAAAAAAATTATCTTCGTGTTTATTTAATTTTTAACCATGTTTATATTGTATCCAAAACATTCAAATGCTTATGACTTATAAGAGATTAAATGTACTTGGTCATATTACAAATAATTGTCAATAAATATAATGAAATTTGAGTTCTATGTCTTGTCATCACACTTTTTGAGCCAAATATATTAAAATGAATTAATTTGTAATGGATTTTTAATTTTAGTTCCTTTTCCATATGAATTTTTAGTTGCTTTACCTACTAGACAATGTTTATACAGAGGCACATCTAAAATAGAAATTGATCTTAACATACTTTACTCATTCTCTTTTGGTCTATGTGGTCTAGCGTAGCACGCCAAATATTCACATCCAAATATTAGATAAAAAGCAAAATATTTGGTAAAACAATCATATTCATAATTGTGCCTAACACAATAACATTATATTAGAGAAAATAATGATCATGTTTATTGTCTTTTTCTAATATCAAATAAAGTCACCATGAAAATCAATACTAATAACTTAGATTAATAAGAGAAATGACAAAATTTTAATTTTGTTGAATTCATGAAATGTATAAAATACTATGTAAGATAAGAGTTTATCCTTACATGTAAAACCAATTTTGCATGTTCCAATCTTTTTTGCTTAAATTCTTGCATTTCTCCCTACATAAAACTATCTACTTTTGAAAGTATTGGATGATATTTTACAAAGGATTCTTGTTAATTACATGGTTTGTGACCTTTAATTTGAATTTATTCAATGTAATCATGAGTAAAGTGATTCACTTTTTGGCAAAATATAATACTTGACATTTATATGTAAAGTTTTTTTTTTTAACCATGTTTGTCTTTCTTCTTAGATTATTTTTTTAGCCTTTTTGAAATGTTGTTATTCTTTTCTTATTATGAAAGTATTATCTTACTTGTAATTAGAATTTAAAATCACAACAGTATCAGTCACATAAATGTGTTTAGAGGATTTAGTAGTTTATAGGTGCTTATTCCTAAGGTTTATATGAGAAGTAAAATCATTAAAATGATAATGTTCTACTCCCGTACGAAATCACTTTCATACATCTTTAGCTAAGATCTTATAATAGTCTTAACTTTATTGCTCATTCTGACTATAGTTCATTGATTGTTAATCTTTTTAGTTTGGTCATTAACGTCCATCCTTAAAGGCTTACCCACATGGTTTGAATAAACGGATATGACTTGCACTCACATATGAGTTTATTAAGTATGTTACTTAATATCGTTATAGGAGCATTATTGTTCTTTCTTTTCTGATAAAAAAAATATAAATCTCTCGTTGTTTAAGTTGTATTTTTATGTTTAGACTTTTATATGACATTTATCAATTATTTCTTAGCATACTATTTTCTATGATATAAGGATCTTATGATACCAATTTTCCTAATTGGTACTATCTAATTTATCACTTTTTATCAAACTTAATAATGATGTTTGTTAATAGCCATAATCACTATCTAACCTCTACATAGACTTAGCTATATATACACAATATTATGCATTTGCAATAAATTTCAGCTAAACAAATAATGATACTATAAGGTTCATGATCCAAAGTCAACCTTTATTATACTTCCATCACATGCATTTTAGAGAATGTCATCATTTTTCTATTAATTTATGTGCAAATTTTATTTTAATTATAGTTCTTAGGTGACCCCAAATTTATTTATTTAAGAATTCTTGCTTAATAAGTATCTCTTTTATTTTCTTATTAAATTATGAAGTTTAGTTATCAAATAAGCCGAAGTCTACCAATCCAATGGCTCTCACTTAATATGGTCTTTTTATTATATAAATATTTAATTTCATTAATACAATACATTTATAAATTGTATTAATTTAAAAAATTATACTTCAAAGGGCCTCACTCTAAAGATATTTGTTTTTTTAAAATATTTACTCTTCAGCCATGACAAACATATTTACAATTTCCTCTCATCATCATAGGCCTATTTCCAATTGTAAAAGCCATATTACATATATCATAAAATATGCTTTGCAAGTTTGATTATTCTTTTATAGTGAATAATTTTATTTGTGTGCATTATTCATAACCAATTTTCCTATTAGATTAACCTCTCCTTTATTTGAGTTTTGAATTAAAAAATTCAAAATTTAAATTGAAAAATTAACAAGATAATGACTAATTAATAATTAATAAAACATTAATTAATTTCCTATTAGAAAATTAGATCAGGTTATGAGTTAACCTATCAAGGATGCCCTATTTTCCAACATGGCAGCTCTTTAAACATTTGAGATAATATGATGTTCTTCATAGAGACTTATCTTTGGTGCATGCTAATTAAAAGACCAAAACCTTGTATAAATTTGGTGCTTTAAATTTTTTCCTAAGTTACTCATTAATTGATGTTTACTAAATATCATGTAGGAGTTTTATGATCAAACTTAAAACTCATTGATGAAAGTAGAAACATAATTCCATGCATCTTTAAATTAGTCCAAAATTTTTTTCATTATTTGATGTGTTTTTTAAGGTGCGTATATGTGTCCAATGAGGTGTCTCTAGATTTATAATAACTATTAAGATGACATATAATTTTATAATTCATTAATATAAATTTTATGAATTTTCTATGTATAAAATTTTATATTTTAAGGCCTAAAAAATATTGAAAAATAATCAATAGTACTTACAAAATAGAAAAATTATATGTCAAACTAAACTCTTAAAATTAAAAATTTTTAGAGTGCAAAACTAACTCCAAAGGAGTAGGCATGTGCCCCCCATGCCTATTCTCCTTTTTGGTATAAAAATTATTGAAAAAAAATAAAGAAATGTGGACTCACAAGTGTTTGGTGTGGCGTGTGTGACCCATGTAATGCCATAGGTAACTTTTTTTTTGACAATGACCACTCTATTTGTCCCTTTTCATTATTTTCTTTTTGTTGGTCTAAGTTTAAGCTTGAACAGAGGTGAGAGTGGTTGACAAGTGCCACCTTAGAGAGTGAACAAACCACTTCTCCTTCAACCTCCAAAATTTGTATCTTTTCTCCATATTTACCAAAATACCATTTCAAATAGCCATTTTCAAAAAGTCATATTTTACTAATTTTGAATCCAATTTAGACAAATTAAATGTTGTTAGAAAGCTCTCTTTGTAAGTTTTCCATTCATGTAAAGTTTGAAATCTAAGGTATAGTGTATGGAGTTTGACAACTCTCGAAAAGTGGTTGTTCATGCATGTAAAAACCAAACATTTGAGTTTTGGTTTTTCTTCAAACTTCTACCATACTACTTATGGTCTACCTAGTGCGTGAATATGGTGGCCTATAATGGTTTCTAAGAATGTTTGCGATTACAAGTCTCAAAAAATGAAATTTACCAAATTCAAGTTAAAAAAAGTCATAATTTCTCTTTTAATTATTTCAGACTAACCACAGTAAGTAATTAAAAGAGTTCAACTTAGCTTTGATATCATTGTTACATATATAGGAGACTGGATTAGATACTTACCTATAGCGAAATTTCTTGACTCTTTAATTGCTTCAACGATTGATTTAAGTCATGATTTGTACACCAATTTATGATTCATAGTAGATGCCCCATTATTTGAAATAGAAGAGAAAAATTATCCCTCTTTGTTTTTCTCTATACAGGATTTCATTATTTTTGTTTGAAGAATATTTTTCACACAATACAAAGATCAGGACATACCTTTAAAAGTATTGTGTTTTTCTCTTTATTGTCAAGTTCTATTTTCCCACTTAAAAATAAAAAATTGACTAAAATTAGTTGAATTTCAAAATGCCAATTAAATATTAATTAATTAATAAGTTTAATAGATTTGAATACAGCCCAATAATCTTAGCAGAATGTAAGCAATCTAGAATTCTAGATATTGGAGATAGGGTGTTCACATGTGATATTGAAGTTTTCATCTATCCTTGAAGCTTCTGAGTAAGAATGAAAAAATGCCCATTATGTAAAAACAGCTCCCACAAGTGTAGGGAATCATGAACCTGCCGATGAGTAAGCACAGAAGGAATATGTTGAATTGGGCAGCTACATTATCACAAGGAAAGATGCAGTTTCCAAATAAAACGAGTTCAAGCACGTCTACCTAATTTATGTTTGACTTTAACGGCCATATCAATATAGGTGGCTGTTTTTCTCAAATGAATTTTGATTCCTATGGTCCATCTTCGAAGGAAATTATGTAAGGATGACATATTATTGCCCGATATAGTATTCACATTCTAGACACCCATTTTGATCCGGCATCGTACGTTAGATGCTCTGTCGCTTCCAAACGCAAGTGACTAGGGGAATTTTTCCAGACTTTATGTCAGAGCACAAATTGACTGAATTCCCCTTTCCAAGTCCTTAATCGTTACCAGTGTAGAAATACATGAAATTTCAGTAAGAGGAAGGTTAGTTCATGATGGAACAGGAATGATTCATTGAATTAGCTAGAATATGATGGCCCGTTTCAATTCTTGATAACAAATTTTGTGCTTCCAGAAACAAAGGTTCACGAAGTCAGGGCCCATTAGCCAATTGCAGAAGGCAAAGAGCTATGAACAAAATTGACCCAGTCCTTCTTCCTTGAGCCTCATTTCTCACGCATTACTGACGGATTCTAAATTAAAAAAAAAAAAGGAAAAGAATGGGAAGATGCTGAGAGTCAAGTAATGTGACGTGCAGTCCGCTGCATGCTGATGCATATTTATGCTACTGTTTACGAACACTTTACCAAAGGAACAAATCAAACAATTCCGAGATTGGTCTAATTAAGCGTGGAAGCTTGGTCAAACTCTAGATAAAAAGCCCAGTCTAATAAGGCTTTATGTATATTATATATGTCAAGGCTTATTTTTCGCAATACTTTTCTCCGGCGAAAATCGCAATCATATCTTTTGACCATTTAGGTTGACACGGATAGCCCACCAATTTACGAAGGAAGTGATAACCCAGCAGGAAATGCTACTGCTGGAGAAGTGACGTAAAAAATCAATAAAAATATAATTTATTTATCAAAATGATTAGTATAGTTGATGGATTTGTTGACACGTTCACTTTGATAATTTGTCAAAAATTTCCAATTGTATTTTTTTAAAGAATTTGGAACTCAAAATGCGTTCAACATATGAATTTCTCAGCCTTGCTTGGTAAGCGGCTTTCTTTCTTGAATTTTTATGGTCTTGAGTTCTCTCTTTCTATGTTGGCAAAAACTTAGGAATACCTTCTTTTTTGGTCCAACTGTCTTCAATCAAACTAAGAACTAGATTTTTCCCTGAAAAGTTATTTGCCCAAATTTAAACCATCTATGCTTCAACAAATGACATACTGATACCTGATATATACAGTTAGATCAATTACTGGAGATGACCTATCAGAAACTTCTATGCACAACTTTTCTTCTCAGTGCCAGATTTTTTTAGCGCCTAAATTAATTTTGTAATCATTAACCAATCATAATGACATCTTAATGCACTAGGTTCATGACAATATAGATTGGATTCATAGATATACAAAACTGCACATTTGGTGGCGAGGGATTTGACGTGTTATTAATAATGGATGATTGGATATGTACTACAACCCATGCTAAAGTATTTTAACTTTCTACACCAATATTCAATAATAAATGGGATGTTGTAAATGCATAATGCATTTCGTCACAAGTAGGGAGAAGTTTGTTAGTGTAGGCTTGGAACAATTTTTCTATTCTTAAGGGGGTAATTTTATGCCAAAGTTTAGATATAGGTTTATATAAATAATTTCGGTTTAATCCCACTTAGCAACCCCACGTATGACCTACCTGTTACATTGAATAACGTGGCACATGTATTTCTTAAAGATAATTTGTGTAAGGTCAATGGCTGATCACATAAATCAGCAGTGGGAACCTGTTTATCGAAACTAATCTATACTTTTTGGACAATAAACTAATCAAGACTTATATACACACACACACACATATAAATATATATAAAACATAAATCTCGACATTTGAACCAATTCAATCACTAACTATGCGTTTCAGTTTGTCAATTAGAAAAGAGAATGAATCGGTTTCAATTTCAAGGTGTTGGGGCATCCAGATTTATAACCTTGTGTGCAGATGCAGATGCTTTTCGTGTCATCTAATTTTTCCTATTCTGTTGAGGCTTCCAATCTATCTATCAAATAATAAACACAATCATCATTCTTCAATTATTAAAAAAAAAAAAGAATAGAATCTATGAACACTGTATTTTATCTGGACAAAGTCTAAAATAATAATAATAATAATAACAAAATCAATTTAACAAAAAAATATGAAAAAATGAAAAATATAAAAAGGTATTGTACTCATTTTCCTCCAAATTTTCAACGCCCAATAATTCAACATTGAAAAAAAAAAGTAAAAAAAAAAAAGAAAAGGAAAAAATTAAAAAGTAAAACGTAAAAACATAAAAAGAAAATCAAAGGAAAAAGATAAAAAGTAAAAACATAAAATGAAAATCGAAGAAAAAGGAAAAGGGAAAAGAAATTTTTGACCTGAAAAAAAAAGAAAAGAAAAAAATGCATCCCAAATACTAAAAAAAAAAAAGGAAGGTTCCAGCCTAACTCTCCTAAGTCCATTAGCCCAACAAGCAAATGCCCAAAAGTTAAAAAAAAAAAAACGAGATAGGAAAAGGGTCAAAACGCATGGTTTTTGGCGTTTTAAATCCCACTTCCCCTGTCCCTCCTCGTTGACCTCGTTAGCTACAAAAAGAAAAGGCAACAGAGGCACTGATAAGCCTAAGGCCTCAGATAAGCACGAGAATAGAAAAAGCAGGGTAGTGTTTCAGAGGGATCAGCAGAGAGGAGCAAAGGGCTAGTGATGCGCTCAAGAGGTTGACCTCCCCTCATGTCCCTTTCATTGTCAGAGACCAAGAAAAGGAGACGCAAAAACGGAAAAGGGAGGAAGGAGATGTGGACCAAGGAAAGGGAAGGAAGTAGAAAAGAGGAATTCTTGATTCAGACCAAGACACAGGAGAGAGTGAGGAGGTCTGAGATAAGAAAGGGGATTTTTCGGATTTGAAGGGAAGGGGATTCGGAGACTAGAGGAGAGACTAAAAAATCAAGGGAGAGACGAAGCGAGAGATTGACGGAGAGAAGAGCAAGGCGAGAGATTGTGAGGGAGAGAGCGAGAACCAAGAAGAGAGAATCGAGAGGCACAGCGTCCGGGGCAGAAAGAAGAAATCGCAAGTGTGGGGCTTTCGAGGAACAAATTGAGAAAGGAAAGGACTTGAGACGCGGGGAGGATTCGGCTAGCAGAGACCAAGAGGGGAAGGCACATTGAAATTGAAGTTTGAGAGGTATAATTCTGTGGCTTCCTATTTTCTATTCCTGAAATCACACAACTGTGAATATGCTTGTGTATATGCTTGTTCTTTCATTCCCAAGACTGAAACTGTGAGTCACATATGTATTTGGTTTTGTATCAAAGTTTAGTGGTGTATGGCTTTCATTATTTTCTAGGATGTTCATGATCTGGGTGCCTGGTTCAAAGGCTCAAGAGTCATTGTATTTATGTCGTCTTATATATCTGACCAACATGATCTGAGGAATCTTATGTCTCAAATTCCTGAGGCTGTGTACGTGATATGTTTTGGGTGTTCAAGGCTTGTTTTTTAGTTTCAAGTGTAATCTAAGTTTACGATTTTTCGTTTTCAATGTCCCAATTCGTGTCCCTTAGGTCATCTAGTTAAATTTTGTCAAAGAATGATGTATTACTTGGATTCAGGAACCTAGTTTGGACATAGTTGATCTAGATAAATTTTTGCTTATGAGCTTATGTTAGATATCTCTCTGGTGAAAAGGAATTATTGCATCCTCCCTTAAGTTGCCCGACTCTGAATGTTTGCATGTTCCAATGTTTGCTGTATTTTGAAGTTGCTTTAAGTTTTCATTTTGCTGCATGCAAATTTGATTTCATAGTTGGTTTAAAAATTGTTTGGAGTGATATCAAAACCATGTTTACCTGCAATCAGCACCTAAATATGACACCTTGGTTAAGTATATGTCTCTCAAATTGCTTGTCATGTGGATGACTTGTGTATATGTTCACTGGCTTCCAAAATTTACTTGTTTACATGTCGATCCTTGTTAAGTATAGTGACATTGATTATTTGATTACTTTGGAAAAACAATCATTGAAATTACCATGCCTTTGCTTACACCACATGAGAGAAACTTGAACTGGAAGTCCATAACCTAATGAAAACAACTAAGTGAGTGACTGCATGAGGAGACAGGAAAAGAGATGTCACGTGGTTTCATGTTTTCTTTTTCTATCCATGTGCAAAAATTGAGATTGTAAATACGCATAGGGTAGTACAATTGGTATATAGTTGGCATGCTGATAACGCTTATTTATTTATTTCATGACATTTTATTTCTAAAGTTGTTGTGTGAGATTTTATATCTCTTCACGCACATAAAGGTCAACCGAAATAAGTACTCTTTGGTTTTTTTGTTTGCAAGTTTGGGGGTTCCAATGGCCCTATTCAATTAATTTTGCCTTAAAAAAAAAGGACAAAGCCATGCAATGAAAAAGAAAAACAACAAACAAACAAACAAAATAAAAAAAGGAGAGAAGCCAAGGAAAAAAAGTGAATTTTTCAGACTTATGAAGATTTCTTCTAATAAAATATGTTTTATAGAAGTGAAAAGCTTTCTTTGAATAAAACACATATAAAAAGAATTGGAAATAAAATATTAAAAAAATCAAAATAAAAAATACCAAAATCTAACAGAAAATATGTTTCAAACAAAAATCAAAACAAAAATGTCAAAAAAGAAAAGGAAAATCAATTGTAAGAATCAAGAATCAAATTTAATCAAAGCCAAAAAAAAAGGGAGAAATCCTTTCACCCAAACTAAAATAAATAAATGAAAAAAATCCCAAAAAATAATAAAAATTAAAAAATCAAAATCAAAAAAATTAATTAAAAAAAGAAAAAAAGAAAAAGGTCAAAACAAAAAGAAAAATAAGGAAAGGAAATAAAAAAAATAATTAAAAAAAAAATCAAAAAGAAAAAAGCAAATTACAAGAAAAATTGAAAAATGTCAAAAATTAAAATCAAAAGAAAGGTTTCAAAAAAAAAAAAAAAAGAAGAGAGAAAGGAAAATCCTTTTTTTGAAAAAAATCATTAAAGTCAAAAGAAGAATAAAAAAACAAAACCAAAACCAAAACCCAAAACAAAACAAAAAATAAAAACAAAACAAAACCAAAAACAAAAAACAAAACAAAAACAAAAACAAAAAAAACCAACCAAAAAAAAAAACAAACAAATACACACACACCTAACCAAAAATAAAAAAAAAACAAAAATAAAAAAAAAAGAAGGAAACAAAAATAAAAACGAAAACAAAACATCAACCAAAAGACAATTTTTGTCCAAACTACGTGTACTTTGATCTCTTTCATAGATACGTAGCCTCTAAGCTCTGATTTTAGGTCAAATCTGCTCCTGTAAATAAACATATTCTTTCAATTTTCATATTCTTAATTATTTTCTTTTTAGTTTGCTCTTAATTTTGCTTCCTTAATTTCTTTTCTTTTTAACTTTATTTTTTTTAAAGTTTTTTCATCCATTTTGCATGTGATTTATTGGGGAGAATTAAAATAGAATAGAGGCCATATTAATTTTACACAACTAATTTAGGATAATCGTTCTTAGTAATGGGTGTAGTGGGGTGCTTAACACATTTTCCACTCACAATCGACTTCTTAATCTAAATCTGATTTGCAGACCATTTTTCTTATAAAAGGTTTTTTCAAAATTTCTCCTTTTAAAAAAATTAAAATTTTGGTAGCAACTTCTACCCACTTCCTACTTTAATTTTAATTTCAATTAGGCGCCACGCGATCGTATTTTCGGGTGTGACAGAATTTGCAAATTTTTTGGTACTTGCATATTTTGATATTATTCAACAATAAAGTAAGATAAATAATGGATTACTTTATACAGTGATCATCTTCTAACTCCACTGTAAATCTCAAACTTCACAATTCAACAATATTCATCATATTATGTAAAATTTAATGAATTTTGGTTAGGCGTCATGCGATCATATTTTCGGGTGTGACAGAATCTACAAATCTTTTGATACTTGCATATTTTGATATTATTCAACAATAAAGTAAGATAAATAATGGATTACTTTACACAGTGATCATCTTCTAGCTCCACTATAAATCTCAAACTTCACAATTCAACAATATTCATCATATTATCGTTAAATAAAATTTTGGAATTCATCTAAATTATGATAATAGTGCAAATTAAACAAAGTAGTAGTTTGGCCAAAAAAAAATTATATTTCCATTTCGTTAATAGATTTCTATATCTATAAAAATATATATATTGTAAATACTAAAATATATTCCATATTTGTACGCACTTCAGATAACAAAACAATTTTAAAAAGGGCATAAAAAGCTTTTTTCTTTGTTAATATAAAAATTTAGATATGAATGGGAACAAACAGATTGACCTAATTAGTGCATGGACACATATGAATTAAACAAATAAGAGTTTTAAATTGAGGTGATATTGGCGCATAAAATCCTCCCGTTTGGAAGTTCGCTCGGTATTGTTGTTACGGCGAGAGGTTGGTATGGTGCCAATGTGGCGGGAGAATAACTACGGCATCTAAAATAGCAGAATTAACAGAATTTCCTTAAATTTTAAGGAAAACCAAAAAAAAAAGAAAAGAGAGAAAGTGACATCCTCTTCCTCCCTCGGACGCAGATGGTCAGGGGAGGTTGACTTGGGGGGTGGAGGAGAGAGAAGATATTGCCCTCCCAAAATGGAGACTCCCTTCGCTTTTGGCGTGGGGGCAGTACGTTGCAAACCGCGTTGTGGTTGCACATCCAGACGCAGAAACAGAGGAAGAGCCAGAAAGAGAAGATATACCAACAAACCCATTCTATATTCTCTCTCTTCCCCTTTCCCTCTCTAAAGTTATATTGATACACCATAATCAACCCCCTTCTCCTTCTCCTCTCCCTTTCGCAACGCAAATGGGTCTTCTTCTCATTCTGGACTATACTTCTGGCGACCTGCCGATCTCTACGTTCCTCCTCTACGACAGTGAACCGCACTCTCTTTTTTGAATCGCCATGCGTTGGTTACCTTCCCTTTCCTTTTCCCCTTCTGCTGCTCTCAAATCCTCCTCTTCCTCTTCTTCTTTTACCACCTCCTACGTTGACCACCCTAAGAAGAAATCCGCCGACGCCACTCGCGGTTCGGGTAGCGTTTGGCCTTTCGGTAGCGGCAAAAAGACTAGCCGCCCCAAGAAGCTCCGACCTATAGCCGACAACGATGGCAAGTCCCCTCCCAGGTGTCATGACTCCGACGATGACACCCTCATGCCTTTGGCTCATTCCCCTACCTCCTTTGATCGCCAATTTAATCGTTCCATTGCGTCCTCCTCCGTCGCTCCTCAACCCTTGCCCTTGCCGGACTCCGCGTTTTCTCGCCAGAGAGACGGCGATTGCCCTTTGCCTTCACCGAAAGATGTGCCAGGGACCAGCTGCGCCTGCAAAGGAGTCGAGGAGCGCGATAGAGCTGATGGCGTAATGGATGGAGTCTCCTCTGTTTTTCGAATTCGGAGGTAATGTTTTCTATCTCTGAATTGGGCTTCTCTTCGTCAGTTTATTAGTCATGTGGTACTTTCATTCCTATAATATCTATTTTAAAAAAATTTGAAATTTCATTTTTATTCTTAATGAAATCTATTTGTACGATTATCCTTCCCTTTTCTCTCTTCTGTCTTTTTTCCTCCTTAATAGCTGAAATATTTCTGCTAATAGGCGATGCATTCTTAGCAGTGATTGGACACCATGATATTACACTTTTACGATTGCGCTATGGATCCCTTAAAACGTTTACTTATAGACAATTAGACATGTCCAATTATCTTACTGAATCAATGGTGTTTGCTTGCCGCATTCGCTGAGATTGAGAGTTTGTTAACATTTAGCTCAATTATGTCACAGTGTTTTTGCTAGCCAAGGCGCAAGGAAGAATAAGGAGCACGCGGAAACAGGGTCATCAAGGATGATGCGTCAGGATCTCAGTGGTTCCGAAAGCAATCGAGATAACTTCCGCATCAATGTCCCAACTAGGAGTGCTCCAACTAGTCCTTTGAGCAGTCCCTTGGTGAGCCCAAACAATGGGAGAAATAGTGATTTTGTTCAATATCATTATGTGTCTCCCCAAGCGAATCAATTCTGGTCTGCACCGGAGATGGCGACATCTGAAGCATTATCAGGGACGACACCTCCTGCATTCTTTGATTTAACTGCATTAGCCACTGATACCTCTCCTCTCCATAGTCCGCGGAGCAGAAGTCCTCACCGAAATCTCAGAAGCTTGAGTGGAGCTTCCTCACCCATACATCCCAGGTTATCCCTTGAGACCTCACCAGCGCGTCGTGATTTCAGTGCCCCCCCTCTCACTGTTCACCCCTTGCCATTGCCTCCTGGGGCACCCTTGCTTTCCCCATCTCCTAAATTTTCTCCAACTGTGGCCAAGTCAGAGTCCTCCTCAATGCAAAGCCAATGGCAGAAAGGGAAACTAATTGGGCGTGGTACATTTGGAAGTGTTTATGTTGCCACCAATAGGTACATGAAGTTTCCTAAGCATCTTACGCTCTTCCCTTCTCTCCCTTGCTAGGTACTGAAACAGTTTTTTGTTTGTGACAGAGAAACTGGAGCATTATGTGCGATGAAGGAAGTAGAAATATTTCCTGATGACCCCAAATCCGCAGAGTGTATAAAGCAGTTAGAGCAGGTTGGCCATTACCATCTGCTTGTCATCTGCGCATGTATGAAGTGTATAAAATATGCTGTCTTGTATCTTGTATTTTTCTGTTTTTCACACTGGTATAGACCAATATTTAGTTGTTACCAGAAATGTGGTACTTCATTGAAGAAGTCAATGTGGCACTATGCCACTGTCAATTTCCTAGGAACAGTTTTTTTCTCCTTTGCAAGCCTGAATATGAATGAATTGCCAATTGCTATGATTTCACTTATACAAAAATGCCGGGAGCAGATTAGCGTCTGAATAAGATTATCTTATAATTCTACGTGGTAGTTGTGCTGTCTAAAATGTTATATGGGGAAACTTTTGGGACCAGTACAGTTTTTCCTTATGTAATCCTAGGTTATTCAGGATAATTTTCCTTGTCAGACGTATCAGAGGCTTTGGGCAGGCTAATATATGAATTTGTTAACTACTTGCATTCTGTCTAGTTTGCTTTGTCCGATGTCATTCATCTTGTGGGAATGATTCCTCATTTTATGACCTTTGCATTTTATTTTATGAGGTTGCTTGAGCTTTCTATGGATTTGCCTATATATTGTGTCTTCCCTGAACTAATTATGAAGAAATGTTATTTTCTGTATAGTCTCTATCATCATCATTTTCACAGAGGCTTATAGCATTCTGATTCCTCAAGCTCCTTCTTACTAATTTATCTCTCTTCCCAGGAAATCAAGGTTCTTAGCCAGCTGAAACATACAAACATTGTGCAGTATTATGGCAGTGAAATTGTAAGAAATCTCCTTATTGATGATTAGGTACACATGGTTAATCATATATTTCTAGATCAGCCACAAAAGCTACCTTTGGGTTATATCTTTACAGGTTAAAGACCGGTTTTATATTTATCTGGAATATGTCCATCCTGGATCAATAAATAGATATGTCCGTGAACATTGTGGTGCCATCACAGAATCTGTTGTTCGAAATTTTACTCGTCATATTCTTTCAGGGTTGGCTTACCTGCATAGCAAGAAAACAATTCATAGGTACAGTCATATGGTTGATATACTGCATAGCATGAGCTCTGGAACCATCTGTTATATGAAATCTTTAATATTGATGCAAATATTATTGGATAGAAAATGATTCTTTTTTCTGGAATTGTATAGGGACATCAAAGGGGCTAACTTGCTTGTTGATTCTGCTGGGGTTGTTAAGCTTGCTGACTTTGGGATGGCCAAGCATGTGAGTTACTAAAATTTTCCCTTCGAATATAGACTTTTGAGTCTCAGTCCTTGTCCTGCACTTTTTCTTTCTTTTTTGGGTATTTCAAGTAGTTATTGTATTTAATATTTATTTTTTTACCGTTGAAAATTTCTTGAATGAGAACTGAGCATCAGTAGAACAGGATTTAAATTGAAAGGCTCAAATTAATTGCTTTGAAAATTCCTTTCTGTTGGTTGAAATCTGCAATTTTATTACTCAATTAATTTGTTTATTAGTTTGAGTGGAATAACTTAGGATCTTTATCTTCCGCAGCTTACTGGACATGTAGCAGATCTTTCTTTGAAGGGAAGTCCATACTGGATGGCTCCTGAGGTATACCATATTCTTATTGTACATTACCCTGTGATATCTCATAGCATTCCTCATTGACACGTATTTCTCTTGCAGCTTATGCAGGCAGTGATGCAAAAAGACAACAGCTCTGATCTAGCTTTAGCTGTTGACGTTTGGAGTTTGGGTTGTACAATCATAGAAATGCTCACAGGGAAGCCTCCTTGGAGTGAGTATGAAGGAGTAAGCACCTGCAGAAATTTCCATTTGCTTTTTATATTATGTCCTTAATCAATTTTCAGACTAGTACTAGCACCCCAATTATCATTGCAATATTCTATAAGGGTTTGGTAAAATTGAGCACTGCATATTTAGAGTTGGTTATATTTCTGTTTATTCAAATTGCTGAAGTTTCATAATGGGGGTCAACGCATCAATTTTGCTCGTTTTGATAAACTTCGTTTTCACCACCAGCTTAACGCATCTTTATGCAACTTATTTAGTGTGCAGCTTGCAAATTTAGCAGAGATATAGTATCTGTACAGATCCTTCATTTGTTAACTTGTGCAAAATCTAATGTATTTTTGCAGGCTGCAGCTATGTTTAAGGTTATGAGGGATACCCCTCCTATACCTGAAACATTGTCATCAGAAGGTAAAGATTTCCTGCGGTGTTGCTTTAAGAGAAATCCCGCAGAGCGGTCAACTGCTTCTGCTTTACTTGAACATCGGTTCTTGAAAAATGCACAACAGCTAGATGTTTCATCTTCCATGCAGTCTTATAATGGAATAAACTTGATGGTAAATATAAATGTTGTGCCTCTTTTATATTGTTAAATCAAGCTGTTTAGTATTATTATTATTTTATTATTTTTATTATTATTAATGTTGACAGGACAAACCCCTTAGTCCTAGAGGGCAATCTGAATATATATCTGATCTGTCTACTACCAGTGTGCTAATTGCAAAAGGGAAGGCCGCTGAGAGGTGACTAGGTGAGGATTTCTACATTACTTCCATAGTTACCTGCCCTGCATATTTGGACCAAAGAATCCATCCTGTTCTCAATCTGGTATTCTTGAGCCACGCATGGCTTGCTTCTCAATGTTCGTGCACGTTTTTTCCTCTCTGCAGATTGGACAAAAACCTCAGTGTAACTTTTGACTTGACATTGGTGTCAAGGTGCTTCCTTACAAAACCCTTGGTTGGGCACTTTGTATTTACTCTACCATACTCAGCCTGCAACACACATGATCCAATCCCTTCCATGATTGTCTTCGGCTATGTCAAAATGGCAATAGAGAGAATGGTATTCTCAAATAACTGCGCTTAGGGAAGTAATCATTCATTATGCCAGTGACTCGGACTCGTTGTTGTATTATAGTTTACCTGGACACTCTTGTAGGTGACTTGCAGCTGTTGCTTAGTAGGTTCCTTTCCCTGAGTTTCTCATTGTTGCCCATTTGCCTCAGTGAAAGTACAAGGGCTTCTTCAGCCTGGAAGTTGTGCTTCACGAGAATAGAAGCAGTTTTTGTATAATATTACTTAGAGCTCTTCAGCAGTAACAGAAGTTCTGTAAGATACTTTCTATAAGGCATACATGTTCCGTCTTACGTTAGGATGGAGTCCAAATCAAGCATGTAGATATTAGTACGCATCCTGCTCGCTCTCTCGCTTTCATAGGGATTTTGATGTGGTGGCTTTATGTTGGCATTGTCACTTGCTAATGCTAGTTAACTGGAGTCGTGCTGTACATTGTAATAAGGCCTGTTTCAAAATTCAGTTCTGGAAGTTGGTGTTTTTTCTGGTTACTGTCAGGATACCCTTTTAAAAAAAAAAAGGTTTAGCCACATGCTAATCCAATATGATGGAAGAATAAACTGTTGATGTCTTTTTGGAAGTGTATTTTTATGTCTCTCTTCATTTTGTTCGGAAAAGGCTAGACATGATAATATTTATCTCGTGGTAATATCAGATGTTTATGACAGCAGGCTAATCTGAAGACAGAACAATTTGATCAGCAAAGCTAAACTTTTATCGATTTTGTTCTAGGTGTAATTCTCAGTTTTGATAATATTTAAATGAGGTATATTGCTATTGGCACCCAACCGAAAAGAGAAAAGAGAAGAGGTATATTACTGGGTAGAACCTGACTGTTGCTTTATATGTTCATATCATCCCCACAATTTTCTTATCTTCAGTCCAAAACATCCTTTCATTTGGTGCAAAAATGATGGCTTTTCCTTCTTTTTAATATTACTTCTCGATCTTCTGAATTGTTGTGGTTTTCCCACTTCAGACTCGGCTAATAATTTGGCCTGGGCTTTAGGTGAAGCACCTGTTTTGTTGGACAGTGCTCCCACTTTTTCTCTTGGATCTTGTTTCTCCGCACCCCTTTCTGTCTTCCGTTGCCCTGTTCTATTTCTTCTGTCCATTTTCCATGATCCGCTGGAGTGCAGCTTGTTCAATCTTGATAATGCTGAATCCCGTGTAGCCTCAGCTGCGAGCTTCTTTGCCATGGAAACGGAAACTTGCCGGTTTGCCTGTGAAAACTTTTCTTCTGCTGCTCTTGTTAAGGCTGAGTACTCTTCATGAGTTAGTTGTACTACTGCAGTGTGAGCTTCTGTATGTTTAATCTGATGAAGAGCTTCATCAGCAGATTTTTCCCACGCATCTGACTCAAGTCGTACAGCTTGAAGGGTGAGTCGCAATGTCTGAAGTTTCTGCCTCCTTAGCTGCAAAATCTGTCTGAGTTTTGCTTGTGCTTGCCTTTCTTTCTTTATGCCGAGCTTAAGCCTTTCCAATTCATCACGGGTTTGATCCAAGACATGATTGATTTCATGGCTCATGGTTTCTGCCTTAAATAGGTCTTCTCTCTTGGATTTGATGGTCTTGTTGATAATCTCCAGTTGAGATTCCAACTCTGGAATGACACTGGTATCTAACCTTTTTTTAGCATCTGCAAGGTTGGATTTCTGCATCTCTAGCTCATCAATGAGAGGCCTTGAGTCAAGCCATGACTGCACGGCATTCTCCTTAGCTCTCTCAAGCTCTAGCTTCGTCTTAGCTAGTTCTGCTGCTTTGGCCTCCAACACAGCTCTTCTGCTATCTTCCAGCTCCTTTCCTTCATCCATGGCTCCTTGGAAATTTAATATCTGCGGAAGACGTATCCTTCAAATCTCGTGCATTTGTCTATTTAAATTACAGTTTCATTTATCGGGTGCCGTGAGTGATACTTATACATAAAATGAGGAGAAAATTCTCCCTGTTAAAATCGCATTGTCGTTTGAGGTTCCTAAGATGCTAGTCCGATGAAGTTGCTTATTCATTTGAGATTCCTAGGAGACATTGTTCTCACCGATTCCCTTGTGTTTGTTAGTACTTGGATTTAATTTTCAGTCATATACTGAGTACGTCTGGTAGCGCTAGCGGCTAACGTCCACCTCATCCACACACATAAGTATCACTCTGCATGATGCATTGGTGCAGTGTGTAATTATGGAAAGTTGTTCTTACTTAGGCTAGCTATGATTATCACATGCTCCCAAAATAGACTTCTCTGGTTGGGAAGATGACTGGCTCAAAGACATTTATATATTTATTTTAAAAGTTGATTTCTAAGGGCAGGGAATCAAGAGAAGAAAGAGGAGGCTTGGTGGACGCTTGGAATTGGGAATGGGCTAAGAAGCTTGCTTAGAATGAGTGAAATTCCAGCTCAATCGGCGCTCAAAGATCGGCTCCATGTTTCAATTAATAATATGAACATTCACTTTTAAAAAGCTGATAATTTAATTGCCATCTTTCACTATAAAAATTTTAAAGTAAAAAGTTAAATAAAATTTGAGGGGCTATGACCAAAGGCAGCCATTAACAGGTTCTGCTCTCTGACAATCCCTCGCCCCTCCATTAGAAAGGCAAGGCTGAGGCCTAGGAGCACCTCAGTTCACTGCCAACGTGATGCTGAAGAATATATCACCCAAACCTTTCTCTTCTACTCCCTCACTGCCTCTTTGTTCTTTTTTCTTCGCGCTTGAAACCTTTTGGAGCTATAAAAAGACTCCCGCTCCTTGACTCTCACTCTTCACTCAATTCCTTCACACAGAATGGCCGACTCTTCCATTACCGATTCCCGTTTGCATTCCACGTTTCATTCGTTTCCACTTGTAGTACTTTCTACGCAATTTTTTCTCCTTTTTTTTTTTTTCCTAAATTTCGTATAATCACAAGTTTTGTTTGCTTCAATCTGCTGTAAATTACAAATACTATTTTTTTTATTAACTTCCGGCTCCAGGTGAAACTCTTTTCTTTCATTTTTTCCCCTATTCTTCTTCTTGTTCCAGCTCAATCTAATTGCTATTTTTCATACTAGTTATAGCTCTCTCCATCCAGACTATGCTGAGATTATAGTTGTACGCCGTGGAGAAACAGAGTGCTGATAGGGGAATTCCGGTACATTTCTCATTGCTGCATGCAAAATTTGACGCGATTTTGTTGAAGAAAAATGCTTTAACGTCACATCAACATGTAGGCTGACTCCATTTCTGGCTTTCTGCTATTGCATTTGACGCACACTGATCATTAAATCCAAGACCTTGCTTAGCTCTAAGCCTCTAGCATCTACTGTCTATGTATTTGCTTCTATTAACATTTCTCTTGTCCATACATGGTGCCTTTTGAGTTTTTTTCACTTGAATTATATTAAAAAACTCTGACAAATACACACAAACACACACACATACACACATATATATATAACAATGTGATTATTATTTGAAGCAAGTTCTTCTTGCCAAAAAATTTAAATAAAGAATTTTGGGTTTAAAGTTATGTTAATTTGTTGGGCTTATGTTAAGAAGAGAATTAAGAAGGATTGAAGAACAGAGGAAGAGTGAAGAAGACGAAGGAAATGAAGAGAAGGCTCAAGAGTTCAGTATTTTGATGATGAATATGGCTTCACAGAGGAAGCTCAATACACATGACTCACGCGTGCCATACAAACCTCACATGAAAGAAGTAACAGAATATTACAAAATACCATATATGTCCTTAATACAATAGCAAATGATTACCGTGCCCCCTGTATTATTTTTTATATCCTAACAATACTCCCCCATCGAAAACATCCTTGACCTCAAGGATGCAGAGAACGAGCAAAAGCAGGGTAGCGTTGCTGGAAAAGATGCCATATCTCCCAAGTGGCTTCTTCAGGAAGCTCTCCAACCCAATGAACAAGAACCTGGGTAACAGGACGGTGATTCCGCTGTACCATACGGCGATCCAGAATGGCATAAGGTTCTCGAGGCCATTTAGTAGCATCCATCTCGAATGGCAAGTGATGAACAGAGATACTGGGATCGGGGCATTTCTTCAACACAGACACATGAAATGTAGGGTGAACTTTGCAATGAGGAGGAAGTGTTAATGTATAAGCAACCGTTCCAACACGAGCTTCTATCAGATAAGGGCCATAGAAACGAGGCGCCAACTTCTCTGGAGGGCGTTGAGCCACCGAAAGCTGTCGATGAGGTTGTAGCTTTAAAAACACCCAGTCTCCTACTTGAAACTGTCACTCAGTGCGATGACGATCAGCATATTGTTTCATTCTATTGACATCAACTTCGAGATTAACCTTAAGACATTCCAGCATTGCTTCACGAGCAGAAAAAGAACGGTCAATGGAGTCCATGGCAGACTCGTGTGGCAAGTAAGGGAGTTGCAATGGTGGAGGTTGACCATACATGACTTCAAATGGGGTTTTGCCTGTAGAAGTATGAAAGGTGGTGTTATACCACCACTCCGCAAGAGGAATCCACTTAGCTCAATCCTTAGGTGCTTGCCAACAGAAGCAGCGAAGATAATGTTCTAAGCAGCGATTAAGTACCTCACTTTAGCCATCTGACTGTGGATGGTAGGCGGTGGAAAGCTTTTGTTCAACTCCTAGGCGAAGAAGAAATTCTTGCCAGAATTTACTGGTAAAAAAAGGATCACGATCACTGATTATGTTAGCAGGAGCACCATGAAGTTTAAAAATATGATCAAGAAAAAGTTGAGCCAAGTCTGCAGCCGAGAAGGGATGTGATAATACAAGAAAGTGGGCATATTTACTTAAACGATCAACAATGACCCACACAGTATCCTTATTGTGAGACTTAGGAAGATGAACTATGAAGTCCATAGCAATACTCTACCATACACCTTGAGGAATGGGTAAAGGTTGCAAGAGACCAGGATAAGCCACTGTTTCATAATTGTAGCGAAGGCACGCTTCACAACTCTGCAAATACTTCTTTATATCACAAATCATGCCTTTCCAATGAAACAAAGCTCTCACCCTATGATAAGTAGCCTTCACACCTGAATGACCTCCTTGAGGACCTGAATGTAACCATTGCAAAATAAGGTGTTTAAGAGACCTTTGCATAGGACCAATAATTATACGATTCTTTTGAAGCAAAATCTGGTTATGCCATTTATATTTGGGGTGAGATGTAGGATCCTTTTGTACCTCATCAACAACTTGCCTTAAAGTAGGATCAGTATGATATTGTTGCAGAATTAAGTCCCAAAGTTTTGTAAAAACATAAGAAAGGCTTAATTGTAACAACTCTCCATGAGTGGCACAAGATAGAGCATCGGCCGCACCATTTTCAACACCCCGATGATATTTGATTTCAAATTAAAGGCCCATTAACTTGTTAATCCAAGTGTATTGTGAGGGAGTTGATAAACGTTACTCCAATAAGAACTTAAGGCTACCTTAATCAGTTAAAATAGTGAATGGCTGAATGTTCAAGTAAGCATGCCATTTAGACACTGCATGTACAATAGCAAGTAGCTCTTTGTCATAAACTGAGAGAAGTTGATTTCGCGGTGATAAGATCTTGCTGACGTATGCTACAGGGTGATTGTCCTGAGATAAGACAGCACCAATACCGATATGAGAAGTATCTATTTCAATTGTAAAAGGTTGTTGAAGGTTGGGTAGAGCCAGCACTGGAGCTTCAACTAAGGCTGCTTTAAGAGCCACAAAAGTATGTTCAGCTTCTGGGCTCCAACTGAAATCATCCTTTTTTAATAAGTCTGTAAGGGGTTGGGCAATAATACCATAAGAACGTATAAACCTACGGTAGTATCCTGAAAGACCCAAAAAACCACGAAGTTCCTTTATAGTCCTGGGTACTGGCCAATCAACAACTACTTGAAGCTTAGAAGGTTCTGCAGCTGCAGTACCATTTGAAATGATATGACCCAGGTATTCTATGGTATGAGTAGCAAAAACACATTTGCTCTGCTTGACAAAAAAGTTATGGTGTCGCAAAATAGAAAACACTGAACGAAGATGACCTATATGAGAAGCAAAGTCAATGCTGTAAACCAAGATATCATAAAAAAAAATTAAAACATATTTTCGCAGCATGTCAGCAAATATATAATTCATAATGCCCTGAAATGTCGATGGTGCATTGGTGAGACCGAAGGGCATCACCAAGTATTCATAATGACCTGCATGTGTTTGGAATGCCGTTTTATGCACATCTTCAGGACGTATACAAATCTGATGATATCCGACTCTAAGGTCCAGTTTGCTAAAAATCTGAGCATTACCCAATTCGTCCAAGAGGTCCTCGATCAATGGTATAGGAAAGTAATTGCGAATAGTGGCTTTATTGAGAGCTTTGTAATCTACACATATATGCCAACTCCCGTCTTTCTTTTTAACTAAAACCACCGGAGATGCGAAAGGGGACGAGCTATGCTGAATAATGCCTTGGTCCAACATATCTTTAATCAACCCATCAATGACATCTTTTTGTGAAGAAGGGTAACGATAAGGACGCAAGTTAATAGGTTGGGTTCCCTCTTTGAGAATGATCTGGTGGTCATGAGCACCTCTACTTGGAGGTAAGTTAAGTGGTTCATCAAAAAGGGATCCGAATTCATTCAACAAAATTTGTATACCCGTAGGAACATTAAACGAGTCATGCACTACAATGGTATGACAGAAAGCAGGTTTTGAATAAGGAATTAACTGATAAGTTAGAGGATCTGCTGTTTCCTGAAACAACTTAAGAATTTTAGTATCGTTAACGATAGAGTTCTGAATAGCATTATGAGTAATCAATTGAACTGTTTGTCCCTTCCAAACGCAATAAACAGACAAATTCACACAATCCAATATGGCCTGCATCTTACTTAACCATTGCATACCCAAGACCATGTCACATCTTGCAAGTGGCAATAAAATGACATTAGCACAGAATTCAATGCCTTGAGTCAACCACTTAAGATCATTGCATTTGGCAGTACCTAGTAATTTGTTTCCATCAACTACCAAAACTTATACAGGTCGTATGTTTTAAACAAGGAGATCAACTCCTTTGCTAAAGCTGAGTCAAGAAAGTTGTGTGTACTGCCTGTATCCACCAAAATGTGAAAATTTTACTTCCCAATGCCCCCCAACACTCGAATAGTATTAGGAGTAGTAGTTCCCGTCATAACATTAAGGGAAATAATAGGATTAGAAACATCCTATTTAGAAGTAGTGCTACTTGACCCTTCCATCAACGGAATTTTAACGTCAAGAGTAACATCAAATTCATCACAATTTTCCATAAGGAATAGTTGATATTTCTTTTGTTGAGAACATACATGGCCTGGAAAGTATTTAGCTCGACAGTAATAGTAGAGGTTCTTAGTTCAGCATTCATCTAATTCCTCTGGACTCAATTTGTGTTTGAAGACAAGGTTGGGTTTACCTAATATTCCCTTAGCAGAACTAGGCACCACAGCATTCGAAGAAGTTATGGGTAACTTCTTAGAATCATAATTCGGCAACTTAGATTTTTCTTGAAAAAGATTCATAGTATGCTAATGCAAGGAGTTAAGATTAGACTCTTGCAAACGTGCCAACTTAATGGCCTCAAGCAATGTTTGAGGACGCAACACCTTGATGTTAGATGCAAGTTCCAGTTTCAATCCACCGATAAAGTAGCTAAGTTTTTGAGTTACTGTCAGATCCATACGGCATACCAAGCTATCAAAGTCAGTTTGATAATCCGCTAGACAGCCCTGTTGCTGAATATGCATCAATTCTTCCATCGGATCATCATATAATGGTCCATAACAAACACGTAAAGCATCAACAAAAGTGGCCCATGGAATGACCCCATTACGACTATGTTCAAAATGCAAGAACCACTTATAAGCAGCATCATCCAAAGCAATGCTAGCTAGTACTATTTTTCAAGCCTCTGGTGTACCATCAAGCAAAAAAAGCCGTTCACATTTAGCTATCCAAGCCTCCACATCAGAAGTAGAGAAACAGGGAAAATCCAATTTCGTCGAATGGGTGGGCAACTGATAGTCGTTGTTCCGCTGTGCTTCTCGTCCTCGATCATGAGGAGCATTGAGATCCACCAATTGGAGAGACAGGCGACGCATCACATTTTACAGATCATGAAGTTGAGTTTGTAGGTCAGGAAGAATGGCCACTTGTGTTTCCAATTGAGAAAACTGAAGATCGAACTCAGTATGAAGACGTTCTTCCAACTCGCGAACCGAAGTCTGAGATCTGGTCCCCTCGGCCATAGGAACGAACGGCTCTGATACCAGTGTTAAGAAGAGAATTAAGAAGGATTGAAGAACAGAGGAAAGTGAAGAAGAAGAAGGAAATGAAGAGAAGGCTCAAGAGTTCAGTATTTCGATGATGAATATGGCTTCACAGAGGAAGCTTAATACACATGACTCACGCGTGCCATGCAAACCTCACACAAAAGAAGTAACAGAATATTATAAAATACCATATATGTCTTTAATACAATAGTAAATGATTACCGTGCCCCTTGTATTATTTTTTATATCCTAACAGCTTAGGCTTAACCATATCTTTTATTTAAATATATATGTTGTTCATCTTGTTTGCGTTACTCTTTCTTTGGGTGAGATCTGTTTTACTTTCTTTGCCACGCTTCTTTTTTCACAACTTCTTTTGCTTGGTTATTCACTATGATTTACAGCACATTGTGCAGTATCTTCATCTACTGACTCCTGGGTCATATTCACTAAAGGTTCATTTTTCAAGATCTTCTCCTTTGCCCTATTCTTTCTGCCACCCTTCCTTTTCACCGTGATTTACAGCGTATTTGCTTCATGGCCTCCTCTCCCTTGTTCTTTTGAAGCCAGTTTTTTTGTTTTTTATTTTTTTTGGAACCAAACACTGATGTGAATAGGTTGATATAACCTAAGCCCAAAATGCTGTAATAACACTTTATCAAATGTTTTTATTCAAATACCTAAATCTTAAAAGTGATATTTGGTACAAGGCTTTTTTAATATCTCCGAAGAAATTCAATTGAGGAAATTGAATTTACCATGTTTGGTAGGAGTCTTTAAGCCAAATTTCTCATAAATCTTAGTGTCACATGGTATTTATTTATCCATAGAATATGGGTAACTAATTGACTCTATGTGGGATTTAAAGATTCCCGTGCCCTTTGATAAACTTTAGATTGAAGATAATAGAGTGATTCAAATAAGCCAATAGAGAAATAGTAAGAAAGATAAGAATCGTGTTTAAGCGCAGTGATGGCAAGTTTCTTGATAAGTTTTGAGTTATTTAGGATTCCAATGATATAACAAAACACATTATTGTTCATTATTTGGGAATCTAATTCATGGGTTTAGATTATCGGGATAATTGATTTTTTGTAGAAAATTAAAAATCTTTATACTAAACACCACCCAAGTTATCGTAATTGCCCAAATTACAATGTTCAAATCCCTAATTAAGTTATCCCAATTGCCCAAATTACAATGTTCAAATCCTTAATTAAGTTATCTCAATTGCCCAAATTACAATGTGCTGGTGAACAAATTTTTGACAAATATGATGAAAGAAAAGGCGTAAGGTGATAATGCACAATGTGCTGTAAATCATAATAACTGATCTGATAAAGAAGTGAAAAATAAGCACGGCAGAGACTAGGACGTTTGGATGTTGAATTAAATGATGCTAGAAGACAGCAGGCAGCATGTGCTTATAGCATGCTCTCATTTTTTCCCTATACAACAAACCAAGAAAGGACCTCACAACTTCGTTGATTTATGCTTTTATTTTTATTTTTCCTATATAGTAAACCAATTGCCCAAATTTTAGTGTTTAAATCCCTAATTAAATCTGAAGTTATCCTAGTTGCTCAAATAACAATGTGCTGGAGAACGAAGTTTTGGCAAATATTATGAAAGAGAAGGTGGATTGTGATGTTGCACAATGTGTTGTAAATCATGGTGAGAAATCTGACAAAGAAGTTGTGAAAAAGAAGCACGGCAAAGAGAGGGACATTTGGATGTTGAATTAAATGATGCTGGAAGACAGCAAGCAGCTGCGTTAAGTTGTGCTTATTGCATGATCTCATTTTTTTCCTATACAACAAACCAAGAATGGACCTCACAACTTTATTGATTTATGCTTTCATGACACTAATTTTTGTAAATTTCTTTTACATCAATTAGGTGGCTGGTAGACTATCCAGGGAACCTTAGATCTCTACTATTTATTCCTCTGGTTTGCAGCGGCGTTTTGAAGCAGCAACCATATTTGCAACCAATTGTGGAGGAATAGAGGTTTGAACATGAAGTAAATCTTCTTCATGCTTCATTTTAATGATTCATATGTCATGAGATGATATGCAACTTATACTCAGAGTCATTGGGCTCCCTTCATTTAATTATATTTGTGACGCTCTAGCCATTTTTCATTGCCTCGACTACTCAATAAAATTAATCTCATTGCTTCTTTCTATTTGTGGCATATGTAGTGATCGTAAATTTAGCATTTATCCATTAATTGCAACTGATTATGTAATGCAATGCAGAAACTAGGGATCTAGGAAGAGAAAACAAGCACATAAATTTATCCTAGTTTAGTTCAACGAAACTTATATCCAATTTTTACTTTAACAGGAGAATACAAATAAGCTTGTTTTATATCTGTTCACAAGCAATGGTTAGAGTTTTAAACTTGTTCACCAATAGTGATAAATTTTTCTCTTCTCGCTTAAAACAAATTATAACTTGGTTTTCACTTGCTCGTTAATAATGAGCAGATTTTTTTTGTACTCACCTTAAACCGATTATAAGAAAGTTTTCTCTCGCTAAGTCACAACGACATTTTCTTACTTTTTTTTTTAAAGCTCAGAGAATAATACAATAAAGGTAAAGATAAAGAATCCTTTTATGATGGAGGATTATAATAATGCTCACTAATAAACACTCTCAAAGTGTATATGGCTTAGACACTAAGCTCAGAAAAATTTTATCCATTAATTACAACTGATTATGTCTTAATTCTTAATTTAGAAGCATATGTGGGGCAACATCTTTTAAAAATGATATGCATATCTCATTTATCTCTTCCAACACTTGACCTGCTTGCTCTGCCTTGATGATACAAGATCATGAATTGCTGAATTTGAATTTAGATAAATTATGCTAGCCATTTCTTTATTGTAAATCCTACTATTGATTTGTTACGAGTGATCTAGCACTTTTTCTTTATTTTCCTGGCAATATTTACCCTTGATAGAAACTACAGGTTGTCAAGGATCCCGTACCACATGAAAGACACCTAGGTGATCTTCAATGAAGCAGCAAAAACTGATCCCAAAGCTTACTAGGCTTTTGTATCTCAGAAACATGATCAAGAAATCCCTGTAAGTACGGTATAAGCGAAAATGTAAGCATCTAATTACTTGTTATGGACAAGAATACGTTTGGCATTCCTATTACTCAGCTTAAGTACCGATCAGGTTGCCAACAATGGAAAATTTTCTAAGTTGTGTTTGGATTGTGTAATTTAGAATTTCATGGAATCTATAATGCAAGGCACTTGAATCATTGCAATTCAAAATCTTTGCATTTTAAATTTCTTGTTTGTGTAACCAAAGAATTTATAAAATTTCTTGTGTGTGAACATATATATATATGTATATATGTAAGTATGTATGTGTGTGTGTGTATATATATATATGCTTGCACTTGCACATCTGTAAATGTCTATATGTGATTGTGCATGTGTGCATGTGTTTATGCAAGAACTGAGCCCTTTAAAATGAGAGAGGCAATTCTCAAATTTTACCTATTTAGTTGAAATTTTAAATTCTTGCAAATTTATTATATTAAATTATCTTAAAATTTTAAAAATTCAATATCTCCTTATCCAAACAAAAATTTCTTTAATGAAATAATTCAAATACCTGTAAAAATTACTTTCTCCTCTAAAATTACTTCACTTTAATGCAACCATAGACCCCTAAGAAATGTTCAAAGAATTTTTTGGAAGCTGAGATTTATTGATAGCTACAAGTCTAAATAAGAAGCTACATGTGGACCTTGAAAGCTTGAAGCAGTTGAAAAGATGCTTGGCATTTTAAGAAAGGATATAAAGGATGCTTTGCTAAAAAACTCGTAAAACAGTTATATTTTAAGACTAGTTGGATCACTAGCCATTCTGAAAACTCTATGTTAGCCCTAAGGTATTCTGGAAGCCTTGATTTGATTGACCTTGAAAGCTTAAAGTAGTTGAAAAGATGCCTGGCATTTTGAGGAAGGATATAAAATATGCTTGACTAGCAAATTCATAAAACAGTTAAATTTAAGAGACACACACACCCTAGAAGACAAGAGGCAGAGGAAAGAAATATAACGTGGGTTAACAAGTTAACCATGGGTTGATCCTTGGAAGCCCATTTGCTCATTGTTAATTTGTTGACCCAGCCTTCGGTGATTAAAACATGGTTATAAGATAGTCGGGTTAGGGTGGTTAAGTGGGTATAGGGCAAGATTAGTAGCCTAAAGAACAATAGACAGGACCTTCAAGCTGACATTTGACCATATTGGCTTACTCTCTCCGTTTCTTTGCTACCAAACTTGCACAGCTTTTAAGAAACTCTTTGACTTTGGTTTTTAGGTTTATCTATGATAAATAGGTGAATAGGTCTATGATGATTTTTCGTAAATAACAACTTTTAAATACAATTAAATGGAAACTCAAAATAGCTAAATTAAAAAATAAACCATTTAATTATCTGGGACAGCAAGCTAATGATTCAAACAGTGGCAAACAGCTAGTTATAGCCCTTGTAATCTCTTGGCAAAAACCAATGAAGCACAAGACAGATTTTTACACCTTAAGTATAAAAAATAACAAACAATGCAATGGTAGTTAATGTTAGGAGTGTACATGGGCAGGGCAGGGCCGGACATTTAATTGGCCCAAAGCCCTGCCCGTAATTTTATGTCCGTAGCCCAGCTCGACTCGAAGTAGCTTGATTTTAGGGCGAGTTAGGGCGACCCTAATAAGCCTAAAATTTTCTTTTCAGCAAACAGAAAATCAATTATTTAAAGATCAGAAGCCAATTCCAATAAAAAATAATGATATTCAAAATAAAAGTTAATGCTCCTAAATAAATATTTATCAAAGATACTCATCAACCATTCAATGATTTAATTCCAAACTAAAATCTAAAAACAAATTACTAAAAATATTACAAAAACTTAAAACAATAACATACCTCAAAATAAAAAGGGTACCTCTACTGTTGCTTTGCCAAAGTTACAATCCCTTCCAAAGTGTATATTCTTAACATTTCCTATAAGAAGCAAATCATCCATTAGAGAAGCTAAAGTATTAAAGCTACCAAAATAAAAAAGACTTAAAAATAAAAAAGAATGAAAATATTAACTAACCTCACAAGACTAATAATTATTTACTATTGTATCGGCAACAACCGTCTCTATTAAAATGCTAATTATAATCATTTTCAACAATCACTAAATCAATCAATTAAGAATCAAATAAAGGAAAGACATTCTTGAACACATAGCTAAAAAAAAGATCCTTTTACACATCAATATACAAATTCTAGTGATAATAAGTGGACAACTAATAACAAACAACAACCAAATAAAATCACATAATATCTCAAATATATCACACTAAGAGTCATAAAATAGAAAATACAAGGCATAAATTGCAAATTAGAAAAATAAATAAATGCATGTCAATCTTCGTGACACTTGTTCATCTTGAAATCTCTGTAAAAAATAAAATAATAGAAAATTAGAAAGTTAACCTCATAAGCAAAAAATACTTAATACTTAATTTATTCTCAAAGTATAGAGTTTACCTGATTCAATCATATTCTCAGACTCTTCGTATTGATCAAAGTCATGATCATTAAAATTGAATACTTGGGGGGATAGCCAATTTTGGGTATAAATAAGTGTTTCAGTCATCTTTGGTGATAATGAACTCCTAAATACATAAAGCACATGTCCACCAGGGCTAAAAGCAGATTCAGATGCCACAGTGGACATTGGCACGGCTAACACATCACGTGCAATTAAAGAAAGTACTTTATACTTTCCAGCATTGTCTTTCCACCTTGCTAAGATATCAAAAGACCCCTCCTCTTATACTAAGTCAGCTGCAAGGTACTTATCTAACTTTGTTTTTGGGTCACAAGTAAATTTTAATTTTTTTGATGCAAACCATTTGTTTTTCAGATCAATATATGCTTGTATTCTCTCTACTAAATCCCTGCCATTGGATCCACAGCGATCATCATTTTTTTCACTTGATTCATTAACAAATCCCCACAGAATATTGTTCATATAAACGATACAATGTATCTTTGATCTTTCTTTTCATGGTCACACACACATCATAATCAAGATATATATCATCGAAAGCAGTGTTCACATAGGCAAGTTTATACTTGGGGTCTAATACCACCCTTATCACCAATAAAGGGTTCATACTTTCTAGCTTTCTCCAATATTTATCATACTTCTTCTGCATATTGTTAGCCATATCCTCAACAAGAGCATCTGTAGATGCAGCACTGGCTTGCAACATAGTCTAAATATGAGCAATTTTATGAAAGCATGTATTTGAAATCACATATAATAATCCACTGAACTTTAATGTAATATTATAAAAGACTTTTAAAAAATCAATAAACACAGAAACATTACTCCAATCATATGTCATAGGAGGACCAATTCGATTATCATCATCTTTAAAGTAAGCATTATAGGCCTCATTTTCATCTTCCATTCTTTCAAATACTTTTTGAAATTTCATAGCATGTTCCAACATCATGTAAGTGGAATTCCACCTAGTCATAATATCTAAATACAAAAGACTTTTAGACTCTATCTTTTCTTTTTCAACAAAACTCTTGAATTTTTGTAACCTTGCAGGGGAAGATCTAACATATCTAATGACATTTTGAATGGCAGAGATAGAGTTATGCAAATCCTTCAACCCATCATTCACTACCAAGTTCAGAATATGAGCACAACACCTCACAAGGAGATAATCTCCATCACACACCAAACCATTTTAATTTTTTAATCGTTTTTTCAAGTATACCACTGCAGTATCATTAGAGCTTGCATTATCAATAGTTAAAGTGAATGTCTTTTCAATACCCCATTCCAATAAATACTTTTCAATTGCCTTTCCTATGGTGCCATCCTTATGGCTTTCAACTATACAAAAGTTTAAAATCCACTTTTGTAATCTCCATTCTTCATCAATGAAATGAGCTGTCAGGCATATGTAATTAAAATTTTGACTTGATGACCAAGTATTTGTAGTGAGACACACACGGACACAATATTTTTTAACAAATCTTTCAACTTCTTGCATTCTTCCTTGTAGAGTTTTAAACAATCCCTAACAACCATCACTCTTGAAGGAATTGGAAATCTAGGTTCCAGCTGATTCAATAACTCTCGAAACCCATTCCCTTCGACAACTCGAAATGGCATCTTATCACATATTACAAACTTAGCTAGAGTCTTTCGACATTCATCTAGACTATATGTGTGAGGGACTAAAGTTCTTGTAATCCCCCCAACATTGTCTCCGCTAGAGGGCTGGGTATATGTTAAAATAGGTTGATTTTTTATCCTATGTGAGTTTTTCACACATGCTTTTAGATGCCTATTCAATAAATTTGTTCCATGGTTTGTTAGGTGACAAGCATAGGAAGCCTCACAGTATTTGCATACAACTCTATGTTCCCCTCTAGTTTCATCCAGTGGAAGTTTTCTAAAATGCTCCCAAACATTAGATTTGCTTATAGGGGGTTTTGCTCTTTCCACCTACATTTGTAGAAGGTGTAGCAGCAGAGGTTGCAGTAGTAGCAACATCTGAAGTTGGAAAGTGTTAGGTATCGCTAGGTTGGAGCTGAGGCTAGGATTGGGATTGACCTTCAGTTTGTTCAACACTCTTATCTGCCATTTATGCTTTTATCCCTACAATAATTATTCAAAATTTCAAATTCATATGATAATTGGATAATTCAAGTAAATAGCTACTCTAACATAGCATTTCAAAGTTTAATTGTTCTAACTTAAGCAGAAACTTAAATTACATTAATTAAAGTATTAAACATTTGAACATGCTCAGATTAGACACAAAGTGGAGGTAATGATCCTGATCATAAAAGTCACATCCTTAATTTAATATCATCACTCATGGAAATACTGCTTTTTGCTTTCAACATATTTACTTTAAGGGGGGAAAGTTATAACAGAAAGAAGAAAAAGAGCCAGACATAATATGAAACAAGAAACCATTCTACAATCTAATGCTCAAAGTTTCATATATCTCATGAGAATTATATCAAAATAAGGAGCAAATTAAGAAGCATGGAAAAGAAAAAGTAATGCCACACTATTCCCAACAGTCCAAGAAAATAATTACAACAAGCCTTCTGCTTTGTTTTGCTACTATAAATTAGTTGGTAATCATTACTGACTAACAAAAATCCTACTGAAAGTTTCAACTCCTTTATCAATTAAAAATAATATGTTGTATTGTCATGTGTAAAAGGTTTTCCATTTGTTAAAAAGTGAAGAATCAAGAAGTCAATAAGTTAATTCTTAAAACTAAAATGATATAAGCTATTATTTGTTAAATGGTAAACTTTAACTACAGATTATGTTTAGTAGTGAGTCATTTGCAAAAGTACAAGGAAAAAAATTTCCAAATTTAAAAACACTTTCATAAAGAATTAAGGGGCTGGCATACCTGGTATATTGGACTATTTAATATCTCACTCCCACCAACCATATATAAATGTTTATTTGGTGTGGATGTTCCAACTTGTAAGGCCATAAAGAGGTCAATTGCTAATAAGACTCCTCATAAACAAACATAGGCACAGATAGAGCAGGACTCCATCATTATATATATATATATATATATATATATATATATATATATATATATATATCCAATTCCCTTAGGCTTTTCCAAAATGAGCAAGAAATACGGTAGAGCGAGGGAGAGATTATAGCTAATGGGTTCTGAAGGATAGCCCAGTATTCCTATTCTAGATTTCACAAAGGAAGACTTGAAGCCAGGCACCACTTCATGGCTATCAACATGCAAAGCTTCTGATCATGAGCTTCGAAATGGATTGTTCAATTCTTTAAAGAAATTTTACATTAAAAACTATAAATCATTGTCCAGTAATCCAGTCCACTATAGCAAAAAAAGAAAAGCATATATCATAGCATAGGGGGAAAAAGATCTCACACCGAGTAGAAGACTTGTTGAAAATGGAGCTAGATTCGAGCTTGAGGGTTGTGTGAGAAGCCGGTGAGAACAGCTCAAAATAAATCCAAAATCGAGGTGGTCTGCGGCTCTATGCTACACAAGGCAGTCTGGAAGAAGCAAAATGCCGTAGATATTGGCTGGCGTGGCTCAATCCCAGTGGCAGTAAGCAGCAGTTGATAGGCGAAGGTGAAGTCAAACAATGAACAGGAGTTTGGATCTGAAGATGAATATTGAAGAAGGGAAGCGTGATATAAACACTGACTCGTCTTGTACGTACTCGACACTCGTGAGAGGGGCTAAGGCTGGGCCACCCGGTGAATAGGCGAAGTCGAAATAGAAGTCTGGATCTGAAGTGAGGATGAAGAACAAAAGAAGGAAAGTGTCGTGACACGAGGGACTAAGGCGAGGTGAAAGTGTGAAGATGATGGGCTGAAGGCTAAAGCTAGATGCAGAGCTAGAGAGGAGCAGCGTAGAGAGATGATGAAGGCTGAAGATAGAGATGGGCTGGGCCATTGGAGATGCAGTAAAAGGAAAGGTTTGTTGGACTTGGAGACGTAGCAAAAGCCAAAAGGAAAGGCCACGGGGGGAACTGGGGAGGGAAGGCAGCAACTTTAAATTTTTTATTTTTATTTTTATATGTATATCGGGTCCGGCGAGGCATGAATGGTTTAATGGCTCTGCTCGTGGCCCGGCATATAAACTCTAATTTTTTTTAAGCTTTGCCTAATTTATTTTTGGCCTGACCCGACCCTATTAAGCCAGGCTATATCGGGCCCCTCGGGCTCATCAGGTCGATATACACCTCTAGTTAATGTAATGCAGGATAGAAACCAAGGGTCTAGGAAGAGAGAACAAGCACATAAATTTATCTTATAAATTTATCTTAGTTCAGTTCAACAAAACTTACATCTAATTTTCATGTTATACAAGATAGGAGTGTACATGGGCGGGTATAGGTAAGGCTTTGGTCGTGCCCGATGTTCAATCCGTTTTAATATAGGGCAAGGCGGGGTTAAGTCAAGCACTCCAACAATTTTTTTTAATTTATCATAAAAATTATAAAATGACTTTAAAAATTTTTTTATATATAAATTTTTATAAAATTACATTTTATCTTTAAAACATTAAAATTTTGGTATAAATATTTATAAAAAATATATATTTTTATTTTTTTAGATTTGATTAGATTAATATATCTCTTAGGGGCAACCAAAATTTATTATGAAAATTATAAAATAATATTTTAAAAAAAGTATATATAAGTTTTTATAAAATTATATTTTATTCTTAAAAAAATTAAAATTTTGATATAAATCTTAATGAAAAATATTTTTTTTAAAAAAAATAAATTTATTTTTCAAGTCAAGCTGAACCCTTATTGCCCTAAGGGTTGGCTCAATACCCGATCCAACCAGATTTTGTAACCAAACCCGATCTTAAATTTTTAAAAAAAAAAAAATTTACCTAGGCCAACTTGACCTGATTTGACTGGGCAGGGCCAGGCTCGTCGGGTTTTTAGACCCAATGAACACCCTTAATACAAGAGATTACAGCAAGCTTTCTTTTTTCCTTATTCATAAGCATAGTTAAGAAAATTGTACCGAACCGGTCGGTTCTACAAGTTCAACCGGGAATCGATCACTGGTCTGATTCGGTTACTCCAGAAAACCAGTTAGCCAAAGAACCGGTCAAACCGACGGTTGGCCAAAACCAGTCAAAACCAGGTTGAACCGGTTTATCCCAAATTCTTTTTTTTTAGATTTTTTCTTATATAATAGAATAATTCATTCCAAATAAATTTAATAAATTAAAAATAAAAAACAAAAAAAGAGGAAAAATTTTAAATATAAATATTTTTTTTAAAAGAGAGAATATTAAAAAAATAAAATGTATATATCTGACTATTTTTTATACTTGTTTTCTATTATGTTTATGTTCCATTTCTTAGTAACATTTCTCTCAATATCAAAGTATTTAACCAAAATTATTATTTATTATTTATTTTTTAATGATAAGTAGAATATTAATATAATTTAGAAATTATAAAATAATTTTTGTAATATCTTAAAATATATTGAATTAATAATTAAATATTTAAAATTTACTAATATTTATTTTTTACATTAAAAATTTAATATATAAAATTTTTAAAATGTATATTTAATTATTACCGGTTCAACTACGATTCAATCACGATTCAACCAATAAATCGTAAACTAGTGTCTCTATCGATTCGATTTTAAAAACATTGTTCATAAGCAATGGTTACAATTTTGAACTTGTTCACCGATAACGATAAGTTTTACTCATCTCACTTGAAACAAATTATAAGTTGGTTTTCACTTGCTCCCAATAATGAATAGATTTTTTTTTTGTACTCACCTTAAATAGATTATAAAAAAGTTTTCACTTGCCATCTTCTTACAATTTTAAGTTTAGAGAATAATACAATAAAAATTAAGATAAAGAATCCTTTTATGATAGAGGATTACAATAAGGCTCACTGATAAACACTCTCAAAGTGTACATGGCTTGGACACAGCGCAGAAAAATTCAGCAAACCACAGCAGGAAGAATATTGCATAATTTAAGTTTGTTTGTGTTGGGCTACCTGCCTCGATTCTAAAAAACGTCCCTTATATATATATAGTCCTTAGCAACTTGCTTTTGGACAATTTTCAGCCATGAAATTGATTTGATCTTGAATCATTTTCCGCTTGCATGCTTCCTTTTCCTTTTCAAATACAATTTAGTCGTTGGCCTTGAAGGTTTAGTACTCCTTTGGACAGATTGTGGCTTCATTTCAGTTTCCATTTTTGCTCTCGTGAAGAAGTTTTGGGCTTCATTATTTGAACATTTGGACTCTATTTCTCCCTTGATTGGCTTGATTAAATTCCATATATTCTCCTCCGAAGAAGTCAGCTGCCATAACATCTTGATCTGCTTTGATTTTAGCTTCTTAATGTATATGGCCGTTGAGATAACTTGCCCATATGAATGAGAGTTGACTTGCTTTGAATAACAAGATTTTACCTAGATTAAATGGGATAAATTAGCCAACAATCAGATTTTAAAGTAATCCAATCGGCTATGATACAATATGCTTTTCAATTAATTGATTAAATTTCAAGTCAAAGGTTTTGACATCGTCAAAATTGAAAGATATGAATTCTTACAATTTGGATCATCATATATGGCGTGGGATTAAAACAACTTTTAATATTATAAAATTTCAATCTTTCTCTCATTGCAAAGGATCTATTTTGGGATAAAAATATATTTTATTTAGTGAATAACTGAGAGTGTTAAATTGTAAAGCTTTAATCAAAGGGTATTTTTTATTCTATTCTTTCTTATAAGCTCGCCTTTCCAAAACGATAGAAATTATAAGAAGTGGCTCGATGTTAGCGAGCGCGTAAAAATCAACTTGATTGTTGTTGTGACTTGTGAGTGAGTAAGACCATCGATTTTTTTTTTTTCTTTTGACAGTGTGAAACCTTAATATTGATAAGAAACTTGATAAATTGATCATTATAAATTGTTAATTCTTGTTCAACTTTTTTTTTTTTATTATTGAAGATTTGTTTTATAGGCTAATAGGCAAGATTTTCTCTCCTCCCAATATTTCCTAGTCCCTAGGAATCAACTCTGATTCTTTTTAAATTGGATTTTTTACTCATTTTAAAAGTCTGCTCATCCTTTTGACATCATTCAGATTTTATTTTATTTTTTTGAAAAAAAAATAAAAAATAAAAAATAATTTTTCAATTATTAATTAAATAAAATAATGATCGAGATTAAAAAAATAAAAAAAATTCAAAATATAAATTGTTTAAATTAGATTTAAATAGTGTTAAAAACATGAATATGTATTACTCAAGTTGGACTCTTTGTATCTCTAGGAATCATTTTTTTAAAATTTATTTAATGTATCCCTAGAAATCAACATGCGGAGTGCAAGGGTGAATTCTGCATCATAAAATTCTAGGACAGCCACGAATGCTTGACTACCCATATGTGTTGTCCGTGTTCGGGCTTTCATACTCCTCCCTACTTTCCAGTTTTCATGGAGATATCATTTGACTTTCGTTAAAGATTTCTGAGAGTTGGATCTTAGTAGCATTATTACAAACAACATCTTTATTATATGCATCGTTATGTTTCGAAGAGGTCAACCATAATATTCTACATTGAAAATAATTTGAAAAATGTTAGATTAATACGAAGAAGCAAGGTCATTATTAGATCCTAAAGCTAAAATTTTATACGTAGAACTTGTCCTTTGACAGAAAAAATAAAATGTATCTGCAGTTGCACCTGTGATGGTTTTTTTATTAATTATGACATTTACATATTATAAATATCTGATGAAATTTGTTTGATTTATTTTGATTGATTTGGTAGTATTCTTATGTTTAAGAAGTTGCAGTGAAAAGCTGAAAATGATTTCCCAATATGCTGTAATATTGATCTCTGGTAATTAGAAATTACATTTTCAAAACAAATTAATCTCTGGTTAAATTTGGCTACTCTAGCGAAAGTTACAGAATACCAAATGTGCATATAATTATTAAAAGCCACAGTGTATTTGCTTCCTCCTTTTTTGGAGTCATACACCATCCGACAAAGTCTTTCAGCAAGTCATTGTCACCATCATCGTTATAAAACACGACTCAATTAGAAATCAAGTGCACCAAACAACAAGATCATAAATGAACAGCATATTGCTATCTTATTAAGAAAATAACTGTTAAACCATTAAGTAAGTGTTTAGGTTTTTAACATTGATGGCAGCTTTTGAGAAGGGAATGAAGAAAATGTAGTAGGAGACGAAAAAAGGCACAGGAATAGGAAGAATAGTATGTAAGGGAATGTTGGGAGGTGGAGTGGGAGTGACATTAACCAGATTAGAATTGTGCGACTTAGCCATGGCTCTGATACCATGACAGAGATAATAAGTCAAAACAAATAAAAGCAAATAGACTTCTTTTCATATATGAACATTGAATTACAGTAGTATATATAATAGAGAGAAAAGAGTAATCACGTGAGGGTACAATCAGAATAAGAAAATTTTAGTTGTGGGTTTCATTATGCGCTTCATCAGTAGTATTTGAGGATTGGGCCGTGAGATGGATTTGTGACTCAATAAATGACAACTTTACTTTATTTTATTTTATTTTTGATATATTAAAACATTTAAATCTTTAACATTATTCATATTTTCATCTCACGCTTGCCACATGAACTAATTCCAAGTAGTATTGATGAGAACTTTATTAACTTATGCAGATCAACAAGTGAGGCCTGAGGGAATGATAATAATAAGGAATATTTTAAAAATAAAAAATAAAACGTGTATGAATAATTTTATAATAAAAATACGAGTCACTTAAAAACACTACATCCCTTGGCTCGAGTGCTGGACCATAATTCGTTGAAAAGAATTAAATCGCTTTGTCACATTTCATGGGAAGCGCAATTATGGCCATGGCGTGTTTAGGGGGCAACAAGACATAGATTATGTATCTGGTTTGAGTCTTCAGACAAAATTCCGAGACAACAGGCAATGGAAGACACATCAATGATATTACAAGAAAGAAGATGCTAAGGGGACTAAATCAACCAAAAAAAAAAAAAATCCACCAATCCCTTATTTTTCTGAACATCCTTATTGATTGTTGTATATTGAAAATTCAACTATAGTTGTGGGAGTAAATTCTTCTGTTTGCCACTCACATTAAAAGGGTGTTCCATTCGCAGACCAAGACAAGTGGTGGAAAATTTATTATCCATCATGAACAGAGCCCTCTCGCATTTTTAATATGTTATTATAATTTTTAATAAGCCTATTTTTGTCTTATATACATGACTAATAATCTACTTCCAAGTTTGGTTCTTGAAGGCATAGACAAAGACAAAATTACACTTAGCTCTAATAAGATATGACAACCATCTTTAGCCTCATAATACTGGCCACAATATCATTTATGTAAACACGCACCCGCATGCACCAACGAAATATTTCAATTTTTTTTTTATTTAAACTTGACATCATTTTTTTGAGGGCCTTGTTTTACCTACCTAACCCAAGCATCAAACAAATTTGACATACTTTTTATTGTCTTTTGAAGAATATTTTATAATTGACTTTGTATGGGGCATATAAATTTAGAAAATTTAAGCTCAGATCTTATAATAAGTGCTAAACGGTACTTTAAAAGATAGGAGTGCAGATCAACTTAGTTAGCTTATTGAATCTGATTTAATTCAATTAAATCAGCTCAATATTTTCTTTAAAAGAAAACTAGCCAAACTAGACAGGACATTAAACCACACATGTTGGTTAGTTTTCCTTAACTTGAGTCTAATTATATATATTTTAAAAAATTATTTTATAATGACTTATATAAAAATTTTATTTTATTGAGATAAAATGTTATTTTATAGAAATTTATGTAAACATTTTTTCTCAAAAACAAAATATAATTTTAGAAAAATTTATATAAAAATTTTATTTTTTTAAGGATTATTTTTTAATTGTTACAAAAAAATTTTGCCCAAGAAAAAAATTAATTTGGCCATATCAATCTTACTTGACCTAGCTAGTGATATACTGACGTAACCCCGGTCAGTCTGAGTACTGAATTTAAAAAAGAATGGCCTCACACTATATCAAATTGAATACTAAATTAAACAAAAATCTAACCCATATGCACTCATATTTAGAGAAATTAGAGGAATGATATTTTCTAGCTTAAAATTTAAATATACTAAAGCGGCAAAGTCATTGACTACAAAAATAATTTGAGGTCAACAAAAAAAAAAGAAGGTGCGAAAAATTTTTATATTTGTATTTTGTTTTCTCTATCAATATTTTCATATAAGTTCAGTTTATATGACTCATAATTCATATTAAGAAGAGTGCGTGTCTAAAGAGGTATTTTTATTATAGACGTGAACATTTACGGCACCAATTTAGATATAATAAGATAATTTATTTTTGATATTTAAAAAAACATTAATGCTATTCTGTAAATTTATTAGCAATTAAGTCGTGTACGGATTTTTTATTATTTTAAAAAAGTTAATTTTAAAATTAATATTTTTGAAAAAAATCATAATCCCGTTTAATGTTTTCCCCGTGGAAATTTTAAACTGTACATTTATGGACCACTGACTGGCCCACGCCGTCCTTTGCTTCCTCCAACCAACCCACCCACACGGGTTCGGATTTACTGCAGTTAGAGTGCGAAAATGAGCTTGTCATTTTGGCGTGATCTCAGCCGCTCAATCAATCCAAGAGACGATGTGCTGCCACATTGCTTCTGTCATTTCCCTTGCAACAAAACACGACATTTCAAAGCTGAACATCAGAACTCATTTTCTTCTTCCGTCCTCATTGATGCTCTGTCCCAGAAACAGGCAAGGAACACCATCAGCACTCACTTTCATTGAATCAAACTCCATCAGCCATTTTGGCATACGTTTCCCTGGATAGGCATATCTACCCATAAAAAATACTTAAGAATAGAAGGACAAATATAACGAAGGAAAACCAAAATATGACAAAAAATTAAAAACTCAATAATCCATAAAAAGTATAAAACTTCTTTTTTTATGGATTGAAATATTAAAGCTTTTCTTAGACAATTCATTCTTCACTTTGAGACTATTTGAAAATAGGTTCAAATTTTAAAATATATGCAACTGTTCATATAGCAAATGAAGAGGAAGACAATACGACTCAAATTATAGAAAGCCGTACAGCCATTCAGCTCTTTTGCTAAGTTACTTTACATCAATTTTTTACTTTATCAAAATCATAATAGAACATAATATTTAAAAATTTTCAATTTTGTTAGTTAAGTTAATTGTGGGCAAAGGTATAAATATAATTATGTAAAATGATAGATTAAGATGTGTCATAGATATAATAGACCAAGCAGAACTTATGCAAAAATGGTTAGGAATGGAGTTTAATTCAATGGAGGTGAGTAAGGAAAGAGGCTTTAGGAGTTTGGTGGTGTTTCTCGCCTACTGTTGGTATAGAGCATGGATCAGGAAGGAAGAAAAAAAAGGGTTTTGATAGTTAGGTTCAAAATGCGGCATTTTGTTGTAAGGGAAATGATGAAAGTGACGTGGCATCGTTTCGTCTCTTGGATTGGTTGAGCGGATGAAATTGAACCAAAATGACGCTCATTTTCGCGCGTCAACTGCAGCAAATCCAAACCCCACCCACACATCATTAATCACAATTCACAAACGTTTTATTTCCCATTAATTAGCAAATTTAATTTAGTTGTTCAACTTGTCCCGCCAGAGCAGCAAAAGCGAAGCTCCTGTCGTGTCCTTCTGATCATTTTCAAATGAATCCATATCTCTTCCTTCCTCACTACTCGTAACCACTCTCCATGATCAGGAAACGAACCAGAATTCTCACAAAACTGGAATTCCAATCCCACTGAAAGGCCACCCTGGATTTCCAATTTTGTTTTGAAGTTCAGATTTCAGTTGAGTTGAGTATGAATGCGTGATGCTTTGAGCTGGAATTAGGATCTATAAACTCGTCTTTTCTGGGGAGTATAAAATGGGTCTCTGCAATTCAAAATCCTTGGCAAACCTCACACTTTCTCCACCCGAATCCGATACTGAATCACCCAGGAAGAGCCACATACCAGCTAGAGACAACTCTTTGCCAGTTCATGGCAATCCTAAACCCCATTTAAGCTCTGTAAATGAAGAAAACCCTAGCAATGAGCGAAACGAGGAGAAGAACGAACGAGAAAATGGCAAAAAATCACCATTCTTTCCATTCTACAGTCCAAGTCCGGCACACTATTTGTTTTCGAAGAATTCTCCTGCAAGGTCTCCTGCAAATGTGAGCTCGAACTCTACGCCAAAGTGGCATCTCAAGCGGTCGTTCCTGCCACCGTCGCCGGCGAAACACATAAGAACCATGCTGGCCAGGCGGCATGGTTCGGTGAAGCCGAATGAGGTGACGATACCGGAAGGGAGCGAAGCGGAGGTGGTTGCTGGGCTGGATAAGAGTTTTGGATTCTCCAAGCATTTCGGAAACAAGTATGAGGTAGGAGACGAGGTTGGGAGAGGGCACTTCGGATACACTTGCGCTGCTAAATTGAAGAAGGGCGAGCTCAAGGGCCAACAGGTGGCTGTGAAAGTCATCCCGAAAGCAAAGGTTTGCATCAATATGCATAATATTCATCTTCATATTGAACATGTTGCGATTTGGAATGATTTTTGATCTTGGGTTGACAGAGGAACGGAAGCTGCAGCTTGCCACCTAGAATTGAGGCTGTTAATTAAGAAATTCCATTAACGCCTGTTAATATGGATATTCGGTTGACTTGTTAATCGTCATGGAATTGTCTGTGTGTATTAGGCTTTCACAGGATCCAGGGGTGGCAATCATAAATTACTCTTGTGATTTTGTTTAAAACTACATAGAATTGTTGCTGAGGGAAGATTGAATCATGGAAAAGCCATTTATTAGTTTGTGGTTGTCTATACACACTCCAGGTCGAATAAAATCACACACCAATTAAAAAAAAAAAAATCCTGAATTATGCTTTCTAAAAGACGTCTTAAAAAACTCGGCAAAATGTTGAGGCAGATAATATGATGAGTTCTTAAAATCCCATGCTATAATGTCATAAGTTTTTCCCTTGAACGGGCTTCACTGCTTACTGCCCACTGAGGTTCTTTTGTTTCATATTCATTTTTGTTGGGCAAAGTTAATACACGTTTCTTTTTTTTGTTTTAGTTTTACCTTTTCCTTTAAGCATCTTAATTACAATTTGTGAAGCATGGCTTTCTATACCATTTATGTAATTGTAATTTATTTTTTAATTGAAACAACTCTTGCATATTTAAAAACTGGCATGCTGAAAGTACTGCAAATTAATTGAAACAACGCTTGCTTTTTTTTTTTTAATAATTATGATAATCTTTATTGATTAAAATGTTCTGGTTTTAGATGACCACAGCTATCGCTATTGAGGATGTGAGAAGGGAAGCAAAAATATTGAGAGCTTTGGCTGGACACAAGAATCTAGTCCAATTCTCTGATGCCTACGAGGACCATGACAACGTCTATATAGTAATGGAGTAAGCTCTGATTGCGCACTTATTTTACATGCTATTGTCCATCTTTTGTGGCCGTTTGGTGTACACTTGGTCAGGATTCTTGTCTTTCTCTTTTATGTTGATTGTGCAGGAGGACCGTTTGTTTGTAATGAATTTTTGTGACAGCTTTTCTAAAACTCTTGTCATATGCCTCAGGTTGTGCGAAGGAGGGGAGCTATTGGATAGAATACTTTCAAGGTACTTATTTTAGAGGAAATAAATATATGTTCTTTGAAGCATGTCAAAATTGTATGCTGATGATGGAAAGAGGGTAAAAAATGGAACTGATTGAAAGAGACAATATGCTATGATGGCTATAAGATATCTGTTTCCTCTTGCAGAGGTGGGAAATACACAGAGGGCGATGCAAAAGCTGTTATGATACAAATACTGAACGTTGTTGCATTTTGCCATCTACAGGGTGTTGTGCATCGTGATCTTAAACCTGAGGTGAAGTATATTCATATATTTGCAATTTCCTTTTTCTGCATGCTATGATTGAGACATTGAGTTCGGCTTAAGCAGATCAGATGTGTGCAGTATCATTTGTACTACAGCTACAAATATCACTCTCTCCTTCTTCTCCAATAGCAGAGTCCCTTCCCTTAAAAGAAAAATAGAAGGAACCAAAATAGGGTCAATGCTGGTTTATGGCTTTGTTAGGATGCAAAATCTGTGATAGCTTTTATGATTTCCCTGTTTTTAGACAAAAAGAAGGAAAAATAACAGGAAAAATGGTCTGAGAAGAGATTTCTCCATCTATTAGGCTAGTCTTTGATGACCTCTTCAGTAAAATGTTTATAATTTTATGTGGTTCTTGAGTCTTGTTTTCTTACTCTTATCAAGTGTTGACTTCTAAGGATAGCTAATTTCTGGATCAGAACTTCTTGTTTACATCCAAGGATGAAAACTCAGAGCTGAAGGTCATAGACTTTGGGTTGTCAGATTTTGTAAAACCAGGTATGTTGAGTCACTTAAAGCTTTGTTGTTATTCAATATTACTTGGTCTATGGTTGAGACTTTTCATTGTTCTTTATAGATGAAAGGCTTAATGATATCGTTGGTAGTGCATACTATGTGGCTCCTGAAGTTCTACATAGAGCTTACAGTACGGAGGCTGACATCTGGAGTGTTGGTGTGGTTGCATATATTTTATTATGTGGCAGCCGCCCATTTTGGGCTCGGACTGAGTCTGGAATATTTCGTGCTGTATTGAAAGCTGATCCAAGTTTTTATGGACCTCCGTGGCCTTCTTTGTCAGCTGAGGCAAAGGACTTTGTTAAGAGACTACTAATTAAAGATCCAAGGAAAAGAATGACTGCTGCACAGGCATTAAGTGAGTTTCTCATCCTCTTTGGAGACACTGTTTTCTTTTCTCATATATCTATTTTGTTACTTGTATATTGCAGGTCATCCGTGGATTAAAAATTATAAGTATGTAAAAGTACCTCTTGATATTCTAATATTCAAGCTCATGAAGGCATACATGTGGTCTTCACCTCTACGGAAAGCAGCTTTAAGGGTGTGTATGTTATATCATGTAGAACTGTGTCTGCTTTTAACGCTTGATATTGGATGCAAAGGAGCCTTTACTGAACTATATATCCTTTCATGTCATCCCTTTGATTTGAGCTACTGGAACTGTGCCTTCCATCGGTCTCTACTCTTCAACTAATAGTTGTACTATGTCTCTAAGACTTCATTTTGCCATTTTAATTCAGGCTTATAGAGGTGATTGTTACACAAACAATCAAAAAACAAACTGCTGATTTTCACTCCTTCCACAAGGTTGGCTCTTTTTCTATGTATAAGAAGCTTCCAGAAGTATGAATTAATGACAAAAAAATTCCACATCTACTTTCTCTTCAGAGACAGAACAGTTGGATGTTAGCTGGGGCATTGCATTTTTAAGTGCTTCTTTCTGTGTTTGATGTTGATCTTACTATGCATGTAGTATTTTTAATAACAAAATATTCTTTTTGTTGGCACTGAGACAGGCTCTGTCTAAGACATTAGGCCTTGATGAGCTATTTTATTTGAAGGAGCAATTTGCACTTCTAGAGCCAAGCAAAAATGGCACCATAAGCTTGGAAAATATAAAAACGGTTGGTTCCTTTCCAATTCTTCTTATATACAAATATTAAGAGAATAATGTTTGTCATCTCACGCTTTTGAGGTGGTCAGGCCTTAATGAAAAATGCAACAGACGCTATGAAGGAGTCACGCATTCCTGACTTTCTGGCATCAGTAAGTGCTGTGACTTAACTGTGGAATGCCTCAATATGATCCAATTGGCATTTTAGCCTTTACTGGTCATTGACATTGATGATTTCGGTTGGCAGCTTAATTCACTGCAACATAGAAGGATGGATTTTGATGAGTTCTGTGCAGCTGCACTTAGTGTTCATCAACTTGAAGCTCTTGATCGGTGGGAGCAACATGCACGCTGTGCCTATGAAATTTTTGAAAAGGATGGAAACAGGGTTATTGTCATTGAGGAACTAGCTTCGGTATGATTGATCTAACTTCAAAGATGGTTTATATACATGCCTGGGTATACTGTATGCTGATAATATTATTTAGTGAATGTTTTTTGACAAGTTAAGACATCTACCAATTTCCACCTTTAGTGATGTGGTAGTTTGACCAATGTAATTTTGTTCATTACTCATAATCCTGTTTGCATTAACAATTTCTAACAACATAGCAATTTCTAAAATGATCATAAATTTCAGTTAATTGGTTGTTTATCTTTCTTTTCGTTTACCATGTAGTGTACATTATAGTAGAAAAATTGCTGAAAACTATTTTGTGTAAACTTTTTTGTTAATCGTTTATCAATAAATAAAGTTTATAGGTAAATTTATGTTAATTTAGTATTAGTTGTTTAGATTTCAGTTTACCCACGACCAATGTTCATCACTTTGAGATGCAGTAATGGAAATTCATTTCTAATTTATGGCTTTAAATAAATAATCAGGAGCTTGGCCTTGGTCCATCTGTCCCTGTTCATGCTGTTCTAATTGATTGGATTCGGCACACTGATGGAAAGTTAAGCTTCCTTGGGTTTGTCAAATTGTTGCATGGTCCATCTCGAAGTCTTGCAAAAGCTCTATAGAGGGTTTGGAAGGTCCATAAAAGATACAAAGAGGGCTCATTTATACTACGATGATTTGGCCAATAAACTGTTGGTCAACACTCTCAACCCTCATTATGAAGAGATCTTTGCCACTGTCATATTATAACTCAGCATAAATCATCTGAGGCTTTTCTACTTTGTAAGGCTTGAGCTCGTCTACGCTATAGGCATTTTGTATTTCTGGTGTAAAGCTCAGTGTGTTGAGTTGCAGGTGAGATTTTCTAATTGTTGTTAGCTGGTTACACGTGATATTCTGTGACATGTTCCGAGATTCACAATTGAAGAAAGTGTCATTTTTTGTCCAAATGGATTCATTGCATTCCATCCAAGCGGAACAAAATAGGTTGTTGTTAAGGCTTTTAAGGGCTTTCGGGTTTATTGTTGCTTTTGGGAATTTGTAATTTGGTTTTGATGGATGATTTCCTCATCATATAAGGCGCTGACTGCGTTCGTAGTTTAAAAAATATTAAAGCTCTAGGAGAAGCAGCCCAAGTGGAGTAGCTATTCCTGCACTGAAATTGAGGTTGCATTTGTATGAGTATAGCTAATAATAGCAGGGATGTTCCAGAAGCCTGGTTGGCAAAGGAACTGAGAAGAATATACAAAGCTTACTTATGAAATCCAAATAAGGGGGTAAACTAATCACCTCTAGAATCCCTATGCTACAAAAACACTTAAAACAAGCTGAATGTTCTGATGGACAGGTATAAGTTGACCCAAGAAGAGAAAAAAAAAATTGAAACACAGGCATACAAGACTTAATGACATGGGAATGTCAAAATTGGAGGAAGGCTGAGGTTTGAGAATATAAAACTTTCATTGTTCCTGCATTTATTGTAAAGATTAAATGCAATTGTATCCTATAAAAATAAATTGCAAGTCATATTACATATAATAATAATAGTGAAAACAAATTCAATGATATAAATACTTTTAGTCATGTTTTTCTTGATTTGATGAAGAACTTAATTCACAAATTCAATTCTCTAGTCTATAGCTAAGAAGATTGTAAAATGTAGATGAAGAGAGAAGAGGGAGAGAGAATTTTTTAATAAATATGAGTCTTTGTGATAATCAATTAATTGATTCTTTTCAACAATAACTGCTTAAAATAGTAATGTAAAAACTTGTCATTCTCTCATCAAAAGAGGTTAGTTAACAACATATAGATATTCATTAACTCACTAACTAAAATATCTAGCAATTTAAAATTCAAAAACTAAAGTCTACTAATTAGAATAACTTAACTTAAATTTGAGATACTATTTAATTTAATTTTAATTCAAAATATCCCAACAATTGATATAGAATATCGTAAATAAATATTTAATTAAAATAATATTTTAACAAATATATTAAATTAAATATTTCAACATTTTCTCACTGGATTTGATTATAATTTGATAGATAGCATGTTTATGGGTAAATAAACAAATATTATAAGAATCTTGATGGTAAATCTTTTAATCAAACAAATATTATCTTTTATGCATTATTTGTAACATGTTTTTAACTTTATGGGATATAAAACTTTTATGAATAAACCTTAAATGTTTATTTAGGTTCCAACTTACATACTTGTCAATTTCTAATACCTTTTTTGTTAAAAGATTAGCTAGCATTTCTTTTGTCCGAATGTGCTCTGTGACAACTTGATTAGCTTTGACCTATTCTCTCAAAGTTACAAAGTTAAGTACTTAATGTCAATATATTTATTTCAACTTTCACTTTTCTTATTCTTAGTTAAGAAAACTGCAGCTATCTTATCACAATGCATCCTAAAAAGCTAAGAGACTGAGTCCACAATCTTAAGCCCAAGAATAAAATTTCTTAATCATATAATTTGTGAACTTGCCTCAAAACATGATACAAACCTAGCTTTCACAATAGAAGTAGCATCAATAATTTTTTAGCGCTTCTCCAAAAGATAATTCCTTTATCTAGTAGAAAAATGTATCAAAATGTTAATTTCTTCGAATTAACATATCCTGTTAAACTTGAGTTTAAATAACTAACAACTTCTAAATTGTCAATCATTCTATAAGTAAGTATATAACCTTTCATACCTTAAAAGTATCTCATAACATTCTTAGTAATTTTCCAGTGATTAATTTCTAGTTTACTTTGGCATCTTCTCAATATGCCTACAACGAAACTTATATCAAGTCTTGTATAGACCTATGCATACCTTAGGCTCCCTACTATCGAAGCATAGGGAACATTCTTTATCCTTTTTCCTTTCAACTCATTATCGACAATTGAAATAAACCAAATTTGTCATTTTTTATCATAGGTGCCATACTATATGAACATTCTTTCATTTTAAATCATTTAAGAATCTTATTTATATAAGTTTCTTGTGATAATTCCAAGATACCTTGAAACCTATCTCTATAGATTCTTGTGTCAATGATATAAGATGTCTCACTCAATTTTTCATTTTAAAATTCTCAAGTAAGAACTGTTTTACTTCATGTAGAAACCTCAAATCAGTTGAGGCAAGCAAAATGTCATCTACATATAAGACCAAAAATATGATTTTACTCCCATTAACCTTGTGGTAAGTATACGTTGATTCATAATATTTTCAATAAAAGCAAAAGATGCAATTACATAGTGGAACTTGAGATACTATTGTCGTGAGACCTGCATGAGATCATAAATTGACTTTTTGAGCTTACATGTTATATTCTCACTAGTGGTTGAGGTGAAACCCTCATGTTGTTTTATATATACTTCTTCCTTAAGTTTACCATTTAAGAAGGCAGTCTTAACATCCATTTAATATAATTCCAAATTAAAATTGGCTATTAATGCTAAGATGATATGAAGGGAATCCTTCTTGGATGCAAAAGAAAAAGTCTTTCTATAATCAATTCCTTTCTTTTAAGTAAAATCTTTAGCAACCAACCTTGTCTTATATTGTTCAATATTGCCTAGTGAGTTTCTTTTAGTCTTAAAGATCTATTTACAGCAAATTATTTTGGCCCCTAGATAATTTTACAAGGTCCCAAATATCGTTGTTTGCAATGAATTCCATTTTATCAATCATGGTATCATACCACAATTTAAAATTTCACTATTCAATATCTAGGAAATTGTTATAAGGTCATTCTCAATACTTATATCATAGTTAGATTCAATTATGTACATTAAGCAATCACTAGGTATTATTGTTTTTCTTTTCCTAGTTGATTTCCTTAATTTAACCTATTAAGGTTATTCAATAACAGTAATATCTATCACTAGTTGAGGTATCTCTTCATCATTATGAAGTATTCATCATTAATAGTAGGATGATTATACTCCTCATTATTTGCATGATCAACTTGGGTTACTGGAACCTCATCATATTCTATATTCACCTTAGTATAATAGGTGTCATGTAGAATCAATACTCCATTATAGTTAGTGGTAGTCTGTTGTATGTGATTATGCTTATTAACTAAGTCACGTGGTTGACCACTTCCATTAATTATGTCATTTTCAAGAAATTTAGCATTCTTAAATTCTATAAATCTTGTTGAATATGAAGGATAGTAAAACTTGTATTCCTTATATTTCTCTATATAATTCACAAAATATGCAGTGGTAGCTCTTGCGTCTAACTTCCTTTTTTGTGGATTAGATACTCTTATTTCATTAAGATAACGTTCTATATATGTATGATTCAAGTTAGGCTTCTAACTTTTCTAACTTTCAAAAGGTGTCTCAAACACTACCTTTGTTGAAACCCTATTTAAAATATATACTACTGTCTAAAATACATCTATTCATAAGAAAATCAGAAGCTTAGAGTTTCTAAGTATACTTCTTACCATATCCAATAATATTTTATTCCTTCTTTCAGCAACACCATCTATTTCAGGTGAGTTAGGCATAGTGTATTATGCTATGGTACCATGCTCTTGAAGGAAATTAGCAAACAGACCAGGTACCTATCCATCACTAGTGTACCTACCATAATATTCACTTCTTCTATTAAATCTCTCAATTTTAATCTATTGCCTTATATGTTTCTCTACCTTTACTTTATATTTTTTTAAATGCATCAAGTATTTTACTTTTATTATAAAGCAAGTAGATATATATGTATCATGAAAAATTATCAATAAAAGAGATAAAATATCTCTGACCATTTGAATATAAATAAGGACAACATATATCAGTATGTATAGTCCTTAACAATTCCGAACTCCTCTCGGCTCCGTTATATAACTTGTTGGTTTGCTTACCTTTAATGTAGTTAACACATGGATCAAAATTATTAAAATTTAAAGGTTGGAGAACCCCATCCTTTACCAATCTTTTGATTTCTTCTATAAAGATATATCTTAACTTCCTATGTACAAGCTAACAAAATTCTTATTTATGATACATCTCTTAATTTCACTTTACATATTAACATAAGAATTGGCAATATCAACAATAGTATGAAACTTAAATAGATTATTAGATAATAAAATTTTCTTAATAGGAACTGAATCCTTTAAAAATTAAAAATAGTTTCAAAAATATTCAAAGAAAAACCTAAAGGAATTAATTGAGAGATTGAAATTAAATTTCTAGAAAAGTTAAGAGCATAAAATGTCTATCCAAGGTCTATTACATAGTTAAAAAATAAAATTATTTGATAGGTTCTAACAACCTCCACATTCGAGTTTATTCCATTATTAGGAAACACTTTATACTCATTGGGATGTGGACTCTTTATACTAAAAAATCCCTGCAAGGTATTTGAAATGTGGATTGTTGATCTAGTATCAATCCATCATGTATCATGGCAAATATCAATTAAATGAGATTTAAAACACACATTAGATAAAAATATACATTCTTGGCAAACCAAGTTTTTTCCTTAGTGTACTCTTTTAGGATGTACCCCTTTTTTTTAACAGGAGAAGCATCTTACAATTTCTTTATTCGTCACATAAACAGAAGGTATGTGCTTCTTCTTGTCATTCTTCTTATAACCTCTTTTCTTGGAACCACTTATGCTAACTAAATGAGCCTTATTTAGAGCACATCCTCTATCAATTACTAACCTATACTTTTTTCTGTACACACATGGATAATAATTCATCAATAGTCCATTTCTCCTTATAAGTATAATAGGAGGTCTTGAATGCAGCATAATGAGGAGAAAGTGAGTTAAGGATCAGTTAAACTAAAAATAGTTCATTTAGCTCCATTTCAAGAACCTTCAATTAAGAAGCCAAATCCTTAATTTGTATTACATGCTATCTAATCCCTCTTATACCAATGAGTTTCATTATGTACAACTGAGCCATTAGTGCACCTTCAAATGACTTATCTGATGAAGCAAACTGAGCATCAATGGCCTTAAGATACTGCCTGACTGTCCTGCATTCTAGTATGGACCTATGAATGCTACTCTATATGTATTGTTTGATTATCATTATACTAAAGTGTTTTGACCACTTCCAATGATTACATAACATTTTAGCATCTTTGTCTTTATCATCGATAGGTATCAAAGGCTCCTTTACACAAAGAGCAAAATCAATGTCAAGGCATTCCAATTAGATGAGAACATCTTCCTTCCAAGCCTTGTAGTTGCTTCCATTTAAAATGATCTTGTTGTTACTATCTACCACAATTGAGATGTAAATGATGTTGTAAAGTAATTTTAAACATTAATAATGCTTACTGAAAAAGTATAATATAAATCAACTATCACAGTTATCATAAAATATATTTTTATTAATGCAAGTCATACTTGCATAAAATTATATCACTAAAATCTTCCAGTGGACAAAGATATTAGTATACTAAATATTTGTGTACTATAATTGATGAAAATAAATGTATTTATGTTCCCTACTACCTGTGGACTATTTAAAAAACATAATATAACTTTTATTCCACCTTAATTACACATGCGATTATAATTATTTACATGTGAGCTAAGATATATTATAAATATATACTTAATTACAATTGATATATTCAAATCCATATGTAATTCTAATTTCATAATGCATGCATTCTTATGTAAAGGATGTTATGGCTACTCCTTAAATTATATTTGCAAATCAGAAAAATATCTAAATCTATTATGTGCAATAAAAATCTCCATATAAATACACTAATTAGTTTTATCTTAATCAGAGTTTATTTTAATTAATTAATCAACTAAATCTTATGCAATTAATAATTAAAAAATTCTCCCTTAATAATTATTCCATATATGTTGTGAACACCGTATTTTGTCCAGGTATGCTCCAAAAATAATGATAAAATTAAACTAACAAAAAAAATAATAAAAAAAAAATCAAATAGGTCCTTTTAGCCTAATAAACTCAGAGAAAAAAATCAAAAGGAAAAGAACCCAAAAATAAAATTTTTTTTTTAAAAAAGGTAAAAGCCCATTAATCCAAAATTAAAACAAAAAGAAAAATCAAAGAGGGAATAATAGAAATCCAAAAAATGAAAAACAAAAATAAAAAAAGAGACTAGAAAAAGAAAGAAAAAAATAAATAAATAAAGTAAAAACCCACAAAAAAAAGAGAGAGAAAAGACTAAAATCAAGTTAATTTAAAAAAATCATCAAAAAATATTTAAAAGAATAATAATTAAAAAAAAGAAATAAAGGGCAAAAAAAATCATCAAAAGGGTACTACAAAAAAAAAATAATATATATTAAAAAAAAGGGAAGCCAAAAAAAAAAATTAAGATTCTGAAACTTAATCTAAGAGAGCCCGAATCAAAACAAAAATAAAAAAGAATAAGAAGAATAAGAGGATACAAGACCCAAATTCTAAAGCCAGACCTTCAACCTAACAGCCCAAATCTTGAAGCCCACCTACTCAAAACATAATAATTAAAAAAAAAAGGGACCAGAAACAAAAAAAAAACAAGGGAGAGAGTATAGGCTTTTTATCTGAAATCTATTGCCCCTTTTCAGCCCAACAACCAAGCACACACTCAAACTTATTTCTCTTAAAAAAACCTACCTGTTTTTTTTTTCCTTGCACGCTTCTGAAGGCCGCACTCAAGCACGCAATACTGGCAGAAGCACGATGCTGGGGGACCACTCACTGAGGCATGCACAAAGCAAGGACCCAGATGCAAAGAGAATGATAGATGCGTCAGAGCAGAGGGGGGATTCTCCTTTTTAGATAAAAAGGGAGAGAAGACGCCCAAAGAGGAGGAGGGCCAGAGACGTGCACAAGGACGGAGATGAGAGGAGAAAGAATAGAGGATGGAGAGTGAGAAGGAGGCTATTAGAGAGAATAGGGAAAGGCTGGTTTCGGGTTTAGGGTTTTAATTCCGGGTAACTCAGAATAGAGAGAGGACCAGGAACTAAGAAGCAGAGAGCGAAGGGGAGTGGAAGATCAAGATTCAGCGAAATGAGGGACCAGGGTCTTCGAGAGAGGGCGCACGCCCAAAAAAAAAAGAAGAAAGGAGACCAAGAAAGGGTATTGCTAGAGGATTAAGAGGAGAAGAAACAGAGGCCAGGGAAGCATTTTTGGGGATATGAGAGTCATTCTTTTCGGCCCGAGCATCACAAAGGTACATAGTCCCTGCATCTCATCTACTATGTATCCATGATTTGGTTTGGATGTCTGTAGGTAGTTAAAATTATTCGGTAGGGAATGCAATATTTTAGAATTTTAAAATTTGATCAACACCCTCAGGATAGATGGTTTAATTCTGAGATTGCTGCCATTCAAATTGCATCTGGTCAGATAGTTTCCTAGTAGAATAGGATTGCTTTGCTAAGGACAAATTTGATTCCCCCTCTTGTTTTATCTACTCTTGAATTGTGAGTTGTTTGGTTTGAAGTTCTGCATGTTTCTTTGGGTCCTATCATCTTATGGGCTAGCATACAAAATGTGGTCTTTAATCGGTAAGCTGAGATAAAAGAAATGGGTTGGGTGTTGGTCTGAGAATCTAATACCTTGATTTCTGACTGTGGTTTAGTGTTATTTCATCCTGTTTGAACTGGTGGGAAATATCACCTCCTCTTGGTAATTTAAGATAGGGAACGTGACTTGGATTTTTAATCCTACTTAGTGGATTTAGGAGTGATACTATTTAAAGCCTCCTCGCGTTTTTTTTTTAAATCCCAGATGGTATTTAGTTGTGGATAAAAAGAGTTTTAGGACTGTGACCATGTTGGTTTTTTCTTTAGGTGCTTTTTGTATTTTCGAAGCTTTTATTTGCAAAGCCGTTGCATGTAAGTGGAAGTGCGAAGCTTAATTTGGTTGTCATACGGCTTATACCTTGCTTCATGGTTACGCTAGTTGGAATGGATGTCTGAACTAGTATGCTGTTACCCATGTCATTTCAGTTCTAATCACACTTGGGGATGTTAATATGTTGTAAAAGACATTGACCTCAGTCTTGGATTTACTTAGAATGATCTGCTGTTCACAGAGTTAGCCAAATATGGTTGGTGTACGAGTTTAATCATTTAATTTTGTCTTTGTATTCACTGCAAATGCAAATCAAGCTTAGGTTTTATTTGATTATAGGGATGAACATATGATTTTGCAGATTGAACCTTTGCTAGACTCACATATACCTGTTTGGAAGCAAACACTTGGTTTTGATTGAGATGCTTAGCCCTGATCATTGATATATTCATGATATGCTTGTGGATGGATTTGCATTGATAAACATGGTCAAATAAAGATGTCAATGGATTTTGGGAATAAATGCCAATTCTGATGTGTTTGATATGAGCTTAAATTTATATTGTTTGTCTTTTAATTTTAAGTGTGAAGATGACTTACCCCCTTTTGGTTTCCTTTTTTTTCCCCTTGTCATGATGAATCTTGCCACTGCATATTTGTGGTGCTCAAGTATAGAAATTCACATAAAGAACATGCTAATGCTTACATCAAGGGATACATCAAGGCTATGAGTCATTTCTGAGTTCTTGTTCAAAAAGAGGAAGGCAACTCGACAATCAAAGAAGGCTTGTGAAGAAGTAATTACTATTAGATTGGCATTTTATTTATACTTGGAAATATAAGAATAAGTATGTTATTTAAACACAAGACTCATACAATCACAAATAATGCATGCTTGTAAATATTTTTATTACAATTTTATTTCATTTCATTTTTTAGAATAGCTGTGTGGGATTTTTTGTCCCCTCAGGCATATAAGAACAAATTTATAGGTCATGTGTGACAACAAAGCCTCCTTGGTACCTATTTAGGTCCCAATTTTATATTTCAACAAATTTTGGGTTTCAATTATCAAAGTCGAATTGGTTTTCTTTAAATAAATATATTTTTTTAAAAAAGACAAAACCAGACAAAAAAAAACAAAAAAAAAGTAAGTAATAATTGAACTTTTTAAAACTTATGAACTTTTCTCAAGTTTCTTTTAATAAAAATATATTTCATAAAAACAAAAAAGACATAGAAAGAGAAAAATGAAAAAAATAAAAAAATGATAAGTAAAAATTAATTAAATTCTTTTTGTAAACTTTAGAGCTTTCCTCCAACTTTCATTCAATAAAATTAAAAATTAATATATGCTTTATAAAAAAAAAAAAGGTGTTGCAAAATAAAAAAAAATCAAAAATCAGAAAAAATAAAAAACAAACAGAAAACAAGAAAACATATAATAACAAAACAAAGTATTGAAATATATATATTATCAACAAAATAAAAAAGATCAAAACACAAAATCAATCAAAAATTAAAAAAAAAAAAAAACAATCGAAAAAAAGGGAAAAGTGAAACAAAAATAAAAAATCAAGATAAAAAAATAAAAAATTAAGAACAAAAATCAAATCTAATAAAAGAATTTCATTAGAAAAAAGTAAGAGAAAGAAGAAAAAAATGACCATGAAAAAATGAAAGTCAAAACAAAAAAAAATCAAAAGTCAAAATAGAATCAAATAAAAATTAAAAAAAATCCTTTTTAATGTCATAAAAAAATTAAAAAATGAAAAAACAAAAAATTAAAAGAAAAATCAAAACAAAAACAAAGACAAAAACAGAATAAAAAGAAAAGAAAAGAGATAAAAATAAAAACAACAAAATAAAACAAAAAACAAAAAATAAAGAAAATGGGAGAAAAGAAGAGGGGAGAGTAAAATCAATTCTGCCTTTTACAAATAAAAACACATCAACCAATCTCAAATTCATTTTGTTTGCAAAAGTTTAAATGATTTTTACTCTCTTTCTCTTTTAAAAAAAATCAGATAAAAAAATCAAAATTTAAAAATCAAACAAAAGCAAACAAAAACAACAAAATAACAAAAAACAAAAACAAAATATCAACTAAAAGATAATTTTCATTCCGAACTACGTGAATTTTGATCATTCCCAAGGGTACGTAGGTTTTACGTTCACATTCTAGGTCAAGTCCGCCTTTGCAAATAAACATTTTCTCTTAATTTAATTTCTTTAATTTCCTTTAATTTTATTTTGCATTTAATTTTATTCCTTTTATTCCTTATTTTACTCTTTAAATTTCTTTTTGTTTTATTTTTAATTTTCTTTCTTCTTTTTATTTTGAATTTTATTTTTCTTAAATTTTTTCTTCTGTTTTTGCATGTGATTGGTTAGGGAGAATTAAAATAGAATAGAAACCATATTAATTTTGCACAACTAACTTAGGTAACTGTTCTTAGGAATGGGTATAGTGGAGTGCCTAACACCTTCCCACTTCCCTACTCACAATCGATTTCCGAATTCGAATCTAGTTCGCAGACTATTTTTCAAACCAAAAAGGTTTTTTTAAAGTTTTACCTTTTTAAAAAATAAAATTTTGGTGGCGACTCCTGAAATCTATTTCGATTTTAATTTTGATTTCGGTTTTCGTTTTCATTGAAGATCAAAATTTTCTTTTCAAAGGCACCACATGGTTGCATTTTCGAGTGTGACATATGTGCTAAAGAGTTTGTCTAAAATAACCCTATATTATTTAAACAAAATTAAATGGTACTGAAATAATTTTATAAAATCCTAAATGTGTCAAAATTGCCTAAATAAATTTTCTATAAATTTATGTAAATTAAATAATACTAAATAACAATTTTGTAAACATTCTAAATGTGTCAAAAATTTGTTCAAATGATTTTCTTTAATTATATATAAATTAATTGACACCTATTAATTTAATTCATAAATTAATTTTGGTTCAAAACAAATTTGGATTAAAACATAAATAAAAATAACCCTATATATCTAAAATTAAAATTTGAACATAATTTAAACAAGCCAAAAAACAAAATTTGAAAAAAATAATCCTAAAATGACAAAAAATGGACTAAAATAGATTTTGTTTAAATATGACATTTTCTGGCCTAATAAATGGCCCAACACTTTTTTTTTAGTGTTTTATGGCCTAAAAATTAAAATGGATATAAACCTATAAATAAAAAATAAATAGACCAAAACTATTTGGCCCATAATTTAAACAAATAAATAGACCAAAACAAAAAATTAAGCCCGACACAACAAACCTTTGATAAAACAAAGTGTTCCATTAAAAGGGATAAATGATGTGTCATTTACGACACGCCAAAACGTAGCCAGCTTATGTTTTAAAACAACAAGTCATTTTGGTTGGTGAGCAAAATGACTTGTTGTTTTGGTCTTTTTTCTTCTCTAATTGGATTAGCTTGACTTGACTCGACTCGACTTGACTTAATTTTGAACATACTAGGAAAAATTGACATTTTCTCGCTTGTTTTGGATGTGTTTTGGAGGATTTTTAAGCCAAAATGTTCAAAATCTCATAGACTATTAATTTTTTACCATTATTAAACAAAACCATGCCAAAAATTTACATATCTAATATACACAACTTTCAGTTCTTTATGCACAGTTGTGTTTCATAACTACAGCATCCTAAACATACAATCATCTCATTCAATTATAATTTTGAACAATAACAAACCACATATGCACCAAGAATTACCAAACAAGGTGCATAATTATTATCCAAATATACAAATTCATGCACAGCAACTCTATATTTGAGAGCTTGCTACCTTATTTTTAGGCAAATCATATATATATTTTGATTCATATTCAAATGTATAAAATGCTAATCATATATGTGTGTGTGTGAATTAAAATTCATTCTTTTATAATTGGAATCATTAATTTCAATTTAATAAAAAATCCTAATTAATTAAACTTAAATGAGAAATTCATAAAATCTCTACTCTCATAAATTAGGATTCATAAATATATAGCAAGTAAGGACTATCATATTTAGGCCCTTGATACCACATGTAAATTTTAAATGCAATTTCATTGTACAAAAATAAATTGCAAGTCATATTAGATATAATGGTAAAATAACATAAGCAAATTCAATGATATAAATACCTTTATCTATGTTTTTCTTAATTTGATGAAGAATCTAATTTACAAACTCAATTCTCTAGTTTGTAGCTAAGAAGATTGTAGAATGAAGATGAAGCAAAGAAAGGAGTGAGTGAGTGTGAGAGAGAGAGAGGGGGGAGGGAGATAGAATTTTCTTATAAGCTTTTGAGTTTCTAAAATGATTAGTTAGTTGACTTTTTTATCAAAAATATTTTAAAGTATTAACGTAAAAACTAACTATTTTTCCATAAAAAAATATCAATTAACAATGTGTGGATAACTCTACTAATTCATTAACTAAAATATTTGACAATTTAAAATTTAAAAATTAAGAACTATCAATCAAAATAATTTAATTTAAATTTAAGATATTATTTAATTTAATTTAAATTCAAAATTTCCCAACAACTAATATGAAATTTCTTAAATAAATATTTATTAAAATAATATCTTAAGAAATATATTAAATTAAATATTCCAACATTTATATGTATAATTTGATTTGATAATCAAAGGTTGATATAGATGTTTCTAACGTATGATCATGCAATGATCTTAATGTTTGTTTTTGGGTACATATTGCATCATATCACTAAAGAGTTGCCAAATTATTCCTTTTGATTAAGAACTTTGCATGTAGGAGAACAGATAGGTGTACTCACAGCCTATAAAATCCTTAATACAAGAACAATATAACACCAACAATCCAGACCCATTGCAATGCCCAGAGCACTAAGAACCATATTTTGGTTTTATGTTTGTGGTGGCCATGACTACAAATGCACGTAAAAACTTATAAGCAAAACAATTAAGTTATGTTCATTTTATATAATCAAATTGCTTTTAATCAATCTATAAAGTTTGCCTTATATATGTCAAGGCTAATGAAAATTGTTAATAATAAGACTCTCTGAAATTGTAATAATCCTTTATCTTCCTTTTTTCCTTCAATAGGTTTTCTACTGGAGTTTCTCTGTTTACCAAAATATATGAACAAAAAATATATTAATAAATCTAATATGATAGCAATATTTGTCTAAAATTTTTTTTCACAATTTAAATATTAAGTTTTAGTGTTTAACTAATATGAATGTTTATAATTAACTGAATAGTACTAAAAATTCCATGCTAGTGCCAACGAAGGTTTCAATCCTCACATTATGACTTGAGATGTGTAAATTCCTAATCACGATATGTTGTGGAAGCATAATAGAACAATTTGGATTAGTGTTTTAAAATTCACACTAACTTAATTTATCAAAATTAAGACCTCACTAAACAAATAGTCCTTAGTTGGTTAATTGAGAAACTATTTTGACATTTAAAGTGTAAGTAGACACTCATTTAAAAGTGGCACTCTTTTAAATTGGATTATTGGATAATATAAATTTTCTATGATGAATAAATTATCGAATGGAGTTTTCTTGCAATAATGTGAACCTTTTAATGCATAACTTAAATATTGTTTAATTTTTTAATTATAGTTCAATCATAAATATAGATTAAGAGAATACTGAATTAAAAGAAAAAAGAAAAACTTCTTCTAAATTAGATTTGTTCCCCAAGACTACGTGTGAGACTTGTTTAAACCTTTTAGGATCACCAATGACTTTACAAAGTTTCTTGCACCATATAAGTGTTAAACATTTATATATATATATATATATATATATATATATATATATATAAGCATGCTTGAAAATTGTTTACAATGTTCTGAAATAATCTTAGAATCCGATTTTCCAGGAATTAAGTGCATATAGCCAATTGTCAGTTGAAAATGCCTATGTTGAAGTTAACTTAAAGCCTAAAGTGGGGATGATATTTGATGCCATAGAACCAACTTGAAAGTTGTAGGTTGATTATGATGAGAGAATTGGATTTGAAGTTAAGAAATTATACACCAATAAAAGTGAAAAAAAATGCCTCTGTGTTAACTTATAGATTTGTTTGTTATAAAAAGGGAGTTTGAGGTAAAAATAAAATAAGTCATCCAACTATCAATTCTTAACTAGAGACCATAACTAGTTGATTAGTAATAATAAGAGCCATGCACATTAGTGAAAAATTTAAAGTGCATGAGTTTAAGGAAAAATATAATCATGAACTTTATCTCCTAAAAGCTATCAATATGTTGGCATCTCAGCATAACTTATTTAAGGCTTAGGCCTATCAAATTAAGTTGGCAAACGATTTTGGATTTTAATAATGATTTTTGTTTAAGTTGATGAGTAGGTAAATGAGAGGAAGAACTAATCTAGGTTATACCTGCTTAGATCAAAAGGATTATTTGCACACCAAAAAAGAGAGGAGATTGATATACAAGGAAGTAGAATGTTTGTTACAATACTTCCAATGAGAGCTATTAGAAACTTCAGCATTTTATCACCTGTATTGAATGGATATAGATGAACAAATAATAAATACATTTTAGGCCAATGTAAGGATGATTATTGATTATACTTACTTCAGTAATGTGATTGCCTTGATACAACATATTATATCAATTGTCAACATAGACAACTAACTTTACTCTTTGAGTTCAATCATTATTGAGAAGTGGTGATTTTTGAGATAACATTGTTGTATGATAAGATGATTGAGTCATTCAAGTGATTGTTCAAATTTTTCTTATAAGTCTATCATAAAAAAAAGAAGTTAAAAACTATTTTTATTGATCAGGATTAAACAATGGCCAGAGTAATAGATGAGGTGATGCTCGGCATATAGCATAAACAATGTACATGGCATTTGATGTGAAATAGCACTAAACACTTTGGCAAGTTGATAAAAGAAGACTCTTACTTCTTAAGTGACTTCAAGACTTGCATGGATGAATACGATGACAAAATAAAGTTTGAGCAGGTTTGGAGTAGCTTGCTCTTTGGGTATAAAGTGCATGATAATGCATGGTTGAGATCAATATATAGCAAACAAGAAAAATGTGCTGCTTGTTACATAAAAAAAGCATTCACACTTGACATTTAGAGTACAAAATTAAATAAGAATGTGAATTTGAACTTCAAAAGTTTTATAAAGTTAGACTTAAACATCCTTTAATTTTTTAAATACTTTGAAAGATTGTTGGAAGATAAAAGATACAATGAACTAATGTGTGAATTTGACTTGTTTCATGAATTACTGAGATTGAAAAGTTAGCATTTGCCTATGTAGCACTCGCTTTTATAAATTTAGTCTTTCACAATTTTTGGCTTGTTCCAAGAAGAGTAGAATGAATATTTAATTGCATATGTGAAGTATAAGAATGAGCCTCTATCATCTTGTCAACAACTCCTAAAATCAATGTCTTCTCTCAACCATTTATGATTTGTATAATTGATGAAGGCACCATTCAAAAAATCACTATTTGTTTGCCTTCATTTAATAATTCAAATTTTTTCATTCACTTTATAGAAATATGATGGGGACCAAAGTAGTATAAAATATTAAAGTTCTACATCAAATAGCATAGACTACTTAATGGAGTACTTAAGTAGAGTGATTCTTCTATCTTATTAATTAGCTTTTGGGAGAGGATTTTCCACCTCAATTGGGTTTTTATCAATTGGTATCAGAGTTAGTAGTCAATGGCTCTAAAAAAAGCTACTTGCAGAAGGTTCTATTTAATAGAAGGCTAAGTGAAGTGCCATAAAATGTAGTCATTGAGACATCGACTTTTCAAAGATAGCTAATTGATGAAATCTAAGGTAGTATGAGATGCTAATGCCTCACATTAAGTAATATAGGTTGTTTAATAAAGTATTTAAGTAGGGTGGTTCTACTATTTCAATGGCTAGCTTTTAGAGAAAGGTTTTCTATTTCATTTGGGTGCCTATCAAAATACATGCTACTTCGCACCAAGTGCAACCTAGATTATCTCATTCAACAGCTCTTGAAATCAATGCCTTCCTTCAAATATATTGTAATCAATTTTGTTATACTAGTTTCTTGATGACAAGCTTTAGTGAATACTAATTTTTTTTCTTAATGTCATATAACTAGTGATATAAAGTTGTTCATGTGGAATATAAGCATTGCTTGATTATCTTGTACATCACTTGTAGTGCTAGGCCTTTATAGTAATGTTACATATTTGAATAGTTTAAAGAGTTGATTAATATGGAGTCATTATAACTTTACTATGTGTTTTGTAATGCAATACATGTTGACACTATTATGATAAAAAGTATGTGTTTTTGCTATGTACAATATATCAATAGAAATGTAAACCTTTATTATAAGAGAAGAAAGAAATATATCATTTTATTGCAATAAAAAAATACAATTTTATTATAGTTGAAATATGTTAATATACAACTTCATTACACCATAGAAGTTTATACAACTTCATTATAACTCTATTACATATATTCTAAATTTATTTATACAGTTTCATTATGCTATACATGTAACATAATACATTTTAACTCATTTCATAACATTCATAAGCTTCACATTATCATTTTTATGAGAACACATGAAAAGGGAATGAAAATAATGAGTTTATTTATGTTGCGTCATACTTAAAAATTGTAATCGATATCATGTGGACCGTGTGAGTTCATACTATGCATCTTCATGTTTAAATACATCATTACAACTCATTTGCATCACAAAATTATGTTTATAACTCATGGAAACCAAAATGGAACTTAAAATCACTAAGTGTATTTTTGGCCAAATTTGTTTCCTTTTTTTACCAAACTTTGAAAAATCATAATTAAATTTAAAAAAATTGAAATCATTCAATCTTAGTCATTTTGGAAAGTTTTGGATGTTTACTTTACACTAAAAATATGCCCAGATCATGACATTCATCAAAAAGGATGTTTGACATCCCAAATTGTCCAGATGTCAGACTGAATTTTGGAACTGTCACAGAATTCTGCAGAAAATTTTGAAAATGTCCAATTAATTTTAAAAAAATCCAATCTATATAAATAATACCAATCTGAAAAACTGTAGATGTTAAATAGATAGGAAAAATATCTCTAGATTAGTTCATCAAGTCCAAATCTTGGAATTAAAAAATAATAATATTTCTGGTCGGGCAAAATTATTGATACTGGATAGAAATTTCAAAAATTCATATCTTCCTCTCTAGACCTCCAAATAAGGTACTTCTAGTAGTCACTATGATTGTCTAATTTCTTTGTATAAAATTTCATGGCAATTGGACATCATTTAAGCTTCGTGTGATAGAATGCAATTTCAGACCAAATGAATAGTATAGCAAACCAGAAACTATGAAAATTATCAATTTTGAAAAATCATCAAATATTTTGTAGATCTTTAAAAATTATTATCTTTAACTTCCCAAAAAGCTCTCAATAAAATCTAATTACATGTCAAATTTCAGATCAAGACTAACTCATTTAGCTAAAAAGTAATATAGGGTTTTATTATGGTCAAATTTGACTCCATATGGGGTACCAAACTTGCCAAATAGCTTTCTCTTGGTGTTGGTACCTTTTAAGCAAGTCTAAAAGTACATTTAAGACTTGTGTGAGCTACCCAAATGATCTCAAATCTCGTACATCTCATTTTGGCCATTCAACCCACACTTATGCACATTTCCATCAAACTCTCAAATTGCATATTTTGACATTACATACTCTAAATAAATGGAAACTAAAATGGAAGTTAAAATCACTAAGTGTATTTTTGGCCAGATTTGTTTTCTTTTCTGACCAAACTTTGAAAAATTATAATTAAATTTAAAAAAAATTGAAATCATTTAATCTTAGTCATTCTATAAAGCTTTTGATGTCTACTTTACACTAAAAATATGCCCAGATCATGGCATTCATCAAAAAGGGTGTTTGACATCCCAAATTGTCCAGAGGTCAAACTAAATTCTGGAACTGTCATAGAATTCTGCAAAAAATTTTGAAAATATCCAATTAATTTTAAAAAAATCCAATCCATATAAATAATACCAATTTAAAAAGTTGTAGATGTTAAATAGATAAGAAAAATATCTCTAGATCAGTTCATCAAGCCCAAACCTCAAAATTTAATGGAACAGTACTTCTAGTCGGGCAAAATTATTGATACTGGACAGAAACTTCAAAAATTCATATCTCCCTCTCTACACCTCCAAATAAGGTGCTTCTAGTTGGCACGAGTCACTATGATTGTCTAATTTCTTTGTATAAAATTTTATGGCAATTGGACATCATTTAAGCCTCGTGTGACAGAATGCAATTTCAGACCAAATGAATAGTACAACAAACCAGAAACTATGAAAATTGCCAGTTTTGAAAAATCATCAAATATTTTGTAGATCTCTAAAAATTATCATCTTTAGTTTTCCAAAAATCTCTCAATAAGACCTAATTGTATGCCAAATTTCAGATCAAGACTAACTCATTTGGCTAAAAAATGATATAGGATTTCATTATGGTCAAATTTGACTCCATATGGGGTACCAAACTTGCCAAATGGCTTTCCCTTGGTATTGGTACCTTTTGAGCAAGTCTAAAAGTACATTTAAGACTTGTGTGAGCTGCCCAAATGGTTCCAAATCTCGAACATCTCATTTTGGCCATTCAACCTATACTTATGCACATTTCCATCAAACTCTCAAATTGCATACTTTGACATTATATACTCGAAATAAATGCTAGAGGTCATACATTATATTCATACATTTAAACATTACATAATAACATATTTACACATGTCTCAAGGGTCATAGATCATTTATAATATCATATACATTTTGAAGCATTATTATGGATTCAAAAACAATAAAACTAGATGTATAGTTGTCAATATTTCTCCTTCATTGTTGTTGGCTCCCATCACTATAGCCACTTGGTCCACCTAGCATGTTAGATTATTGAAGAGGAGGGAATGAGATTCAAAGAATCCCAATAGCTCATCTCCCTTTCAATCATACATAATACATGTAAAGCAAGCCTTGAAAATGCATGCATGGATATAATTGATGTTATGAATATTCAAAAAGAAAGTTTAGCATGTGAATAAGTCATACAAGATATTCAAGAGCTTACTAAGTAGATAGATTGGCCTCACCCTTTTCCTCATGGATTTTGGACTTGCCTCACCTATTCTTTAAGAGATTCTTGGACTCAACCATACTTTTGGGAGCCCACTTTATTTTTGGGAGACTTTTTACTTTGTCTCAACTAATCTTAAGGGTTCTTGGCTCATTTTCACTATAGTTAAGAGTTCTTGGCCTCTCTATACTCAAGCAAACTCAAACAAATATCATAATATCATTTAGAAACATAATATGTCATCATGAAATCATGGCATATACAATTATGTTAGTATACTTTTCATGACTTGAAAATACAAATACACATATTTTAAAACAAGCTAAACACACATCCATGCATGAGAGAAGGTGGAGAGAGCTACCTTGCACATAATTACACACTTTTCTCTTTGGATTTAAGCTTCCTCTTTCGTTCACACACCCAAAAATTTGTGGAGATGGTTTCTCTTAGGCTAGATACAATTTATGGAAGCCAATTAGGTTCATAAAATAATCTCTAAGGCTATACAACTTGTTTAGATGCTCGATTGCTCTATAAGTTCTATTATGGTCCATAAATGCACATAATGAAGTAGCACCCCTCAAATAAATTCTAGTCTCCATTATTTCCTTTCAAATATGATTCTTGACTCCTTTTAAATCTCTTGGAGTCATCACACAATTAAAACAAAGAGCCTAACTACATGTTGCTTCTTTAGGTCATAATATGGAATCTAAGGCACCAATTAACTTTCCATGGGTTCTAAATTTTTACCAAGGCCTCCCCTCATATTCATTCATCATATATGACACAAAAATGGGTTTGAAAAAAATTTAAAACTCTCTTAGCTACTCCATCCATGCTTGGCCAAGACATAGAGCAAGTTTGGCCTTTTTGGAGCTTTCTTTGTTTTCTCAAGGGGAAAAGCATATGGGGAGCCTCTTAGGGATTCTGGGAGCTTATTTAAACTCTTATTTAGGCTTAGAAATTATCACAACAAATCAGAATTTGGAAGGTGCATACAAAATCCTAAAATTTGCATCTTGAAATCTCAGGGTTTTTTGATAATTCCCTTTATATATTCTTAATCTTCACACTCTTTTTCTTTAGATTCATACTTGGTTTTGCCTAAAAATCATCTCTTCCTAAGGTTTTCTCAAGTGGGGCGAAATGGTGGAGAAGGGGATAAAAAATGACAACCATAAAAAGAGAAATTACCTTGTTTTCTTATTTTTTTCTCACTTGAATCTTGTGTTCTTTGAGATCCTATCTTCAAATCCAAATTTTTCCCTCAATATCTCCTGTAAAAAAGATTTATAAACTTGATTATAATCATAGGAAATAAAAAAGAATGGAGGAGAAGAGGTTTGGAAGAGAAAGAGCATAAAAAATCATGAAAATCCATACCTTTTACCTTGAATTTCTCCTCCTTTTTTTCCTCCTCTTATGCACCTCATCCCCTAGGGTTTTCCTCTGATTTTGGGTAGAACATAGTTATACATAATGAAGGGAGAAGAAGGGTGCATCATATCTATAGATGGGAGGAAGTTATACTTTTCAAAAATTTTCATTTTGCCATTCGTTCTTGGCATTTTCGTTTCTCCTTCATTTTAGCTCCTTTTTGAAAATCATCTTTTCCATTATGAAATTTAAGTTCTTAATTTAGGAAAATACCTTTGGAATCACTCAAATTGGAGTTAAAACCTTCTCGAACGAATTAGTCAAAGTTCAGGTCAACCGACGTTAGAAAACGTCCACCGGAGGTGTTTTAACTGTCTTGGAGATTTACATAATTTTCAGGCCCTTTGAGAATCCCAAAAAACTAAAAACTTTCATTTAAAAAGCCCTCCTGTGTGAATTTCAAATTTTGCTCAAAATTACGAAGATGCCATTACGATTTGTAAGCTTTTTGTAAGAAATTATTTCTTTATTCTAGCTCTATTTTTCTTTCCGTTTGATCTTGGAATTTTCATTTTTAGGAGTCTAGAATGCTTCCCAAATTTTTTAAGACCTTAACTACATCATTTCGAGAGACTTCCTTTTATATCCAGTGAGTTTCGTTTGTTAACGAAAAAACTGTACTTACGTTTCTCACATTTTCTTTCGTTTTCAGAGAACCAGATGTTACAATACAAGTCTATAATACACTTCTGAGGTCTATTTCATTACAACTTCAGGTCCTCATACTCATTTTCCAATTTCAAAACTCTCTTTAGGCTAGCTGCTTGCATTTTTTTTATCTTAGTTAGAATTGTCTTCATCTAGTTTGGAATTTGGCTTCAAATGTCCTATCTCAATAAGTTGCCAATACAATAACTTAACCCATACGTACCAAAAGTCTTAGCAAAATATGGGATACTACATGATTCTTTGTATAATTCACAATTATTTTTAGAATTTGCAAGTTATTGAGCTATTGCATAATTCAATGTTATTGTCTATGTTATTAAGATATTACACAATTCTTTTTAAAGTCTAGTATATATGCAACCAAGCTCAAAACTAGTCAAAAAAATATAAGACATTAGTGACCTATGCATTGAATATATGCAAACAAACAAGCTTGAATTGAGTCACAATTATGACTCAATTCAGGCTTCAATGGATCACGAATAAAGCAAACCAAGGCAACTTCAATGCATCAATACAGGGCAAATCTTACAATGAATGATTGAATCGATCAATGTTGGTTTATCTGTAAGAAATGACAAAACTAACTATGTGCAACCTCAAACTAACGTTATTACATGTGCCAACACAATTGTCATAGTCAAACACAAATTTTGTTAGACCATATATTTGAACACCAAACTAGTTGCTAACAAGACAATACCTCCATCATGTGTCTAAGAAAATTAGTTTAGTGATATACTAACAAGTTTTATATAAATATAGCCATAAACAAATTATACATTGATAATAGATTTTAAATTTTAATATATTAAAATTATATTAAATATATTTTTAAACCAATTAATTGTTAATCTAAAGTTTAAATTATTTGATAATAATCTTGTAATTTTCTGATATTTAAAATTTATTTATATTTGTTTTTATATTAAAATTTTAATATATAAAATTTTAAAAAATATATTTAATTATTATTAAGTTTAACCATAACCAAATCAATAAACCTCTGCGATCTGATTTTAAAAACTGAGGGAAAGTGACAGATCGATGGAGATGTACTCGAGTGTGAGATCAAAGATGTCTGCTTCTAGGGTTTTCATTCAACACACTGCATTTTTGCTTTCCCTTTTATCTCCATCATTCGCTTTATCTACGCATCCAAGTCTGCTACGTTACTATCCACCAAGTGAAACGCACCGTTCGATGGTGCGCACTTCAAAGGCAATTTAGTTCAGCCGATTTGGACACCTAAGCTTAAGCGGTTGTGCTTGCCTTCTGCTGCATTAAAGAAGGTTCACCTTTTGTTGGTCTGATCACATTCGTACATGGATGAGACGAGAGGAAAGCGCGCCATCGTTCTTCTCTCTTCGTCCTCCTCTGAAGAAGTTGATGATCACGACATCGAAGACTCACTCAGCGACGACGACGACGACGACGAGGATGACAGGGAGGGGCAACATGAGGATGACGACGATGAAAATTCCGATGACAGGGATGATGAGTCCCTCTCCAACAAAGTTGTCGCCCTTCTTCAAGGTTTTTCTGAGGGTTTCTGTATATCTCATTTCTGCATTCTAACAAATCAGTTTATTTATTTCAAATCAGTTCTTAGTTACATGAATTGCTCTAATTCTTTACTCCTTGTGCTTAAAATGAGTAACGAGACTTAAATCAATTTGTTAATGAAGTTTGAAAACCACTCGAGTGAATTTCTTTTTTATAATGATAGTTTATTGATCATTGAATCTCTTTCTGTTTTACACCTTTTCGTTTCCAGAAGGAAATGATTTAGAATCTTTGAAATTAAAGGAATGCAAAGCATATCTGCGGAAAAATGGCCTCAGACTGGCAGGGAATAGAGCTGTTTGTATTAAGAGAATAAGGGAGCATTGGAGGTAATATTTTTCTAGCAATCTAAAGACGTATATTGACTGGGTCTTTGAACTTTAGTTAACTATTTCCGTGGCCGCCTTTTGTGACGTGCAGAAATATTTATCTGCGCCGATAGTTTGTGATGCCTTTTTCCGATATTTAATTTAGAAGCTGTGGTCATAATCATGAATTTTAAGTTTTGAAGTGGGATGGTTAATGCTGGCCGCATAAAAGTCAAGCATATGGTTGCTACCTCCCTTGCAGGTAGCAGTGGAAATTGTGGACTATGGACATATATGATGGTTATGAAGCATACTTTAGTTATCAAAATTTAAATGCTCAATATTTTGGTACTGATGTCTTTGTTTTAGCTAAGAAGCATAGATATTGCCAGATATGACAATTTAAAGCATCAAGGTAGTTTTTGAAGTGTCACATAGTGTCTGATACAAGTTTTGGAAATGTGTTGGAAATGGACATTGTTCTTTCTGTAAATATCTGTACTTTATACTAATGAGTGAAATTTTTTTTTCCTTATCAAAAAAAGAAACAGAAAAGAGTAAGATGTTGATTCTTTCCAAAGAAGATAGGACTTGTTAGTTTTATTAAATTTTCATAAGACTTACTATCTGAAGAAAAGCAACTCCTAAATTTATTATATTTACCTTTCAATATAGTATTATAAAGTGGCTATTTTGATATCTCAGGATTAAAGATGGACATGGGTATACACTCTATCCAAGATCATCCTTTATCATTGATTGTACTGGTAAATTGTTTTGTGATTATATTTTCATCTTTTTTCATCTGCTTTTATCTTTGCATTCTTTATATGATTAGTGGCCTGCTCGCTTTTCCTAGGCGATGTATGTAAGGGAGATGTTGTCCTGTTCAGACAGAAGGTTTATGAAAAGTACTCTTCTCTTAGCTCTTCTTATATCATCATGCTTGATATAAAGATTTTCTTTTAGAATCTTTTTATTATATTCTAAGTTAATGATATAATTTTGACAGGTTTGATAAAGTGACTCAGCAAGGAAGACATGTGGGAAAGAGAACTGTTGCTGGGAGGGTAGTTAAGGAAAGCTATGGTGCATTAAAGCAGCAACATACCTTCACAGTAAGGCTGAGATTAAGTGGCTATATTATACCTTTCATACTTTGTCTTTAGATAATAGTTGCTCTCTAGTGTGTGATAGAGCTTCTTTACCGCAAGCAGTACTATTGCTCCCTTGACTTCTGAAATATAACTCTACTCTCTCTCAAACTCCCCAAGACCCCAACAAATCAAATAAACAATAAATGAAAAAGTCAGATTATTGCATTGCACTGTTAATTCCTCCTTTCTCTTTATCTTTTTATGTCTTCGAAGGTGTTTGGTACATTATTATCTTACATTTCTTGGTATCTTAGATACTTTAGTATAAGGTACCAAGGTATATTTAAGATTCCTATGTTTGGTGACAATCAAAAGTTGTCATAGAAACGATACAATTAGTATTCTATAAAATTAACTATGCTGAAACTTTGGATTTGCGATCCCCATAGTTTTTGAGTAGTATGAGATATCTCTCAAAATTTCTAATGCCTCCTAGTATCTTAGATGACATCAAGCATATTAGATATTAGTGTACCTAAGACTTATTTCGGATGCCTCCCAACATCCAGTATGCTTAATGCCTTCTAAATAGTATGATTGTTGATAATTTAGCTTCATTACAGTAACATACATCGTTGCACAGTCGCATGTAATTTTGAAATAAATGTGCTAAGACGTCTTTTTGATTAATGATCTGGTTAACTTTGAGTGAGGAACTCTCTACACATGATTTTAGCTCCCTCAAGATTTAACTTTTGCTTCACCATTGTTATGACTCCTTATTCGATCCAATTCTGCATTTGGTCCTGCAGGTTGAGGTCATATGGAGTAATGGGGTTAAGAAATTGCCTCCACTTCTTCCTCTACTTGTTAAGGGCCGTAATCTTTATAAATTGAAGACATACAGACAGGTATGCGGTCTCTACATTTTATTTATTTTATTGAGTCTCTCATTTGATACTTGTATTATTCTTCCGCCCTTTAGAAATGGAAAAATGAAGCTGAAAGAGTCAAAGTGCTTTCTGAGAAGCACCGACGAGGTGCAAAGGCCAGGCTTGTGAGAGCAATGAGACAAAAGAAGAAAAAGGGAAATGCAAATGGATGTAAGTATAGAAAGGGGGGTAGAGGGGCTTGTGTCACTATGATTTAGTCTTCCACATCATTGGTAGCTTGTGTTACTTATATTTGATAATTATTAGGTTTCAATGGCCATTGTGAAATCCAGCATACTGGACCATCAAAACTGAGAAGATCGTGTAAAGTAGAAAAGGTGAGGCACCTTGATGGACATGGAAGAGCAATCTCTGACTGCAAACCTCAAGAGACCACTTCATCAAGACAAGAAACATGGAAGCATATTGCTTCTTCAAGAGTCTTCAGATCTACAAGAGGATGGGATAAATCTTCAGACTGCTATCAACTTCCAGTTCATTCCTTATATGCTAATTCTCCACAAAGTTTTTATCAACCGCAAGTGAATTACCATAGAAGGATTGAAGCATGTTGTGAGAGAGGCCTCACTCTGAATAGGATAGAATTCCCACCTTTGAGGCCTTATGTTGATGAAAATGTGTTATCTAGATCACAAAAGCTGACTTCCAGTGCTACTAGTCATGCCTACACACACCCTAGAAACAGATCCGAAATAAAGCATTTGAACGCAGAACATGTTGACTGGCCACCTGCATTCATTTCCTTCAAGAACTAAGAGGTATGAATGGAGGAATTATGGTCTTATAAGGTGATCCATTGACCATTGTCAAGATTAAGACTAAAGCTATTTGATTTCAGCTTGCAACATCCAGGAACAACGGCATGCCCTGTGCTCCACTTGCATTGATAATTATATAGGATGCATGATGCATCATGATAATTTCAACTATCACTTGTGCTATTTTCTTTGTCGGATGATAACATTAGATTGTAAAACACAGCTTTCATGAAAATTATCATGGCTTTGAGACAGGGATGCGGGAGGAAGTATTGTTACTGCGTTTTTAAGTTTATCTATTGATTGATCTCATGATTGGATGAACAGTAGGAAGATATAAGCACTTGTTTCCATGTTTGTGGTGTTAGATTTATGGCCTCTTTATCAACTGCTTCCATATTTAGAAGTTTTATATTCGATCATTTCCTGCTGAACTTGTTTCTTTCCTCATGTTTTATTATACAAAAGTGTTCTTTGTTTGTTCTTGGGCTTTCACCCCCTCGCTTATTTTAAAGGAAAAAAAAGGTCAGTTGCTTCATTATATTGCACTGACTGTCGAAATGATCCCTGATGCATGATGTGAGCATATTTCTAAGTCTTTTGGTTTGAGTCGCAGTTCTGAGATAAAGCTTTCTCGCAGGGAGTGGTTCATAGGAGTTCTAGTAGGCAGGATATCGGTTTACAGTTATCTTGGTTAAACTATGTGGCTGACTTGCTGTTTCTCGTTGTCTTGCATTTTAGTTAAAGCTGCTGTATGATCTCTGGAGTGGAAAGTGCTGGTGAAGGTCCAGTTGAGCTCTTTGATGTAATGTCGTTACTAGGTCTGTACCTGTTTCATAATTTGAATTACATGAACATTTCTTTCTCAAGTAATTCGACTTGGGATGCGATTTCAAATTCACCTTGTATAATTTGAATTATATATATATATATATATATATTTATTTGTTTATGTATGTGTGTGTGTGTCCGTCTGTGTCGGGGGGAAATATGTGTATGTATATAGGTGTGTGTATATATATATACATATGCACGCATGCTTACGATGGATATTTTTATGATAAATATAGTCATCTTGCCATTTGCGGTTTCCGTTTAAATTATATAATCCATTTTTCATATTAGTAATACATTTAATTAAATTTAAATATTCAAGTTCGGTAGTAGTTTTAAGTATATTTAAGTATGCTTTTGATTCCTTTAATGTATTCAATAAAGTAATTCAGTCATCATAATTTGAAGCAGAGTAATTCTATTCTAGTTTCAATTTAGTCTTCTCACATTATATAGAGTAATATCAATCGATTTAATGAAATAACTAAAAATGATGATTAAATTTTAAAAATTAAAAGTATAATCAAACATAAAACAATCGAGTTAATTACATAATTTTTTAATTTTGCCGAAATTGTTTTAATTTTTTATTCTTAAAACAAATTTTAATTTAACTTTTTACTAATATATTATTCACAGAAAGAATGCAAAAGAATATTTTAGTTTAAAATATATATATTTTTATATCTACGAAGGGTGCTTTAGTTAAAAAATTTATTAAAAATGTAATACAATTTTTTGTTTTAAAAACATATATTTTTTAAAAATAAAAAGATTTATATAATTTTAACAACATTCAAAAAAATTTATATAATTTATTCCAAAAATAAGAAAAACTCCAAAGGGCCGACGTGTGCTCGCTAATTCTGGGGTCAGCACCTAAAGGCATAAATTCACCTTTATAGTAAACCCAAAAAAAAATATAAAAAAAAAAAAATAAACCCAAAAAAAGAACAATTCAAATATTGTTCCCTCGTTGGCAGGTGTTTGGCGTTGTGGAGCCTTGGCATAAGTCAAGAGCCAAATTAACGAGGTAGGGGTGTTCATGGGCAGGTCCAAGCAGGGCATCTAGTATGCCTGATGTCCGGTTCGATTAAGATATCGGGCTTGTTTTTATACCCGTAACCCGGTCCGGCCCGAACAAGTCCGATTTTAGGGCAGGTTAGGGCGGCCCTAAACTGCCCGAAATTTTTTTTATTTATGAATTGATACTTAATATAAAAATATTTTTTTGTAAACTCATAGACATATGCTTCAAAACAATAAGCTTTTGGAACCTTCATATTTTTATCAATAATAAAAAGATAGCTTAGAATTATCGAGCAAAATATAACTTATACTAACATAATTAGCTTTAGGTAAATACGTGTATTTTCATTATTCAATAAAAGAAATATCAGTAAGCATACACATCAATAATGAAAATAATTAAGAAATAGAGAAAATTTAAATAGATAATAAAAATTACAACATGTAAAGAGAATCAGATAAAATAAACATAAATATATATATATATATATATATATATATAAGATGACAAGATATTAATAACTAAAAAAAATAACTATTAGGACAAATTGGGTAGATTGTTTTTGCCCGTGGCTCAGTCTGACCTGATATAGTTTTATTTAAAGTTTTACTCATTTATATTTTTAATCCAATCCGACCCAACTTGATTAGGCCAGGCTAGGGCGAGCCCCTAAAGCCAATCGGACCGATGTACACTCCTACGAGGTAGTGAGAAAGTATCGACAAAGCACGTTGCTATAATCAACTTTTGAGACGAGACAGGAACAACGTCCTGCGTCTGATATGATAGCAATAGCATGCCCCATTATGTATGGAGCCATCACCGTTCACCAATCATGTAATACGCACTCACATTCATTGTGGTGGAACCCTCGTTAGCGTTATTCAACGAGTTGAGTTGTCAGGGAAGCTGCTAGGCCCTCAAACATATAACGGCTTCTCCAAGAAAATATCGCAACTGACACGTCGCATGTCTTTTTTCATGCGAATGAGCAGTGGAGTTAACACTGTGCTGAAAAAAGTGTTCAAGATTGAAGCAAGTACACGGAGTTTATGCGTCCCACATTGGAACACGAAGTCCTTCTTTTATCCATGCAACCCTGTCCCCAGCCCAGTCATTCGTTCCCTTTTAGCTTTTCCGAGGTTGGACCCATAATACTATTAATCCCACTTCCTTCCTATACAGGTTGACCCATTACCGACAAATTTGTCGTTAATCATGTTTTATAGTAAAATGCCAAAGCTCAGTGGCTTCAGAAAAGATGGCAACTTTACGACAAGCCCTTAGTGAAGATGCTTACATTAAATATGAAAAATATAAAACAAAAACTTCCCTCTTGACCTCTTCTCCCTTCTATAACTGGGATCAAGGAAGAGCATAATTAACTAAAAGAAACTTGAGACTAATTGAGAAACGGAAGACTGGTTATAGGAATCGGGAAGGAAAAGAACAAGTATAGGAGCTAGAAGAATCTTGAAGTGGAGGAACGGAGGTCAATCTCCTGGGTCCAAGCACTACGGTCCTGAATGTGCAAGTACCAGTAGGTTTGAGCAAGAGCGTCTGGGTCCATCGTCCCGTCCCCTGCTCCACTGGGTTGTTCCCCAACTGACGCTCTCTGTGATGTCGTTGGCCCCCTGCATAACATGTCCAAACCCCACAATTTTCATAATTCAATCACCAATTTGCATATTTGAGCTTCTTTTTCTGGGGGAAGAGAATCTCATAATTTCTTCCTTTATGGTGAAACAAAAGGAAGGTATGATAGAATGGATAATATATACGAGATGAGCAACTAATGAACTAGAAGATGAGAACGAGGAAAAGGGATAAACATAAACCAACGAGATCGAACCTAGGTGGGCCAACTACACCGTCGATGATAACATGCGCTACGTGCACTCCCTGAGGTTGAAATTCCTTGGCCAGACATTGCGATAGCGCTCTCAAAGCGAATTTCCCACAGCCTGTCTCATCTCCCATATCCCACCCCAAAGATTAATTTACCAAATAATAAATATAAAATTTACCAAACGAATCAAATAAAAGGGGACTCTATTTACAAAGTTCAGAGAAACCAGCAATGCCGTTTAGAGAAGCCGAACAGCCAGTGAAGAGAATTGTGCCCCTTCCCCTTTCCACCATTCCTGGCAGCACCTTGATTAATTCCATTAAACCAGAATTATATATAATTGATCGATTGATGATTTGAAAACCGATTAAAAAAAAAGGAATGGAATCAATAACAATTTGGTTTAATTATAATTTCTGCCGAATGAGAAATTGATAGTGGTTTTGAGATATACCTGCTGAGCGCAGTGGAAGGCGCCGACGGAAGAGACGACAAGAGATTTCTCGAAAGACTCGATGCGAACATCATGGAAGGAGGAGCGGTTCCAAGAAAGAGGCTGGTAAGCATTATAGACAAGAACCTCCACGAATCCTAGAGACAGCACTCCTTCAAATGCCTCTCTCACGCTTCTCGAATCGGAGCAATCGATTCGTATTGCAAATACCTGTGCCTTCTCTTCCCTCGCTATCTCGTCCGCGAATCTTGACAGCCTCCCTGTTCATTCATTGTGCATATATATAATTAAGTGTTGCGTATTGCAGTTGCCGGAGATTAATCGAACAGAAAGACAGAAGAATTGAAAAAAAAAGTTGCCTAGGTCACGAGCGAGGATGGCAACGGTGTAGCCTTCGTGAGCAAACTTGCGGGCGATCGAACGGCCGAGCTTGGGGCCCACGCCTACTATAGCAGCAATGCCTCGTGAGGAGGGAGAGCTTGCCATGCTTTGCATCTTCTACTGCTGCAATTATAACTGAGAAGAAAGTGAGAAGCGAGAGAATTGCAAGGGTAGGAAGGAGGAGGATAAGAAGTCTGATAGCGGATATTGGTCGGAAGGTTTAGACAATATAGGTAGAAGCGCAGAAATAGGGGAGGAACAATGAACAATAGGTGAAGGATATGAATTAAAGAGAAGGTAAGATGTGCTTGGCCAGTCTGAATCACTGCCTCCCTTACAAGAGGCATTCGTTCTCCTCTCGCTATACTCACTGTACTCTCCCCCATAATTATCATCCCACTAGCTGACAAGTCACTAATCACTCGGGCGTCACATTCACACCCACCCTATTACTATTACTCTCCCTCCTACACCATTCTTGCTTTAACCCCAACCTTCTAATTTCCTTTCCTTCGCCGGTAGCCGTCAATGCATCCGTTACGAGAAATGACGATGTCTCTTGAAGCACTGCAAAAGTTCTAGTACACACATATATATTAGTATTACCTGTACCTCCTTCATCACCAATTAATAGGTGAGACATGGTTAGCCTCAAAACCTTTCTGGAGCATGACCCATCTGTTTAATAAACCCACCCTCTAAATTTTCTACGCTAACCCACTACCCACTGCAACTTGGCGTGTCCTTATCAATCACAGAAATCAACTTTCATTTTAGATCGGCTTGGTTTAAAGCACGGCACATATGTTTGTTTCATATATACAAATTGATTAACTTTATTAGGGTGAGGTAGATTTTTGTCTCTGAACTTTTTAGTTTTTACATCATAGAAGTAACATGAAGGGGGAAGAATGTATATACCGAAATGGACAAAGTCTAGCCCCAGCATTATACTCAGAAAACAATACATGTGAGTCTGTGACAGCTAGCTGAGCCCGACGGGGGTGAGTATCTGTGGAAAGATTCAGATAGCAATTGGATACAGTTTAGACCATGGACTGTGGTCCATGAAGAGTGTAAAGAAAAGAAAATTCCTGAGATTCAATCATAACCAGGACCCACTACAAACAACCTCAACTTTTCGTATATTTCCAAGTAGCCTCACTGTTAGCAGGGAGGGATAATGAATAGCCCAATTGCACTCGCAACGTCTCTCTTATCCTTGCTTGATTTAATAAACCTTTCAGGTCTGAAACTCTATATACTCCTTTTGCTGCTTAATTTGAATATATGAATGGTTAATTCGCTTTCGAATGAAATTTAAGATCGATAAAAGGAAAAAGACACGCAGTACTCAATCATTCCTTGTTACTCTATATATGAAGGAAGGTTCCAAAGTTCAATTTGACAAATCCGAAGCAAAAAGCAAAAAAAACCTCCCAAATTTCTGTATTATCTTATCATGGTTAATTATAAAGTTCAATGTTTATGAAACTTAATTACATGAGAAAGGTGTATCATATGCATGTCTTGAAATCGTCACACATGAAATATTGATTAACAATACTCGACACACCAAAAAGAAGAAGAAAAAAAAAACACTTTACAGACTGATCGGAATTTCAGGTCAACGGAGAACTTTGACACGCTCTTTTTCGGTTTTTTGTGGGCTCTTATACGCGTATTGTGCTAGTGAAGAAGAGGAGGAGCAAGATAAAATATCTGATGAAGACCTTGTCAATTTCAGCTAAACACGTCATATTGCTTGTTTAATGGCTCCCATTCAATGTGTTTGTCCTGGAGCGAAGGATTTGTGGTTGGATGAAGCTTGGAGGCCGAAAAAAGGGGAGCTGGCTACTTAAATGAGCTCACATGTCGTGTGACACACATTTTCATGGACTCAGTTGCTAGCTCTTTTCCTTTTAGCCCTTTACAATAGCGAGCGGAATTGACATGACCATATATTCTATATTTCTGTTTATCCTAGGATATATAGCTTCCATTTTCTTGGAATGAGCCCAAAAAAAAAAAAATCCTTAATTCTGGAGAAATGATGCTGGTTAATTCGTGAGGATTTAAGTGAGACTATCAAGTTCTTCGTTGGATTTGATGAACATCACAGTGGCTAATATTGAGTAACTCTTCAACAAGTTGCACGGATATACACAGAATTATTTTTGTCCCCGGATAGCATCATCTGGGACTGCATACTCCATTCTCATTTGTTACCCAAATTTGGATCAATATCTAGATCTCTCTCCGTCTTGTTCAATAGATCGCTTCATGTATTTCCAACTGACGGCCAGAGCTGAGACTGGAGTTTGACAAAGTAAAATATGTTGGAACATATGCTATGATGGTATTGATGGTATTATTTTTCAGTTAAAATATACTCTATTAATATAAATATACTGTTTTATTAAATTTAATGAAAACAAAATATATTCTTTTTTATTTCTATTTGTAAATATTTACATATAATATATATTATAATATATGTTTAGATTAATGAAAGATACTTTAACAAAAAAAAATATAAAATTAGACTAAAGTATATATTTTAAAAATAAAAAATATTTATATAACTTTAACAAGCCTTATGAAAAAATTGTATAATTTACTCTCTCTTTTTTTGGGTCAAAATAAAAATTTCATTCAAAAAGGAATATCCTCCTCTAAGCAACAATTGCAACGATATTGAATTCCACAGCATAGTCAATTACATAGCAATACCAAAAAATGTGGGATTTAGCACAATACATTTTCTAACAACAAAAGACAACTAAATAAAAATAAGTCTAACGAAAGCTACTACATAACTTCTAACAAATCCTGGCATATAGATCGGGTAATCAATACAACACGTTTCGTAAATGGAAGGCGGTGTGGATCCCAGCCCAAACCTTAGAGCGGGCAATAATCCTTTGCTCAGCGCAACAGATCGAGTTGTCTATTTTTGCTGTGCAGTAGATCTAGTTGTTAATTTAATTTAATTTTTTTTTTATTTTGAATGAAGCAAAACTTAAAGGAAAGGTAATATTCTAACTGTCATGATATCTTTCAAAATATTATATATATATAAATTGATATTTGTTTAATAAAAATTGAAAGATTATTTTTATCATATTTTTTATTTTTTCAAAATAAAAAAAAGAATCAAAATATAAAAAAAATAGACAGCTAAATTTGTTACGCAATAAAAATGAACAGCTGGATCTACTATGCTATAGAAGATTTCACAGGATCCTAATTCAAACAATAGAGAGATCATATATCAAATTCAAAAAATTAGATATTCCACTTCTTTTTCCATCTTTCTTGGCATTTCTCCATATATCATGTGGAGATTAATAGATGAACCTTATGTTTTACCAAATAGGAATCGTGGTGGAACACTACTTTTTCCTTTTAAATCCCTTTTTAGACTGACTTGTACGTCTTCCTCTTCAATTGGAATGCTCAGATTGAGATGGATGAAGCTTGATTGGCTAGAGAGGATGACTCAGAAAGGAGATATTAAGGAGTAAGTGGTGGTAATGAGAGATTGATCTGGAAATGAAAACGAAAGAATGAAATCGAACACCCAAAGCTCTAAGAGACAAGTGATGTGGTGATGGCAGTCAGACAAACGAGTCCATGATGGCGAAGAATGGATTCATTGCGAGGGAGGTTAGATCCATGGTGAAAAAATGTGGATCCATGGCGATTGAAAGTTGATCCATGAATGAAGAGGATGACCGAAAACAGAAAGGACGATGACCACATTCACTTAAAGAAGGCACCAAGGGATGGCCGTCTTGAATGAAAAACGACTACAAACTCTCCTTCTAAATATGGAGGGCCACAGACAATTTTGTTTTTTAAGTAACGCTTATGGCTTAGGCTTGAAGAAGTTGTAGATATCATTTTTCCTCTTATTCTCTCTAATCGTTGGATTAATATTTCTTTGAATGGCGAGAGTTAGTTAATTAGTTTCCAATTCTTGTTCCTAGAAGCAAAATTGATGATTATAAAAGGAATGAAAAAGAAGTTGAAAGAAAATATAAAAGGCAATTTGAGCATGATACAAGCACATGTTCAGCAAAAGAACAAAAGAAGGGAGTGAAGCAAGTTGATACAAAAGAGTGTTCTAGACTAGGCCTCTTTTTCTTCTTCTTCTTCTAAGTTGGGTTTTATTTCGGGCCCAGGAACAGGGCCAAAGCCCAAACTAGCCAGCACTTGGCCTCGATAAAGTTGCGTCCCTAAAAAATTCTCCAACAATCCCATTATTCCTCCCCCAATTATTAAAGTCATTAGATTTAGTCCCGAAAGTGGCAAACTGAAGAAATTTTGCTCATATATGACAATAACTAGTCGAAGCTACAATGCACAAGCTTTTAAAACACCAACCACATGTATGATTCCCATTTCTTTTTTTTTTTCTTGGGTAAAAAAGGAGAGCCTAAGGCCCAATAACACGAAAGAAAACTAAGAGAGAGGGGATTAAAATCCCAGGCAATTATTTAAAACCAGGGTCCTTAAATTGTTAGGGACCGCATCAAGTAAGGATGAGCAATTAATTCCTTTCTTGGCTAACTTATCAGCAACTTTGTTCCGCTCCCGTGAGACATAATGTATTTAGATGTTTTATTTCCAATGTAACATATCAAGAATACTTAAAAGTATTAAGCTATAAGTATCTTTTTCCCTGTTGCCTTCATTAAGAAGATCCACAAGCACCTTAGCATCAGATTCAAGAATAACTTTCCGGAATCCCATATCCCAAGCCAACATAAGACTTTTCTGTATAGCCCATTCTTCCGCTACCATAGGAGTGCAGTGACCAATCCTATAAGTAAAGCCAGCAATCCAAGTACCTCTGTGATCCCTTAAGATTCCACCACAACCAGCATTGTTTGAAGTCAACGAAATAACTCCATTAACATTAATCTTGACCCACTCAGTGGGGGGCCTTCCACAACTTTTAAGAAATATCTTTTCCATCAGAGTTCAAATCAGCAAAGTGAACAAAAGACTTCCAAGAGTTCATAATAGGTATAAAAAGATCTTCAGGTTTTTGGAAATCAAGTTAAAAAATGAGCTTGTTTCTTCAATTCCATAATTTCCAAATAGAAAGCCCCCAAATTAAATCCCAACAATCATGAAAATGTGTTCCTAGATTTTCTCGTAAATTCAAATCAATCCAATCCTTTAAGGTAGCAGAGAAGAATTGAGATTGATACCTCCTACGAATAATCCTACATCAAAGACGTTGCGTATAGATGCAGTCACGTAAAATGTGAAGAGCATCTTCCACATAAGCTTGACACCAATTGCAAAGAGGGGAGCATGAGTCCAAGTGCTTCTCCACATATTAGTGGGTAATCTGTCTTAAAAAGTCATCCAGATGAAGAAACAGATTATCTCAGCCCCTTTCCATCTCCAAATGATCTTATAAATAGAGTTGTAAAAAGAGAATGGGTTTTTTTCAATTTGAAAGTAAATACTTTTAATGGTAAAAATGAAATGCTGACTAGCATTCCACAACATTACGATTACCATTTCTCTTTCCAAAAATATTAGGCTTCTCTTTAGTATTAGCTTTAAACGAATTGGGCCAATATAAATTCAGAATAACATTTTGCAAATTTGGGCCTTTTTTTTCCCTGGGTGGGGAGATTTTTTAGGCCTATTCTAATGTGTCTCAACATGAAAATACTGAACTGTCCAACATTAGTCAGCCCTTGACCCAAATAAATCAATAAAGAGAAAGCAGGAAATGAAATAGAAAGGAAGTATTTGCGAATCTCATCTTCCTTTTGGATCGAGTTTCATACCAGAGTTCTTCTGTGATCTCTCTCTTTCTCCCAAATATTTTTTCTGTCAATTTCTTGTAGTTCATTAGAGATCGATGGTAGCACCAGTCCGTACTTTATAGGCTAAGAAGATCTGAATTCTGCTTCCTTTTCCGGTCTTTCATTTCCTTGTGTATTGCGAAGCTAATGTGGAGGTTGTCGGCGAAACTTGAGTAACGATATTAATGGAGTGGACGACATTGCAGCATCTGGATCTACGACACGTTGGGCGTGGCGTTAGACCTCTGCAGCCTCATGCCGCTTCATTTCATCCTCATCAGGCGCTTGTTGCCATCGCCATTGGAACGTACATCGTTGGTGAGCAATCGCATTATCTTTATATTGTTGTTGATATTTTTGATTCAGGAAGATAAGTTCACAATCTTTAGAATTTCGGAACAACTAAATATATTTTTGGACTTTGCTATATTTTGGTATTTTGAAATTGGATTCTTTTAACGAATAATTAGACTTCAGAGATCATGCGTATGCGACCTGTGCTGCTGAAATTGCCTTCAGTTCTTAGTATACTATTCATAGTTATGGGGAACAGTGAACTTGATCTTCCTTGAGCTCGCTGCTGGTTTCCCTTTTCACTTGCATAGGTGTTTGAGTCTTTGCTAGGCTCCATAACTCCATTGACCACATGGATATAGTGGCGAGTCTGGTGTTTGTCAGCGGTGTGATTTGCCATCTATATATAAGCTTCTATAATAGATGCATCAGGATTGAAAAAGACTCATTCACTTCTTTTTATTTTTATTTTTTTAACTTATTGGCGAATAACACTAGTCTTTATCCTAAATCCGACTCAAATGAGTGAATTTCATGACATGGGTAATTAAGAGTACCAGATGAGTTCGTTTATTATAGTCCGATCTTAAGCTACATGCTCTATCGTATCTGTTATTCTCTTCAGTTCTCCATTTGTTACTCTTTTAAAGATACTGAAAATTTCTGTCAACTTTGACAGATCCTTCTATCCTCTTCCTAGTTTCGGCTTCATGTTCCCTTGTCTCATGAAACTCTGTTTTATGTCTATTTGATTTAGGGCCCCAAAAAACTTGATGCTTACATCCATGCTTCCAGCTGGGAGTCAATCATTTCTACTATCTATAATATCTTTGCTTTTATGTGGGTTTGTTCTCATGGTTTTTTAAGAGGGTTTTCATGGTTTAAGGGGGTTTCTTTGACAGATGTGCAGAGAGATATAAGAGCTCTTTTAAACTGATCTTTCTTTATTTCTCATTGTTTCTTTCACCATTAGGAGGAAGACCCTCCTGTTCTGTATTCTTTTTCTCTCATAAAAATTGCTTCTTTTAACTCCAAAAAAAAAAAAAGTTAAATTGCTTCTGAGGCAATGCACCGTGATCTTCTCATGGAAGAATTAAATTGGCACATTCATAACTAAAGCTGAAGGGAAAGGATCTAACTGATCCTTGATTCTAGCCTTAGAAGTCATTTTTCACTCAAAGATCCATCCAGAATTACATGGACCTAATCTCATAAATGGCCTTGTAAATATTGCTTAAATTACCAACGAAGCCTGCATAGGTGGAGTGAGGTATTGACAAAAGCAATCCTCTGTGTTGGTCCATCGTATCTGAGCCATTGGTAATTTATTTGGCATTTGCTATGACTTCCTTAAATATTTTTGGTTACTGAATATTGAATACCTTAGTTATTGTTGACTACTAGTGGCTGATCTGTGTTAGTAATCTACGTCTTGCCATCATGCCTTTTCACATGGCAAAGAAGTCTTATATAGATATATTGGTCTTCTGTAAATGAGGCAGTTTCCTGCATCAAGCATTCTTTTGAGTTGGCTGTGTAGAGGAAACTTACTCTTTCATGCTGCCTTTCTGGATTGTTGACGTTTCTTTTGATAATTGATTTACTTGTTGGCTTGTTGCCTTGTATACAGAATTTGATGCATTGACTGGAAGCAAGATTTCTGCCCTTGACATTGGTGCACCTGTTGTCCGCATGTCCTACAGTCCTACAAGTGGGCATACTGTGATTGCAATCCTACAGGTTTGCCCCTGCCTGACCTTCTTGGGTGTATATGTTTGTGTGAGGTTTGTTTTCTCTTGTAACCTTTTTTGAGTTTACTTGTTGATTCCCTTCAGTCCTGTGTCCTGTCTTAGTTTATTTGTTGTGACTATGAGGCATGGGCAGATCCAAGCCTAGCAAGTGGGATGAAGTGACCCCACTTGGTCTCACGTATTTTTCTTTATTTTTTGTTGTATTTAATAATAGTGGTTCCAGATAACTCTTTTTGTGTTCATGGTGCCCCAAGGCAAGTGCCCCTAAATTCTAAATGTAAAAATGATGTTCTTGATATTATTTGTTCTAAGATTGTAATGCATCCATTCCAAAATATGAAAACTCCTAGAAGACAGTTTTAAAAATATTGATACCATTTCATTCACTCTACTAAAGATGTACTTATGAATTATGATTATGTAAGTTTAATTTTAAAATTTTTATTCTTGTTGCTTGTTATATTATTATGTTATATAGAAAGTGATCTACTCAACAAAATTTTGGATCCACCACTGCTATGAGATTCTTTTATGCCTATTACGTCTTTTACTTTCTCATTTGTTTAGGATTGTACAATACGGTCTTGTGATTTTGACCTAGAGCAAACGTGTGTACTGCACTCACCCGAGAAGAAGACAGAGCAAATATCTTCTGATACAGAAGTTCATCTGGCTTTGACTCCACTGCAACCTGTGGTTTTTTTTGGATTCCATAAACGAATGAGTGTGACAGGTTGGGATTTGGTTTATTTATATGTATATATGTGTGAGTCTCTTTATTTTGATCACTGATGGTAATGATCTCTGTTCTTTTCTTTTTTTTGTAAATGAAGTTGTTGGAACTGTCGAAGGTGGTAGATCACCAACAAAAATCAAGACAGACTTGAAGAAACCCGTTGTCAATCTTGCTTGCCATCCTCGCCTCCCTGTGCTGGTAACGTGTTGTTATTTTGCTTCTTGTCATAATTCTATTTTTCTTGATGTTCATGGGTTTCATATTACAGACATGCTTACTCTTCTGTCTTTCTCATGTCTGTGATAGTTGAATCCTGTCCTTCTCAAATTTGATTTCTCTTCTCTTTTTTTCCAGTATGTTGCTTATGCAGAAGGTTTGATTCGAGCATATAACATTCATACCTATGCTGTTCATTACACACTACAACGTGAGATGATTTTCTGTGCAAAATCTTTTACTGTTGATATGGATTACTTGTAAGTCATGTACTCAATGTTATTTGTATTTGAAATTTCCCATTGCAGTTGACAACACCATTAAGCTTAATGGTGCTGGTGCATTCGCATTTCATCCAACTCTGGAATGGATTTTTGTTGGTGATCGACGGGGTACACTACTGGCATGGGATGTGTCAACTGAGAGACCGAGTATGATTGGAATGTGAGTGTGAATATATTTAACTTATGATTAAGTTATCTTCTTTTGGTGTATTATCAAATTCTTTACTTCTGTACTGTTTACTTTCATCAGCCAAAGTTTGTTTCAAATAGAAATGCTATTCAAGTGGTCTGCACAGAAGCTTACCATAATTAAATGACCTTAAACATCACATCATTACATTACTAGAAATAAAAGAAGGGATATCGGAGATAGTAAGGTTACGTTTGGTAGGGTAGAAAGATTTTTAAGGGACAAGAAATGAGAATTGAAATTGAAATAGAATGGAATCTTGTAACCAAAAATTATGTTTGGTATAACATGGAAAATAATAATAATAATAATAATAATAATAATAATAATAATAATAATAATAATAATACCTTTCTAGATATATGTTTAGTGAAGTTTAAACAATGCGAGAATAAAAAGGAAAGCTATGCAAATTATTATAGTACTCCTAGTGTAAAAAATATTGAACTATTCAAATTTTTTATATAAAATAATAAAATATTCTTTTTAATTCAAAAAATGTTTTTTCATTTACCAATAATTAAAAAATATAAAATATATTTTTAATTTTTAATTCAAAAAAATATATTTTGGGTGTGCATAGGGTATGGAATAATTTTTTTTTTGGGTCTGATATACTGAAACAGCAGAGGGCATAATGGTAACTTCAAACTTCTTTCCAGAGAAGAAACTGACATTCCATCCATACAGCAATGGAAGGCAGATTCCATTGAAGGATGGAAACTTATATCCTCAGAGAAACCAACTCCAGTGTACCAAACAAGCTTTTTATGCTTTCCAATTGCATTTCCTTCACCTTACTCAACTTTTCCATCCTACCAAATGAGCTGTAATGTCATATCATCTTAAACGTCATCTCATTAAAAGGAAAAAAAAAAAAAGATTTGCTTTGTTTTCTGAATGAGGGGCCTATTGGGGCTTTGTGAAATTTAGTACTTATAATCCTTGCTTTTAAGTAGCCCTCCACCCTTCGTATTGTGATTGTAAATTTCCTTATAATCCTTACTTTATGATCAAATTGTTAAACAATTGAATCATGTGAGATTAATTTTTGCACAGTAAACATGAACTATTAACTATTAGGGAATCATACAGGCTTGCAAATTAACAAAATCTTGTTGTCAATCATACTCTCTTTTTTTTCCCCCTTATTTAAATTATCAGAAATATTTATTTGGACCACTGAAAGGTGAAGTTCTTCAATTATATCCTACTGCCAGAATCTTTGTAATCTTTTAATTTTGGTGTAGTTACTGATTTCTGTCATAGTGGTAAAGCTTTATGCATATAAAGTAATGTGAATTTTGAGAACAAGAATGGATAGTTCTCAGTACTAATTAGAAGTTTTGGGGTGGTGTTGCTAAATATTTCTTAGGGCATAAACATAATGCTTTGTGGCATCTACATTGTTTGACCTAGTAAAAATTGTCTATATAACAATATTCTTGTGCTCCCTCCTATCATTGATGCTAAAAATTTTCTGAATTGCTCCCTCCTATCTTGCAACCAACTAGAAATATTTAGTTTAAGGCTTTTTACATTGTTTACTTTGTTGACTTAGGATCTGATCATTTAATTGTTATTGAAATTTCAGAATACAAGTTGGTCAACAACCAATAACATCAATTGCCTGGCACCCCATATTGCGGCTACTTGTAACTCTTTCTAAGGATGGAAATCTGCAAGTTTGGAAAACTCGGGTTATAGTTAATCCTAATAGACCTCCTATGCAGGCTAACTTTTTTGAGCCTGCAGGTTAGTTATCCTGACTTTTTCTAACAGTAGTTACATGATAGCTTGCTTGTTGGGTTTTGATAGCTTGCTTCTCTTATATTCTGTTAATGTATTGCATTCTGCTGCTGGATTTCCTCATCCCTTACAGAATTATTTGAGAGGGGGAAGGTGTGAGGAAACATGCTTGAAATACCAATAATTATGTCGTTTCATTCTTGTACCTGTTCTTTTCATTTAAAAATGTTTGGCTAATACATCTCACGTTCCGTGTGCAGCAATTGAATCAATTGATATCCCTCGAATCCTTTCTCAACAGGGTGGAGAAGCAGTTTATCCCTTACCACGAATTAAAGCTGTAGAACTTCATCCAAAGTTTAATTTAGCAGCACTAGTGTTTGCAGTTGCGTACCGGCTAATATTATTTATACCTGGCTTGCCAGTAAAACTGCTGAAAATGTAAATTTGGTATTCATTTATTTTTGACAGAATGTAACAAGCGGAGAGAATTCAAAAAGTAAGACCACAAACAGTAGAGAAAGGAGAAAGCAACTCTTTGCAGTTTTGCAAAGTGCACGAGGATCTTCAGGTGATTGTTATTATTTAGTATTTATCCTTTTTAATAGGACATGATTTGCTACTAAGTTTTGTAGTTGTTCATGGAACTTTTATCTGCCACCTAGTTGCTAAATAATCTTGGAAGTGTCATGCATTTCATATTTGCAGTCTTTCTGTTTATATCTTGCTCTTTGGCCAGATATAATAATGGTAGATGTTCTTTGCAGCATCTGTCTTAAAAGAAAAACTCTCATCCCTGGGTTCATCTGGAGTGTTAGCGGACCATCAGCTTCAATCTCAACTACAAGAACATCATCAGAAAGGGTGAGCTGGAATTTATCGTGTTAATTATTTTAAGTTGCAAAATGATAGTACTAAAGTGTCTGATGCAGCACTTATACTTTATCCTGGATATGATGAAAAACACTATTAGTTTGCTTTTAGGTGCTTTACACCAAAGGGAATATCTTTTTTATCACTTCTTGGGTAATTTTGCCAATTAGCAGTTGACCACTTTGAGTGATGTCTATTGATTTTTTCCCCCCTGTTGCTCCATGCAAATCTTTCCTCAAGACTTGAATAACGTGAAATTCAACACAAGTTTAAACTTTTAGAATCTAGGTTTCTATGATCGTTACCTCAATCCACAAAGCTCTAAGTGCAGGCATGCAACTTTGATTACTTGAGACATGCTATAAGGAAACTGTTGTTATCAATATTGGGAAAAAGTATTAGTAAGTGAAGCATTGAAAAAAAAAAAAAAGACAATTGGTTGAACTTCTGAAAGGCACTTGATAAGACTGACTTTAGCACTAAATCATTATAAAAACTTCAGGCATGCTTCCAATATATGCAGAAAAGATTGTTGGAAATAAAGATTAAGTGAAAGGGAAAGAAAGTACACATCTCTATTGGCCAAAGTGTTGTTTGCTACAACTAAGTTGTGGCCTTTAAGTGGACAGATATGTCATGGAATATATTATGTGCTATGCAACCAAGTAACTGAATTAAAATGCTGGAGTCTTGTGATCTATTATTTTTCTAGTCTCTCTCATTCATATGTTTCCAATTTTATCTGTTTATTACTTAGGAAATGGTTATTAGCAAGCAGTTTTTTTTGCTAGTTTAATGTTCCACCCCCCCCCCCCCCCCAAAAAAAAAAAAGAGATAAATTTGATTTGTTAACATGGAAAGTGGGTCAAAAGCAACCATAAGGCAGACATGTAGAAATTTTCATAGTCATCAGCTCTATTTTTTTATGGCCAGGGCCCCTTATATGTTATTAATGATTTTTTTTTTGAACTGGCCTTTTACCAGAATAATAAGTATGTGAGGGTGAGGTCAATGACTTATTCTAGGACGCAGCAATTATGAGAATACCCATTTGTGGCCTTAATTTCTTTGTTAGGACGCTCCATTCAATTTGTAGGACCCAAGATAATCTGTTATTTGATAGTCACTTTACAGTAGCTTGGCGTAGACTTCTTTTGGAAATACTTCTATTGAGATTAATCTTTATTACATTCAACCTAGCAGTTTGAGATTCCAATGGTTGGGGTTCTCTGGAATTTACATTTTGACTCCCTCCACCAATAGTAGTCTATCTCATACAATTTAGGATATTTATTAATTACCATATTTCATTGTTGACTGTCTCTACTCTTTCGTGCAGCCATAGTAGTCATCTTACCATATCGGACATTGCAAGGAAGGCTTTTCTTTACAGTGTAGGTTGCTTTATTGTTTTACAATTATTATTATTATTTGGGTTAGGATTATTATTTATTATTATTACTTCTACATCGGAGTTGATTTTTGTATATGCAACTGATCATGTGCCAATATTTTAAATTTAAATGTCAAAAAAGTAGGTAATGACGTAGAGGTAACTCTGGTCACTGAATTTGTTGTTTCAAATCCTTGTACTGTCCTTCGTTTTATTTCCTGTTAGGTTTTGAAAGTGACAATGCTTTTGCATTTTTTTTTCAGCATTCCAATCTCTGTTTCTCTTATCAGTTCTTTTTTAACTGCTATCTGTCTGTACATGATCCTTGTAGCATTTTATGGAAGGTCATGCAAAAAGCACTCCAATATCTCGGTTGCCCCTCATCACTGTCTTAGATACCAGGCATCAACTGAAGGACATACCAGTTTGCCAGGTGAGACCCTGGTGAAAAATTGATTTTGACATTGGGTTCTTTTTCTTATTATTATTTTTTTAATTTTTGGGTCCAATGAACTGAAATTACTTATCCAATGCCAGCCTTTTCATTTGGAGCTAAATTTCTTTAGCAAAGAGAACCGGGTTCTTCATTATCCTGTGAGGGCCTTCTACATGGATGGACTAAACCTTATGGCATATAATCTCTCATCTGGCTCAGATAGTATCTACAAGAAGCTTTATAATTCGGTAATGTGGAGAGATTTAGTCTTTAACAAGTAGCGAGTTGTCTTTGTACTTTATCTATAATTTCTATTAGCACTTCCATTTACAAAACATTATATGTCATAAATATTTAATCATTGTGAGTGAAAATCATGTCCATAACAAACCTTGTCATGTTGGTCATTGATTTTGTTATAGATTCCTGGAAATGTGGAGTACCAAGCAAAATACTTGCATTATAGTAAAAAGCAGCACCTATTTCTTGTAGTTTATGAATTTAGTGGTGCTACAAATGAAGTGGTGCTGTACTGGGAAAATACAGGTGCTGAGACAACAAGCAGTAAAAGTAGCACAGTGAAAGGTATTTCTGTCCATGGATGTATGTATGAATTTTGTACTTTCTGACATAGCTTGGCTATGCATGAAGTGCAATTAATAATTTAATTGTCCTGTAGGTCGAGATGCAGCATTTATTGGCCCCAATGAAAATCAGTTTGCTATTCTCGAAGATGACAGGACAGGACTCGCTGTATATACTCTACCGGGAGGGTCCTCACAAGAAGCTAAGGAAAATAATAATGTGCTTGAAGAGAACCAACCTGCAGAGACTAGTGTTGGTTCAATCAAGGGCCCTACGCCATTTATGTTTGAAACTGAAATTGATCGTATCTTTTCTACTCCACTAGGTGCTTGGACACTATATACATGCTTATTTACACTCCAAATATAATTTTCCATGTATAATGTATTGATAACTTTAAAAAAAAAATATTATTGACAGTGCTTTTTCTGATTGTAGATTCAAGCTTGATGTTTGCTTCTCATGGAAACCAGATTGGATTGGTAAAATTGGTACAAGGGTATCGCCTTCAAACTTCAACTGCTGATGGTCATTACTTATCAACCAAAAGTGAGGGGAAAAAGTTAATCAAGTTGAAAAGAAATGAGATAGTACTTCAGGTATCATGCAGAAGTGTGCTTATTTAATTATGACTTATGCACTAAAGCATGCATCATCATTAGAACCTTCCAACTTTTTTTTTCCCTTTGCTTCTTTCTGAATCTACACTCACTTATCTGTATATGACCATGAGACTGCAGCTGTAAACATACTAGATCAATAAGAGAGAAGTGTGGAAGAGGGGATAACTGATAGCCAAACTATGGCCCTGGTGACTTTCTGATATAGAATAATAGGACCTCATTTAAAAAAGGTTAAAACTGACACCATTCTGAAGCCCTGCATCAATAATTGGCTGATTTATTTTTAATTACACAACACAACATTGTGCTGCCACTGTTTCACTCTGAAATTTGCTATGACCTCTATTGTATTCTGAAGCTGATTAGGGGAAGAATGAGGATGAGCATGTCAAAACCTGTCCCACTTTAATATTTCAGGAGGTAGAATGTAAACTCTAAGCCTCTGCCCCCTGTTGTCTATCCCAAGCTGTAGTCTTCCAAAAATCTTGTTGTATAGGAGTGTGCGTTGGATGGCATTTCTGATTTTTGTGTTAAATTGTTCACGTGCATAGTTACTTAGCCAATTTTAATTCCTAAAATGCCTTTGTTTAAAGCCTGTTCCCTTGTCTTAGGGGTTGTTATAGTTGAAATAATTTCAGATCATTGCTACCATTTAGTAAGAGTCATTTGTTGTAGGACTCCTTGGTTGTGGAAAATTATCTAATCATTGTATATCATGGTCTTCTTGGGAATAAAGTGATAGTTTTACAACTATGACAGGTGCACTGGCAAGAGACTCTTAGGGGCTATGTTGCAGGAATTTTAACGACACAAAGAGTCCTTATTGTTTCAGCAGCACTTGATATACTGGCTGGCACTTCCTCAAATTTTGACAAGGGGCTTCCTTTAATATCCTTAGTATTTATTCCTTTTGAAAATCTAGAAACTATATGTTCATACATGTTAAGTTTCATGTGTAATTGAGATTTAATCTCTTTTTTTTTTTTTTTTCGGGGAAACCTTAACCTTTGGCCACTTTAGATCACTGTTATGGGTAGGACCAACCCTTCTGTTTTCTACTTCCACGGCAATCAATGTGCTTGGTTGGGATGGAAAAGCAAGGACTATTCTCTCTATCAGTATGCCTTACGCAGGTAAATTATCTTGTTGCATACAGGGAACTGGGTTGTCACGAAGGCTTAGCCATCTGTTCTGATTTTTCTTTCTTTTGGCTAGTGTACTTTATTTCAGCTTTGTCTTTCTGATTTATTTAAATGAATATTGTTTGCAGTCTTGGTTGGTGCTTTGAATGATCGTTTGTTGCTTGCTAGCCCTACAGAAATAAATCCCAGACAGAAGAAGGCGATTGAGATTAAAAGCTGTCTTGTTGGTCTTCTTGAACCGCTTCTCATTGGATTTGCTACAATGCAGCAAAGTTTTGAGCAGAAGCTTGATCTGTCAGAAATACTATACCAAATAACATCGAGGTTTCCTTATCTCCTCTTAGAAAAATCTTGCTTCATTTATTAAGCAGAAAGTTTTGGACTTAAAGGGCTGTTGTCATGCTGACAGAAGGCCTGTTGTTAAGGTGAATGAGAGGAGAGGTAAGGCTGGCAGCAGGGGTAAAAAGGAATAGAAGAGGGAAATTGAGTGACTAATGGAATGGAAATAATGGGACATACAGTTGATGTGGAGAGTATTAAAGGGAGGAGTGAGTTAGAAGGCTGTTATGAGAGAATAAAAGTAGAATGGAAAAGGGAAGAGAGCTAAGGAAGTTTTGGGGTAGATTAGGGAGGTATCTGGATTTTGGAAGCCTCAAACTGACCTAGAGTGATGTAGAACCAGTTTCAAGAATAGAGAAAATGGGGAGAGAGAAGAAGGAGGGAGATGTAGAAGAAAGGAGGGAAGGAGAGAAGAGAAGAGGCAGGAGAGAATATGAGATTTTATTAATTCAGTCTGAAAGTTGACCTAACCCTAATTAGTAAGGGCTTTATATAAAGCCCAAAAGATAACTCCTAATAATGTAAATTAGTTCAAAAATTAAAAAAAATTATTAACAAAGGATAATATATGCTTAACAAAAGGATAATTATTAAAGCCTAGTAAAAAGATAATTAAATTCAAAATAAAAACAATTAAATAATTTCTAATTCCTATATTTATTCTTAGTTCCTAATTTACAAATAATTAATAATATGTCCTCTAATAATCTCTTCTCATTCTCCATTCTCGCCTGGTTGGAGAGAACTTGTCCTCAAGTTCTGAAGTGTGGAAAGAATAGAAAAATCCATCTTGGAGTGTTAGGTAGGACAAGAAGTAATGGTGGTAAAATTGTTAGCATGAGCAACTCTGAACTCTCCAATACATTTGGAATAACAAATTCAACTTGGCATAGCGAGTCGGTTGAATCTGAATGTGATCTTTAGCTTGAAAATTAATTTCTAAATGTTGTTCAAAAGTGTCATGATCTTCACATTTTAAATTTATTTCCAATTGCTCTTCAAAACCTATGATGGCAATATGATGTTACCATCATAATCGATGTGTGATGGGCAATTGAGAGGTTCCACTATGATATCATTGTGCTCTTCTGTGATAACCTCCTCTATTGTGTTATGATCTTGAGGATATTTTTCTTTTATACTATCTTGACCTTGCTCACCTTGAACTCCAATTAGATCTTTTAAGTTTGTGCCAATAATTTATCCACTTAACAAGTTAAGAGCACTCAACATCTCCTTATAACAAGGGTCTATTTTCTTAAACCTTTCGTTGATATAATCCAAGCTAGTTTGGGTAATTTGGGTTTGTCGTCCCATGGCATGTTTCAAGGCGAGAAGTTCTTGGTCCTTAGCGATTATAGAGCCAAAACAAGTGGAAAACAATGGTGGCTGCAAATTAGGGTGGAACTAGGTAGGAAACTAGGTGAAAAAAGGGGTTGGAAAACTGCAGGCATGTGTGGCCTGTGGGGTGCATGAGGCCCACACGCAAAAAGCTTCCCTAACATGTGAAGGGTGTGGGAAGGGGTTTGGTGAAGTGCCTTCAGGGATGGGACGATTTAGGTGATGTGCTTTAGATGGTGTGATCACTTGCCTGATTCAGAGGTTGGAGGTGTCTGTTTTAATGTGAATGGTGGTGGTTCTTAATTTGTTGAGAGTTCTTAATTTGTAGAGAGTTCAGGGTGGGTTTAAGGCAGTGGAGGGTGTGGTCGGAGTAGTAGTCTTGCTTTGATACACTTATGTATAACCAATAGCAAGAATAGAGGAAAAGGGGAGAGAGAAGGGAAAGGAGAGGAGAAGAGAAAAGGCCAGAGAAATATGAGATTTTATTAATTCAACTAGAAAGCTTACTTACTCTAATTACTAAGGTTTTATATAGAGTTCAAGAAATAACTCCTAATAAGGTAAATTAATTCAAAAATAAAATGATAATTAACAAAAGGATAGTATAAACCTAACAAAAGGATAATTAAATTCAAAATAAAACCAATTAAGTAATTTCTAGTTCCTATATTTATCCTTATTACCTTATTTACAAATAATTAATATTATTGCCTCTAATAATCTCTTCCCATTCTCCATTATAGAACTTATCCTATCCTAAATAGCTTACTCATCTAATCCCAAACCCCGTCTGAATTCCTTCCCCAAGCCGCTACTAGCCAATTTATACTGTCCTTGCTACTGATTCTCTTCAGCAGCCCTATCTCTTTTGCTCAGACCCTCCTAATTGGGGAACTGTGACATGCTTTTATTTTTCTGTATTAAAGCTTGTAATGACTGACACTATAAATTCTTATCTGAATGAAGGTTTGATAGCTTGCGTATAACCCCAAGGTCTCTTGACATTCTTGCTAGAGGTTCTCCTGTTTGTGGAGATCTAGCTGTGTCATTATCCCAGTCAGGTCCACAATTCACCCAGGTGAGAGATTGAATTCTTTGTCTTTTCCTGTTTACTTATGGTCTATCTGTACTTCTGAACATGTTGGATTTTGATCTAGGTTTTGCGTGGTGTTTATGCGGTGAAAGCTCTTCGTTTTTCCACTGCTTTATCAGTTTTGAAAGATGAATTTCTGCGTTCCAGAGATTATCCAAGATGCCCTCCTACATCTCATTTGTTTCACAGGTTCAGGCAGTTGGGTTATGCCTGTATCAGGTAGGCAGGCCCCTGAAATTTTATTCAACTTATGCTGCTGTCCTTAGGAACTATTCAACTGCGGTGCTTGTGTGTTCCATTTGTTATCGATTTAATCGCTATTGCATCTTATCAGTTGACCATGATTTCATGGTTCTGCTCTACTCTTGTGTGAAGTAAGGATGCAAGAACATCAAATATTTAAACACTTGTTTATTTTCTCTGAACAACTAGTCATGTAGGGTTTACTTGCATTTTGGCATTTAGCTATGAGTCTGTTATTAAACTTCCTATATGTATTCTAGTAGAAATTGAGAAAGACATCATTTTCAAAAAAATTAATTGCTGGTGAAGAGTGCCTGCTATTTATTTGTGTATACAGAACAATCCTATTCTCTGTAAGGATCAGTGTTCAATTTATATTGTTTTTGCTTTATAGCACCACACTAAGTATGATATGCATGTTTCTGTTACCTAGAGTGTTGGAGCTCATAATAATACTGATGAGCTGATGTGTGGATTGTACCGTAGTTATTTGAATAAAAGTCATTTACTACAAAAGTATGTTGTCCACCTTTGTAATTTAAGGTTACTTGTAGGTTTGGTCAATTTGACAGCGCAAAAGAAACATTTGAAGTTATAGCAGACTATGAGAGCATGCTCGATCTGTTTATATGCCACCTGAATCCCAGTGCTATGCGGCGTCTTGCTCAGAAGTTGGAAGAAGAAGGTCTTGACTCAGAATTGAGGCGATATTGTGAAAGAATTTTACGAGTTCGATCTTCTGGATGGACACAAGGTATATTTGCCAACTTTGCTGCGGAGAGCATGGTTCCAAAAGGACCTGAATGGGGTGGTGCAAACTGGGATATCAAAACCCCTACAAATGCGAAGGACATACCTCAGTGGGCGCTTGCTGCAGAGGTGACACCATACATGAAGACTGATGATGGTACCATTCCATCCATTATTGTAGATCATATTGGGGTGTATTTAGGCTCAATTAAAGGAAGAGGTAACATTGTAGAGGTGAGAGAAGACAGCTTGGTTAAGGCCTTCCCACCAGCAGGTAGAGACAATAAGCCCAATGGTCCTGAGGTATCTTCAGTTAACTCCATATCTAATCAGTCAAAGGGACTTCTTGATGGTAATTCCAAAGATAATTTGTTGATGGGTCTGGAAAACCTTAAGCCTGCCAATTCCTCTGCTGATGAACAAGCTAGAGCAGAAGAAGAATTTAAGAAATCTATGTATGGAGCTACTGCTGATGGTAGCAGTAGTGATGAGGAAGGAGTGTCAAAAACCAAGAAAATACAGATTAGGATACGAGACAAGCCTATTGCCTCTTCTACTGTGGATGTGAACAAGATCAAAGAAGCCACAAAGCAATTCAAACTTGGTGAAGGGTTAGCTCCACCAACGAGGACCAAGTCATTATCTGGTGGAACCCAGGATCTTGGCCAGATTTTGGCCTTACCACCTGTAACTACTGGAATGGCTGCTCCTCCTGTTTCAACCCCAAGCGACCTGTTTGGTACAGATGCTTTAACTCGACCAGAATCAATCTCACAGCCGAGTCCTGTAGTTGTAGGTGGGGGAGTTAAAGCAGGGCCTATTCCAGAGGACTTTTTTCAGAATACAATTCCATCCGTACAGGTTGCTGCATCACTGCCTCCTGCTGGGACATATCTCTCCAAATTTACTCCAGGAGTTGAAAGCAGTAAGACTACTCCTGCCCAGGTTATTGCTTCTGAAGCTAACGTTGGGCTTCAAGGTGGTGTTCCCCCTCAAAATATTCAACAACCTGCTGTTCCCCTTGAGTCTATTGGACTTCCTGATGGTGGAGTTCCACCAAAAACTTCAGGCCAGGCTGCAGTCATGCCACAACCGCAGTTGCAGACTGCAGCTGTGCCACAATCACCGTTGCAGGCTGCTCATGTACCAGTTTCTGCTGAACCTCTTGATCTTAGTGTACTTGGAGTACCAAATTCTGCTGATTCAGCAAAATCCAAACCACATGCTGATTCTCCACCGTCTTCTGTGCGTCCTGGACAGGTGAATATAAATATATACATTCATAGGCACTTATCTGTGTGTAGAATGAGTGACACCTAACTATAGAGTAATAAAGCTATTTTGTGTTGTCCCATCGTTTGAGTTTCTATGCTTTTCCAAAAATTGTGTATTTTTCTGATTTTCTATGGGTGTTGGGGAAGAATGTGGGAAGGTATGCAAGAAATAGATTTTTTAAATGGAGCTGGCATTTAGTCTAAACAGAAAGGGATGCTCTGTTGTTGTTGATAAACCCTTCTTCAGGAGATCCCCCTCTCCCAGTCCTCTGTGGGCTCCACCCCTAAATTGATTCTTAAGCCAAAGTGCTAGACATAGGTGCCATGGGTTTGGCAGATGTGCCTCTGTAAGGCGATCCTATGCTGGAGTAACCTATCCTTACACCATTTTGTCAACCAAAATAAAAAAGAAGAGGTAGAAGAAATTAAGAATGTATGCTGGAAATGATGAAGTGAGCTAGTGTGCCTATAAACAGGAAAGAGTTTTTCCTTCACATGATGCAACAGTTAAGAAATCTGCTTTTTACTGCACCAGATCAGCATGTATGATTTGTTTATCTCTTTGCAATCTCATGGCTCTTCTTATGACAGGTTCCTCGTGGGGCTGCTGCTTCAGTATGTTTTAAGACTGGACTTGCTCACCTAGAGCTAAATCATCTTTCGGATGCATTGTCTTGCTTTGATGAAGCTTTTCTTGCATTAGCTAAGGAGCAATCCCGTGGAAGTGATATAAAAGCTCAAGCAACAATCTGTGCTCAATATAAGATAGCAGTCACACTTCTTCAGGTACTATTACATGCTCTCATTTTAAACATTAGTTGAATGGACTCTGTTAGCAAAATATTTTTGTAAGTGCAATTTTAAGCCTGCATGATCAGAGAAACTGTAGTTAATGTTCTAAGAGTCTTCAAGCGGTCATCGTTCTACACTAGCAACTGAGACAGAAAAACTTGGATAGAGGCTCTGCAACTGTGTCTCCACTGAGTTGATCTGAAATTATAAGCTGAACAAGAATATATATTGGAAGAATGAATGCAAATTTTCTCCTCATTAATACAGGACACCCTGATCTTATTTTCAATTTCTGTTACAGCATATGGTATATCGCAATAAGTTTCCATTTGTTGAAACTGAATGAGTTGGGGTTTAAACTGTAAGAGATGATAACCATTGTCTAAATTTGAATCAAGTAAATTTTGCGTGAACTATTTTTTGAGGATGCCTTGATGTTTGATTATGCCTGGTAAAATTCGCATTATAAGTCTATAACCTTCTATAAAAAGAAATGTTGCTTTTTTAGTCCGCAAGATATGTTAAAGTCATGACCCATGAACCTTTAAATTTGGTTCTCCTTTGAATTTAGTGATACATTGGAAGCCTTTATTTCCTTCATTAATTTGAAGCTGTCTTCACTCTTTTATGTCTATAGGAAATTGGACGTCTGCAAAAGGTTCATGGTCCAAGTGCAATCAGTGCAAAAGATGAGATGGCAAGACTTTCGCGTCATCTGGGTTCATTGCCCCTTCTGGCTAAGCACCGAATAAATTGCATTCGAACTGCGATTAAACGAAACATGGAGGTGCAAAATTATGCATATGGCAAGCAAATGTTAGAATTACTTATGTCTAAAGCACCTCCAAGCAAACAGGAAGAGTTTAGGAGTTTGATTGACCTATGTGTCCAGAGGGGTTTGACTAATAAGTCCATTGATCCATTGGAGGACCCCTCACAATTCTGTGCTGCCACGTTAAGCCGGCTGTCAACCATTGGATATGATGTCTGTGATCTGTGTGGAGCCAAATTTTCAGCTGTCACTGCACCTGGATGCATTATCTGTGGAATGGGAAGTATCAAAAGATCAGATGCGCTCACAGGACCAGTTCCTTCTCCATTTGGCTGAGTCCCCGCGATTATTAATTATACTTGCTTCACATATGCCGCCCCTGGTGAAACTGTTGTAGAGAGACGGAACTTCTTGTGGAGAAAATTTACAATTGAATGGAAAAAAGAGAGAGAGGGGGGGGGGGAATCTTGCACCCAACTCTGGAGAGATCATAGGTTTCCCCCATTTTGTGTATACTGCTCTTGATGTGATTGTTTGCGATAATTTTCCTTAGCTTGCTTTTCTTTTCGATTTTCCCCCAGTTTATGCAACGTCTGGTCTGTAATTGCAGAATATCGTTTACCCCAATTTTGTAATATACTGACTGGTCCTTTGTGAAGATAGGAAAACGATGTTAATAAGCATATTTGTATTATTGATGGTTTCTGTGAAAGAATTGAATGTTTCCTTATGCGAGTGACTAAAATCTTATTTTAACCGAAATGGCAGACTTTTATTGACTAAATTGTCCGTCATTTATTTTTCCTTAGGATGAATTTTTTACCACCTTTGAAACAAAAAACTAGTATAAGTGCTCCGTTGCGGATTGTAACTAGCAGCATCAATCCGCGATAGAACGGAACCACGGCCGAATAATGACTACAGAAACCGGAAGGAAACAAGGAATTTGACGCCTTCTACTTCAATATATTAAGCATCATATTGAAAGAGTTTTTAAACTATAGACCTCTAGATTTTGGGTATATTTAAAACTTATTATCATGACTTCAATTTAGAGTTCTGCTCAAATTTTAATTTATTTACTCCAATTACTTGAACCAAATAACGTAATTTACTTACCATTCCACTCTTCTGTGAAATATTGACCCCGAGGAGGAACGCTGCCTAGAGTCAGCCGAATTCATACGCAAACAAATCTTTCCAAACCATGGAATGCCTTTCGCTACAATAGGGTAACTTACAGGAATTTTTTTTTTTTCCCCTCTCGCGTCCCAAATTGGGTTTCACAACTTGCCAAGTCTATGCAATATCTGAGATTATTTTGATCCAATATTGCCAAAGAAATGTCAAAGAAACCGCCATTTCTATGTATATTTCCCTAGAAGTGTAACAAATGACCCAATCACCGTACCCAAAAGCCCTTTCCCTAAAGAAAACACTACATACGAACTTTATGAGGGAACCATCCAATATACAAACCCACCAAATCCGAGTTAAAAATTCTGTGCAGACTAAAGGGTTGGGCCTTGAGCCACGAACAATACCTCTCACTGGTAAAAGCAACCTGAAACTGAAATCATAGGGTACTATTTGTACCAGCTATGAGAGGGGCTCTCTTGCCCTTCTTTCAAGGCATTTAACTCCTCCCTTTCTCAACTCATCGGGTAGTTGGAGGCAGACCCAATCCAATAAAGATTCCAAGTCCTTCGCGAAGTCAAGTAAATACCAGTCCAGCAACTTTGGGATTATTAACTTGTTTGTTCTTGATACGCCCACGGCTGCCTATAAATAATCTGTCTTTGCTGCTTCTAATTCATCATCAACTTGAGATGCTGTGTACACCCTCACCTTCATAGGGTAAAATTATTCTATTAGTTGAACCATTTGAAGGAAAAATTATTTCATCAGTTGAACCATTTGAAGGGGGATAGTTAAATTTAGCCACATCAAGAAAGAAAACCAAAATGTGACATTTTCTAGGCAATTTTATTGATCCCAGCAATGAAAAATTGTAGGGAAATTCAAGCAAAATTGATTGCACTTCACATAACATCTCTAGTTTGATCATGCAAAGTCGAGATCAGTTGATCACATATTAAAGACAATTAAGGAGTGCCCAAATGACAATATTATTAGTCAAACATGAGGAAGAGGGGGGAACATACTACAGGTGAAGACCAGCTTCCACAGGAAAGAGCAAATGTAACCAAGGGCTCAGACCATTCCAATCCGAATATGCTTCTTGCTTTCATTTCATCACTTTTTGCAGCTTTTGGACACGTCTGTTGACGAAAATTCAGGAGGGATATAATCTGTTTAAGGACATCTTATAAAAAAACATAACAAGGACTTCAAAGAAATTTCAAGTTCCTTTTGTTTAGCAAGCACAAAGAAGAGACTAGATTGCTGCACTTACAAAGTCCAAGTGATAAGGCAATCTCAAGATGAACTGTTCTATTTTGATTGCATTAAGCAAATGGCCCCCCACTATTATTGTTGCCTGACACAAACCGTGCCAAATCTTAGTCAACTTAAATATTTATCTAGAGATGCATTTTAAGATGTTATTTACTGGACTGGAAATACAATGCTTTTGCTGCTTTATTTTTTTTCAAAAAGAATAAATATAAAGAATATTGGCCAAATCATCATACCTTCTGCATTAGTGCTGCAACTATTTCAGGACTCTCAGGTATGCCATGCTCTAAATATGCCTATAAAATTTAAATCAAAATCTCTCATGGTGTTGACCTTCAACTTGCTAGGCAAGCCAAGAAGATGTTAAATTCAAATATAATCGCAACTCTTCAATCTACATTGTAGAAACAAGCGAGGCATCTTACATTCAACATGCAGGAATTATAGGTGTTTATCCAGAATGCTAGCTTCTCCTTATGGGAAAGACCCTTCAAGTTCACTGAAGCAAGTTTCCCAAGTAGGAACCTGAATAACTGTGTCAGATTAGACATTTACCTCCATACTATGAAACAGTAGCTAATAATTCTTCATAACTTACTTTAATCTGTGCATCAGAAACACTACATTCTTTGTTCGGTTGATATCGACGGTGGATGCTTTAACCTCACATAAATTCTTATATGAACCAACATCTCTCTTTTCCGTTTCTGAACATATACCATAAGGATCACACAATTCCCTTTCCTCGTTACAATTCATTGTTTTTGATTCCGCTAATTTGTCCTTGAATGTGGCGATTCTCACAAATATGCTACACAAGCACTTCACAATATCCTCTGAAATTCCATTAGGCGTGCTATCAGCTTCTGATGTTCTATTATCTGATGAACTTGAGGAATTCTCTTGTGCTTTTTCTTGATCTATTAATTTCCAGTCCAGCTAGACAACCAAACAAACCAATCGTTAAAATCATTGATAATTTTTTACAGATTAATTCATAAAATACTTTAATTACTATTTACCTGCAGCTTCAAGTGATCCATACACTTCTCCGCTAATTCTTCTTTGAGTGGAGATTTCTTCACTGGACTGATGACTCTGGCCATTTTCTTTTCTGGTGATTGTTTATCCTTTAGAGAATTACAAAACGATCGATTCTCTTTTCTTCGTCCTTCTTCGGGGATTGATGAGAATGAATTCTGTCTTCTGTTCAACCGCTTCCCAGTGTGATCATTAACTATGTCAGAGGAGAATAGCTTTCTACTGGAAGCACATCCGGCAAGAGGAGGCTGAGTTCTGGTCGTAGTTGCTGAGCGAAGCTCACTTTGGGGCAAAGATTTTGATCGTTGATGTTTGGAGCCCCTGATGGAATTTTGGTCAACTGAGTCGTTCAAATTTTCCACATTCCTCTTTGAGGAAATGTAGACAGCTTCCTGACATAGACCTCGTCTGAAATTCACAACTTGCTCTTCTAGTCGTACCACTTCCTCCTCCAACACTGCTACTTCAGCAAGAAGCTCTAATGTCTAAAATAGCCATACATACTCCTCATTACTTTCCATTTATCAAGTAAGAAAATAAAAGGTGTTTATAGAAGTCAGATACAATGAATTCAATTAAGCATTGATTTCAATCTATGGAATTATATGAGTCAGAAACATAGTGAAAGATACACTAACATAGGGAGGGAGATAAGAAGGTAGACGAGGCAGAGCTCCCAAAGGTCTCGTAAATGCTCTTTCTAATGCTCTGTGAACATTGTCCTCGAGTCTGAGTGTCCTCTTCAACTTATCTACCTGTAATTTGAAAACTTAACTAAAAGAAATTACTTATAAAATCAACAGTTAGTTAAAAGAATGAAAGGAATCATTTGGAGGAAGATTCAATACATCCTGAATCAAGGCTATTTTCCTTTCTGTATTGGATCGGCGTCCATTTTTTAGGCTTTTCTGGGCAGCCATTGCTCTGCTCCCTCGAGTTTCCATCTTGTTCTGTTTCAAAAGTTCAATAAAACTATTATAATTATAAACTGATTTCAGTCTACGGGAAAAGAGGTTAAAAGGATAAAACTATTCGTTTCTTAAGAGAAGTGAAAGAACCCAATTTTTAGATTTGGATCAAAAGGCACAGCCTGGCACGCAAGCCTTTTTCAGTGCAGCAAGAGTTTAACACAATCAGTACGAATAATTCCCAGATAGAAAGAAGAATTCCATGCTTATAATTATAGTAGCTCTTCATTTATTCTTTGAAATCATCGCTTTTCCTTTTCAAGTGTCAACAAAGCTCATTTCGAATAACATCAGATTTTTTGGGCGCTTTTGTGCTACATTGCCTCATTTCCCAGAGAAACTGATTGTTTCTTAAAATCTTCCAAACGAAAAGGGAGGAAAAATCAAGCAGCGAAACCTTAAGAAGAAGAATTACTTGATTATCATTTAAAGGAGCTTTCATTGCCTGAAGAGTGGTCCGTGCTCTAGTATTCATCTTGCTATTTTCGCGGTAAACAATAAATAAAAACAATGCAATCTAATGCTGCTGCAGAAATAGATAAACAGGTAGAAGTTATGCCATCGACAAGTGAAATTGCAAAGTGGCATGCAATAATACAAAAAGGCAGACACGAAAGACCGCTGGGAAGCAGAATCACTGAGCAAGAAGAGGGAAAGAGAGAGAAGGAATTCATACAATTTTAGAGCGGGAAACTTGAAAGCAGGGATACCCAGAAACCCAAATTGCCAGCTTTTAGTTTTACGCATTTATCTCGAAATAGTGAAAGAAAGCAGCAAAGGCCCAGCACAACAAGAAGGAAAACGACGGGGTTTAGAGCTTCAAGTCTTGTCCAAGAAAAGCGTTCCAGTTATTTATATCTACTGCTACATATTATATATATATTGTATATATAGACACACGCATACATATATAGTTAACAATGGACACAAATGTAGAAAGAAGACAGGGTATACTAATACTCACCCCCTTTCTATTTTTGGTTCGAAGATTCTTCACCATTTTTCCTCCGCTATTTTTTTTTCTTTTTTGGTAATGACTAATGTGCGTATAGTTTTATTTTTCTTTTTTAATAAAAAACTTGATTTCTTACTGCTATATAAGCATGATATCAGAGTGGCTATGGATTGTGAGAGTTATGGAGAATGCAGAGAAAGAGAAGGAGAGAGAGATGTGATTGTATATGTGTGCGCTTTGCCTTTGGCCTTGTGTGTGTGTGTGACAACCGCCTTTCGTAATGAACTAACATGCATCCCAACCCACGCTCTCAGTATTCTTTCTCTGTCTCTGTTTGCTCTGCTAAGCTCCTTCTCTGTTTTTTGGTTCTATTTCATACTAATTAATAGTACTTACTCCTGAACTTAATATACCTTTCACTTTTTCTTCTTTTCTTATTTTATTTTCCCATAATTTTTGGAGCAGGTTATTTAATTTGTTAAGAATAGTTCCAAAAAATAATAATACAAAAGAGGAGGAAAAGTCATCACCTCAATGTCGTTATTCAAGTGGAAATGGATAATCATCTCTTTAGCTGAAATTTGAAATTATAATGCATCATTTGGAATCTAATTTATCTATGTTGGTTAATACTTAAATGAACTAAACTCAAATATAATTCCTTATATCTTTGTTATTAAATTTTTTCATACATTTGTTTATATCACTCATATATTTATTATGTTATTATTAAAATTTTTTATAATAAAAATATAAAAAATATATTTTAAGTTTTCACTTAACTAAAATAGGTTTAATCATCACTCCTAGAATTTGGCTCTTATGGATTTTGATTTTGCAATCCCTCCTCTTCACTCAACATTACCCGCTTTCTCTTTCTCTTTTATAAAATAAGAACTGAAAAAGAAATAAAAGGAGCAATAAGTGGGAGAGAGAGAGGGATTTGCCAAGGCATGTGATAACAACTAAAAAGGACTTGCTATGAAAGGCAGTGTCCTCAAGCCAGAGTCTAGAGGGACCATCAACACAAATAATTTTATTCCCAGAACAGGCTGTATTTATCAATCATAATCAAATCATTAATGAAGTTCATATAAGCTATTCCTTTTCCTTATTGATGTCCAAGATCTGTTCCATAGCTTATTCAAAGAGCATTGATCAACCTGCCTTTTAAAGCAAGCAAGCCAACATGTTTTATTTAATAATGAGCCACGCCAATCTCCAACTTTCCTCACCGCAAATGCTAGTACTGCGATTTTCCTGTCTGTTTAAATAATTAATTATTTTACTACTATTAAATTTAAAGTATATTTTTAAGATAGTAAAGTATGAATTAAAGCTTGTGGATATTTTTATTAATGATTATTTAAATCAATGCACTTTAATGGTTTAACTACAGAGTACATTTTAGAGGAGATGAATAGTATCAAGTTTGGATGCATACAGATCTGTGCTTGTTGGGAAAGGGGATTTTTATCATTTCTAGCTCCCATCAATAATGCTAAAGTGGAAAGATTCGAATACTTAAATATAAAAATATTTTTGGTAATTAATATAATTATTAAAATCTATGGTTAAATTTCGCTTCTAGGTCGGTTAAATCTATGGCATATATAACCTATCCGCCAATGCAAGTAAATGTTGGAAGCATGATTGGAGACGTGAGATTAAGAAGCAAGCAACACAGTCAGCAAACTGATAACATCCTACAATATACTATCTTTAACGTGATTATTATGCGATTCTCAATTAATATTATACACCCTGAAATGTGTCTAACTACTTCCTTCTGGAACTTTGGTTTGTGTGTGCTTATCAGTAGCCTGAAGTGGTTTGTTTCCCCTGCCACCCCATAAAATTAAAAAAATAAAACCAATAGAAAGGGGGGGGGGGGGGGGAAAGGTGGAGAGTTAGAAAACAGACCAATGTATTAAAGATAAAACAATGAAGAGTTAATAAGGTTTTAAAAAAAATTAAAAAACACACATACAAATTCAAGGGAGGAAAATCATAAAACACAGACCAAACCCATAAACTGCATGTCCAAGAAATTAGTCTTAAACTGCAAGGGTGTATCAATATTAGTCTTAAAAATGCCTTTTGAAATCACTACCTTCAGGTCTAAGTCAAACTATAAAGATTCTTCGTGTGGGAATTATTGCACAGCCCAGCTAACCTCTGTTTTGACCTTAAATATTTCTCATCAGATGACTAATTGGAGAGGGGAAGAAGGGGGGGGGGGGGGGGGGGGGGGGAAGACAGCAGTTGCATAGTGTTAAGCTTATGTGTGCAGTATAGAATAGTACATGTACAATATTTAATGGAAAGGTAGCCAGCTTAAAGGTGGGGCTTGGAGACACATTACCACGGCGTTAAGACAAGCTAGTGATACTACAACATAACACTTGACAGAGATCGAAGAACATAGGTGCAAGTTACTGATACTAACTTGCATATTCTATTAACAAAGGCACGTGATGTGATAGCATTTTTTATAAATGAATCTCACTCTACTCCCCCTCTCTCTCTCTCTCTCTCTATATATATATATGTGTGTGTGTGTATATTTATTGTGGACTGGGTCCCACCTTAAATTGCTGGGTTTATTTGCGAACTAGACTATTCATAAGGACGTAGGATGATCCAAAAGCATGAAGTGTAACAACGATATGATTGTTGCAGTTGGTGAAAAAGTAGTAAAACGTAGTCACATGCGAAACTGGTTCACTCATCCAACGACCGTCACTCATTTCCTAGATGTTTCACCACTTCAAGGCGCGAGGTCCCATGTGTGTTTGCCTCCTAAAATATCTCAAGCTCTCTATTTTCAGTCTCACTGTAAGAGAATTATGGTTTCGCATAACTAAATATATGAACGTACGCCCTAATGGGAAATATCACAATTCAATGTTCTAAAACTTAATGCCTGCCCGGACAAAAACGACTTCTTGGATCGTCGCATCGCATCCTTCATGTACACCAAATTGTTGAATAACATGCCAATGTATTGGTCAAGTATAGTTGAGTGGAGTTCTAATTTTTCCGTTGATCTCTCGATATTTTTCCGACAGGAATCTTTGCGCATGATCCAAATATCAAACTGAATACAACAGACACTAGCTTTTCTGGAGTATTGACCCGACTCAGCTTTACAATTGTGTGGCACTATATTTTTTATCAGGCAAATGAGGCATAGAACAACTACACAAGCGGGAATGGGCTCCTCTTTTTTGGCCCTTATGTGGAAATCGAACAGAATATTCAAAACTGTGCTTAGTGAGAAGCTAGAGGCCCACAGGCTCTATAAGTAGATCCAAGATTCTTGCCGGTACATTTCAAGGTCCACATTAGTGATGGGCTGAAGGCTCCAACTGATAAGCCTATTATCCAGGGCTAAAAGGACTTTTTCCTTTTTCGTGTGAACCAGGGCCTCACCTTTTCTGAGGGAGAAAAGTATGTGAACAAAATAGGTGCCACTGCGAGACTGCGAAGCCCAAATATTTAACTTCATTATCTAAAGCGCGTGTGTGTGCACACGCACATTTTTCTTTTAATTAATATAATATATTATCAAAAAAGTTTTAAAAAACTGTTTATATGACATTATATGGGTTTTGAATTATATTAATGACTAAATTTAAGTATAATTTCTTAATATTTTTATTATTAAGTTCTTTAATAAAAAGATAATATGTAAAAAAATTTTGAGAGACTTAATTATGTGATGTTATAAAATAAAAATCATATACTTGGAATGTTTTTATTGGAAAATATGATAACAAAAATATAAAAATTAGACCTAAGTTTTCTCCTTATGTTCACTGTTATTTAAGACATTTTATTCTTAATTGTAATTTAACGGAAATGAGTCTTAACTTAAAAAAAAATGGTTATTATGAATTTTTTATAGATAAATGGGTCAGAAGATGAGGATTCAAGGATTCAATGAGAATGAAAAAAAAAAAAAATTACTCACTAAATATGAATTTGGAGATAGAAACTATAGTACTCCACCCATACTCTACCCTAATCTTAAGTGATTCTGGCTCATGGAGATTACGCTTGGGTTTAAGGGTAATGATCTATTTTTAGCACGATTTAAATTGTCAAAGTATATATATTAAAGCAATTCCCTGGCATCAGGAACAAGAATGTTTAGCTAAATTTGGGTCTAAAAGATATGGCAATGTTAGGTGAGATGCTCTGGTAATTAACTTAATTTAGGTTGATATTATTGATTTAGATTTATTCATTATTTACGAAGTATGCTTCATTTAATATCTGTTGAAATATATGTAACTATATTTCATCTCTCTCTCTCTCTCTTGTTGGAAAATTTTATACGTAGACTCACATTACTTGTATTGTTATACTTTTTAAAATAGAAGTTGACTAATAATCCATTAAAATATATTTTAGGTCTAACTGATTAAGTGATCATATAATATTTAAGCTTCGACACATATTTATAATTCAAGTTTGATTAGAAGTTATAAGAGTGCGAATTATTAAATTTTACTGAAATATGTAATAGAAGGCTGCGAAAAAATACTCTTTAAGATAAGGTTAATTAGGTTTTCTTTCTAATTCTAATTCTGTGGGCTTCTTCCATTAAAAACTATTATCAAAGCTAAGATAGTAGAAAAGATAACCTAATTAGATCATACTACTTTGTGGGATGAAGTGTACTTTATTGTGAAGACTCATTCAGATATTTTCTATTCATCTCCCTTATTTAATTTAGTATTCTAAATATCATACATATCATCCAAATTATACATATATAGCCAGCTAGTTTGAACTTGTAACAATGTATTCCTGTGGTTATGCGTTTAACAAGCTCCACGCCACTCGAAGAATCAAAGACAGATGCACATGATGAGGACAAGGTCAGCCCTCAAATAAGGATGTGTTCCCAATTTTATTCCTGCCAAAGTCATAAAAACCCCATTCCCCTAATATACTCAGTTGCTAAAATTTTTGCTTATTTAGATGTTCCATAAAATCAAGGGCATGCTAGGTATAGCAAGAAAAATGAAAGGAGTATATGAGAAAACGAACGAGATAACCCTCCAATTTTTGTTCCTTTCAAAAAAATGAAAATAAATATTATTTGTTTCCACCGCTTCCTTCATTACTATCTCTATCCTTTTTTCCACTTCTATAAAAAGCTATAGCGCCCTATAATACATTTTTAAGTGGGACGTAGTGTTAACAATATTTTATAAAGTGCTAGAAATTCGTTAAGATCTGGGTTAAAGTCACATTCTTTGGTCATGATTACGAGCACATTTATCCCTTCCCCACCTCATGTCGTGCTCTTAACTTTTATTAAGAAAAAAATGAGTTATAAAAAAATTGTAAAGTACATATTTTCTAATCATTAAAAAAATTTTTTGGAAAAGCCGTCAAAGCGCTTTGACATATTCCTAGAGTTTCATGACTCTTACACAGTGGGGATGAGTCAAAAGTCCAAATGTTCCAGTTCAGATTAGTACTGTAATGGAGTGTGTTAAAATATTTCTAATTATGATAGAGAAACGCTTGAGTAGTATTAAGGACCCCCCTTTGGTAAGCGAGGGAGAAGGGAGAGAAAAAGAAATGGAAATAAAAAGTTGGGTAAATTTTTAATTTTATTTTTATAATTATCATCCAATACTCTTTAATAATAATTATTTAATAGTTAAAAATAAAAATATTAAAAATATTTTTATTTATAAAATTATCTTTTTATTTTTTTATTTTTATTTCTATACTTAACTTTTTGAATACTAAATAAGTTAAAATTCATAAACAAAGAATTTTATAAATTTAATGGAAACCTAAACTAGTTTGATATTATATATTAAGAGAATTAAACTAAATCATAAGCCGTACACAACGCGTGCTACAACTTGTAAATTTTAAAAATGGAGGCCACAAGGGTTTGTCCCTGTTTACATCTAAACCCTAAAAAAAGGAAAAGTTGTGTGTTTTTAGAAACCTAGGGCTCTAGCAGACACAGGCCTGCGCTTTGGACAGACTTTTTCCTTATAAATTAGTGATAGTTATATATGTTGGTCCTTTGTTTAAAAGGAGGAACACAAAGTGGGGCCGGATTCTACAGGTGGTTGGTTTCAGTTTAAACTAACATAACCGCCATTAGGTCTTATGCACACCCAGAAAAGGTACCACTATCCAGCACTACTTTGTCTCTACATTGTGGCCTCTCAAGTCTCATCTTCAACTTCAAGTGGTATCATGAATTTGCCTCTCACTCTAATCCTACCTCTGCCTCTGGTTGATTTCTTCCCAAGCGTGCCCTTTTTTGGATGTACATAAACCAGTCGAATTATGAGAACAAATTAAAATTAAATGCGCAAAATTTTACTGAATAACATTTTTAAATATTTAAATAAAATTGATATACATATGTGTGTGTGTGTGTGTGTGTGTATGCGCTCGTTTTCCTGTTAATTAATATATTATACACAAGCCAAGACAATCGTGCGTGGCGGTTGTTTTGGTTTTAGTTTCAGAATTTGATAGAACATGATCTTAATCATGGGTTTCTATCATTAATTGTACATTATATTATCACATGTAATGACTGACAAAATTAAGGTTTTTTTCCCTTTTTAATGACCAACACATTTTCTTTCCATCATTTTTTTGATGTTTGTATCTATCAATCTCCATTTTCTCAACTAATTCATTTTGGAGATGATCGCAGGGTTATACTTTTTTGAATCTCATCATGAACACACAGATAAAGGTATAAATATCAGGAGTTTAATTTTAGAATAAAAAGAATATAAAGCCCTGTTTACGTGTTTAATCAATAAGCATTTATGATATAATTGGCTACTAATTAGTAAAATATCTTCATTAAATTATTCGAATCTGAGCTGCTGGTGTATGGGAGCCGAAGATTTCACGCATCGAGTAGTGATGTGACCCAGGATTCTCAAGAATTACGGCGCGGGTTTTATATGAAAAATAAACACTCACTCATAGAATTGTCGATTTTGATTGTTTATTATCTTTCACAGATCGAGTCTCTAATGCCACGTTAAAGTCATCGCTCCATTACTTCTTCTGTCCCCAATAGCAATTAAAAACTTGAAAACATTTAAGCAAGCTTTGTTCTTACTTTTAACTTCCGCTATTGGGTCGCTGTGTTCCCTTGCATGATTCAATTGTAGATAATGACATTTACTACTTATATTTGACCTTTAAAACCAAAAATAAAAATAAAAAGGTTCATAAACTAATTAAAAGTAGAACATAGACGGCAGAAGATATTGATTATGTATGAAACATAACCAACACACACACTCTTCGAAGGTGGAAACAATAAATGTAACCTGAACTCTATATCAAGCTACTCGATCTAATCTAAAGAAGATGACTAATACTGAAATACAAGGAGGTACTTCCATTTTTTGTAAACGAAGTGGGAACTCCTTGAAGGCTTGAACCAACGACCAGCTCGTTTGTCATATATATATAACGGGGTGTGTTCATAGCCTAGCTAGATGATTAATTAATTGTTAATGGAGTGACCAACACCTGGGCTGTGTCCTGGAGATGTGGGCCTGAAATCATCCACCTCGTATTCTACTCGTCTTGTCCTCTTCTCGTGCACACCAGAGGTAGTGCTACCTTTATTATCAAAGCCACTATGAGCTGCTGCATTATTCATGGTGTTTTGACGATGCTTGAAGCACTCTCTGCACAACCGAGACCTTATATGCCTCCCATCGACATAGAGAACTTGTGAGTGTAAGATCAAAAATAGAAGGATGGCACAGAAAATCCTAGTGTAGTTTGCCATGGCAAAGGGTGTTTGTATAGAAGGAAAAGGAGAAGGGTGCTAAGAGAGATAAACAGAGCTAATTAGTAGATACTTAAACCTCCTCCATCTCCTTTTGGTATTTATAGATGAATGTATGTGTGTTAATCCTCTTTTTTTTTTTTTTTTTAAGGTTTCGAGGGGGACCGAGCATGTGAGGCCCTTTACTCCTCGTCCCTGGGAATGATTCCATTTAAATGTCCTCAGAAATAATTAGAAGAGAAAGAAACTATAGTGGATGGCGTGCGTGCATTCACTCCCCAAGCCCAATCTCTGGAGAGAAAATAAAGCTTTCATGTATAGTTGTAATGTTCCCCTTGTCCCTTGGCCCATTTTGCAACTAACCTACAATATGCACATAGAATTAACGCTACTTTTGTACTTTCTCCTAATATTTTAAGAATAATTGATTCCTTAATATGGTATAAAACTTCATTATTTAAGTAGTTAATTAACTATTTGTTCATTACCACACCCCCTGTACTTCTCTAATTAAATTATAATCGTACCAGGATTTTGGTTAGGAATATGCTTTGGTCATACTTACAATATATTTTTATTTCGTATTTTTATATTTTGAAATTTCTAGGAGCACACGACTTAGGGGATGATTAAGTACCCTCTTAAAAATTAATTTTCTTCTTTTTTTCAAGAAAAAGATTGTTATAAAGTGGATCTTTAAATAGTAGGAGTTGGTTATCGGCTTCAAAAACGCCCTTTGCCTTTCACACAACCAATGGGCAGCTTTAACCTTTAATGCCCCATTTGGGCGGTGCGTCACGAAAATATTTTTTTATATAATTTATATAATATTTATTATATATTTTTATTTATTATTTTATTTATTAAATTATTTTTTAAAAATAAAAATAAAATAATTATTTTTTATTTTATTTATCATTACTTATTTATATTTTATATTTTCTTATATTTTTTAAGCAAACGAAGTATACATTTTTACAGTGTACTATTGCACTGTTCCACATGCACCCATCCACTAGGCATTCCACTAGCGACGTCCTTCAATTTGCCGTTTTCTTGCGAGGGTTCGTCGTATGCATCGTGGCTTGCTTAAGGCCTTGTTTGGCATGTGTTTTTGGAGGGGAGGGGAGGGGAGGGGAAAAAAAGTTTCCCCTCCTCTCTTCTTCCTTCAATTTGGAGGGATTGGGAGGGAAAGTTAGAAAAAAGATCAAAATATCCTTATCTTAATTATTAATTTTATATTTTATAAAATTTTTATAAGTATAATTAAAAAAAAAGTTTAACTTATCAATTAACACAGTTATATTGTCATATTGAGAAAAAAATAAACATGTCAATGTTCCTAACTCAGATACATTCTAATTTCATGAAATAAAATATATTAAATTATATATTTATTGAAATAATTATTTAATTAATTTTATTTATTTACAAAAATTTTTAAATAATTATAATTATAAATAATTTTTGACATTTGTTTAATTTGGTGGTGAAAATATTAAATTTTTAAAAATAAAAGAATAATTAATTATATTATCATTACTTTTAAAATATATAAGGGGTAAAATAATTTATATATTATTATTTTCCCTCCCCTCCTGAACCAAACAATATATCTCCCCTCCCCTTCATTAAAATCCCTCCCCTCCCCTCCCTTCCTTTGAACCAAACAAGGCCTAAGTGATTTAGTTTTCTTTTTTTTTCTGGGAATCAATGTCCCCATATGTAATCTGAATATTATTTGTGTTACTGTTACCTACTATTTATGGGGGTTAACTTCTGAAACCACACCCCGCTGGCACACCTAAACTTGCAGCCTGAGGCTCTCTATTAGAACCTTGTTGAAAAATCAGTGGTCTTAATCCTCCAAAAAAAAATCAAAATTAAAAAAATTATTTTACAAGACTTATTATTACTAAATATTATTAATTTTAGTTAAAATTAATAATAATTTTTTATAAAATAATAATAATATGTCCCCAAAAAAAATCTCTTACAATTGATTATTAAATTAGACATATTTCTTTTTAAATGACTTCGTCAGCTTAGGTTGGTCATTGGATATCAACAAGGCATGCATGAATATTGTCATTTTTCATTTCTTTCCTCCGTATTCTTCATTTTGAGTATCTCATCACTTTTGTCAGGCACATCATGTTTGGTACGAAGGTATCAAGAGAATCTTTAAAAAGAATTAAAAAAAATTCATTATATTCATATATTATTATTTAAAAATATTTATTATATTCATATTATTATTTAACATTATTTATTATTATTATTTTTAAATAAAAAACATATGTATCCTTTTTTTCATCTCATTTATCTTTTTTTTTTTTAATCTATTCCTTTTTATCATATCAAACATGGCTAATAAATTTCCTCAATTGATAATTTTCTTTTGAAAAAAATATCATGATGGCTTAAGTCTAACTCAAAGACGATGGGAGACTTTTAGGTTGCTTTTTTCTTTTTCTTTTTTATTACATTTTTGTTACGTCATTTTGAGCCTTGCATTTTAATTTGTTGAATCTGGGTCAGAAATCTAAGTGTAACCCTTTTTTTTTTTTTTTGGTCATCGCTATAACACTTCAATGGTTTTATACAGTTTATGTCCTAGGGTAAGATTATATAAAACTCTTAATTTTTCAGAGCTTTAGCTTCTTAGTCATTAAATTTTTTATCAAAATTCGTATATTATAGTATTTTATTATCATGCATTAATTTCAAAATAACGTAATGGTTGAAATGTTCACTCCAAACATCATAACCCTATATCCCAACAGAACGAAAACTTAAAGTCCGGGCAAGAGAGACGTCAAGATACATGGAAAGAGATAAGATTCTTTACAGCATATAACAAACAGACAAAATTTATTTAGTAGATACAAAAGATCATTATGAATTCACTTATCAACGAAGACTAGGAATCAAACTATCCAACTGTATATCAAAGGAAATAGATTAAGAATTTGATTTAGATCTAAATTAAATCTTCGCTTCCCCTTCAACTCTTCTCTATTATCCTCAATTTAAGCATATATATCCTTAATATGTTCTGAATCACAGAGTTGCATTAATAAGCTGGTGGGCGCATATTAGTATTGAAGGGAATGGCCAACACCGGCTGTGTCCAGGAGTTGTGGGTTGAAAAGCTTCAACATAAATATCTATCCCGACCGAATGCTACGGTGCAACTGACTTGCAACATAATACTTGGCCTTTCCCCTTGCAAAGCCCGTCGCTTTTCCAGAGTTTGGTGACTGATTGTAATGATATGTCTCAAAGCCCTTTCTTCTATACACACACTAGTTCATAAGCCAAAACCAACAGCACAAAATGAAAAGTACGTGGAGAACAAAAAGAAATTAAGAAAATAACTGGAGTTTAGAGAGCTAGCCGAGAGGGCGTGTGGTGGAAAAACTGCATGTTTGGGGACGGGATATTGATGGAAGACTGTTACTTGAAAAGCTACACCACCTTCATGGTACATTTACAGGCAATTATTGGAAAGCAGAGCAGAAGCATAGAGCACTCCTGCTCTGAGAGAAATCGGAAAAAGAAAGGAAAAAAAAAGAAGGGGTATATAGAGCCTAGCTAGCATCAAGGAAGATTTCCCACAAGCATAATACATTAATTCATCGGCAAATACGTGTTACACTTGCTTGAAGCTTAATCGTCCTAGACTATACAACGACCATTCGTGGTGCGCCCAAGTGCTATACAATACTTAATTATTTGAAGGTTGCGATGGCGACAAAGCCCTAGAGATTTTCCCATGACAAACAAGTACGAATAACTATGATAAGCATTACTATATGAATAGTCGGTCGACATGAAAATGGACCCAGAAGGATGGGGATTCTCCTGTACCTTGAACCTTCTCCACTTAGACTGCTATCTATAGTACTATATTAGTGGATGGCCTCTGTTCAATCTCAAAAATCTTTTAATTGGTTGTGGGGTACAAGTTCAAATGAAACACATCTGTCTATGCTCTGATTGCACAACCTCATGCTCAAAGGTACAGAAATTATTCCCAGGCTTGTCGTAATTATATTTTACTTGCGTATTTACATCCAGGATTTTGTAGTGCAGTAGTGCATCAATGGTCTGTGATTGGATAGGATATTAGAGAAGCTAACATTGGCATCGATCACCAATTGATTGTCTTCTTCTGGTTGGACCAAATTACAAATATGGCTGTTACTTCTGCACTACAGTCCAATTTACAAGAAACACAGCTCAGGTCATGGCATAGCTGATGAGCGAGATGTGATCATCTTTCAGAGATGCTCAAGCAGTCAAACTCAAATACTCAAATCTAATTATCTAGAGCAACCCCCATACTTAGCTTATCCTTCAGATTAAAATCATGTTGCTGGCTTTAAATTTATTAAGTAATACTGATATACAACTGATCAATTCCTATTGTAAATTCTCACCCATAACAGTAAGTAATTAAACATAACCCAAAGCACAATTCACCCCCTTTTTGTGTTGTTTTTTGGGAGTAATGGCTATATATGAACCTTATTGTTTTCAAAGATATATCATGCGTTACAGATTATAACAGTTTAAGCATTTGTGTGCATATATACTTGCAAGAAAGGGAGCAAATGCAAAAGTCAAGTCGAAGGCAACATGGCCAAAGCCTTGGGCCCTGGTCCCTACCACGTGAACTTGTAACAGATTTGGTGCTTGTTTAATCAAATAAAGTTAAAAATAAACGGAAGCAGAATGATGAACACAATCATAGTCGTTGATCATAATATAGTGGCGTTACGCATGCGTATGGTGCCATGCGAACATGTCCACTTGGAATGTCAATGGAGAATCTTGCAAAAGGTTGGCTCCGAGGACTGGGGAATCCTTTCGTGGGCCTCCACGCCTACTAATTACTTAATTATTCATTAAATTACGAAAAATACATATATATATATATATATAACAAGAAATTTCTATAGTGTACTATTTAAATTTTTTGTATTTAATAAGTAGATATACATTATATATTTGGAGAAAAATAAAAATAAAAAATAAATAGAATTTATACATATTTTCACTGTTTGTTTTTTCCGACAATTCCATTTTGTATTCCAGAAATCAAAAGCAAAGTGCAGCATATAGGTTAGTTCTTGCGTGATGGATAGTGGTTAGCTAGGCTGTAGACTGAGTTTGTTTATGGCTAATAATATTTAGTATCAAAATTAGAGTTTAGAGAAAATTTAATTCAATTTATATATTTTTTTTTATTAATTAGGTTCTCAATAAAGCGTAAGTTTATGCTTTTTAAAGAGAGATATATGAATTTTATAACACAATATCATATAATTAAGTCCTGTAAATAATTTTTAACATAAATCATTTTTAGTAGGGAACTTCATAATAAAAATACAAAAAAATTATACATAAATTTAAGCATTTTGAAAAAAAGTTCACAACTAAATAAAATAACATGTAGACTGAGGAAAAGGCGAAGAATCTTTAGGATACCTGTATCTTTCATCGAATCCAAGGATCCCCCAGACTTTAAATATTGTTCCCCTGACGTCGGATGGAAATTCCTAATAAGAGATTAAAGTTAGTGCAAATTGTAAGGTTGGGTCGTTTAAGTAAGAAAATAAGCAACTTCGATGTTTAACTCGACTCAAGTTATGAGAATTGTCAAAGAAGTAATAAGAAAAAAAAAATCATGAGAAATAATAGAAGGAAAAATATTTGCTACAAAGGTAACAAAAATTCAAATTTAAATACTATGACATCGAATTCCAATAAAATATAAAATGCCTCAATTAATGAGACAATAAAGATTCGGTCAGCCTTTGTTGAAACTTGAATTCGGAACCTTGGGTTCTAAATTCAACGTGGCTAAATACGGCAAAGGCCGTAGGCTAGCCTGCAACCCTGCAAGTGACGTGATCGATATAGTAAAACAATGGGGAAGGGAAATTTATTGTTTAGTAAATACATGGCAATAGGTGATTGATTTAAACAGATTTTGATGCATTTTGATTAACTAAAAAATAAAAGAATGGATACTTTTAAAGTAAAATTACAAAAATTTCCTCTATCATTTGCTCATAAATTCAACCTTCCTTCATATTTTACCTTTGTTCGCCCCTTCCCTTGATAGAGTGGCCGGGAATTTCTTGCCAAAAATTATCTTATTTTATCCTTTTAGTTTAAGTTCTACTATAGATTAAGAAAAAAATACTATTAAAATTGTTAATAAAGTCACGTTTTGTAGCAAAATTTAAGGTAAGTCAAAGACAGCAACTAAAATATATTGGTAATTTTATTTTCAATGTAGCATTCTTTTATTATTGAGAGAAAAATATAAGCATATTGATAAATTTGTGTCATAATAATAACTTTCATTGCATTATGAAATGTATGCATTTTCATTGTTTTTTTGTGTAATAATGAATAACTGCATGTATACAGATATTTGTTTGTTGTATTTTTTTTTTTTTTTGCATGATAATGAAAAATAGTCATAGGAAAAAAAGCAAAAGAAAAAAGCATGAAATAAGCGAGTAAAAATGAAAAAAAAATAATGAAATAAATATATTTGCAACTAAAAAGATATTAGAAATTAGGTTAGGAGAAGGAAAGAAATAATATGTCTAAGAAAATTGAAAGTAATTATTAGAACTAAAAAATTAGTTAGAAAGAAAAAATATGAAATGAAAATTAATTAAAATAAATTAAATGAGAAAGAAAAAATAACTTTATATAATTGAAAAACAAATAGAAATACTTTATGTTAGTAGGAAAAGAAATGAATTTATATAGATGTAAAAAGAAATATATTTTATTTTAATAATTAGAACAACAAAGGAAGAAGGAAAGAATTTAAATAATTGATAAATAATTGTGAAATATTTTATATTAATAGTAAAATAAATAAATTTATATAGTTGGTGAAAAATAGAAATATATGCTTTAGTAATTATTAAAAAAATTTATTATATATTTTTTATTAATAAATAATAATAATAATAATAATAGAATAAAAGAATTTAAATTGTTAAAAAATAAGTGCAAAATTTTTAATATTAATAGTGAAAGAAATAAATTGATATTGTGGGTGAAAAACATAAATATATGGTATATTAATAATTGTGAAAATTTTTATTATATATTGTATATTAATAAGTATAAAAAATAATGTTAGAATAAAATAATTTAAATAGTTAAAAAATAGATTCAATTTTTATTATATTAATAGTGAAAGAAATAAAGTGATATGAAGTTATGTTAATAGTAAGGAAAAATATTTTATATTAATAATGGAAAAAATAATGGTAGAAGAAAAAAGGTTGTAAAGTTAAAAAATAATTCCAAAATATTTAACATTTATAGTGGAATCAATAAATTTATATAGTTAGTAAAGAATAATAAAGTTAAAGGAAATAAATTTATATATATTAGAAGTATGCATAATTTAAAAAATATATGCATGAAAATAAATCTACAATTGTAAAATATTAATGCAAAAATTTAGAAAGATAATGTTACAAGAATAACTATTTGAAACATGTTTATGATTAAGATATTTGAAGGGAATGAAATGGTTAAGAGAAATGATATTATTTGCATTTATGCAAATGAAAAAAATTTATGAAAGTGCACAATGTGTAACATTTCAGTGTATAACGTTAAGATACATAACGGTTAATACTAATATCACCCTGAAATAGTTAAAACAAACAATTAGTTAAAAGCTATGCTTTCCTGCCAACTATATTGTATCTAATTTGATATATAGATTTTCAACGACAATAAATCCAACATGGTACCAAGCGAATATACTGAAAGATGATTGTGATATACAGAGAATGTGGCAATCATACTCACGTTTTTTATCACAATTAAATGCAATTGAGGTATATTTGAACATTTCAAGTATTGACTCATATTTGAACATTGAATTTCAATTGGACCCGGCAAATGAAATGCCACCATCACTTGATCTGTTCTATCGATTAGTAGCTTATACTCAACATTATCAAATGGTGCCAATAGAACGTAATTCGCACCTGACTTCCTCCTGTTTAGTAATTGGGTTTGATGAACCTCCTTCTCCACTGGGATCAAAAGAAAATGTATTGAAAGACTTTAAAAATGAAGATGAATATAATACAGAGTTTGATCCTAATTATAACAATGACAATGAAGATAATGATGGTGACACCAAATAATGATGATAATGACGACACATATGACAATGAAGGTGATGATGATAAAATTATTGACATTGATCCAGTGTCTTAATGTGTTGACCCCGTTGCTGCGTTTTTCCAATAAGTTAATTAGGCCTTAGCAAGGGGTGATGAATTTGAAGAGGTAGAAAATTAAGTGTAAATGAACAATAATGAGTTATTTGTTAGATTAAAATATTCAAATCAAAAAGTGTTGTGACTTACTGTGAAACTATATTTTGTAAGGGTGTACTATAATTTTAAGAAATACTTAATAAATAAAAAGTATGAAGAATGTCAATATGTGAATTATGATAATAACTATAGATGGCGAGTTAAAGCATGCAAGAAAGACAAGGGGAAGGGATTATTTTGGCATATTACAAAATATTGGCCACAACCAAGTAGTTCAAAATTGATCCTTAATCCATTAATACTTCGTAAGCGAGTTCAATCTTACTTGACTCGTTATCAAAATAAAATGAATTTTAGAACCTCATCACAATTAAGTAAACGCAACCTTTGCAGACAGACCGAGCATAATCATTCCTTATACTTACATTGCAATTTTGCCCCTCAATAGTATATTAACAAAAGTTATAAATATTTATACAAACGTTATATTACTTATTCTTTGTATGTGTAAGTTAACAAGAGTATTATATGACATTTATAATAGTAATTCTAAAAAAGATAATATATTTACTCATTATTTGGATATGTTATTCTTTATTTTATTTATGTTTATTTTAAATGAATATTAGTTCATTGTGTTATTTTGCCTATAGTTATCATTGTCAGAGTCGCGGCAACCCATTCATCTAAGTTCAGATGATGCTTCACTTCTATATCTACAAGAGTGACATATATTGCAGGGCATCTGGGATGACAAGGTAGGATAAAATATCTATTACTATTTTTTAGTTCATTTAGTTACCTTGTTATGTGGTTTATCTCTATTTCTAAAACGAGCTATGCATAATAATCCTTTAGGTGATCCACCATTAGTCATCGTCGATTATTTGAGGCAATATGATTTTTATGGCATTACATGAATTTGATAGTTCAAGTATGATGCATCATTGGTAAGCACATTAGTAGAACTGTAACGCCCTAAGACACATATATTTTGTACTACTTGAGAAAAGTATATAATCACTTTTAAGAATGTAGTGGTGTAGTTAGGTTTATTGATCAAAGGGGACCCTGTTGTATGGGGGACAAGAATCAATTGGCCAGAGGTGTATTAGTGGTTTCTAGGAATTACACCTCTAGTTGATCAAATTGATGGACATTAACTTTTCATTGCTTTGTCAGCATAGAACTTTGCACATGTACCAGATGATGTGAATGATAAGGTAGTACATTAATTCACTTGTGCCTATATTCTTTAAATGATTAGGAGGTGGTTGATACTACATAGATCTAGCTATAGATTTTACTTAATATATTTGCCCTTACTCGATGACTTTGAGCAACCTGACCGTTGTAGTTAGGGATCATCAGTGTTGGTTTATCTCTATCATGAGCTTTGTAATGTATAACCTATAAAAATGATTGTGGCATCGCTAAATGCTTGACGTTGCTACATTTATAAATATGAGATTGATTTCCTATGCTTGTATCAAAGATACCATCCACCTCCGACTTTTGCATTAAAGAATACCCTATATTTTCACTTCTTGGTTTCAGGTATGAATTAGCATTAAAATTTTCACATATTTAATTTATTCATATTAACTCTTATTTATTACCTGTTATTTACCTAATATATTTGTTTATTATAACAGATAAAAGAATGTTGAACGATCTTTGTGCCTGAGTGTTAAAACCTTCTGGTTATACAGAATTTTGTTAGATGCAATGAAGGATGATGAGGTGTGTGCCTAAATTTAACTCATGACATGCATCATTTTTTTATTATTTACTATTTACTTACTATTCTATTTAATATTGTCCACATATTGTATAGTGCCTATACCAACCACAGGCGGTGCAAGAATTGATTCCAAAATATTATTTTGCTTCTCAAAATATTTGAATTGCATCTGTGCCACTCATATGCTTCTAGATCGTAAAGTAGCACCATTCAAATCTTGTCCTATAATAATTTAATCACTATTAGCTAATTCTTCAAAAGTCAGTTAGATTAGACACCCTTTATAATTTATAGCTTCGAGGAATAACTAAAACCAACTAAGTGTCTGAGCATAGTATTTTCACCTAATGATGGTATAGATGGCAAGATTAATATCTTAGTCTCTTATCACTAAGGAACCCCTTGATCATATGTTTGACCAGTAACAATAGTAGTTAATATAGCAGGACATTTCTAGTATATCTTTATATATTTCGACCCTAGTCTAGCAAGATATTATCATACTTAGTCCTTCTTATTCAATACTACCACGCTAGTTCTGTGATGGTGGTGGAATATGCTCCTCTTCTTATATGCAGCCCTCACCTTCGTCTTCTTTTGAGACCTTTCAACAAATGTTTAACTCTTTTTGGATCATTCGGAAAAGCTTCTATTTGATACATCTATGTTCAATGCTATATATACCGGTTGTTCCTCTGAGCTTGAAGGATTGTCGCAATCATAAATTATGATGCCAAATGAACCAATTCATGCAATTCAATCTCTATCTATAGATTTAAACACAACTCTTACAGTACAAAAATAACAAGAGTCAGAACAATCAGAGCAACAAGAGTCACAGCGTGAAAGAAGAAGACTTTATTGTAACACATAAGTCATTTATTATAAATATATTTATAATATTTATAGTAATGTAATTTTTTTAATCAAAATTTACATTATTTATTTATTGTTATTTTCAATTTAGTTTTCTTTAAAGTTATTATTGTTTTATATTTAATTTTGTATATTAAAAAATATGAAATAATTTAAAAGTTGAAAAGAATCTTGAGAAAATATTAAGTTCATTTAATTAAACAATTATTAAGTTAATTTAATGAATCAAATATTTAATCAAACCAATATTTAATATAAAAAATATTTACTAAACAAATAAATAATAAATAATAAGTTATTCTATTAACTTAAAATATAATAAAATTATTCTATATATTAATAAAATATTTATTTAATTTTTTATTTATTAAATTTGTACTCCTTGGTATTTATTTATTGTTATTTTTATTTTTATTAAATTTATTTTTATTTTCTATTTAATTTTTTCTTATATTAAATTTTTTTCCTAACATTAACAAATATTAAATAAATTTTGAAAAAAATGCTAAATAAATATTAAGTTAATTTAATTTAATTAATATTAAGTTAATTTAATAAAACAAATATTTAATAAAAATTTAATAATACAAAACATTTAATTCTTTTAATAAACTAAATGAACAAATTCCTCCAATTCAATCTCCATCTATAGATTTAAACACAATTCTTGCAGTACAGAAATAACAAGAGCCAGAACAATCAGGGTAACAAGAATCACGGCGTGAAAGAAGAAAACTTTATTGTAGCACCGAAGTTATTTATTATAAATATATTTATAATATTTACAGTAATGTAATTTTTTTAATCAAAATTTACATTATTTATTTATTTATTGTTATTTTCAATTTAGTTTTCTTTAAAGTTATTATTGTTTTATATTTAATTTTGTATATTAAAAAATATGAAATAATTTAAAAGTTTAAAAGAATCTTGAGAAAATATTAAGTTCATTTAATTAAAGAATTATTAAGTTAATTTAATGAATCAAATATTTAATCAAATTAATATTTAATATAAAAAAATTTGCTAAAAAAATAAATAATAAATAATAAGTTATTCTATTAACTTAAAATATAATAAAATTATTTTATATATTAATAAAATATTTATTTAATTTTTTATTTATTAAATGTTTACTCCTTGGTATTTATTTATTGTTATTGTTATTTTATTAAATTTATTTTTATTTTATATTTAATTTTTTCTTATATTAAATTTTTTTTATAACATTAACAAATATTAAATAAATTTTGAAAAAAATGATAAATAAATATTAAGTTAATTTAATTAAAACTAATATTAAGTTAATTTAATAAAACAAATATTTAATACAAATTTAATAATACAAAAACATTTAATTCTTTTAATAAACCAAATATTCAATGCAAAATGTTAAATAAATATTAAGTTATTCAATAAATTTAAAATATAAAAAAATTATTAAAAGGAATTCGAATTCCATCAATCCAAAGTTCCTCTTAAATAAAAAAAAAGGGCTGAATTCTACTGCCAATGTTCTGAATTTAAAGTCTTGATCACGTATTTCTTTTCTGTATTTTCAATATTCCAATGCTATGTTCTAGTAGAGAATCTCATTTTATCCTCAAATTTTTATAGTTATTATTACATTTAGTATTATTTTAATGACTAAAATTGCTCAAACAAATAAATTTTTTCCTCATATTATTATCATTAAATAAAAATTTGTCTCAATATATTACAAAATATAACGAAAAAAGTAAAATTAGAAGAAAATTTTAAAATGCATCCCAATTTGGAATTAAAAAATAAGATAAAATTTTTCAACTCAAAAAAAAAATTGATGGAATGCATCTGAATTCCATTGAAATTTTAAAAAAATGCATTTAAAAAACATATGGAATTCCACCTATTTCAGATCCTTACTCTCTGAATTTCAACTTTTTATTATTTATCGGTAAATTTTTTTTGTACTATTACTTCTCTGTTATTTCAATAAAGATGCATTATTTTTTGGCAAAGTTTCCACTCAAGTTATTTATTTAAAAATGAGGATGCCCATATAACCTTTCTCTTCATGAATGGATTGTTAGTGAGATCAACCATATATGATCTCTCAATATATTTGAATTAAAATAATAAAAAGAAGAAAAAAATCATAATTTTGATATTTTTAATTTCAATTTAAGCTTAAATAAATAAATAAAATATCAAAATTAAAATTTTTTTTTCTTTTCCTTCAACCTAAACACAAACACAGCACCTCTAGCCAGCGCTGGAAACTCTTTTTGGTTTTCGATTCCTAACCTATGAAAGAGGGTAGCTGCACCTCACCTGCCTACGTATATAGGTCTCTGTAGTAGAATCTAGGCTATGTGTCTGTCATCAATTGTGTGGTTTTGCTTAGTCAACCTTGAGCTGGGTATTTATCGATTTTATAACCATTGAAGCAGTTCAAGGCGAAATCATTACTCAATAGGGGCCACAGCTGGAAAATTGTTCTTTAGGCTGGCATTACAAAATCAACACGAAGGGTGTTGGTGTGGTTTTCAGCTTTTACGTAATTACCATAATAAAATAGCAAGTTGGAAGACAATCTGACTTCAACATATTTTTAGAACTCTTATTATACTATTTTGCTTATTATTCTATTTTGGTGAAACAGAGTGCATTTCCATAACGCTGTGTGTGCTTATTACTATTTTAGAATAATAATCTGATTGTCCCCCAGTTCCCAAAGTTATGGCCCACCCTAGTACTATATTATTCCTATGCATGCATTTTCACAAGTTTGATTTAGTACGTAAAATGTTTAAAATAATAATAATTATTATAAATATAAAAAATAAAAAATAATTTTAAAAATAAAAATGATCTGTACATTTTTATTTAAAAAATGATTAAAAAGTGTTAAATAATAATAATAACAATATAATATAAGCATTACACAAAAGTTATATGAAAAATTACTTACACTAAGCTTACCAAAAGCACTCATAATTTGAGTGTTAGTTTGATAAATTGAGGAACATATATAGACTCCTTGGCAAGTGATAACATGGTTAAAATCCTCTTTGGTACAAAATGACCTACCTTAGTTTCAGAGAAACCAATCAGTGAACGGTTGATTAATTTGCAAATAGTAATATACTTCTTCCATTGGAGAAATTCATTTCATTCTGACTACATTAATTTAGTACTTCGTTTCCCTGTGGAGTTCTACACCTATACTTCTTTGTACTTGTTCATTCAGTCTTGCAAAATGCAAATGAATCACGTACCGTAGGAACGCGAGGCCTAAGCGATTAGTTAACGTTACATCAGTTATTTACAGTCTTATGCAAGTTATATGCGGATACAGAGATTCATCCTTGCCATGTAAGACACATGCATATGCCATAGGATATTATTAGAGTTTGCAATGAAATTTGCAATTTTGCCCATTCGCCTACGGCGTATACATAGAATATTCCATTCTAAATCAATATTATATATATATATATAGAGAGAGAGAGACACACACACACACATACACGCACGCACGCACATTTATAACTGGCGTTCTTCACATGACAGAAAAAGCGAAAAGAACACAGGCAAAGAGTTGAAAACTTGTCAAATGTATTAAATCATATATGATGTCTAGATACATTATGAATTTTCACTTCTTCACTCCCTATTCTTCATTGATGACTCCATCAACACCACCGAACAAATTAGCCATTCTTTATCAAAATAGTAAAATATATTATAAGAAATGTAATGACTAGCCTTGATTAGAGACGTCAGGAGACTTTTAGCTTACCGCCCTTTTTTCCTTTTTTATTTTTTTTGGGGGCCGGGGGGAATGGATTTTGATAATGCTGTTTTGGGCTTTGTTTAATATTGGCTGAGACCCGAAACCTTCTCTTAGAATTGAAACAAAATTCATATTTAAATGGTTTGTTAATATATTTCATTTGTTATAAAAATCGCTTCACATAATGCTTGATACGACCTTAAGTTATGGATGCATTTTTTGGTGTATATTAAGAAATTAAATGTACAAGTATAATTTGCAATATCTTTTTATGTGCTAGAAACGGATTTTGTAACGTGTTAGTTACCAGCTAATAATAATAATATATAATTATTAACACAATAAAAAAATTATTAATTGCAGGATAATAATTACTATTACTAGCTAGTTACTAGTACAATGAGAAGATGTTACTAATTATATCCATGTGTTTAATTCTTTAATATGTATCGTAAACTTCACATAAGTTATGAAATTATTGGGGTAACACTCTAGTCTCTGCCAGGAATCTGAATGTAACTTTTGCTTTTATTTTTTAAAAGGTAAAATTATAACATGAAGATCATAAGTAATTGTTTGATATATATATATATATATACACACACCATCATATTTGGATAAAATTGCTTAACATAATATGCCAAAAATGATTATATGAAGTCATTATGGTAAGAACACGACTTAGAAAAAAAAATTAGTAGCTGTTTGTTATTGGATCTTTTTGTTTAAAATAACATAACTTACTAATTTTTTTAAGAAATAAATTATGTAATATTAAATTATAAAAAAATTCACGTATTATGTTTAACTAGATAACAAATACCAAAGTTATATGATATATTATTACTGGACACTTTAATAACAGACACTTAAGATTAAAACTATCTCTTCTTATTGGTAACACTGTCAGTTTTATACAGTGTATTTTAACAGATTTGTATTCTCTTTATTTTCTTTTTTCTTCTCTAATTTCTTATCAATTTCAGGAAGAGATAGATATAAAATATATAGAGTCTACTTGAGTGGTAGTCCTGGTTAGATGTATAGGATCTATATGAGTGATAAGCCATTCACACTTTGTACCTATCTCTATCTAAAATTAATAGAAAATTAAAGAAAAATGGAGTGGATCTATACTAACAAAAAGAAAAGATGGGAAAGAGATGAGATTTCGAACAGAATATAAGAATAAGAAACAGGGACAATATATTAATTACTTAAGATAGAAAAGATTATTACAAACTCCAGTGACGGCTCGGCATCATATAATAAGAACCTAATCAAGAAACGGTAGGTTGATAGATTCGAGCAGAAAGACATACTACCTAACACAGAAAATGAAATATAGCATAAAACAGGCATCAAACTATCTAAAACTACGACAAATATTTTTTCACTTGTGATGACATAGAACATGTAGTGTAGTCCCTGTTGCATTTGCTTCATATTCCCAATTTGATTAGTTGTGAAAGGAATGGCCAACACCAGGGCTGTGGCCGGGAGTTGTGGGTCGAAAAGCTCCAACGAGTCCATCCACACCTGTAGTACTGTGTTGCAATTGGGTAGGGCTCGCAGCATCATTTTTGGTAGTGTCTTTTACAATGCCCGTCTCCATGGTAGAGTTGGGTGACTCATAAGTCATTTCTCCCAGTGCCCTTCCTTCTACACGGGCTAGTTCGTGAGACAGAACCAACACTATAAGCAACAACCAAGTGTGAATGGCAGATGCCATATGCTCAAATTAGATTGAGATGAGAAAAGTGGAGAAAAGAAAGGTTTTACTAGAGTTTTATAGAGTTCAAAGGTCCGGCTAGCTTGGACCTTCGAGTAGTTTAATTTTACAAAAAGAGTTTCAAGAGGTAAGGGGGATGGAAGAGTGGTACTTGAAAGGCCACACCTCCATGGTATTTATAGACAATGGAAAGGAGAAGCATAGACTCCAAATCCTAACTCCGAGGGAGACGGCCGGAAAAAGTTAACTAAAAAGAAAGAAAAAAAAAGGAAAAAAAAAGAAGAATGAAGAGCCAAGAAAGCATCAAGGGAGATTCCCTTACAATTACAGGCATAAAATATTAATGGGATTCTATATTTTATTCTTTTGAACTAAGATTTAGTCATAAAATTGACGCATAAATTTTAGAACATAATAAAATATTCTTCTAAATTTAATTAAGATTGAAATAAAATTTTTAAATCCTAATTAAAATAAACGATAAAAGACCTTATAAAAATGTTTAATTTAATTCAGTGTTTCATTTTGGTGAAACGTTTATTTTTAGTTTCAAAAAATTTATCACTAATTTCAATCATTAATTCAATTTTTTTAGTTAAAAGTTTAAAATATGTTTACAAGAGTGTGCAAGGTGTGGTTGGATTTGAGTTGAGCCAAATAAAAAAAGTTATAAGATTGGGTTGAGCCATGTGATTGGGCCAAATTAAGCACTAGGTCATTTATGTTAGTTAGTATAGCTTGGTTTAGACTAGTGTTCTTAATGTTTTAAAAAATTTATTTAATATAAATTTTATATTTTTTAAGGACATTGAGTTAGGGTTAATATTTAGTCCGACTTTGTGCAGCCTAGACGTTTGAAGTTATTTACTATTCATCTGCAAATACGAACTAAAGGAGGAAGAAAATAAAATAATAGGGAGGGATGTGTTTAGAGGCCAACCTTATGTGAACAGAAAGCCCTCAAAATAGACATTGACACGGATAAAGTACGTACTCCCACTCGTTGTTGTGCTTAGTTGCCGTTGATTGATACGAATCTGCGAACAGACGAATGACGTATCTGCAGACTATTCCGCCACCTATATATTCACCAGATTTAATAATACTTTTTTTTTTTTTCTGGATCTATCTGAGTGTAATTCCAACAAGATTAAACAAATTTTAAAGTAAAAATTATATAATTTATTAATATATAAAATTATTTTTATTCTCTATTTGTAAAATATAAATTTTTATAAATAATATGTTAAATTGTATAAAGAGATGAATAAAAGATAAAAAATAAATGTAACTACAATAAATAAACATAATCAAAAAACTTTCACCCAAAAAAAAGTATAATTAAAACATCGTTAATTACAAATTAAAAGAAGTTAGACAAACATTATTTCTGTACTTTCTTATCCTTTTTATCATTATATTTTTACTTTTTATTTTTATGATTATTTTTTGATGTAGCCATGAAATAATATTATTAATTAAATAAAATTAAAAACCTAAATAAATATGAAAAAATAACAAACTGAAATTAAAATTAAATCATCAACAACACATAGTCATTAGTGGGTGAAAAATTAAAACATATATATTCCTAAAAATTAAAAAGTTTTGTATTAAAAAAAAAGATGTAACTTGTATTTAGGACATTAGTCCGTGGTTGTTCCGTTTTCGTTAACATTTATATATCGCTTTATATTTGTTAACAACAAATAGTCATTAATAGAGAAATAAACAAATCACATATAACTAATTTATTATCAAAAAAAAAGGAGAAGAATCAAAATACATATATTAATTTAAAAAAGTGTGACATGCGACAATAGATTAACTAGAGTTTATGGGGCCAAGAAATTTTAAAGTTGGCCATCACGTCTATAATACTTCACATATCATAAATATATTGGTATATAAATTAAGAGTTTATAGATAAAAACTAATTTAAATTTGAGGTTTAAATTAGATTAACACTTATCATCTTATTAACAATGATCTTCAGTTATCTTAAAGAAAATAAAAAATAATGTGATTATTTAAAATATATTAATTATCCTTTTAACAATTAAAAGACTTATAATATAACAATTAAATAATATAATGTTTAAATGAATATCTCTTTAATTTTTTTTTATATTTTACGTAATCTTTATCATTATTTAAATAGATTAAGTTATTTTTTCATTTATATCTTTGTTAAACTGTTAAATGTAAGATTCTTTTTAACTTTCTATTTTTATTTTTAAACGGATACCTACGGAGCGTCCTTGTGCACCAATGCACAACAAAAGGTCTTACCGACTGCGGTTCATTAAGAAGATATTACTAGCATGCTTCTAGCTAGAAGACGTTACATATACATTTTAATTGCAACCAACTTTTGAAGAGCTCAGATATTTCTCCCAAGATGTTGGTAATTATTGAGTGGAGTAATTGGTTAATAACACATTCAAAACATGTTACGAATACTTTAAGAAACATATTATTAATAAATTTTAGCATAACCAATATTTACTCTTTATGAAGTTCTTGAGTACTGAAAACGTCAGTAACTAATTATTAATATTATAAAGAGATATTATCAATACGTTAAAAAGATGTTATCAACACATATCTTGTACACAGGTACACATAGAATGTAAATTTACACCATAAAATCCACATACCGATTCCATTAAAATTTTGAAGTGGCGCGATTTCTGCCACCTTACAAATGGTCCCTTTCTCCCTTCGGGGGTATATGCGCAGTTAAACACTGCCGAAAAGGAAGCTTAGCTGCGCAACTTGCGTGGTGTTCAACTGCAACCACAACTATGCAAGTGATGCCGGGGCAGAACCATTTATCTATCAACACGCGTAATGAGTTATTTTCTCCGATCGGCTCTACATAAAATGCGTTCTCTCTCTTCAATTTTTATCTGCAGTTCCGCCCTTGCTGTTTTCGGGAGTTTGCATTGCTGTATAAGTTCATAGATTAACCTAACACATGTTTCCATGTAAAATAAATTATTTAAAGACCTATATACCTTCTACCCTTTATATTTATTTATTTTTGAATAAATTAATGAAGAAAAACATACAAAGTTTGCAGTTGGCCGTGCTTGAATTCTTCCATCTTCACTTCCACTTAACCATAACTATCCTTTTAGAATCTGGCCTCATAAATGTAAGATGAGTTTTTCCTATAGCATATATATAAGCACAATATTGCGCATAACCTATTAGGGGTGTACGTGGGTCGAGTCGGGTAGGGTTTTGGCCTTACCCGATGCCCCGCCTGATTTTAAAAGGGCTTCAAAATTGAAGTCCGATGCTCGGCCCTTAGCCCGGCCGGGCCTGGCTCGATTTAATACTAGGTAAGGTTGGGCTAAATCGGACGGCCCGATATTTTTTATTATTATAAAAATTGTAAAATAATCTCAAAAAAAAAATTTATATAAATCTTTATAAAATTATATTTTATCTTTAAAAAATTAAAATTTTGATATAAATATTTATAAGAAAAATATATTTTTTATTTTTTTAGACTTAATTAGACTAATATATCTTTTATGACTAACCTAAATTTATTATTAAAATTATAAAATAATACTTAAACAAGAAAATTTTTATATAAATTTTTATAAAATTATATTTTATCTTTAAAAAAGATTAAAGTTTTGATATAAATCTTTATAAATAAATTTTTTTTAAAAAAATAAAATTATTTTTCGGGTCGGACCTGGCCAACATTACCCTAAAAGTTGGCCCGATGCCCAACCCAATCTAATCCAATTTTGTGGCCCGCCTTAGCTCTAAATTTTTTTAAAAAATTTTTTATGCCCGGCCCAACCCGACCTAATTTGGCCGGGTAGGGCTGGGTCCAGTGAACACCCCTGTAACCTACGTATGTGAGCAAATGATATATAAAAGATTCACGTTTTGTTACAGAAGAGACATAAGACCTTGAGAATGCAAAAAGAAGGCAGAATAAAAATCAAATATAAGTACATCATGTCCCCCTCTTAATTAAATCTAGGTGATTATTTGAAACAAATAAAGAGTTAATTTCCATACATAAGAAAGCATGTATATTTACATAAGAATCTTTAAATTCAAGTAGTTTATCTTTCTTGAATATAAATGTCAAGAGTTATAATATTTCTATGTTCGATTTTTTTCCGCACTTCCTATTCCCAGTTAAGATCTCTCGTGCCTCCATTAGGTACACATTGCGGCGCATTAAAGCTGTGCTGTAGATGAAGAGTGGGTTTAATTTGATAAATTTTTAAGTTTTTTGTGGGTCTTTATAGTCTCATTTCATTTGTCAAACTAAATGCTTGTTCTTAGTAATAGGCTATGAGTATGCAAGAATATTTCTTATAGAAAAAAAATATCGTTATACGAACAACACATTTTTCCTTTCTAATTTTGCCTACAAGAAGAGATTCTTTATATTCATAATTAGAAAATAGACACAATAAGAGTGAGATTTCTTATACAAACAATATCTGCCTTTTTATATTGCATCACGTACAGAAAGTTTGAAGATAGTAAATGGCTTGCATGGTGTAACATGCAATGATACACACACACACACATATAGTGCAGAAGGAAACTTGCTAATTAAGGACATTATTATCACACGTATATACTTGCAAACGTAGCTGGGCTCCCGCAGTCTTGGGACCTAAACAAATTATTTACACGGCGAACAATAATTAAGTTCCCTCAGATCATCCGCTAAGTGATCGGTACACATCAATTTGCTTAGCGATCTCCGATCTTGTTTTGGAAAGCATTGCCAACACCAGGGCTGTGACCAGGGGCTGTAGGTCTGAAACCATTTTGGTATCGCTGAGTCACAAAGTGTTCAAAATCTGGACTCTGAACTCCCACCTTTGTCTTCATATCTTGATCTTCTCCCACAAATTTCCGATGACCAACACCTGGACTATTTCCCGGTGTTGTTGGTCGAAAAGCGTTTGCACCTGATTCCCCAAATCCATCAGTCTCAACCTTCTTTTCTGCTGACGAAGAAGGAACATTTGGGAGCGTAGGCCGTGGAGGATTATTCTCCTGCCTTGTGGTGTCTGTGTTCAGCGAGGAATTATGGTTCGTTCCCTTTATCTGCCTTCCATGAGTTAAAACAACTTCATGGCAAGCAACCAGTGCCAGAAAAACAGCACAATATTTGTGTATTCCCCAAAATTCACCCATAACTTAATACACAACAAGGTTGTTAAATGAGTTTTTGTTTGAGTAGAGAGAGGAGTTTAGAACAAGTTTAAGTAGAGGGGAATGCGAATCGAGATGGTATGTCAAGTTCTTGGGTCCTTGGGTATTTATAAACTTGTCGGGTATCCGTAAGCCTATGCCCATTTCGCACTGCTAATTACGCATTGACCAAATATGTGGGAGTGCATGCGCTTCAAATGTCCACCGTTTATAGGGAACTTTTAATTAACTTCAAGTTAAACATAATAAGCGTGTCAAATATATTGTTTAATTAGACATATTTTACATATATTTATATGTTTCTTTATAATTAATATTTTTATATTTTATAAATCGAGTCAATATATTGATGACCATTTTTGTGTGTGAGTAGTCCTTTTTTTTTTGGTTATGAAAAAACACAAGACCTTAAATATTTGGACTGAGGAAAGAGGCAAAGTAATTAAGTATTGAACTCAAGAACATCATCAGCTCTCTTTTAATACTTATATTCAAGAAAGAGACCACTTGAACCAAAGCTTTGGACTTTTGGCTGGGTGTGAAGTAGTCTTTACTTAGGTTGGTGGATCCCATATGAGCGAATATATGTGCTTTTGCATATATAATTTGAGTTCAAAATCTTAGAGAATTATTATTTTATTTTCCATTTGAATTCTTTTTTGATCTTCACCTCTTCTGTTGCATATCTATCTTTTCCGGTAGCATTTGATATATCAAAGTATCTGATTATTATATAGAACAGTCACAAACATGCAAGGAACTGCGGTGTAATATACATATTGAAGTAGTTGTGTGCCGAAGCTTGAAGCTTAAATCTTCCTAGACTATATAACGACCTTTCATGGTGCCCAAGTGCCACGATGCTTTATTATTTGGAGCTTGCGAGGGCGGCAAAGCCTTAGAGCAGAGACATTGCTTTGAAAAGCATGTACGAAGAGCTATGATTAGCTAATTAAGAATAGTTGGTTGACACTGCGCACCAGGAAAATGGACCCAGAAAGATTGGGATTCTCCTGCACCTTCTCCACTCAGAGAGGTATGGTATTATATAAGTGAAGTGAATGGCTTCTATTCAATCTCAGAAATCTTTTAATTTCGTCGACAAGTTCAAGTGAAATACATCTGTCTATGCTCTCTTGCTAGAATTAAATATCTTTGTCTATATGGGCTGCTATTAACTTTCAAATGGGTTGCATGATTGCACAGCCTCAAGCTCAGAGGGTAATAAAGAAGAATATTCTAGGCTTCTTTTAACTATATTTGACTTTCATCAAGATTTGGTAGTGCAAATGCATTATGTAATGGTCTAGAACAACCCCCATGCTAGTTTATCATAGATGTGATCATTTTCATAGATGCTTAGCAGTCAAATCCCATCTAGAACAACCTCATACTAGTTTATCGATCCCTGGGATTAAAGCCACGTTGGCTTCAAATTTATATAAAAGGTTTACAATTCAATTCCAATCGTAATTCTCACCCATTCAACAGTTTGAATCAATTGAACATAACCCAATTCACGCTGTTCGTTCAAATGTTTCTTTGAGTAGTATTGGTAATGGACCTTACTGATGTGAAAGATATATATTATATGTTAGACAGCTAAAAGCACTATGTGCATAGTTGCAGGAAGGAAAAACGGGGTTATGATTACAAAAAGGATGGTTTAAATTGGAGCCCAAGATTTGACCTAGTATCGTTAGTCATAATGCGGTATTGACACGGGAGATTTCGCCTTTCCATTTTTGAAATTTGAATACGCAACATTCTGAGCTATTATATCACCCATGGTATTTTGAGATTTTACAATATCTTTTTATGCTTTGATCGTTTTATGGAGTTTGGTCCTGTCTGCGTCTATCATTGACATTCTTTTTAAAAGGCATCAAGCATTAATTCATGAGATTATTGGCATATATACTTTTATTTTCTGTTTCGTTATATATCGCGCGATCATCACTAATTATAGTTTAGTTACGATTTTCATTTTTAAGAAGTTGAGATTCAAATCAAGAAAATCAAAAAAAGAAATATGAACATCTCCATTCGTTTTTAAGTTAATTAATCACCTTGATATTTCTACCCAAAAAGGGAAACCTTGATACTGCAAAAGTAAACTAAAAAAACACAACAATGCATACATAGCACCAGAAGTGCTCCTCGACGACTTCAATACAATTAATTAAACCAAGCATGAGGGGAGCCAAACAAAAGTCAAGTCAAAAGCAACATGGTCACAGCCTTGGACCCGAGTCCCTACCACTTCATCTTGTCACAGACTTGTTTAATCAAATAAGTCAAAAATAAATGGAAACAACTGATCATCAAAAGCATAGTAGTTGATATATATATATATATATATATAATGGCATATACTCACACGGTGCCAAGCTTGGCCACTTTCTCCAGTACTCCACTTCGAGTGTAAAATGGAGAATCTGGCAAAAGGTTAGCTCCGAGCTCTGGGGAACCCTCATGGGCCTCCACACCTGCTTACTAATTAATTAATCATTTCATTACGAGAAAAAAAATAACAAATATAAATAGAATATGATAATATAAATTACTTAGGTTCTGTGTTCGAAAAAGCGAAAAAGCCGAGTGCAGCTTGTGGGGTTAGTTTGTGTGGTAGGTAGGCGCTAGCTAGGCTGTACCTAGTGGTGCACGAGCGGTGTTTAGTTTATGGTCAGTTATAATTAGAATTTTTTTCTAGTATTAAAAAAGTACATATCAATTATTTTTTTAATGATTAGTGGCAATATAGTAAAATTAAGAATTTTTTTAAATTTACAATCATAGAATTATAAGTAAAAAATTTTTATATAAAAAATAAATAAGACTTGATTCTATAAAATTTTATTTAATTAATCCTTCTCCTGCTATATGAAACTATTAATTAGAATTAAAATGAGAGCTTTGGACGAAAAGTTCAATAAAATAAGAAGCGGAAAATGAAGAATAATTTGAGTCACTTTCATCGAATCCCGACGGCCCAATACTATTTTAAAATATTGTACAGTCTCACACTTTAACTAATTATGGTCATGCATATTGCTTTACGCTTCTAATTAACAAAGGTTACATGGAATATTCTTAAAGCATTTCAACATTTATCCTCCTCTCTTTTTAAAAAATAAAAACAAGTTATTCTATTACAAGCAAAGTCGCCTTTTACTGCAAACATGCGCAATATGACTGTTTACTCGAGTTTTAATTGTGGCAAATATCTATGCTGATTGCAGCAATGATAATATATGTAGCACAGCTTTTTCATCGGATTCCGCCTGTCTGTAATAATAATAGGGGTGAATAAAATTGAATTAAATTAATTAAATCAAATTAAACTAAATTGAATAAAATTGATTAAAAATTAGTTTAGTTTAATTTTTGTGATTGTAAAATTGATTAAATCAATTTGGTTGTCGATTTTTTTTATATTTAGTTCGATTAACTGAGCTAAATCAAACCATTAAATTTATAATTAATTAAAATTTAATATTTTGTTTCTTTTTAAATTAATAAAATTTTTTGTCAATTAAATTTATATCAAAGCTACATTCTTTATGTAGTTTAAAAAATATATAAATTATTTATACTATTTTATTATAAGATATTACTTTTATTTTTTTTTCACTTTTTAAAACTTTTTTTGTTAATGTATGAAATTTTTTTAGGCAAAAAAAGAGATAAAATTAATAAATTACACCAAAGTTATTATTGGTCAAAATTTTAAGATATGTAAAATATTAAAAGTTAAATTTTACATATTACAAAGAACAAATTTTATTTTAAAAAATTATTTTTGGGCAAAAAAAAATATGAATCAAACCAAATCAAATCAATTAGAATTTAAAACCGATAAGGGCCAATAAAATGTTAAACTGATTAAGTTAGTTCAGTTTGATTTTGCTCCAAAACTGAACCAAACTAAACTTTTGAACACTTCTGGTTTGTAAGAATCCAAGTTTTAAGATTCATAATTTCTATCATAACACATATTTTTAGGTAATCTATGTTTTTACTTTCAATCTTTTTTGTGGGATCTATGCGCAATGGTGGGGTTCATATGTAAAGTGAATATTTATTGTTGAGTATATAAATAACATAATGCATTAAGTATATGTAAAAATTGCTCATTTTTATTTTGATCATTAATAATTTTCTAGCAAATCATGTGCTACTGAGATAAATGCCATCCATAATAAATATGGGAAATAATTTATTATTATTATTTTTTTTACTATTATATATGCATTTAGAATCTTTGTTTTGTTTTTTGGTCTCTCAACTTGATATAAAAAATAAGTATATATCTTTTTAAAAAAATATAAATTATGATAAAAAATTAAAATGTATGCGAGAGACTACTTCTTTTTGTATTTTGAAAATTTTAAAACATTTTAATTTAATTTTATTAACAAATTTAAAAATAATTAAATGAATATTGACATGCACATTATGCATGTCAAGCGCCTATTAATATTAAGAAAAAAAACCTATATATAGTTGTTTTTGTTTGTATTATCAATTCTCTAATTAAAACATAATTAATATAATTTATCAATAATAATATGATAATATTGATAAATTATATAATTTTTTTGTAAATATATAATTTTTACAATTCAATATTACATAACTAATTTTTTAAAATTTTTTTACATATACTATAATTTTATTAAAAAAAAGTCTAATAATAAACATATAAAAAAGTGCAGCTATTGTCTAATATATCAATTGGGAAGACAAATAAGATTAATAGCAACTCTCCCTATACTATGTTTTATATAGGATCGGTTGTCATTGTCAAATATATAAAAACACATGGAATTATCTCAGCATACTAGAAATTAAGGCTTTTTTTTTTCAGCCATTTTAGAAATTAGGTATATAATTGATGGTGACTAACTTTAAAGTAAGTATTTTTTTGGGCCAATAACTAACTTAAAGTAATTAGGGAACCTTGATGCGGACAGTGAATTTCTGTTTCTGCTGTTTCTATACCTGGGCCCAGGACAAGCAAACCCATTGGTCGTAAACAGTTCCAGAGCAGGATACCACGTATCTGAATCTTTTGAAGGCTAATAAAGTTTTTTTTGAAGTAAAGAGAAATAAATAAAAAAAAGTAAGTAAAAATAGAGGAAAAAAAAAAACCTTCTGGTGGCACTCTTTTTTATTTCAAAGGGATTTTATTGGCTTCTAATTTTAGATGATCCAAATTAAGATACCTACACAGGAAGTACAAGAAACCACCGAAATTGGAAATAAACGAAAACAAAAGACTGACATAAAACAGAGAAAATATTTCAAGAAACTGCCTTTATTAGATGGTAATTGAATATATTCACAGACATCCTGATATTCAATTCTAGATCCATGACATAAATCATAATCCTTACACCAAATCTACCAACTAATCTATTACGACACGGATGGATCATCACTCTTTTTTTTTCAGATAATAATAAAAAGGAAGTGTCGAGAAATGGAATTCCTCTGAGAAAAAAATAACGTAAAGAGTGGTTAATTATGCCAATATGTAATTTATCATGTCAACCACATATTGAATTACCATTCCTTTTGTTACTGTTCCCCTTTGGAAGAAAGTCCATCAGACTAAAATACTAGGATCCAAGACTGCCCTTAGTTGTGAGTGGAGTGTCCTACACCAGGGCTGTGACCAGGGGCTGTGGGTCTGAAATCAACCACGTCATGACCTGGAGCCGGTGGCGATGGTGGAGACATGTCTGCCAGCGTGGCAGCATTTATAGCTGATAGTGCTTCACCAAGCACGACGTCGTCCTCCCGCTTCGCAAGGTTTTTGTCTTCAAACTTCAAATATCGTCCCTCAATGTACGAAAATTCCAAGTAAAATATTAGTGCAAGGATAACAAAACCCAGGATGAGCTTGTTTTGGGCCATCAAGACAGACGGAGCAAGAGAAAGATTGGTTGGGTGGTTTAAGTATATTGAGAAAATAAGAGAGTTGGATGTTGAACAGAACTCTCAAGTTAATAATTATCTAAGCAAGAGGATGCCTAGATATTTCTCTCTGTGGAGCTTGCAACTAAGTTGCTTAAACCCTCCTTGTAGGGAGGTTTTATAGAACTCAAGGACCATGTATCATGCATGTGCGCGTGGGCCCAGGCTATGGTTCCTAAGTAGTGGGAAATATTTTGTTTTTCGATTTTGTATTTATGAGAAAAGAATGCAGAAGTGCGACTGCGCCTACCTTCCCATAAAAATCGTTAAGAGGTGAGAACAAGTGACTGGGTATGAATGATTTTATAACCATTGAAGCTGTTCAATTTTGAGATCATTACTAAATAGGGGCCACAGCTGGAAAAATGTACTTTAAACTAGCATTACAACATCAACATGGAGGGTGTAGATAGGCAATGTTTCAGCCTTTAAATAATCTTTATATATATAAAACTTATGACTTTTTCCTGTTCATTTCTACTGTCCTTATTATACTGTTCCTAACATCCCACTGTTCCTTTGCACTATTTTCTTTTTCTACTTTTTTCCCTTTTTCTCTGTGGGACGCATAGGAAAAATCGAGTCCCCCCACTGCAGGGGCCATAGTTATATAATAAAATAGCAAACTGGAAGGCAATCTGACTCTATTTTTAGAACCCTACTATTTTGATGGAAGAGGGGAATGGTGGTGGAGGGCAACTTGGTATGCTCATTATTTAAGCTTTAAATCTAGTCGTTCTTAAATGCTGGGCCGTTGTTTCATTTGTTGTAGTTCTTCGTCTGCCTTTGTTAGGATTCTCACTTCGGCAAAAGATTCAGCTTTCCAACTAGATTGCAACTGACCATGTAGAGCTGTGTCTTTTCCTTCAGTTGGCTACCAAACCAGCTTTCTACTATCGCCACATGCAATAGTTAAGTGACCTTACATAGATTTTAGAGGCAACAATTAAAGAAAGGGCCCTTTGGTTGATTTTTGAGAAGATGCCTTGAAAAAGTGGTTGTAAAGAGTATATTCTTAAAATTTTTGTTAAAAAATGTGATAAAAGATGCTATACTAGTGAAATAAAAAAAACATATATTTCAATTAAAAAGAATTATGGTCGCAATTTAGACTAATATTTTTTTTTTCTTTTCAGTATTTCATATTGTAGTTGTAATGAAGAGAAGGAGTGAATGCAAAGAGAACCAAGATGAGAAAGAGAATGAATTGTTGCATTGATTTATGACTAACACAAGTGTAATGATAACCAACATTATAACTAATTAAATTCCTTCATAACAATCTCAACTAATATTTAACCACTACACTAATCTTACATCTCTCGTTTAACTCAGTGTGGAATAATATTTGGATAACACTGGAACAAAGAGCTAATTATAGATTAGGTGACTGTGTCAGCAACTTGTTCAGTAAAAGGTATGTACCTTACATTAATGAGTTTCAACAACACTTTTTCTCTTAAAAAATACAAGTTTAGCTTTATGTGCTTCAATCTTGCATGAAGTATGGGGTTGACCGAGGGGAGTACTATGCTGAGGTTGTCATAATACATGGTTGAAGGTTTCTTTGATTGAATTTTTAATTCTATAAGTAGGCATTGTAGCCAAGTAACTTCAGCCACTGTGTTTGCTAGACTCCTATACTTTGTTTTAGTATTGGACCAGATATGGTATGTTGTTTCTTTGAATACCAATTGATGATATTTGCCCTTGAGTAGATGTAGTAGCCTGAGGTGGACTTTTTGTCATCCACACTTTATAAGATGGACTCCATGATTCAATGTGCCACTAAGATATCTTAAAATCCTCTTCACAGCCCTTTAATGAGTTTACTTGGGTGCATGCATAAATTGGCATAAGATTTATAGCAAACGTGGTTGTAGGACAAAAACATATTGCAAGCTCAGTTGGTTCACTTTCATGTGTAGATAGTTTCTAGTCTACAATCAATCAATCACAGGAGTGTTGATAGGTTTGGCAATGTCCATTTTGGCTTTCTACAACAAATCCTTTATGTACTTTGGTTAATGAAATCCATCGCCAATAGTTTTCTTGAGTTGAATTTCTAGAAAGTAGTTGAGATCCCCAAGGTCTTTTAGGGCAATTTGTCATTTTTATTCGATGACTAACTTGGAGATTGCAATAAATGAGTTCCCAGTGACCATTATATTATCAACATAGATAATGCATTGAGTTATTTCTTTAATAAAAAGTGGGGAGTTACATTTTGATCCTTGAAACACACTGATAAAAAGAAGAATAGAATAGAGAAAATAGAAGAATAGAGAGAGGAAAAGAGAATTATCAACTGTATTAACTATTTGCATAAAGTCCTCCTTCCTTTCATACAACTATATATGAAGAAAGTTAATTAACAACCTAACAAACACTCTACTAACAGCCTAACAACTCTAACCACTTCAGTTATTAACTATTTAATCCCAGCACACAAACTAAGACTATACATTTAAGCTTAAAGAGGGACTTGTGCAACTTGCATACCTAATGCTTGTCTGTGCTATTAAACCCAGGTGGTTGAGTCATGTAGACATCTTAAAAATGCCATTCAAGAAGGCACTATTTACATCCAATTGGTGGAAGTGCCAGCTTTTTGCCAGTGCTTTGGTGAGGATTAACCTGATTATGGTAGATTTATTCCTGGGATGAAGTCAAACCTAAGCTATTGATGAATCCCTTTGTAACTAGTTTGGCCTTGAACTTTTGAATGCACCTAGTAAGATTTTCCTTGGCTTTATATACCTATTTGCAACCAATTGAACTTCTTTCTATTGGTAGGTTTACTAGGGTCTAGGTGTGGTTTCTTAAGAGAGCTTCATGCTCATCTTTTGTTGCAACATGCTATTCAGGTCTAGACCAAGCTTCTGTTGTAGAGGTTGGTTCACTAGCATTGGTTACATTGTATGCTTTTAGTTTGTGAATCCTAGTCGTTGATTTGGTGATCATGGGATCGATAGTTTGAGGGATAAGTAGGTCAAAAATTCATGTTTCATTGCTCGTGGCACCTGCTAGATCGTCAACTGCTTAATGTTTGCAACTACTGTTGGATTGACACAGTTCTGAGTACTTGTGAACCAGAGATTCAACCAACCTAGTAGCCCCAGATGATAAGATAGGTAAAACAGTATCAGCTTGTTGAGCATGTGAAATTGTAGTAGAATGAAACTAAATTCTGGTTGGTAGAATAGAAATAGAAGGCATGAATGAAGGAGAAGAGGGTGTTGGAAGGGACAAAGGTTGTTGGAATGATTGGTTTCTGTAAAGAAAAATGTTATCATCAAATGTGACACACCTAAAAATATAGATTTTGCCAGTTGTAGTATTTAGACAATTGTATTCTTTATGTGTTAAACTATAATCAAGAAAAACACAAGACACATATCTATATTGAAGTTGTGAGATTTATAAAGCTTAGTGTAATAGTAATAGAAACATCTGAAAGCCCTCAATGATTTGTAATCAAAAAAGGATTTGAATAAAACTTCAAGTGGTGACTTGGGGAACAATAACAATTTGGGAAGTCTATTTATCAAAAAACTTGCAATTTAATAACTTCATCCCAAAGGTTTAATGGCAAAGAAGCATTGGCAAGTAATATCAAGGCTATTCCAATAAGGTGCTTATGTTTCTTTTTTGAAATTTCATTTTATTCACAAGTGTATGGGTAACTAACTCTATGTAATATGCCATTTGCTTTGTATTCACTCCCCCCATCTTACTGAAAAGCCTTTAGTTTGATGTCTAGTTGCATCTAAGCCATGATTTTAAAATCCAAGGTTTTGAATCTCTCATATGCATCACCATTGGTTTATGGAATTGGCGATGGTCCCCAAAGATTTGAGTAGACAAGTTCAAAGGGTTAAGAATATGTTGTGACAGGATTAGTGAAAGGAGGCTTATGAGCTTTTTCTAAGCAACAAGAATCACACCCAAATTGCAACATGTATGGCGCAAAAAAGAAAACTATTTTAATGAAATCACCACCAAAGTTTTAATTATTAAAACAAATTTTGAAAAAACTTTTTTTGAAGGAGGAAAACAAAAGATAATCTACAAACTAAAGACATATTAAAAGTTGATTTTATTCGAAAAAAAATGATACCTTATAACACCTATTCTTAAAGGTGATCACCCTCAGTTAATTGATTGAATAGAGTAATATGAGCTTAATTTTATTCTAATTACATTTATCAATTACATGAAAAAAGAAAGAGGAAAAAGAAAATAACAAAACAAAAATATAAATATAAAATAAAATATCTACAAGAGTGAACTTGACTTAAAAAGAACTTAGAACTTATACACCATATGATAAGGATCAAAATTTATGTAATCTGAATAGTACAAAACTTATATCACTTGGTGACTTTTATTTATTTTTTGTCAAAAGAGTAAAAAATTTAAAATTAATTTGATTTCACAAACAAAATGATTAAAAAAATTAGCTGGCGTGTATTAATTTATAAAAACCAAATAAATCTTACTTTTTTACTCCTTTCATTTTCTCTCTTTTCTATTTTTTTATTCTTGATTTCTTTCATATTTTTTATTTTTTTTAAAAAATAAACATAACAATAAAATAAAATAAAATGAACACATTACAGGCATATAATATTTTTTAAGTGTGTGCTTGTGTGCCGTCAAATATTATTCAAATGAATTTATACAAAGAAATAGGGCATGGGAAATCAAACTGAACGCCTTTACTTTACTTTCACTTTAGCATCTCCATGCTTGCTGGCTTATTCGCTCCTTGAGTCCACATTTCCAATATGCATTAACATAACTTTTGTGGCCCTCCCAAAATTCATCAAGAATACCAAAAAAAAAAAAGTCAAATAATTAATATCTATTCTTGATACTTCGAATGCAAGAGAGTAGGATGAGTGCTACGTTGCTTTTCTTTCTAACTTTGATTACACGATGAGTAAGAACGCCTTTTCCTAGTTTAAACAGTCACAAGCATGCTTCATCCTACATGATTCACCAAAACGAGCTCAACTATGCATTTGAATACAAACTAATTTAATCACAAAATTATCCCATAAAGAGTAAACCACATTGGACCAATAAACAAATTTGAGAGAGAGGAAGACAAGAATAGCAAGAGAACCATTAAAATCTAGCACCAATTAAATGCAACATAGTACAATATATCATCTTCGGTCTCATGTATAAGAGATTTGATTTGATCTAAAATATAAGAAACAAATTACTAATGTCTGATATAATAATTATAATAATCTAATTACATCTTTCATTAAATAAGTATTTCAAATTATGAGTAATAGTTATTATTAATTTCAAGGAAAAAGTACACACACTAAATTAGAAATATTTTTAAAAAACAATTTTTATTTGAGACAAAATTAAGAAAATTAATTACTTGTAATCAATTTTATTAATTCTCGTAAATTAATTATTTATTTCTTATATATAAAACAGGAGTTAATATATACCAGCTAGGGCCATCAGAAAGGAAGGTGCTCAAGTTCATAAGACAGCATGCATAAATTCATTCAGAATTTGGCGCAAAATTGAATTCAAAAGCAAGCTCAAATCAGGTCGAGATAAATAGGATAGAAAGAATAAGTTCACTCAAAATTTGGCACAAAATTGAATTTAGAAGCAAGCTTAAATCATGTCAAGATAAATAGGATAGCAAGTAGTATTTTAGGCAGGAAACCAGAGTTTTAGGACTTTCAGCAACAAACTATGCAAAATCTTTCAAATCATCACAAGAATAAATTCTACCAAGTTCCCAAAAATCATATTCATCAGAGCCAAATTTCTTCATTGACATCAAACCAAATGATGCAGAATTTCAACATATCAATTAAACTCTGAAACATAATTTTTAGAGCCAAGATAGAGTTTTCAATCAGGAATTTTCACACGGGAGAATTTTAGGTAGAGCATTCTACATATTTGAAGCAAAATCTAATGCAAAGTTTTAATATCAAATACAGTAGTATTTCATAAACAGTAGAACCTTGACATTAAGAAAGGACAAAGAACAATTATGCTACAATGTACAGCGTACCAGCATTATGTTACCGATATAACAATATACACGACTTTAAGAATCCAGATGAATAGCTAAATTGCGCAAAACATTGAGCTCAAGTCACGAGAGGGAGTGGGTTTCACACTATGCACAGGGTATTCAAGCAATGTGACAGTATCTATGATCAGGATCAGGGGTTCAAGTTTATGTATCAATACCCATAAACAAAACAGAGGATTCAAGCAATATATCAATACCTATAATCAGAAGAGAAGATTCAAGTTATGTACCAATACCCATAATCAAAAATAGAGGATTCAAGCTATATATCGGCACCCGTATTCATAAACAGAGTATTCGAACTACATGTCGATACCTAATTAGTAATCAGAACGGAGGGCAGGTTTCGAAAATTTGTCGAACAATTAGAAGGTTACTTCTCGATTTCAGCTCACTTCTCTCTCTTAATTCCAATGTTTCCTCCCGCTTTCTCTGACTCTCTCTCAATTCCTTCACTCTCTTTCTCTTCTGCTCCTTCTCCTCTCAATTTCGCTCCGTTCTCCCTTTCTCTCTCTGTTCAGTGTTTAGCTCAAATTTCTTGATTCCTTCCCCAGTATTTTCTATTAAGGACATAACTGTCAAGCCTCAATCCATTCCACAATCTCAGAGTTGACCAACGTATGACCCAAAATCTGTTCCAACATATCCGCACATTCATTTGTAATTATTACTATTCAATAACCTTTCTAACATAGAAGCTAACCACATGTATATATATACACCTCTGTATATGAATAACAACATAGCATTGCACTACACAACTTCATTGAAGCTATCTTTATATGGTATCAGAGCAGTTATAGCTCTAACGAGTGGCACACCTGCTTTGCTGTTTCAATCCTCTCAAATTTGAATCCATGGCCAACACCCCAACCTCTGATACAGCCAACTCATAAATCAGCACTCAAACCCACCCTTGCTACTCTTAATCCCGTATCCTAGTTACCAATCAAATTGATAGGCATCCAAAACTTTCCTACTTGGAAAGCCCAAGCCACGACACTTCTATATGGGTATGACTTAATGGGTTATATTGACGGCATAACACCCTAGCCGCCTGCATCACTCCAGCAAGGTACCCAAATTGTTGCAAATCCTAACTATAAGCACTGGACCTGCCAAGATAGTCTCTTGTGTAATGCTATCATGGCCTCTGTGGACACCACCATAGCCTCATTGGTGGCAACAGCTCTCACGGCAAAACATGGATGGGATAGCTTGCATGTGACTTATGCCAACAAGTCCCAAACATGAATCTATGGCTTGCGAGAGAAACTCAATCAATTAATAAGAGGTACTAAGACAGTGGCTGACTATATGCATGAGATTAAGATTGTTGCCAATGAACTCGCAGTGGCTGGCTCTCCTCTGAATGATACGGAACTAGTCATCAAAGTTCTTAGTGGTCTGGGAGTTGAATACAAGGAAATCAATGCCACCATCAAGACAAGTGATACACTTATCTCCTTTGAAGAACTGCACAATAAACTCAGTGCCCACAAAATCTTCCTTAAACATAAAGACGCGACATAGGAACTAATTCCCATCACTGCTCAAGTAAGCCCCAGTACTCCCATAAGCTAAAAAATAATTATTACAGCAAGAAGCCTTACAACAACTACCCACGCCAGCATTTAGGACCAATGTCATACAACCAAGGGAGAAGAAATCTTAACTCCAACTCAAACTGGCGTTAAGACAATCAAGGAAAGTCCAATGTCAACTTTGGGACAAATATGGACATGTAGCCAAGGTATGCAGGTCCAAATCTCACTCATCACTTGAGCCCAAGCCTACTACAGCATTAGGACACCTCAAACATCCACAGCAGGTCACACTATCAACCCTAATGTAAACTGGATCATGGACTCTGGGGTCTCTCACCATATCACATCTAATCTGCAAAATCTCTCCATTCATTCTGAATATAGTGGCAACGATGATATTATAATTGGAGACAGTAATAGAATTTCCATTACCCACAGAGGTTTTGCTAAAATTTACTCACACCCCTACACTTTTCAACTTCAAAATGTCCTATGTGCACCTTCCATTAACAAAAACTTACTTTTTGTTTTTCAATTTTGCAAACACAACTTTACCTTTATTGAATTCTTTCCAACTCACTTTGTGGTGAAGGATTTGAACACGGGGGCAATACTAGCTCAAGGCCCTAATAAAGATCACCTATATGAATGGCCAGGATCTACCATCATTGCAAAACCTCATGCTTCAGTGGCTATTTCAACTGCTCCCACCTTGCAACAGTGGCACCAATGCTTAGGACATCCCCACCTACGAGCTCTCTGAAGTGTCATTAACCATCACTCCTTACCTATCTCTTTTTCTTCCCTATTTCATTATTGTAACTCTTGCTCATGTAATAAAAGTCATAAATTATCATTTGGTGTTAACTCCTTGTCCTCCACTAAACCTCTAGAATTGATATATTCTGATGTTTGGGGATTTCGCATATACACTCCATTGATAATGATCGGTTCTATGTTATTTTTGTTGACCATTTTACAAAATACATCTGGCTCTATCCCATCAAACACCAGTCAGACATCACCTCCGTGTTCCTCACCTTCAAAAACATTATGGAAAAACACTTTGACACCCCTATCAAGACTATATACTCTGATGGTGGTGGAGAATATCTTGGCCTTCATCACACCCTCAATGATCACAGCATACAACATCTATTCACACCCCTTCACACACCCCATCTCAATGGCACTTCCGAGAGGTGTCACAGACACATCATTGAAACCGCATCAACACTCCTTCATCAAGCCTCCATGCCATCTACCTTTTGGTCCTTTGCATGTCAAGCTGCCACCTACCTCATCAATAGACTTCCTACACCCATCCTTAGCAACATATCTCCCTATGAAGCTCTTTTCAATAGCCCACCCAATTACCACAAATTGAGAACATCTGGATGCCTCTGCTACCCTTGGCTTAAACCATACTCCACTAATAAATTTGATCCGAAATCTAGTCCTTGTGTATTTCTTGGCTACTCAACCTTTCACAATAGCTATCAATGCTTCGATCCCATTACTTCCCGAATTTTTCTATCTCGTCACGTCATCTTTCATGAAACAGACTTCCCATTCCATAACCAACATTTGGCTCCCACTGCTCAACCTAGCCCAACCACCCAAGAACTGATCATATTTACAGCTTCTCAAATTGTACCATCATTTTTACCTCCACCCTTGCCTGACCTACACTTATCACCCCAACAACAAATCTCATCCCCCCCAGCTCATCTTAAACCACACTCCTCTGATGACTCAGCCACCGTTGCTCTCCCACCTAATAACCATCACACAAATTCCTTTCCTTCCTATCCAATGACCAACTGTTCAAAAAATAATATCTTTAAACCAAAATTGATCTCTGACTACCTTGCCACCACTACCCTCAACTACTTATACGAAGAACCAAAAACCATCAAGCAAGCCCAACAATCTCCCTATTGGAGCTTCGCTATGCAAACTGAGTATAATGCACTTTTGAAAAACTATACTTGGGATCTTGTTCCTGCACATCCCTTACAAAATGTCGTGAGTTGCAAATGGGTCTTTCGGATTAAGTGACATCCTAATGGCTCTATCGACTGCTATAAGGATCGTCTTGTTGCTAAAGGCTTTCATCAATGACTCGGCATTAACTTTCACACAACTTTCAGCCCCATCGTTAAGCCTACCATTATTCATGTTATCTTTTCACTTGCAGTACAGTCTCAATGGTCTCTCCACCAACTAGATGTCAACAATGCCTTCCTTCAAGGCACTTTTGAAGACACGGTGTATATGCAGCAACCACTGGCTTCACTCACCCTCAACAACTAACTCATGTTTGCAAACTCCACAAGGCTATCTACGGTCTTCGCCAAGCACCACATGCATGGTTTACTGAACTTCACAAGTTCCTTGCATCTTATGGTTTCACTCAATCAAAGTCAGATAATTTTCTATTCATTCTTCGTAAGGCTTCATCTCTTGTACTGTTTCTTGTCTATGTTGATGACATCATAATCACAGGTACCTCATCTACTTTTAACCGTATAGTCACTACAACTCTCTCCCAGCGTTTCTCTTTAAAAGACCTTGGCAATCTTCATTATTTCTTGGGTGTCAACACCAGATGGCATTATCCTCTCTCAACGTAAGTACATCATCGACCTACTCACCAAACACAATATGCATGAGGCCAATGGTATACATAGCCCTCTCTCCACATCTAAAGCATTACTTCTGCAGGATGGTTCACCTCTAACTGATGCCTCACAATATCGTCAAGTTATAGGTGCTTTGCAATACTTTGCCTTCACCCGCCCTGACATCTCATTTGCAGTTAACCGCCTTTTTCAGTTCATGCACCAACCCACCACTAAACATTAGCAAGCTGCTAAATGTGTCCTTCCTTATCTTGAACATATTGTAAATCATGGCTTATACATGTGCAGATCAATGCACACCAATCTGCATGCTTACTCCGATGCTGACTGGGCTGGTAACACTGATGATCGCACCTCCACCTTTGCTTACATTGTTTTTCTTGGCCCAAATCCCATAAGTTGGTCATTGAAAAAGCAGAAGATCATCGCTCGCTCTTTTACTGAGGCTGAATACCGTGCTGTCGCTGAAGTTAACTGGGTGAATAATCTTCTTCATGAACTTCACCTTCCCTCATCACTGGTACCCACAGTGTATTGTGATAATGCTGGGACCACTTATTTATGTAAGCACCCAGTGTTTCATAGCCACATGAAGCACATTGAAGTAGATTTTCATTTTGTACATACTCAAATCAATCAAGGTCATCTGCGTGTCATGCACGTACATTCTGCCAATCAACTTGTCGATTCTCTTACCAAGCCTCTCACGCGCCACCAGTTACTTCAACAACGTTACAAGATTGGCGTTCGTGACACCATGCCTATCTTGCGGAGGCATGTTAGGGACACAACTTTCAAGCCTCAATCCATTCCACAATCTCAGAGATGACCAACGTATGACCCAAAATCTGTTCCAACATATCCGCACATTCATTTGTAATTATTACTATTCAATAGCCTTCCTAACATAGAAGCTAACCACATGTATATATATACACTTCTGTATATGAATAACAACATAGCATTCCACTACACAACTCCATCGAAGCTATCCTTATAGACGCTCTCTCCATTTATATTTGCCTTTGTATGCGCCAGAAGCAGTTTCCCTATCGGCTTGAATCTTCTCATCCTAAAGTCGCTACGTGAACCCTCGTCTTCTGAATCTCCTTCTACCTTGCCCTTTTGTGCCCATACTTCCGTTCCCTATTAAGCACAAACGAAGTGAAGACGAACATGTGCTGCGCAGATCTCACCTCCCTTACAGCAAGTCAGATTTAAAAAAAAAAAATTATTTTGAATCTGACGATGTTGGTACTACACAGTACCAAATCCAGCCGCCAGAGATCCCCTACATTTTGGGGCTGGTGGAAAAAAGGTGAAACACAAGGGATATTTGCATTTTATTTATCTTCCTTCTTTTTTTTTTCTTTAACAAATGGGCTTAATATGATTTTGGGCCTCTCTTTAGGTTAGGCCTTTTACTATTTCATTAATTCAAGAATTTAAACTAAAACTGACCCAAAATTAAAATATAATATTGAAGTGAAAATTTTTATTTTATTATTTTATTTTATTTTTTGGAATGCATCCTAACAAAATATAATATTCGCGTCAAACAAGTATGACAAATAGTTATATTTTTATTAATAGTTGGAATATTACAAGATTGTAGCACTTTTTAGGCAACAGTAAAGGTTAAATGTCTTAAATAATTATATCACTGATAAAATTTATGACTAATTACAGTTGAATTGCAAACAAGAGAATTATTTAAGGCTTGAACTTTGGATGTCTCAACAAGGTCAAGGTTGTAAAAAGCATACATATCATTTTTAGTTTTGCCCTCAAGAAGAGTTTGCTTGGAAACTTGAGATTTAGCAAAACATAAATTAGGATAAAACTAAAAAAAGGCATAGTTATTTTTTCACAAATCTTCAAACACTAAGCATATATTTTGTAATTAAAGAAACTTGTGGTAAATTGTTAAGAGAAAGTAAGGAAGAAGGACAAAAAAAGATTGCAATTTATTTGTTCAATTGACAAACTTATACCATCACCTATGTAAACTTCCACTTGGGCACTGTAGGAAACTTTTGATGCTAAACTGTTTTAACTTGTAGTAATAGGTTGCTCCTTGAGTCTAGGTTTTCATGTCAGGTCAAACAAAATTTTTAGTATAGCAAGCATGGGTATATGTGGTGTTGAGCTCTCGCTATTTTAGTTGGAACTTGAAGTACTATGGGAACTAATAAAGTTTTGATCGAGCCTATAGTAGCACTGCCAAGTAGTGACCATCTTACTATAAGCTTAAAACTGTTATTATTGTTCCAATTATGCTTATCTCCTATAGTCTTGCCTCTACCTCTATTATCATAGTTTTTGCTAGAAGCATTATTTGCATAACCTTGACCATCTATTTGGAAATCTACATGATGTTGTTGAGAGAATTTCTTGTCTTTAGTTATTCACCATAGCAAATTAACACTAATACCTTTTAATTCTTTTTTACTCCTATTAAATCTCTTTACTTGAGCCATCAACGTGGCTTCTATCTCGCTGACATTGTACCACCCTTGTAACGATAAGAGTGACAAATCCATCATATTCTACAAGTAGGCCATCTAAAATGGCCTCAATGTGATTTGTCATAGTGATTGGAGACCTAAGAAAGGCTAATGCATCAACTATCTTAATATTTAGTGGATATTCATTGATCAAAGATTTACCTTTCTTTTGATTCTTGAATTGCTTAACTTTGGCACATGTGTGAGATAAAAGAAAGAGCTTGAGCTTCTCCCAAAAACTTCATGCAAGTGGTTGCATCCTATCATTAGACTTTGTCATTCCTTCAAACACTTAAGATAAAAGCTAATATAGGAGCATATTATCTTCTTGCTCTTAATTTAAGAGTTCTTCACCCTCAACAAAATTAAATCTTCCTAGTGTATATTTTGATCCAAGTATGAATTTCCATGGTTTGAATCCTTTGATCGCTACTATCCCCTATTATCTCTAGGGTAGATAGTTGTGATCCTTTAGTTTTGCAGAGATCATATGTGAGAAGGTTTATGGTGCGAACTTTACCAAATTACCTATATTTTAGGTAATAGCATTATGCAAATTTTGTGTATAATGTCTATTAGAGATGGTGCATAGCTATAATACCATGTAAATGTAACAAAGAGAAGGAGAGAATATATAATAAGAAAGAGAATGAATTGTTGGATTGGTCTGTGACTAATACAAGTGTTTATGCGAGAATTGTTGGAAGAATGGAAGGTTTAATTTCAACAAAAAATGAAGATTTCTTTTAACATTGTTTACAATAATTCTTAGTTTGTCATTTTAATTGTGAGTTCCACTATATATTAATTTTTAAAAGGTTGGAATCATTGTACATGACATCCTTCTCAATTGAGTTATTTTCTTAATTATTCCCTTTTCTTTTCTTTCATAATTCTCGAATTTTGAGATTTTTTTGGGTGAAAATTCAGTTCTATATTTTAACAAACACCTAATTTAAGCTTTTATAAGCTTGAGTGAAAAGCCCTAAATTTTCTAGAAGATTAGGCTCCATCACACAATAGATCATTAATTATTCTTCATCTTGCCATTAGATATTGAACTTAGATGACAAAATATTCCCATAATAGGTTATGACTAGATTCTCCTTTGAACTCGAAAACATTGAGGCCATGTTTGGTACATAGAAAATCGAAGGACGGAAAAGGAAAGAGAGGGGGCAAAAAAGACATAAGCATATTTAGTATAAATGAGTTATCCTCCTTAAGGGAAGACCTTTCTATTGGCAAAAAGAAATGGTGATTCCATAAGTAGGCTAATGGAAAGAGTAATTTTTCAACTTTTTGACATGATTATGTAAAAGAAAAGAACCGTTAACTCAAAAATAGAACCTCTAAAAGTAATTCCCCATATATTTAAAAAAAATTATATAAGGGTTGCAACAAAACATCTATCATGGCCCTTATAATTTTTTTAAAAAAATTTCAAAAGGGTTATGGCTGATGGTTGGCCATGACCTATTTATATTTTTAAAAAAATAAAGATGACCCATATATATATATATATTATTTAATTAAATTTAATATTTTAATTAAGTTTGATAGTTTGAAATGAAAAAGTATTATAATATATATAAACAATTAGAATATTTTAAAAATAAAAAAATAAATTTGTAATAACATTTACAAGTATAAAAAAGTAAATGAAAAGGTATAACTTTAAAAGTTGAAAATAAATTTATCATTTCAACCAATATATCTCCTGTTCGACATAGGGACTTTTTTCTTAATTGTTGTAGATGACGCTGTATTGGCTTATCATCATCTCTTTTTTTTTTCTTCATTTTCATCATCTTCTTCGTTGTTATTTCCTCTTAATCAAGTGGAAAATATGTGTTTCTAATTGCCATCTTTCCATAAGGGTTGAAATTAGTATTATATTAAAGTCAAAGTAGCCAAGTTGAAATACTTCGTAAAAATCTGTTCAGATTAGATAGGAAACAATAGTAAGTAGAGGCTCAATTTTTATGATAATGATAAAGAAGAAGAGCCAATACAACGCTGCTCATAATGACTAAAAAAAAAAACCCTTGTGCAAAATAAGATATATTGGTTGAAATAGTAAAATTATTTTCTATTTGTTTATTTATACCTTTTCATTTATATTTTTATACTTGTAAATGTTATTACAAATTTATTTTTTATTTTTAAAATATTCTATATATATAATAATATTTTTTATTAATTTTTTTTACAAAAAATAAACATTACATAAAAATATTATATATTTTTTCATTTCAAAATATCAAAATTAATTAAAAACTTAAATTTAATTAAATTATATATATATATATATATATATATGGGGGGTCATGGCCTCTCCATATTTTAAAAAATCCTTTTGGAAAAAAATTATAAGATCTATCGTGACCCTTATTTTAAAAAAAAAAAAAGTATATGAGAAAATATTTTTGGTGGCTTAGTTTTTGGATTAATGATTTTTTTTTATTTTACCTATTCATGTCAAAAAGTCGTAATTTGCCATTAAAATTGTGCATAATGTAATGTCCCTTTTTCATTAAACGATGGAAATGGGCACGCTTTCAAAGTAAGTCCCCTGAGATAAGTGATTCAAGGCCAAATAAAATTTGGATAAAATGTTAAATAATAAAAAATGAGGATTTGAGCCTTGAGTTGCCCAGAAACCGGGGTCGGAGTGATTTGAAAAATTTGCCGAAAGGCCAGTGGCATTTTCGTAAATAAGTGCAATTTTGGAAAAGCACCTAGGAGGGCTTTTTAAAAGGAAATTTTGAGTTGCCCAGGGTTCTCAGAGGCCCCAAAAACCATGGGAAGCCCCAGGACCGGTAAAGACCCTCCGGTGTAAGTTTTTCAATGTCAATTGACCCGAACTTTGACCAATTCGTTCGGAAGGGTTTTAGCTCCGATTTGAGTGATTCCAAAGCCATTTTTATTAAATTGGGAACCTATTTGTTATGATGGAAAAGACGGTTCTCAAAAAGGAGCTAAAACAAAGGAGAAACAAAAAGGCAAAGTATGAAGGGTAAAATGGGAATTTTTAAAGAAAGTCACTTTACCCTAGCTATATATAGGTGGCACCTCACACTCTCCTTCATTCACTTCAGAATTTCCAGCCCTAAATCAGAAGCAAATCCCTTGGAGAGTCGTGCACAAAGAGAAGGGAAGAAGGAGGAAAGATTCAAGACTTTAGGTATGGAATTTTGCTTGTTTTTCATGCTTTCTCTCCTCCACTTTCTTCTCCTCTTTTTCCCTCTTCTTCTCCATGATTTCTCTGAAGTTTTAAGGGCTGTTTTGAAGGGAGAACAGAGGGGAAAGTTCGAATTCCAAGTAAGGAGGCCAAGGAAAGCAAGAACAAGCAAGAAAATCCAAGAAAAACAAGGTATTTTGTAATTCTCCCACTTGGTCTTCTTCCTCCCTTCCATGACCATTTCGACCTACACTTGGACAGATCTTAGGATTTAGATTTTCAACCAAACCAAAGGTGATTCTTAGGTATTTGATGGAGAGGAATAAGAATATGCAAAGAAAACTAAGAAAAATGCATTAGAAAGCAAGATGCAAAACCTAGGGTTTTAAGTGCACCTTCCAATTTCTGGATTTGTATGATGCTTCCTAGGTCTAAGTTAGAGTATAAATGAGTTCTTGAGACACCAAAGATGCTCCCCACAAGCTTCCTCCTTCAAGAAAAGCAAGAAAACTCTAAGAAGCCCAAAGGAAGCCTATGTCTCGGCCTAGGCTTGTTTGTGTAGGTGGGGGGAGTTTTAAATTTTTCTAAGGTCATTCTTGAGTCATATTTGATGAATGAAAATGAAAGGAGGCCTTGGAAAAAATTTAGAACTCATGGAAAGTGATTTAGTGTCTTAGGTTCCATAATATGACCTAAAGAAACAACATGGTGCTAGGCCTTTTGTTTTGATGATGTGAGGACTCTAAGAGGCTTAAATGGAGTCAAGAATCATATTTGAAAAGAAAGAATGAGGCCTAGAAATCATTTGAGGGATGTTGCTTCATTAGGTGCCAATATGGACCATAATGGAGCCTATAGAGCAATCTAGTGTTTCATTAAATTGTGTAGCCTTAGAGTGTGGTTCATGAACTTAATTGGCTCCCATAATTTGTGTCTAGGCCAAGAGACACTATTTCTACTAACTTGTGGGTGTGTGGCTAAAAGAGGAGGTTTAAAAGCTAAGGAAAAAGTGTGTACTTGCATACAAGGTAGCTCTCTCCACCTTCTCTCATGCATGGATGTGTGTTTAGCTTGTTTTAGAATGCTTGTATGTGTATTTTCAAGCTTTGAAAAGTATGCTAGCATGCCTTTACATGTCATGATCCTTGATGCCATGTTATGTCTTAAATGAATCCATGATGTTTGTATGAGTTTGCTTGAGTGTGGAAAGGCCAAGAACTCTTCCCTTGGGTGAGGAGGAGCCAAGAACCCTTGAGCTTGGTTGAGACAAAGTAAAGAGTCTCCCAAAAGCAAAGTGGGCTCCCAAGAGTATGGTTGAGTCCAAAGTGCTCAAAGAATGGGTGAGGCAAGTCCAAAATCCATGAGGAGAAGTGTGAGGCCAATCCAAACACTTAGTGAGCTCTTGAATGTCTTGTATGATTGATTCACATGCCAATGATGCTTTTAAAATGCCTATGATTTCTACTTTCTCCATGCATGCATTTGTGAAACTTGCTTGCACATATTATGTGTGATGGAATGGGAGATGAGCTATTGAGATTCTTGAATCTCACTCCCTCCTCTTAAATGACCTAACATGCTAGGTGAACCAAGTGGATATGCCAATGGGAGCCAACAACACTAGAGGAAGGAGATTGACATTCATATGTCTAGTTTTTGCTTTATGGAACCATAATGATGTTCAATGATGTATATGAATATTGTAAATGGGCTATGACCCTTGAGACATGTGTAAATATGATATTATATGATGTTTAAATGTATGGATATGATGTATGACCATTAGCACATGTTTTGAGTATGAAATGCCATGGTATGAGAATGTAAAGTTTGGTGGTTATGTGTATAAGTGTGGGTTGAATGGTCAAAATGAGATGCATGAGGTTTGGGACCATTTGGGCAGCTCACACAAGTCTCAAATAAGTTTTTAAACTTGCCCAAAAGGTGCCAAGACCAAGGAAAATCCATTTGGCAATTTTGGTACCCAATATGGAGCCAAAATTGACCATAATGGAACCCTATGTCACTTTTTGGCCAAATGAGTTAGTCTTGCCCTGAAATTTGGCATACAATTAGGTCTCATTAAGAGCTTTCTGGGAAGCTAAAGATCGTAATTTTCGGAAACCTACAGAATATTTGATGAATTTTTAAAATTGGGATTTTCCATGGTTTCTGGTATGTGCACTGTTCATACTGGCAGATTTGATTTTCGTGTCACTCGATGGCCAAATGGTGTCCAATGCTTATGAAATTTTATATGCATAAACTAGAGGGAATAAGATTTCTGTGGCCACCAAGATCACCTCATTTGGAGGTCTGAGCAGAGAGTTATGAATTTTCGAAGTTTGCTGTCAGTAACAGTGGCATCTCCAGAGCTCAATCACTGTTTCATCAGTTCCAGATGTCTAAACCTTTCTGTTTCATTCTGGACTTATTTTTATTGTCAAGTTAACATTTGTAGCTTTCCAGAATGACTGAATGTGTGTGATTTAGATTTTTTTAGAATTAGTTATGAATTTCAGAAGTTTACATCAGTAACCTGAATCACAGCCCAGGCAGCCAGCGAGTCTGTAGCTTCTTGGATGTCAAACGTTCTGTGTGATGAATGTTGTGATGTGGGAATATTTTTAATGTGAAGTAAACATCCTAAGCTTTCTAGAATGACCAAGATTGCATGATTTTGAATTTTCTGGATTTAGTTATGATTTTCCAAAGTTGGGTCAGGAAATGGAGCAAAGCTGGCCGAAAATATGCTTATCTATTTTGAACTCCATTTCGGTTTCCATGAATTGTAGGCATGTTTTGTGATGGAAATGAGTTGAAATAATGAAATTAAATATGGGGAAGTATAGTCTAAGCTCACACGGTCCATGTGACACCGAATTGAATTTTTTGATACAACGCAACGCGGAAAAAAATCATTATTTCTTTAGCGTTTCCATGGAACATCAATATGATTCATGATATTATGCCATTTGAAAGCATGAGATAAGCTTGAATTTATGGTGTTACATATAAAATGTCAATTTTGCCATCAATATAACTTAGACAATTTTGGGTATTTTGGTCTTTTGAAAATTTTTCTTTCCATTCATTCATTACTTTCATTTAATCAAACATACAAATAGAAAGATATTCACATTCTTTTTATATGGTATCAAATATGATTTTAGGTCATAAAATTTCACTTTATTCTCATTTCAATTTTTATTTTCATTCTCTTAAAATCTTTTCATTTTATCAAATGTCACCTGATTTGAGACATCAATTACGTATAAGTCCTAAATATCTTGCTACTTGTCCAAGAGCCTCCACTCAAAGACACTTCCCAAACTTAAAAAGAGGCAAGGAAACTTGAATCTCGACCCTCAATTGTAGCTCCAACACAGTATCGCTTATGGTTCTACAATGTATGGTGCGTTTGGAAACCCGGTTGCAAACCATATTTGTGTAGAAGCAGCTATTTGTTGCTTCTTATAAAACGTGGTTTGCTCTTTCCAAAAGCCCATTCAACCATGCCAGTAATGGTGCATTTCATATGACATTTTTTTTGGACTTTTAATGCACCTAAATCACGGTCGTTCATATGAAATGCATCCCAACTATTTGTTGGTTGGAAGGTTAAATGCTGCTTGTTGCAATAAAAACTTCAATCAAATGCAGACATTGAAAGAAGAAGAAGACACCTATCAAACCAAGGAGCCACTACCACTCAAGGATGGATCTAAAGCGGTTACTAAGAGGGATGGAAAGACACTGGTGATTGAATGCCTCCCAATAGTTTCAAATCATGTTATACTATGATTTGAAACTATGGTTATGGACTGAGGTTTAACTAAGATTAGGATTTTACAAAACAACAAGAGTATAATAATCAATAAAATAAATACAGTATAATAACTAATAAATAATAGAGAAATAGCCAGAGGGGAAAAAAAATAACAGAAATGTTCTTTTGGATGTTTGAAGATAATCCTCTAAAGTTGTATTGAAAGTATAATTTTTGTAAATGTTAAATGTTTAACTTTATTGTTAGAATGTTTCAAATAAAAATAAAAATGTGTTTTGAATAAAATTTTATTATTAATTCCAAAATTCAAGTTCACATAAAATTTTTATAATTTTATATATTTTACTTGGATTACCTATGACTTACTATCAAGATACACTTCTCTTTCATATTGTAAAAACTATTAAAAGAAATTATTTTTCAGGAATATATGTTTAAAAAAATATTAAAAATTACTTTTGAGTTATAAATATTAATACAAATATATGTTAAAAAAAGTTCATTACATATCTACTTTTTAGTTTAAAATTTTTTTATATACATAACATGTTAACTTTTTTTTTTTGGGTTCTCTCAGTACTTCAATCCTGGGTCCATCTTTGGATAAAAATCTTTTACATTAAATTTATAATGCATTTAACAGAGAGGTAGAAAGAGAGACGTAGGTCCAACTAAATGCATTATTTAGTAAATGGTGAGAATTTTGGCCTGTCCATCCCTACTGCCACGCCACTAGGAAAGATGATGTTTTGTGCATTGGTTTCTCAGTAAAATGCCGACAATTGTTTTCCACCACCTTAACACTTTGGAACTCCCTGTCTCGAGATCCACACCATCATGATTCATGATTTAGAATCCGTTTGTTATATAGAAAATTAGGATAAAAATAAAAATAAAAAAATAAATTTATATAAAAAAAATATCTTTATTTTTAATAATTGAATAATTACTATTAAAAAATATTAAATTATTATTATAAGGATAAAATTATAATTTATTTCAACTTTTCTTTTTCTTTTTCTCTTCCCACCTCCGGATCCAGGCCGTTAGATTTTTCCCTTCAGTTTTTGCTTGAAACTTTTAATTTTCAGCAAATAGCAATTACCCTCAATAAGATCACTCCTCTAGCTTCCGTAGGCTTACTGAATGCTTTATTTTTTTGCAAGGGGAGACTGCAAAATCCTTGCCGTTGATATTTGTTCGAGAAGCAAGACAAAAACGTAGGAAAGGAGAATGAAGAAACAAGACAAAATGCACATCTACAGTGTATTGGATTTCTCGTTTCATAATGAAGCATTTTGCTTCTTTTACTTGAAAAAGAAAGGATAAAAAAGAGAGAGAGAGAGAATGGAGAGCTAGATGGAATAAACGGTTGGGATGAATGACCATAGCACACTATGTTGTGTTTGATGCACAGTAAAGGATCACTTCCAGGAAATTCTAATGTTCCAAATTCTATTATACCCTTTCCCCACTCCCAAAACAAAATGCTCATATTTACTCGAATAAATTAGCTAGTATATACAAGGTCATTCTGATTATAAAACACAAATAACAAAAATATAAACGAACCAATGTATCTTTAAATAACAGAGTTGATACAGATGCATAGCTAAAAATGAATGAACAAGGCAAAAAAACACCTAGCCAGTGTTACAGCGCCAAAACTTTGAGCCTTCAGGCTTGCAGGAGCAATATCAGTGAAGCTGGTATTTACACCTTCTCAACAATTAGAAGAAATTTCCACTAACAATCAGCTTCTAGAAAACTCTCATAAATAGTTCCATTCAGCGTTTTCTTAACATCATCCCAGTTCTTAATGTGCTCTGACAATGGTCCTCTGTGTATCTTAACCTGGCGACTTCTTAACTCCATCTGTGGCAATCCTAAAAACTCTAGCACGTCTTTTAGCTTCTGCAACAAACATAAAATTTCAGCGTACAGAAAACCAAGAAAATACCAAATATCTCAGGTTAGAGGTTTAACAAAGTTCATAATTCAATAAATATTTGCTTTGTTGCGCATCTGTGATCTGTAGCTATCTGTAGCTTTACCATTTACGATTTCATGCTTAATTCTTTTTTTTTTTTTTAAAATAATAGCCAAACACTATTTTTTTTAAAAAAAAAAACCCGACACTTTTATTTTAGAAAATGCTCATTATGGAGGCAGGAAGGGGAAGAGGAGGAAACTTTATTGTCATATTTTGGGAAAATTGCGCAGCTAGGTTCAAATAAGCCACTGGTGTATCAGATAGAAGTCAGTATATGCATTATATCTTGGGAAGGGAGAGTACTGTAACTTAGAAATTTATAAAACCCTTACAGCACGATTCCTCATAAGATCCTCATAGTACAGGAGCATATGCCGAGTGCTATTGAAGTATTCTAAAGCCTTTGCAGTTTTCATCTCCATTTCCCTCAAGTCAGCTAGCAGTGATGTAGAATTTATGGTAGGCTTATACTTTGCAAGAGTATCAGCCTAAAAGAGATTGCCAATTATGAGTTTCATTTAATGTATACAAGAGATCCAAGGACAAAAGACTAGACAAACCTCTTCAGTAGAATGTACATGAGACTTATGAGTTCCATTCAATAACTTAGCATAACGATCATAGGAATTGGCAAGCATAGAAACCATCCTGCGTAACAAGTTTCTCCGAAAAAGAAATATAACAGAGACACCTCTTTGGTTAAAGTAGTCTACTATATCTTTGTGGTGCTCCAATAATCCCTGCATAAAACCAACGTCTTGATTCTAAAAATTACTAACCCCACCGAACAGAGATAATAAGTAAAACGCATTGCAAGTCTTTATGCATGGTAAATCTCAATGACGTCATATATAATTATTGGACTGAAATATTTATAGCCATTTCCTCTGGAAAATTGCCGAATGAGCTTGATAAACATGTTATAATAAATGCCAGATCATTTGATATTTCAACATAAAGTGCATCAAGAAATCATCTGCCTTCTCATGTTGCATGGAATCATTCATCATAAACGTAAGTTCAATCAATTGACAATTGGCCTCTCATGGAGAACAAAAGAGCACTGCAAATAAAGTACCTGTAACATTTAACTCCAGGCAAGAGAATTGACAAATTAATTTTTATGGGACAACAATGAGTCAATGTCAGTAAGGCCTAATAACATTAAGTGCCGTTTCAGATCTAGTGTCAACATAGACTTGTTAGAAGCCAAAAGGGAGAATATGGAGAGAGAGTGAGAGAGAGAGAGAGAGAGAGAATAGGTTGAGGTGAAGCCCACACATACACCAGATACCACCAATTTTTTAATTATAGCCATAACTAAATTTCACTCCATAAGTCTTCCACTAAAGGCGATTGCTTGCATATTTGTGTTTCCCAAAGTCAACTTCAGAAAGTGCATTTCCAACAGATAGTGACTTACGAACATAAGTAAAGTAGAACCAATAGGGCACTCTTGGATATTAGCACTTCTGTCACAGTTCCGGTAAATCTGGCTCAAGATCTCTCACAACCAAAATTCCCAACACTCTGCAGTTCTTGACATTACAGAAATTTTCTGGAGAAAGACATAGACTGATGAAAATGGTGACTATAACAGAATCCCAAAGAGGCACAGTTTCATCTGAAATATCCCTTTACAGAGCATGCTTATAGAGTTCTTTTTTTGATAGAAGCACACTTTTAGAGTAATAAGTAAACCGTACAGAGATACTGTGTGAGCGGAATCTTGTGATCTTCATTCTTCAATGAATAAGTGGACTGGGCACCCTAGTGACACTCCTCTAAAATTAGGTTTTAAAAAAATTGTTGTCTGTGGTGAGTTTTGTTAATTGTGACAGTGAAAAAAATTGTAAAATTATTTTGAACACTGGATGCCATTAAGGCTAAAAACAAGCAATAGTGTTCTCTTCATTTTTAAAATGAGTTTAAAGACCTAAAAGGATTAGAAAGAAAAGATACCTATGTTTTGCTACATCTACACAATGTTGTTGCCCCCATCAAGTTGTGATATACCCCTTAGGATTATGCTTGAATCCTTCGCATCACCATTTGGTGAAACTTGTCATTGCTCCTATCATATTATATGAATATGCAACAAGGTAGCCCTGTTCTATCCAGTGATCATAATTTACAAATGACAATCAGATAATAAGAACAATGTGGTGATTCCAGACTATGAGTGAGATAACATACTCTCTATGTTACGCACCCATTTAAATTTTCCTCATCAGAAATAGAAGAGGGAGGGGGGAGGGGAGTTAGATCACATTGCAGCCTAATACAGTGGCCAACTACGCCTGCTGATGTAAACAACAGAAGATGTATTTGATTTCTTTTTCCAACATCAATAACAGAATTATAAGCCCAAGAGAAGTTGATATCCATAATTCACAACCAATGTCTTAACAGAGTAGGACATATTTTATGAATAGCTTCTGAACATATTTGTGAATAATCCAGAGTATCCTTCACGGCACCATACATGCAACACCAGAAACTAATGCATATACTAAGAATAGCCAAATTTCAATAATCATAAAAGAAAAATGAAATTCAATTAAATCATGAATTCCCTAGGCCTATTCTGATGTTTGAACAAAAAACAGTGAATATGTGGAAGTGTGTTGAGTTGAAAACAATTGGCAGAACAAGAGGTATTTCACCTGATTAAGCATCCACTTTAAGCCAAATGCAGCAGAGCACTCATTCTTGGAAGCACTACTGAGCCAATCCAAATTGTAGACTTTATCTAAAGTCTGTACAATTGAAGAAACATTGTTCCTTCTATCTTTAACAGAAAATATCTCCCCGTTTGAGCTCACATTAACATGGCTGTTCAAAAGGGTCTCAAACCACCCACTGCCTGATCTCTGATTTGACAAAATGGCAAAATATTGTACAGGATTACGAGCACACTCATCCCTGGTAATTTACAACGCAATTAATAAAAATCAAAATCAAAAGCAATTGGCAATTTATTTTCAGAAACTTCAAATCACCTGCTAAAAGATACAGGTTTGGGATAATGAAAGTAAGGAATATCCGTTGGCTTTATTCTATGTTGAGAAGGCTTCTCAACGACATGCATCTCCAGAAATTTAGTCCTTGCATGTGTGGTTATCTGCTTTAGACATACCGAGCAAATGAAGATGCCGCAGACCATTGAAAATGTTAAAACTGCCGTCCTTAATAACAATGGAGATTTCTTCGGAGGCTTTATAACGAAAATATCCTGCGAACCAAGTTTGAGGAAAAGGTTACAAGGAAAACAAAGCGACAAGGGAGAAAAAAATGGGGAACATTGCAAGGGCATCAAATGTGTAATCTCACGAACCCCCTTCCCCAAATTCCCAAACCCAGAAGAAGAAGGAAGGGACAAAGCTCAGGATTGTTAATTATTGAAAAATATGATCCAGAATAGAGACCTGAAAAGCAGATATCTAGGTCAAGTCATAAAAATAGAAAGTATTTTAAGAAAACAAAAAACGACGGACTAGAGGAACTATAGAAGCATTAATTCCAGCTAAGAACCACCCAAAAGCCGATACATTTAGTAGGCAATTAATACAATCAATGAAGAATAATAAGCCCCAAATTCAGATAACAACCCAGATCGAAACATGTAAAGAAATTCAAGGCATTCTTCTTCAAGTCTAGTTCACTGTTTCTTCCCCTATTCTACTCAAAAGGTTAAAGCATTAGCCCAGAACACAAACTTTCAAAATTAAACCCGGAGAAGAAAATACCCTCTACTGTGCCTGAAACTTATCTGAAAATAGCCTATACTGGGAGTTTCAAATAGTTGCCGAATAAGGGAAGATAAAGAAGAAGCACATTACTTCTCAGAGTAAAGTGGGAGCTAATTTTAATGGCAAGGACCACAGAGCACGTAAGAATTAAACAGGGAAGGAATTAGAAGCACCTTGTTGAAGAAACACATGTCTTCTACCATTGCTGTTCGAGGAACAGAGGGAAAAGATCAAAAGAATCTAGAAGCAAAAACCCAGATTGTTCTGTTTGGTCTACAGTAACACCCCCTTTCTTCCGTACTCAGCTAAAAAAGTGGAGGAAATGGCCGAAGAGAAGAAGTAACAGAGGGAAATGAAGCACAAACCAACAAAAAATGGCTCAGCTTTGGACCTGGTTTCGCCTCGAAAAACTCACATACCGTGTAGGAGGAGGCCCCAAAGCCAAGCCAAACGGAACACCGAGGTGCCCTACTCTTGGTTGGTCTCTCTCTTTCGAGATTTCATAAATTTTTTCGTTTTCTCACCAAAAAAAAAAATTCTGAGTCTCGATGGCTGCAACTTTATATGGCCTTGCTAAGCAAAATCGAGTGTACGAATCAGTGAATAATTTGCCGTACAAAGAATGGTGTTGCCCTCGAAGGGAAGACCGAAGACTCTCAGAGCGCAAGACCTGAGGAAATAGCCAAACAAACAACACACCGATGCAACTTTAATGACTCTTGACCATTGTTTGATGTCATTGGAATTTTCCAAATTGTTATATAAAAATTAAATCAAGTTCTATTCTTTTTTAAAATCTATTTTCATTTTAAAGAATATATGAGGCGGAGTTTTTTATTTTTTTCCTCCTTTTCATGTCGTTTTTTAAATTAAATATTGTTTTGGACTGACTGAGATTTTCTTTTTTTGGGATTCAAAGCACCCACTTGAAATACGTTGACGAATATTTCGAGAGACTTAATTTATTAAGCTAAACCAGTTTAACAATAATAGATTCGGAACGAAACCGGTTAAAATTCTACAACTTTTAACATTTGATAAGTGTGCAATTAATGAAGCGGGCTCTTTATATAATACACTAACTGAAGAACAAGTTGCCGTAATAAATTCCCATTTGAGATATAAATAAATGTAACATTGTTGTACTAAAACGGAGGGGTTATCTAGTGATTAACTACATTTTCACTTTCAAAGTTTATTGATAAAAATCTAGCTAAATAACTCTACTAATGTTTTCTTTTCTTTCTCAATGGTTTAACGGTACTTTTTTTTAATATTAAAAATGTACTTTTTATTTTTTTGAATTTATTTTACCCTGCGGTCCGCAACATCCATTTTGCCTTTTGACCAAATATGATGGGCTCACTGAGACAAAACATAGCACTTGTTAAAACTATGATAAGGCCTATTTTGCCTTCAAAATGCACAACAAACCAGCATTGATAGTTTTCATCTAGGGGAATTTTTTTAATCATATCATATATTGGCTTTAAAAATACTTTAAAATTAGCTAATTTTTAAAACTATGAAAAATATTTAATATATATATATATATATATATATAAGAGCCTTACCTTAAAATCAAATAATCAAAGAAAATAAAAAAACGAGCGGTTGACCATTCAGACAAATGGAGGGTTGGAAGAGTTGAATGATAGTATAAATGGCTTAAATCCTGAAACATAGTCTGGGCTGACAAGACATACACGCGTATGAAGAAAAAGGAAGTCAGATTTCAAGCGAGGAAACTTCGACGTCCATTTGGGTGCTTGGAAGAGGAGGACGCTAATATGACTCTCTGATCCAGATGTTATATGACTAAAAATTAATGATTCAAATGTTATAATATATAAAAAATTATCCCTCTAAATATTATATTTTCTTTCGAAGTTATAATCGCAGACAGGAGGCATGCTGTCTAAACGAGGAGGCTCACTCTTTTTTAGGAGCATAATAAATGGGTCCCTAAATAATTTTTTTTTTTTTTGTGAAGGACACAATACGTGAGAGGTGACACTTTAATATGAAATCATAATTTTTTTTTATATAATAATTAAAAATTTTATTTTTAATATGATAATAAAAATATTTAGATAATTTTTTAAAGGAAAATATATTTATACAAAAAATCTATTATTATTGACAAAAAGAAATTAAATAAAAATTATAATATATAATTAAATAATATTTTTACAATAAAAATTCTATCAAATATAATTTAACTATACGTAACAAAAAAAAAAGTAATATAATTTAAAGATCCTTATCACTCTATGAAACCTAACCATTATCTAAAGATATGCATTTTCTTTGCAATTTCGTATTTTCTCTCGATCTTCCTTCTCCTCCTCCTTTGTTTATTTATTTATTTATTATAATCCCTGACAAGTAATTACTTAGGCCAGCTTCTCCGGGGCTTAAAACCATATGGAGGAGTTACCAATTCCTGCTCTTCATAAAGACTATTCAAATAGTTTTTTAATCCTTCAAGAGATTGACTATTTGACGATAGATAAATTATTTATTTCGTTCCTTTTGAATTCAGATCTCTATTTACATCTATAAAGTAGTCCATCTCGAAACCCCCCTATCTCCTTAAAAAATGAATATTAAAAAATTTCCGCATGACTGTTTGCTTACATACATATTATTCAAACCTGTAGAATTTCATCAATAACCAATATTAAATTTAATTAACAATTTAGATAAATTATCAGAGATAAAAAGTCAATGCCGGCTAATAAATATGAGCACATGAGACAACTTTAAATCGAACAATCTCGAATGTGTAACCTTGCGGGCTTGTTATGATGCTCGCTGTCAAATTATTGAAATGAAATCAATAAATTACCTATTTGTGTTTTTACCAGAAAGAGGAAGTTACATTACATACCTTAGAGGCTACAACAAAAATTTGAGTTCATAAATTAAGGGCAATAAATAAAGTGGAACCAGTTTTTCTAGAAGGCCTGTCAGATATCATCATGTTGTTGCTTATTATTTTTTGTTTATTATCATTTAAAGATCACATCGCACATGCGTTTGGCTTTTTAACTTCTCCTCCTAAAATCTCACTTCCATTAATATCAATCATCTCATGCTTAAACACCCGGAGATCTGTCGTTATAAACTTAAATACAATTTGTTTTATATAATTTGAAATTTAAATTACATATGAGGCTGTTATTAAAAAAAAAAACATGTTTATTATCAAACATTTTTAAAAAGGTGCACATAAATTTTGTCTAAATATGAATGTATCTTTTGTCTTTTAAAAATTTTTTCTTAAAAAAAAAGAAAAGGCTTGTTTTCTATTCTTGCTAGTCCTTAACGTACACATCACTAGACGCCTTCCGCAAACTCATTTAGAAAACTCTAGAAACATTTGTCACAATATAAGCAAAGTAAAAAGGTCACTCTCGTTTTGCACTCAAAAAATGGGAAAGCCACTATGTTCAAAATATCCTATTTTTATCTGATTTTGTAAGGTAGAAGTATAATTTTAGCCCTTGAAATTCTTAAAAATTTATTTTAATTTAATATTATTTAAAAGTTTCATTTTAGTTTCATAATTTTATTTTTATTTAATATAATCTTCAAAATTTTTTAAAAAATTTAATATCATTATTATTTTTAAAAATTTTAAACTCTACTAATAAAAATATGTAATGTCAGGAAAATAGTAAAAAAAATTGACAAATAAGCCACGTTTGCTATCACTCTATATAATTATAAATAGATTTTCACCTCAGAAGCTCCTCTATCAACTCTTTTAGAGTTCATCACATGTGATTTGATAGGTTGAATAAGATATTAATATGCAAGCTTTGATACAACTCATACCTCAACAATATTGTTTTGCCAATTCCATAAATTTAACGTAAAAATATCCAACTCTTCAGCAAATAAAAAAAATAGTATTAAATTGATAGATTTGCCAAAATGATATAGTTTAGGTTTGAATTAGATTTGAACTTCCATGTCAAGGTCTTAAATTGAATATTTCAATTAGTAGAGTTCACAGTGTTAAAAAAAAAAAAAAAAGAATGATATTGAACTATTTTTAAAATTTTAAAGACCATATTAAATTAAAATAAAATTTTGAGACTAAAATAAAACTTGTGTAAAATTTTAAGGACTATATTAAACTAAAATAAAATTCGAGTGAAATTTCAGAAACTAAAACCTTACTTCTGATTTTGCAATTTCTAATTATACCATAAAACTTGAAATCGGGACGTTACATATTAAAATGGATCAAAGCTCTTTTAAGATCCAGTTTGCAAAGTTGCAAGTTGCATCTTTTTGAAACTAGAAATATAGCATCTTCAAAAGAAGATTATCAAAAGGTAATATACTGTAAACTAATTTTTTGCCTGGCTGGTTCTGCCTGTTTGAACTATTTTGCTTTTGTATTGCCGGGTATCATATACGTATTTGTAGTTTGATAATTTTATAGTACAAAATTACTAAAATTCATTACACGTCGATAATTTTAAAAAATTAACTTCCAAAATCCAAAACACCAGAAAGTGTAGTCAGAATTCAGAACTCAGAAGCAGAGCCACAGGAAAGAAGAAAACGTCCAAAAGGATACAGTGGGCTTCAAATGGGTCACAGCCTGGATTTGTCCCCACCAAGAATCGCAGGGCATGTACAGAGTATTCACAGATCAAAAGCGATGCAGAATGGGAGTAAACAAACAAGAAAGAACCAACGAGGAAAAAAAATTCCCTGAAGTTTGTTCCTTTTGAAACTGGCCTTGTGAAAATCTCCAACATGGGAAGCCCATATAAGCATGCCGTCCTTAACGTATAAAATGCATTTGTAGTGTAGCTTCTCACTTTGTTTATAGGCTCTGTTTGCCAATAATGTATTTGTCTCATTTCAGAGTCCGATGTTGTGAACTTGTGACGCCTGTTTTTTCCTTCTTGGAGTCTACCAATGTGTAGTTGGTTCGACCTGCATGTGTCAAATACCTTAGTTCTCTATTAGTTTAATGTTGAGTTCACTTCATTATCAAAGCACTAAACTTTCAACTTCAATCTTCATTTATCCCATTCCAATCTATCCAATAAATTATTTTTATTAATGACAAATTGCTCATTTTATAACTGAGATAAAATAAAAACTATGAGATTCTGTACAGAATGAAGTCAATATCGTTTCAGATGTTAGAGGCTCTCCCTTTGGAGCTATTTGTACACGTTTTATAGAAAACATAAATTGAAGAAAATATTATTGAGAAATTAAATGGCATATCCTCAAAAGAATAAATTCGTATATTCTACAGCTCTTTACAATATCAAGCAAATACCTGCCGCATGACTGTTTCTGCGTTTCCCCTGTAATGACCATTGAGCAAGCAGAAGAATAGCATCGGCCCCAGGCAAAGCCAGGAATTCCTGCACTCGTCCATAAATTCAGACATGAAAAAAAAACTTTCAGACACAGCGATTAAGACAATAATCATACATTTTCTTATCAAAATATTAATAATGACTCGAGCATGCCTTAACTATTGCAAAAGGGCATTACCTAAGTATTGCCTTGACAATTATATAACATTATGCTGGTAAAAACTCTCAAATATTTCTCCTATATATGAATTTTACGATAAATTTTAACTGAACTGCGATGGGGATTCAAAGGTTGAGAAAATGATAAACATGTGAACTAAGACGAGGGGGTGATACCATAAACAACCAAGAGGGCTTTTAGGGCATCATGATATAGATGGTACTGAACAAATTATTACTGCTATGAAATGAAAAAAGGGCAATCAATGGCAAGCATACGTAGCTCACCATTACTTTGAGTATTGAACTACCGTCATAGATGACATCCCTCGATGAAACTTCCATTGGACTGCTACGATCTTCTTGCATCCAAGTGCTTGACGAAACTGTAACCTGGGAAGATCCATTTGTGCAACTATCTCCTTACGACTTAGAAGTGGAAAGTGCAGCAAGGAAGGTAGTATTAACTTCCTTCAAGGAATCAATCCTCAAAAAACCTTCAAAACGATCTTTACACATTTGAAGTTTGAACCACTCATTATGTGTGTAAAGAGTTGCTCGAATTATTTTCATGAGTTGAGGTTTTTCAACACCAAGCTCCCTACCTACTGGCGACCCGACCAATATAAAACAAGTATTCAACCTTAATGTTGGATTTTGAGGGGTTGGAAATTTTGAGTTATTTGGCAACCACCCAATTGTAATTTGGAAGCCATAGGAAACAACGAGACATCTACTAACCTTCACTACATTATTCAGCAAGGACACGTTGGCAATAAAATTTACATGCCAAAATCCCAAAAATGAGGAGGAGCGAGAATAGAATTGTAGGGTGCACAATCACTACTATTCAATGCCTTGTTGCAGATTTCACCACGTAGGACCTCCTTTTTTTCTCTTGTAAAAATTTACTTTGTCTCCTAGTAATCAGTGGTATGAAGTACCAATGTACAATTCTTGACACAAAACAAAACAGTCATCTGCCCCTTGTAAGTACAATGGTTAGCATTCAATGTCAAGACATCCTGCTAGCACTGTCCAAAGATTACAGACAATTCACGAATAGTATGACACCAATATATCCTGTTCCAATAATGATCGCACTGTTACGCTTTGAAAATAATTAAAAAGTTGTCCCTTGCTTCTAGTTTTAACTTCCAGTGCCAATCACGCTATGTCCTGATGGCTTCAGCGATCCTTGGCTTTCCATCAGCTTCCTTGTTCTTGCAGCGTCATCCCATCTTCCAGCTCTCGCATATATATTTGACAGTGTCACATAATGACCAGCACCATGAGGTTCCAAACGGATCAAGTGTTCTGCAGCCAGCTTACCAACAGTAACATTTTGGTGCTCTTGGCATGCAGCTAGTAATGCTCCCCAAAAATGCTTGTCAGGTACCAGGGGCAATTCGTTAATGAAATTATAAGCATCTTCAACCCGACCAGCACGTGCTAGCATGTCAACAACACAAGAATAATGTGCCTTTACAGGGGTTAAACCAAAATCTTTTGTCATTCTGTAGAAGAGTTCAATCCCTTGATCCACGAGTCCTGAGTGACTGCAAGCTGAAAGTGCAGAAGACAAAGTCACTGAATCAGGTCTAAGGCCTGAATCATTCATCTCTTGCAAGAGCTTTAGAGCAGTCTGACCAAGCCCATGCATTCCAAAGCCTCCAATAATGGTGTTCCATGAAACCACGTCCTTCGCTACCATGTTAGAAAACACAGAATGCGCATATGCAATGCATCCACGTATTGAGTACATATGAATTATTGCATTATAAACTGGAATTATAGAATTGAAATTCCTTTTCATGAAGTAGGCGTGAATCTGTTTTCCAGATCTCAAATCAGAAATAGGCAATATAGTTGATATAGTCGTGTGATCATTCTTTATTCCTCTCCCTTGCATCTCTCTAAAACTTTCAATTGCCAAATGTCCAAACCCCAGTTCAATGAAACCAAAAATCATGGCATTCCATGTAACAACATCAGATTTATCCATTACATGAAATACCTTTTCAGCATCACGAAGTGTACAGCAAGTGGCATACATCGTCAACAAGGCAGCACCAGCAGACTTGTAAAATGCATCCCATGCTATCATTTTGGTTCCATAACCATGGATTTCTTTTCCCCTTGCTAAAGTCCTTAAATACCGGCAAGATACAAGGATACTGGAAAGAGAATCCACATCAGGGAAAACCATCCCAATATTTACCATATCTCTGAAAATTTCCAACGCAATTTCATGCTTCCCAATATTAGTGTAACCTGAGATTATCGTTGTCCATGAGATGACATTAGGATCTTTAATTTGTTTGAAAAGTTTTAAGGCCTCATTGCAGAGTCCCATCCTACAATAGGCATCCATTATAGTGTTCCAAGTTACAATATCAGGCTCACAACCCTCCAGTTTCATAAAGCCCAACAGCTCCACAGCCTGCTCAAGTAACCAGTTACAAACACACCCTGAGATAATTGAATTCCAGGATAAAATGTCTCTTTCAGACATTTCATCAAAAACCTGTCTGGCGCTCCAAGTATCCCCACATTTTGAATACATATCTATAATGGAATTACAAACTTGTATATTAAACTGAGACCCGAATATAATGACATCTTTGTGCACAAGAATACCCATATCCAAGCATGATGATTGAGCACACGCCCTGAGCACCTTGGGAAACACATAACCATCAGGCACAATACCCATCAATCTCAATTCGTCGTAAGTTCTGATGCATTCTTCTGTCAATCGGTGCCTCGAGTAGAATCCAAGGAAGGCGGTTAATGCAAACACATTAGGTTGCGACAATTTATGGATCAAAAATTGAGCAGAATCTAGATCATCACAATCAGCATACATTTGGATTAACTTGGTTCCAAGGAAGGGGTCTTGGTGTAACCCACTGAGAATTATCCGTTGGTGAACCTGCTTTCCTTGAATAAGAGCTTTTGAAGTAGAGCATGCTTGCAATAGATGGTTGAGTTGGAAGGGAGATGAAAGGGCTTTGCTGGTCATGGTAGATAGAAAAGATAGTTCTTTGTGAGCTGAGCCATAAACTCATCTAATGTGGAAGGTTAGTGCACCTGGGAACCAAAAGAATCGAAATATCGAAGAGTTTGAATCCCTCATTGCCGTGGCCCGGTAAGGGAGAAAAGGGGAGGGAAAAACGAGAGGGAAATCTTACTTTTATTTCTATAATTATTATTTAATATTTTTAAATAATTATTATTTTAATTATTAAAAATAATATTTTTATATATTTTTATTTATAAAATTATTTTTTTCTTTTTTTTTTATCCTTTTCATATTTAATTTTTTACGTATTAAACAAGTCTTAAAATCCTGATCGCATAATTGGAGATGTGTGTCTCTAGTATCTTTAGAATGTGTTTGGTTAAAGGTTTTTGGAGGGGAGGAGAAGAGAGGGAAAGAAGGAGGATAAGATGTTTGGTTGAATAAAATTGAGAGAGAGGGAGGGAAAGGAGGGAAGTGGAGGCAAATTTTCTTCCCCTCCAAATTGGGGTGTTTTGGAAGAGAAATAAAGGATATTTTTTAAAATGTAATTTGTTTTATTGTCCTTAATATTTTAATATTTAATAAAAATTAAGATAATTTTTTATTATAAATTAAAAATAAAAAAGATTGGAATTCATAATTTTTTTAAAATATTGATATAAATAACTTTTTTATAAAAAATAAAATTAAAATAATATAAGTGTAAATTTGTCCAAATATAATTACCTCCCATCTCCTCTCCTTTCCTCCTAAACCAAACAATAATCTTCCCTTTGCTCTCCTTCTCTTCCTTCCAACCAAACAGAACTTATTAATTTCCTTCCTCTTCCCTCCATTAACTTCTCCTCTCCTCCCCTCCGTTGAATCAAACGGAGCATCAAGCAAAAAGAGTAAATTCAGTGTCAACAATTACTCGCCTTGCCTGGATTTGGAGAGAGAAAGAAATATGGGACTCCCTTATATGTACTTATTTTTATGTCTTTTTCTCTTTGTTATAGATTTTTTATTTTTGAATGGAAGAGAATATTACAGCTCATTGGATAGCTCAAGTAAAAGGCCGAATGAAACAGACTCCTTTAAAAGCAAATGTTTGGTATACAAAAAAAAAGGCTCCAAAAAAAGCCTTGGATGAATGTCTGTTTCGATTATTCGAGAGCACCAATAAAAGCATTCTTTCAAACCAAAAGGTAGAATGTTGATTATGCCCCTCTAGTTTATGTGGCAGGTCTCCCGTCTCATCTTTCTCATAACCTATGCTTCTCTTTTTCGTTCCTATCTCTTTCTTTAATCTATGCTCATTGCTTCTACCTACATTCACTACGATTGATCTCTGATCCTCTACGACAGATATTATGACCCTCTGGTTTATGAAACAAAATGATGGAATTCGATGGGTAAAGGGTGGTGGGGGGAGGGGTCGTAGCATGGGAGGCGAGGGAACTCAATGGGTGGGTGGGAGAGGGGGGCTCACGCTATGAGGGGCCAGGGAACTCGACGGGTGGAGGAAGTGATAGAGTGTCTCCACAATATTGTCCAAAAGAAATAAAACATAAAATAATATTTTGTGGATTATTTAATTTTTTAGCTAAGGGTATGTTAACCTTTTGTTATATCTTATTTTTTATTTGTATAATATTTTATCTATCAAATATACAGATGTAAAGACATTTGGTTTCTTTTATATGTCATACAAAATGAGTTTTTTTCATTTCCATTCTATTTAGTATGCACTTTTCAATTCCATTAAATTATTTTTTGTTTATCAAACAAGTCGTTAGTTCTAAAGTGCAAATTCAATAGGGGGAGATTTTTTGGGAAATAATTAAACCCTAAAGACTCTAAAATACGGTAGTTCATTTATCAAAATTTGACTTTACACAACATCTACACAATTAATCGCTCTTATCACCTATTTAGATAAATTGCGTCATTTCTCGAGATTATATGTAACACCTAATTGTAAGGATGATTTTATATAAAAATAATACTGGAATGACCGAAATAAAACATTTAATTTTCAAGTAACTAGAATGATACTAGATGTATCTACTTTGAATAATCAATTCTATCTAAAATAAATATACTCAGGCTAATTTTATTTTATACATTAAAATATTAAGTGTAATATATGCCTTAGTAAAGAATACTTATTGTTTTAGCCATGGCTGTTAAAATGTATTAGTAATGGTTTTTTCATGTGTTGATAATCAACTAATAATGATAACAATAAGTAGTTGCTAGTATCTTTGAATAGATGGCTTCTCAAGACGCTTCTAATAGCCACTCCATAATGCTAACAACCATTGATTGTTATCATTAGTAGCTAATTTTTAGCATATTAATAAATTATTATCATTAGTAGCTAATTTCTAGCATATTAATAAATTATTATTAACATATTTCAACTCATGATTTCTAGCATATTGATAAACTATTATAAACACATTTCAACCACTGTTATTAACAAGATCAATCATCAATACTGATGTATATTGGAAGAGCCACTAGAATCATAAAGCACTAAGTGAACTACCAACATGATATAAGAAAGGTTTTTAGTAGAAAAATGAAAAAAGATCACTTAATTTGCTATGTAAATTGAGATGGTGAATTTACAAGAGAAAGAGAAAGGAAAAGAAAGTGAGAAGAAAAGTTTAGATCCTCTTAATTTCTCATTGAAATTGGCATGGTTAATTTTAGAGAAGAATGGACACATAATAAGTAAAATACATTTAAATAATAAGTCCTACTTGAATATATAAGACCTACTTAAATAATAAACCTCACACACTCTATATTTATCGCTCTCCAAAATTAACAAATTAAAAAAAAAAATCATGAAAAGAGTGCATATGAATGAGTTTCACTTTATAAAATTCACCCAATAAATTATAGACATCCATTCCTAGTTACCCAATAAGTTAAAGAGATCCATTCTTAGTAAATCTATTTCCCTAACAATAGTGATATTAAGTCAACAACTAACTTTTATGCAAATTTTAATTGTAAGCATTTGTCCTTGACAAGACAACCCAATTGTTGACCAATGAATGATGTATTTTCTTCTCCATCTTGAAAGTCTCACATTATGTATTAATGTTTAAGGGTTTTAAAAAGAAAACACAAGTTTGAGAGTTTCACATCATATATTAATGTTGGAGTAACACTTCATTAGTTTTGGAGAGTTTTTTATTTAATTTTGAATTAAACTTAAAATTAAGGATGCTTATCTAATTTGATAGTTTGCCTCGCTTGGTGTTGTTTGATCATGTTAAGCTGAGCCAGGCCCCAATAAAAAAAATTGGGTTGGGTTGGGCAATTGGGCCAAGTTAGCCTTCCAACAAGTTAAATCCAACCTAATCCAATAGCAATATAAATAACTCTCTATATATATAAAGACTAAACTAAACAAAAAAATTATTGGATTATTTTAAAATTTTAATTAAAAATTTTTAAATAATATTTTATAAATTATAAATAATCATAAGAGTTAAATCTCTATCAAACTTTTTTGAATATAATTATTACATTTAAACAAAATAAAAAATAAAAAAATATATTGTTTGAATTTAAAAAAAATTAAGTTGACATAGTAAATAATCTTTTTTTTTTAAAGTAAATAACCAAATGTTACGCCTATCTTGAAAAAATACCTAAACTCAAACCATTAAGCTCCAAATTATTACATTGTAAAAATTTTAATCTCTATATTTACATTTTTTTATTTCCTTCTTCAAACCCATATGTTTTTTATTCCCATTGCGTATATCTTAAAAAAAAAAAACGCATCAAAACAAAGTCATATATTAAAAATGATTACACATATAAAAATACGAGTATTCAAGTATTAAAAAAAATAATAATCAGCCCAATTCGGCCTAGCCACAACTAGGCTCGGCCTAGCCACAAGCAACCCAACTTTAAAGCGGGCTGGGCTTCAAGCTGGAAACCCAACTCAACCCGGGCATATTCTTACTTAAAATCTAACTTGTATTAATTTGTAACATGGAACACTATCAATTTGTAAAGCGATAATTTGATAGAACAAGAACGAGAAGAGAAACCCATCCAAAAACACACAGCACTTCCAAACAAAAAAAACTAAAAATCTTTCCTTCCTCTTGGCTCTTGGTACAAATTATACACATACATGACTGTCCCTCTTAATAAATAAGTGACAATTGTAATTGAATAACGGAAGAAACAATACAACAGGCATGAGGTAAAAAAAAAAGGATCTTCGAGGGCATCAGCAAAAAATGTAAATTAACGTGACACCTCCATATGAATTCCTTCGTCCGGAAGTCGCTAAAACAATGACATATGACGAATATACCTTCAGGCGAGGATCTCTCTGCAAATATTCAGTGTTGGGTCTGTCAGCATTGAGTCAGAATCTCAGCCCCATCAGAGGTAATTAGGATGGTGTGTTCAAACTGCGCGGAAAGACTTCCATCTTGTGTTACAACAGTCCAATTGTCATTCCACATAATGGGATTGATGCTGCCAATGGTCAGCATTGGTTCTGAACAAATTAACCATGTGCGCAGCAAAAAGAAAAAATTAATATTGATGATATGACAAAGTCATGCACTATCTCCTGTTCCACAGACTACAAATAATAAGCAGGAGGTCTCATGACCAAACTATATTTCACTAATTAAATCCATTACCAATTGTAAAAGTTTGATTCAGCATCATCCTTCCACCATTATTGTTTCCTGAAAACATTAATAAATATATTCACGCAATACTAATTGAACATTCAAAGAAAAAATAAGCTGTATAAACTCATTTTTAATAAACTTAAGACTTAAAGTGAGCTGTGTAAATGACACGAGTATGAAGTCAAGAATAGTTACTATAATGAAGAATAACTGGATCAGCATGAAAAACACGTCCAACTCCATGGCCAACAAACTGTTGGACAACACCATAACGAAATTTATCTGCACGATCACTGTTAAGAGAAAAGGAAAAAAAAAAATTGAATTAGTATATGATCCATGTAGCCGACCTCACTTAGTGGGAAAAGGCTTTGTTGTTGTTGTTGTTGTAGTATATGATCAAGAATCTGAATTCACGAAATTCTCACAAGCTAATAGTGTCTTCAATTACTTATTAATCAGGAACAAGCATAAGGTAATTTCTTATACACTGCTTTTCACGAAAGAAAACAGCAGAATGGAGAAGAGGAAATGAATATTATGAAGCATCTTAAAAAAAATTATATATTGCGTTCTTTCTTTCCACTCTGATTTCAATTTTCTCCATCCTGCCAAACAAAGCCAAAGCATCAAGCTCGAAGAAATTTATTACGCCTCTATTATGAAGTTTGAAGCCTAAAACTGTTCATGGTAAGCTAAGATGTAGACAAGATATAAAGCAATGCAATTACTATGAATACAACAACTAAAATAAGCAAAGTCTGACAGATTTTATATTTCCAGAGTTCTGCAGCATAAGATGAATACAAACTTCTTACTGAATTGTTTTGCCAATTTTCTTGAACTCCACTCCCGGTGCACATATAGATATTGCTTTATCAAGGCACTCTTTAGTTACCTATATTAATCAAACAATCATTCAGGTAAGTATAAACAGGATGAAGAGGAGAGAAATTCAACAGACAACGACTTCTAGAAAGCAAAGCCACAAAAGAGGCTTTCAGAATACTTTCAACAGAGAGCATAACAAAAATGCCAGAAACAAAATATAGAAAAGATTTACTATAGTTGACAATCAAATTGGGAGAAAATAAAACTTCAAATCCTACTATGGACTTTTGGCATGTACACAAAAGCCATGGCATAAATCTCCAGGTGACCAGATGATAAAATGACATATAAGAAAATCATGGGATAATCCTCTGTCTTCATCATGAAAAACATGTAGGATTTTAAATCTGACAACTAGGAAAGAACTGCCCTACATACCTGTGGTCAAGGTTCTGCTATGATCATAGATGCATCTAATTGATAAAAGTTGCTTTCTTTCTCAAGCTGATTTTGCAAAATTCTTTTTTTTTTTTAAAGATAATAGTCCTGTCCTCAAGCCAGCAAAGCTTTTCCAGCTTCACATTGCACTTCTAATGTTAAAATAAGAACATCCTCTTTCTTAATACAGCCTCTAAAAGTCAAAAACAATGACTTTCCATTTAATTAACCAATAAACTCCATCTAATATTTCATTAACCATGCATGCCTAAATATTTAAGAGAGCTTAATTATCAGGCTTTTCTTTATGAAGTGCCTGCAAATGGAGGCAAAACTAAAATTTCTGTAGAATTCTGAGAATTTCAGAGCTTGGTAACAGCTCTGAGTTTGATGATTTTATTTCACATTCTAAATGATAATGATACATCAACTTAAATAGGGAGAGAGACCCACATTTATGAGATCTCAAATCCATTGACACAAGCAAAGAATAGTCAACTAATAAAAGCAAATAAATTACATGAAGATAACCGAAAATCAGGAATAAAAAAGGAAAGGAATAACGCAGAATAAAATACAATCTTCTCTGAAATCCAGCACAATTATGACATGGACATCAACAATTTCCATATCAAGCAATCAAAAATCCAGAATTGAAATTCATTTGGCGACCCGAATAACTAGAGTTTAATCAAGCCAACTCAGGCCTGTTATGCGAAAGGTTAGTCATGCAACATATCCTTCTGCTATCATTCTATGCAATAATGTAGAATTATAAATTTGTGCAGGTTTGTCCCATATGACCCTTATGACAACAAAGTGCAGTATGATGCAGGACCTAGAGATAAACATTGGATTATGAGTATGCAGATACTCATGTATGTTGCAAATTATCAGTTATAACTGAAGTTAAAACATAGAGTCTAATATCATTATCCACTATTGAAGATCTGACACAATGCAATTTTTTTGAATATATTCGACTTTGACCCAAAACTACCTTCCACTGTTAAAGACCACTTCAGTATGTCATATGGTCACAGAAATCAATGGACCTCAAAAAAGAATAAAACCTCAGCCCCAATCTAATAAAAACCATGCTTCAGTCACCATTCTACAGTCATGAATAAAAATAAAAATTTATCCTGTTTCCAATGGCGCCCCTGTGGAATCTTCATAGTTGCAAGTTCTTTCTTACTGGTAGTTCAGTTAAATGCTATTGAGTAATTTATCTTTGCAAATAAAATGGTAATTAAAATGGTTCTCAGATCAAAGACAAAAACCATCCTCTAAAAATAACATGCTACTGACAAAACTTCGCTGCTTACACAGCAAAGAACAAATGGATATCTGCACATACTAATGTTCCAGATTGGCACCTGAACTAGATTTCTGCCCTCATCATCGACATCTCCACAAAAGAAAGTTGCTGATGTGTCACCATGATAGCCCTACAACTCAACCATATATAAAGTCACCAAAATAAAGCCTAAAAAATCATGAAAGATGCAAACAGAAAACTGATAAGAAGAAAATATCTACTCTCAAAGAAACTACTAGAAAAAAGATAAAAACCTTACATTTAGATAAACTGTAACATCAATATTGATTATATCACCATCCTGTACATTAAAGAATGTTCAGCAATTAATTTTTTCACACAAGATATATTTAAAGAAGAACTTGTATACTTGTACAGAAGGACCTCAAGTGGACGGGAATCTGGTATTCCATGGCAAATGCATTCATTTACAGACGTGCAGACACTCTTTGGAAAACCGCCGTAGCCAAGAGGAGATGGGTAGGCACCATTATCAATTATCATTTGATGAACTGCTTCATCAATTTCATCTGTCGTTATGCCTGGCTGCCAACAGAAGTTAAAACTGAGCGAAAAACAACCATCTGCAAATCATGTAAGTTCTTTCACATTTCATATCAAATTATAGATCCTACTATTTAAATAAAATAAAAAAAGGGTTTACGGCTGCCATCTCTTGCACCAGCCTCCAACAGAAGTCTAGAGTGTTAAATAGCAAGTTTGGACTCGATAAATTTACAAAGCGGGGCAAATAATCCTAAAAATTTAAGCCATCTTCAGAATTTTAGTACATTGCTTGTTTTATTTTATAACACAGAGCCAAGCATTTACGTAGGAGCTAAGAAGCACGGATACTTTCATTTTGCAACTATATCCAATCACATGTGTCTGTACATATGTGGTATGCCTGCCCCCATCTCCCACCCTCTCTTTTATAAATTATTTTGGCAGAAATGTCTCGAGCAATGCCAAAAACAATTAGAAATGAACCAAAGCTTCTCTAACCCATTTTGAAATGCTAAAAAAACTTTTTGAAACCATATTGAGAGTTTAAGACATATTGAAATATGTAAAAACGTTAAGGAACATCATTGAAATGCATTGAGACTCAATAAAATGCACCAAAACACATCAAGGATGAAAAATACTTTGCCATCTTTTTTTGGGGAAAAAAAGGGGGTAAATTACAGCTTACTCTCTCGTGGTTTGGCTCAAAATCAATTTGTCCCCTTGTGGTTTAAAATGTCTTATTCAACCCCCTTGTAATTTGTTTTGTTACCACTTAATCATCTTGTGTTAATTTTCTGTCTTAATTTTAACCCCAAAAAAAATCATGTTAAAACTAAAATAATGGACAATTTCATTGTTGGAAATATGATTCACTTACACTGTGAACAATTTCGTAATCTTTTAAGACTATTACTGGGATTAAGCTAATTCTCCCCTTAATCCCAATTCATGCTCTAAAATTATTCAAGATATAAGTGAAACAACTAACATTATTTTAAAAAAAAAATTGTTCATCATTTTAACATTCATGTGATTATTTTTGTTAAATTTTGGATGTGAAATACAACAGGTGGTTAATTGGTAATTGAAAAAACAACAAGGGTGTTAAATGACACACTTTTAAACCACAGGAAACAAACTAATTTTGGGCCAAACCATAGGAGGATAAACTATAATTTACCAAAGAAATTATGGCATATCCCCATATCATATTGCTTCAAATATGATATACTCACACATATCTGTGCATCACAGCATTGGAGATACACAATATGATTATAAATGGTTTACTAGCTAAAAAGATGAAAAACTCACCTTGACTAGGGTGCCAGCAAATTGAAGAACCTGTGCCGCAAGCCTTCCAGAAGCTCTCATGCATTCTATCCCCTGCTCATCATGTACTTCCGGTCCACTTGCTATCCCAGGTGGTATCTTAGACTTAACATATGGAGGCCTTGGTATGTGCTTTGGCACTGGTCGAGGTGGAGAAACTTCTCCAGGCTTCAAATGTTTACGCTTACTCTTTGGCAAATCATCTAGCCTTCTGCAAATATTATTGGATAGCTATCACCTAAAAGTTTATTAAAAGGCATGCATGCATTGTGGTTTTGATTGAAGTCTATATTCTCTATAACAGAAAGATACAAATATTGAAAGAGCTAGTATTCTGAACTTCAGAGATAACCAACATAGTCCCAGAACATTGATTCCTTCTGCACCTGTGCAGTTTGTTTTTCAACTAACAAACTTTTCCTTTTCCATCAGATTTGTGAATTGGCTAAGCGCAACAAGTGTACAATGTCAACCTTTTTCCATGATCTAAAGTAAAACAATATGACTTCCGCTACTTAATCCCAGGAAAACCCTTATTGACAATCATTCTTTACATCCACAATATAATATCCGCTTAATATTTGGGCAATAGCAACACAGCATGAACAACTGACAACAAAGCAAGATGTCTGTTTCAGGAAACACAATGGACCATCTAAATTATTCATAAGGAAGGAATACTGTTGGGATCATGCATTCTTCTACATAAAGGTTTTATAAGTGCAGAATATGGCGTAAGCACCTGCTATTGAATAAGAGGTTAGTCAAGCCAGAAAGTGTTCTAGATAACTGCATTGAAACATGGTTGCATCCTGCCACAAAATAAAAATAAATAAAACAAAACAATTAGAAAAGAAACCAAGAAAATACGATTGATATATCATTGAAAGCATACATAGTTTGATTTCAGAACTTTTTTAGTATAATGACGGCATTGCTAATTGTAAATGTGGCCCAAAGTTATGCAATACATAACTTGGCAACAAGCAAGAAAAATCCTCAAAGGGATTTGAAATACGTTGGTGTAATCAACTTCATCTACTTTTAATAGTGGCTTGCCAATAGAGCTGTTTAAATCCTAAAAAAAGGCTGGGCTTAAAAAAATCAGCTTATTTCTAATTAGGGCTTTTTTGACCGAGCCCAATAGTCAAATAGGGCCAGGCCAATTAAGGGCCAGCCCTTTTTTTTTTCACCCTTAATCAGTAAGTCCCTAATTTTTAATTGTCATTTCCCCTCCTTTATGGTTTACCCGAGCCCCTCTAAGACCTCATATTTTGTTAATTATTTTATAATTTTTCCTTCTATGATTGAATATTTCTATGATTTATCTTAATTGTTTCTTGGTAGGAGTTTAAAAAGTTTCAATGTCAAACTGTTACAATGATGGAAAGACTGAATTAAACTTTTAAATTATTTTGTTTTAATATTTGATATACTGACTTTGAAGACAAATGTATGTTTGCTTGTAATTTCATCATGTTATTTAGACAAAAATATTGAAATAGCCATGGTTTATTTATGGTTGAATAATTTATTTCTTATTTGTTTTATTACTTACAAATGTAACAAATTATAGTCAACCATAGTACTCAGCCCATATTTAAATAGGACTTTCCAAACACAGCCTAAAATCTCAGGGCTTAAATGAGCTAGGGCTGGCCGGGGCACCTACATTGACAGCTCTACTTGTCAGTTCCCCATACGATGCCGCACACTTTTGACAGGCTCCACAAGCTTTCTTTATAAGTCCTAGCCTCCTAGGGACTACAACAAAACTCTAAGGCAGCTCGAGAATCAAAATCATAATATGTTAATGCCAAATCCAGAGGTCAATTGAATAACAGCAATCTGGATCACTGATTTGCAATACTTTCAAGAGTTCACAAATTGATGAGAATGGGAACATGTTGGAGTTAGTGAAAGGGTTAAAGAGCTGGTATCAACAGTGGCTGGCTTGAACAAACACTCAACACAAAAGACGATGTAAAAGCCGAAGAAAGAACCTGGCTTGTAACGGAATAGTTGAGGAAGTGGCTGCGTTGAGCGTAAGAGGCGACCTCCAACAAAAGAAGACATCGACCTGGGCCGCAGAGAGATAGCGCGAGCGCCTCCCATTTTTGCTGCCATTATCTGCCACTATTTTCCTCCCCGAGCCTCGTTGTTATCCGTTAACACTCATTTTGTCCTTGGAAGTTCCAACCTTCTCATTGTGTGTGCGGGTGTGGGTGTGCGTGTGTATTTTAAGGCCAGGCCCTAATGCTTCATGGATCTGGACCCAAGTAACCCCTTCCGACGTGGAGTCTTTTGAGCCTGAAACATTGGGTTCCCCGTTTCGACCCAATAGGAAACCAGTCATTGTGTGAGACGATCAGATAAACCACTTTTTTAAAGAGATATCCAAATCACATAACTTTTTTTATATTATGAAAATATACATATTTTTTAAATAAAAGATGACCAAAATTCTTCAAAAATAATATTTAATTTTGTATTAAAAATAAAATTTATTTAAAAATATTTTTCTTAAATATTTATTTTAATATTATCTATTTGAGGTTAAAAATCATAACTTAAATTTATTTTAAATTAAAAGTATTATTTTATATTGGTCAAATATATATTTTTATATTATATAAATAATAAATATAAAAATATTTTGGTCAAAATAAATGAAATTATAACTTGTCTTTTGTCCAACTTTTAATTTTAAAAAAGAAAGTATAATTCTTTTAAAATAAGAAAAAATTGTATAATTTAAAATTTTATAAAGAGATGGAGTATTTTATCATTATTTGTGATAATCCCTTGGCCATGCCACATTGATCGTACCAATTCTATCCAAAAAGAAAAAGAAAAAAATTATGTATAGTTTCTTATATCTTTACTTTTAAATTTTTCAATAAAAATGTGTAAAATTTTTTACTAACAATATGATAAATATATAATTTTTTTAATTAAATTTTATGCTTATATTTTAATAAAAGAAATCATATACTCATTATATTTTAATTAAAAAATTTAACAACAAAGATATAAATTTCAAATGAATGAAATTTTGGAGAAGAAATTAAGGGTCTGTTTGATTCTATTCTAATTTTAATGTTTTTAAAACAGATATTTTTTAAAACAAATTTTGAAAATAAAAAATAAAAAAATATATTTAAATGATTATTTTGAAAAATCACTATTTTTTACTTTTTTTTCTTGATTCTACAGAATAAAAAATAACAAAATATTTAAAAAATGTTCTATTTTTTTATTTTTAAAAACACAATTCTGTTTTATATTTTATAAAAAAAATTTTAAAAATACATTATTAAACAAATTTTTTTTATATTTTAAAAAATAAAAAATTATTCTAAAAACAAGAAATCAAACTGACTCTAAAACTTCTATTGATTGATTGTAATCTGTTATATCAATTTCCCTGGATTTTACTTTTCGGGTAAATCATATTTTGTGGCACGCGTGGAAGTCTCTTGAGTTGTTGCGTTCTTGGATTTCTCTAGGTTGCCGTTTTTCCTTCTTTCTTTTTTCGCGCATAGATATCAAAGTTAACTCATAATACCGCATTTAATCTTAGTTTACTTGATTGTTTGAATTTGAGAAATTTTTTTGGTCGATAATTTGAGATATACTGAAGCAGAGAGATTCCGCTACTTATTTTATGAAAAGATCAAAATGAAGACTTGCTCAATTAAGTGTTAATTCAAAAACTACGTGTATCCGTAAGCATGGTTCCTTTCAAAGATATTTCTCACCTTGCACTATTTTTAATTGATGTCAACGTGTTCTGTAGAATGTGCATTTCATTCTGTACTCTTAAATATTAATGGTTGAGATATTGTTCAATATTGCGTCTTGTCCGTGGGCACGCAAGACATGCATGAGATCGAGAATAATAAAACCGAAATGTGGAGGGGCTGTTACTTCACAAACAGTAATGAATAAATTTACGGTTGTAGCTGTAGAGTGGGCGAAGAGAGAAATTGAGGCCCAAAAAAGAATTTCTTAAGTAGATATGGAATAATAAATTAAAGAGCACAATTGACAGAGAGAGAGAGAATCTCGTACGCAACAGAGAGCGGAGTTGCAGTGCAGAGCACGGAGACACTAAACACCAAATCACAGACTTCTTTGGCAGAAAGACAAAATTCCCAGAAAACGAAATGGCATCATCCTGGGCACCCCATCTCCCATTCTTGATTCTACTACCCCTCCGACAATCAATGCATGCTAAGTGACAATTTGGACACTCTTAAATCCTCATCATTTTGCGTTTTGGGTTCGGGATTTTATTAGCTCCGCCCCCATAAAATGCGGGCCACGACGACTGGTCGTTTTCGTTGCGACAATTTTTGGAATCCGATGCCGCCTCACTCACTCTCACACTTCCATCTCCTGGGCCCCACCGGCCCCCACTTATTTTTGGGGATGGACGTTACCAGTACATTTTGTCCATATTCAACCACTGCCTCCTCTCTCTCCCTCTCTGTATTTATCCTTTTATGGGGTCAATTGCAATGCAGCTTTACCTTTTGCCCAAGAGAAAGGTCCACACCACGTGTTGGAAGGCGAGAGCCTCGCACAAAATTGAGTCAGTGCTTTCGGTTTACGTCTGCTTGATGGCGACACACCATCTGGGAGCACGTTAAAATGTCTGTATGATCTTCTTCTGAAGCCACACCATAAAATGTCTCTATTATGAATTGTGATCTCCTCCTCTTCCCATAGCTGCATTCAAATTCAGACTAATTATATACCTCATAATTGGATGCATGTCTTTTCCATTAACAAAAATACGGCCCAAACTTATTAATCCATATTCAACATGAGATAGGATTCAGCGACTCCAGCGGCTAGCAGAGTCTAGGAGTACGTGTTCTGTCTTTAGAACCTTCTTTAGCATCTAGGTTCCTTAGTCTCACTTAGGGACCGGGTTGGGCCATCACCTGCATCATCATGAATTGATAGCACAAAAGTCCAATGCATCCTATCTGGCTGATCGTCCTGCAATTACTGGCCCTGAAACATAGTGGAGGAATGGATTTGTGTGAATTTTGGTGAGGTTTCCCACTTTTCTTTCTCTCCTTTTTTTTTTTTTTCCTTGTGTCTCTGCATTCTGGTGAGTTTGAACAAAGTGACTAGAAAGCCAGCAGGTGTTATTAGTTAATTTATGCTACGGAACAAACAAGGGATATCCCCCACTACAGCAATTCTTATCTCTAAATGGACCACCAAAACAAAAAACAAAAATTCAAGAGTTTAACCACTTAAGCCTTTTTGCTGGTCCTATGGGTTTACTTACCACTTCACCTTCTCCGACTCTTCCATTTTTTGTCCCAATTCATATCATTTATGAAGCTATAACACTGCCTTGGCTTTTCTTTCCTCTTTCCTTCATTATCATTTGGACCACTCCTTAAGATACCCTTTTTGGCTAAGGCACTGCATGTGCCATTTTTACGCTTGGTTAGTTTCTAGGAGTAATCTCCTAGCTCCAACAAGCAGTTAGGAGGATGAAAAGTTATAGCATTGATTTTGAATCCTTCTCTGGTTGCCTGGCACTGTCATAACTTTCCTTTAGATATAGTCAAACTGCTTTTCAAAAGCCCCATCATTTAGTTACAGGTTTATTAATTCATCATTTACCTTAATGTCATCTCAAACTGGGTACTGGAAGTCATTCTCCACTCCAATCCTGTACTTTGATTCTGCACTGAAAACGTTACATATTTATTCATTGACAGCTTCCTCCAATGAAAAATTAATTATCTACTTTATACTTTTTGAAAACTTACTGGAAACAGTATTAATTGTACTGTGTATATAGCACCCACATTCAAAACTTTGTCAACCATTCCGTTAATATTTATTCTCAACCAAATAAATTTTCAAAATTATCATCCATGGATTGCTATAGTATTAAATCATATATATATATATATATATATATATCCTGTTTTCAGAAGAGAAAATTATAAAAAGCGATCGACTATTAAAAATGAGTTAAGTATAATCGTTCTGTTGATAAAAAGCAAGAGAGCAACAAGTTATGAGAAAAGCTTCCTTCAATTCACCAAAAGAAAAGATGACATAATCATGTGTTCCTTGCTTTCTTTATACTTTTATCCTTTTTTCTTTTGTGACACTTTTCTCAGCTTACTCGTCTCCCACCCCTCTTTACATATGGATATACCACACAAAATTCAAAGGGAACAAAGTTCACAAAATAATAAAATTAATTAGAAAAGAATGTCTGGGACGGTCTCGGTTTCTTTAATTAGCGATTTCTGAAACCCTAGATTTTGGATCGTGATTCGTTAGAATCTCCAATCAGCTAGCAACACATTGGTGTGGAAAGCATTATAAAAATATGATTACGAAACTTTAATGATGTTATTATAAATCAGTTAGTGTCCGTATAATCCCGATGTTTTAACACCCAAACACGCGACAAAACATGAGGCTGACAATCTGGTGTCAACATATGCCAAACATATTAATATATATATATATATATATTTTAGTTTATGTTAATTAAATTTAGTATATTTCTTTGTAGTGGTTCCTTTTCCATTCAGGTTTTACTAGAAGATAATTAAAATTTTTTTGGGGGGGGGGGGGGGAATAAAGTATTTGATAATTTTGAATTTATATTACTGTGTTTGACCATAGGCAAATAACAGACACGTGGCATTACCTGAACGATTTAAAATTTTCATATAAATAGGATTCGATCAAGTTAAGATTAATATATACGAATTTTAAACGTATAGAGCGAAGGGGAGGGAGGAGTTGGCTTTCACAGCTCATTTGTGTGCATGCAATCAAAATTTGCGTATGACTTTAAAAAGAAGCAAAAGGCGTAAGCCGCAAAAGCCAAAAGTCATTCACTTTACAAAGTTAGGGGCCTAAGAAAAGGAAAGAAAAAAAAAAAAAACAGTCTTTGATGAGTGAGTCTTCTGATCTCTCTTACCAATGGAAAAGGGAAAGAGATGCTTTTAGAAAAATGGATGAGAGAGGACCATTTGAGCACTTTCAGATGGCAAACATGTCTTGGACATGAAAGCAGTCCCTCCCCCTGCATTATTTACAGCCTAGCTCTCTCATCTCATTTCAAAATTTATGAATGACCTTTTTAACTAGTACACTACACACACCCCCTTGATGAGATTCTTCTTCATTTTGCTTTTTCTCCCACTTTCCTTCTTCATCTTTCGCTCATCCTCTCTTTTAGCCTGTTTCGTTCTTAAATCGATCGACTCTATATATAGCATCACGAAAGAAATGGCATATAACTTAAAGCTCCTTGGCCTTTTTGGATTGCGATCGACCATGATAGATCAACTACGGCCCTTTTTTCTCCATTGTTTTTTCTGGTATATCTCTTTTTCTTTAACGTCGGATCCACCACCACCTGCCCTATGGTTGTATAGGTTTGACCTATTACCCAGAGCCATCATCGTTATCAATCACGGTTAATTGTTGGTTGGTATTATTTGTTGGGTCTTGTTAACAAACGCTATAAGTGCATTGGTTGTGACATTTATTATTCTTGAGTTTATAAATCAAAGACTATTTTAATAATATAATTCAAAAGATAATTCAAAATAAATATTAGTTGCAAAATTGTTCCTACTTGTTAATAATAAAATTATATTTTATCTTACTTATTCAATTTTGTTTAATTTTTATTATTCTTTAACTTCATTTAAATTATTATTATTATTATCATGATAATTTTCTTTTATTTCATGTCATTAATAAATATTTTAATTTTATATAAATTGATGATTATAAAGTAATTGACATAATTAATATTAATAATTTTTAAAAAATTGAAAAAAAAATAATTGATATAGCTATTTTTAATTACGTCAATTGCTTTATTATTTTAACCAATACCCTAAGGACACTAGTTAGCAAGGCCCTAATTTATTTAACTCCTAAGAAATACTTCCTCTAATCATATCTTGGGAAATGCAATATATTTTCGTCCATGACTATTGGAAAATTGAGAAAACAGAACGAAATAATATCAAAACTAAATTCGTTCTTCTTGTAAGAGTCTAATATATTTCTTTATGATCTGCTTTATTTGTGAAGAAACGGACAACAAAAAATCTATACACTTCTTGGTATAATTTATTTCCTATTGTTGCAACGGTGTGGGGTGTCCTAACAAAGCCTGAAATAAATCGATCACATGTACAAAATAACAATAATAAGGAAAAAGAAAAGGACAAAAAACCCGATTGAGGTCAGAAAATTCCTACGGTTATTTGATTCTTGCTGTATTTGGGAAGCTGTAACGGGAGAGAATAATAACTAAAGGGAGTGAAGTTTAAGAGAAAAACAAGTAAATTAAGAAAGCAAAAAGGGTACGTGTGAAGGCAATGGCGTCTTACAGGAAAGAGAGAAAACTATATGTGATCGAGTAGCCTGAAAATTCCATGGGTTGGGGCCATGGTTGCCTTTAGTTATTCAATCACCTTTGGTAATTATAGGCGCAAAGCTTCAACTAAAGTAATACCAAAAACACTTTCAGATTAAAGGTGTCAATCTTAGCCATAATGAAAAAAGGGCAATGGCTACCGTTCAAAACCCAACCCTAATACCAATCAATATACCTCTCTTCTAGTTTTCTGTGCCCACTCTTTTAACTAAGGTTAGATACCATGTGCCTTTGTCCATTCACTTTTATTAATCCTCACGGGAATCTTCCACTTTATAGGTTTCTCACCCATTGTTTTCAAGGCATGCATTATCATGTTAGGTGGCCTTTAATTTGAACCGAAACGTACAAACATTCGCTCAACTTGCAAGATTAACTTAATGATTTGTCTGTTACTTCCCAACTAATCAAAGTGTTTCATCTTCCCTTCATGTGTAATTGGGGTCTCTTCTCTTGCCCTCTTAGGGTAATACTAATTAATATTTTTGAAATTTTGTTCTGCCTATACAACTATAGCATCTAATATTCTTTTATCTCTATTACAGTAGCTTTTTAAGACTCTGTCTCATTCATCGATATTTGAAGGAGATACAAGTCCGTGTTGTCCAGGATTTCGAGTAATTGTGACTTATAAAAGTAGATCTGGTTTTTTTTAAAGATGAAATTAATGGAAATTAATTCGTAATCATATATATATATATATATATATATATATATATATAGAAAGAATTGATTTTGTGTATGATAAACCAGTTATTGGGCTTAACTTAAATGCCAATAGGCAGTTAGGCACATAGTAAACCCAATGCATCAAGGGCCCAAGATCAACTTCAGATCTCTTTCAATGTTATGTGACTTCCCACGATCATCATCGGCCGCCTGTAGTATTTTTCGAACACAAATATAATGACTTGCAACCGTTTCTCTACCTCTGATTAGTTGCCCAAGTAACTGTCACCTTGTTAGAAATAAGAGACCTGGCCCCACTCTAAGTATGCTATTTTCCTCCCTGCCCTTACTCTACCAAATTTCTCCCAACTCTGTTTTCTTTTGCATTGCTTGTAAGTTTTATTCTACGATGTTTCTATCCCAAAAGTTACTAAAAAGATCGTCCATTCCATATATATTCAAGCTTATTAATATATAAATGCATGAGATAGGATTCTCTGCTATGCTGTGAATGTGCTGTGCGTGTGTATGAAGAGAACAACTCCTAATTTAATCTAATTGTATTTCATCCACAGCAGAAAATTTCTGTTCATAAACGCATCCTTTCAAAGAAGGCGCGATGTAGAGCAATTATGGTTCCCGTTATTAATTCTACCCTGTTCAGTAACTTTCTTTTTTTTTTTTTTTTAATCGGTGAAATATAATTCTTGTTTATTTGTGTTGGGAAATTTGTCGTTTTACACTTTTGTTTCAGATCCTGCATCCATATGGATCATGGTACTTTGGGTCTGCCTACACATGAGAATGCATGGAATGCACACCCCCTAGAACTGACATACAATAAATAAATTTATGTGTACAGCCTTCCAAACTATTTAGGCACCATTAAAGAGGATTCTCTTTTTAAAAAAATGGAACCGATAAGGGGGAAAAAGTTGGCTTTGATATTTGTGGAAAATGTCACAGCCAAAGGATATTTGTTCCTTTTCCTCCTCGTCGATTACTTGAGCTGTTGCTTCAACTTTAATACTCCATCCCCAATTTCTCACAGATTTTTACAAAAGGAACTTCATAAAGTATAGCCAATTATCAATTTAAATTATAATTGTTATCAATAAATTTTGATTCACTAATAGTAGAATCATTTACAAAACTAAAAGATTTGAGTTTGAATCTCAACCGAACATAAATTTACTTATATATATATATATATATATTTGTTATGTCAACTATGCAAATCAAGAGATGTAAGCAGAAAAGAAAATAAAGAACAAAAAAAGGGGGGAAATTGAAAAATAGGAAGAGTGAGGGTGAGGATTTACAAGTTTTTTTTAAAAAAAAAAGAAAACAAAAGAAGGATGATTAATGGTTTGCATGAAAAATGTAGGGAAAGTACGTAGAGAGGCGGAGGAGGACATGACCCAGTAAGAACCAAAACTATTATGGAAGTGGTCCATATTTGTCTACCAATGGATCTACCCGACCCACGTGTATCCTACATGTGCTGCATCCGCACGCGTATCTCAACCGTATGGGGCTTTAATTTCCATTCTTACCTAACTGCTAAGCCGTTATGGCCCTAAATTAAATGATCACCATGTGTGTCATGTCCACTCCCTTAATTTCTCCCATCACTACTTACACTGGATATCTGCATTATGATTCCCAAAATTCATATCTTCAATTCAAAGTGGAGCATCAGAACGGAAATACGAGCTGTCAAAAAATGGAGAAAGAATATCAGTAAGAAATTATTATAGAAAGAATACTGTTGGAGTAGTAAAGCTGTAGTGATGAATATTGCAAATACAGTTTTATAGTAATAAGAAAAAAAGAATCATTGAGGGTTAATTATTGAAGATATAAATGCAAATTTAGAAGGTGATATAGATAGATAGCTAGATAAATATAATTTAAAAAAATTGACATTGAGACGATAAACGCCAAATCCTCGTGTGCTGATTCGGCATTTCAAAAATAGAATAATGCGACGCACGAATTGCAACCGAGGCGCCGGTGGTGTGGTAGATGGCAATTTGGGGTTTTCATACTCACGTGGAAGGATATATCAGTAATTCCGCTCTGTACACAATTATTTTGCTTAAGACCGGCTCTATACCAAACGGGACTCCAACCCAAATATATGATTCCCACCTCTCACGGTCATCCTCATTACGCAAAGCTAAGCTCTTCCTATCATTTCCCGTTTGATTTTCCTCCCATTAGCTCCAACGTTAGCACCCTTACGTGCCACGCTTCCATTGGCTTCTTCTTAATAACGGCGCCGTCAAATTCCCCGTTTCCACATTCCCCCGTTCCTGTTAACGGAGTCTGGACCACCACCGCCACCGCCACTAACAAAAGCTATTGCACAATCCCAACCGTTCAAAGAGTGGCTTCGGGATCACCATTTCGTATCTCAGTACACGCGTCCACACATACTCTTCTCTCCTCTCGTCTCTTTCTCTCTCCTGCATTAACATAATCACAAGAGCCTAACATTTGAAAGAAATGGTAAGGAAGTGCAGAAAAGTTGCGGATGCTGTAATGGAGATGGCTCAGGTGGGTATGATCACGAGGGCTCGAGCAGCGTTGGCCACGGGATCTCCAAGTTCATCTGGAAGGACCCGCAAGAGGAGGAAGATTAACAACGACGAACAACTCAAATTCTCAGGATCATCATTTGGTCAGCTTAACAGTAGGAGTCGAGTCGTCACTCAACCAGAAACAACGCTATTGCCGGCGACGGAGATGGAGATACGTTGCAGCAGCGGTAATACCGATGAATTCCCTCAGTCTTGTTGTTCCAGCAATGGATCCACTGGGCTTGACGAAGAGAGGACCGATTTCTTAGATCTGGAGGTAGAGAGTTTGCGTTACCTCGTGAACAATTTGACAGGGATTTTTTATAGCTCTCCCTCTCAATGCTTTATTAAACATCCATTTGTTGCGCTCCATAATTGCTTGTCTTTGTCAGTTATTCATTTTTCACCAAATTGAATGTGTCGTATTGAACATATTTGCAGGTAGAGAGCGCTCAAGTTGAAACGTCGACGTGTAACTGCAGTGACGAAAGGTTTTGAAACGACGATATATATTTCAATTTTAGAGTGCTTCCGTTTGTTCAAATTTTCAACATTTAAATTTATTTGAATTCGAAAAAGCGTGAAATAAAGGGTGTCTCTCTTGATTTTTTCCGTTTAAAATTCTGTCATTCATCCACCAAAAAAAAAATTCTCATTCAAAATTTCAAATCCATACGTATATACTCTGTGATTATCTCCGTCTTGTTGCACAGGAGAGTCATGAGCCTTACAAGCGAGCTTCGAACAAAGTCAGAAGACATGGAGTCAGTGGAGAAACCGACGGAGAAGCTAATAACGGAGGTGAATTCCAACCGTAAATCAACGGGGAAAAAGAGGCCAACAGAATTGGAGCTGGAAGAATTCTTTGGTGCCGCCGAGAAAGACATTGAGAAACGGTTTGCGGAGAAGTAAGTAACTCAAACCAGAATTGTTCGCTTATTCACATTTCTTACCATACCACTATGATCGAAAAAAGCTATTGACGGATAAACTGAACCGCAGATACTTATTCCACATCTTAATGGCATTCCAATTCACATAATGAACTGCTTCATTTTCTTTCATCTTGCTGAAATTTTCCAGCAAGCAAACATACATAACATATATCCGTATTCCTCAAAACTTTGTTGCAGGTACAATTATGATGTTGTGAAGGATGTGCCCTTGGAAGGACGTTACGAGTGGGTAAAATTAAAGCCATAAACACTCTCTTCTCCCCAGCCAACCTTCAGGAAAGAAGATAGCGATCCAAACATGCCACTTTCTGACATTATTCTTACGTTTAGTTTAGGTATTTCAATTCCTCTTTTGCTTGATGTACAGTTTGCTTTATCGTTAGGGACTAGTAGAATTCACCTACGTTTGTTCTTTGTACGGGTTATACGGAGAAGCAAGCCTGCGAAGAATTGTAAATTCCCATAGTGAAGAACAAACGGTTCGAATAACAAATTTCTGGCCTTCATTTTCCTTAACCTCCCAAAAATTCGCGTCTGTCTCTCTGTGATAACTTTGCAGGTCTTTCTACTCCGACCTGCAAGGTACGAGTAAAGTCAGTGATAGTATCTTCCCTTGCTTTTTCTTTTTCTTTTTCTTTTTTTAACTATATTTGTTTCCTCGTGACGTTAATATCCTTCTTTGTCTATCTTGGCTTTTTCCTTCCGTTTTATTTAATTCAGTGCTGAATATTGTCTTCTCCTTATTTAGCTGTTAAAAAATTTTGCCTTTTCTCCTTAAATTTTTTTATTTAATAACTGAGACATATATGTCGATGGTTTGGGTTTTTATTTGATAGTAAAAAATAAAATAAAAATAAACACTCAAGGGAGAAGACTAACCGGCATGGTGAAAAACTGAAAATGAGGATATGAGTAAGCTCAAAGGGGAGGATAGGAGGTGGTGATGGTTTGTTTAATTGCAGGGGGTAAGAGGAGCATGTACGCACCATGGCGTGTAAGTTACGGACACGTGTTTGAGGGCTTTGAAAGCTGATCTTATCCCCCCATGTGGGCAAGCGTTGCAGTGTTGGAACCAAATCAACTTTCACAGGTAAAACAAAATGGGTACCAAGCTAAATGATTATGGTTATTTCCACCCTTCTCTCTCCCTTGTTTCTCCGATCTTCCTCGCACCCTAGACACTCGTTTCTCATCTGACAAATAGTTAAAATCACTAATAGGAAAGAATTTTCAGTTCTAGTAGGTGTTTCTATTCCTTTTGAGATCTATTATCCACATAATTCATCGCAAGGTTTATCAGAAACCCATTGTGATAGAGAGAAAAGAACAATTTGGAAGAGGACGAGGTGAAGAACGAGTAGAATGTGGTCCTGCAAGAATGCATAGGCTATATGGTGCGACATTTACGTCATTGGCCGTCGTTTTGATTGATATTTTTTAATTTTATATAAGAGAATTGCATCTAGGGTGGGAGGAACGTGTTTGTCCCTTACTAGGGTAGGGGACATAATATTTAGGCAGTGGCTTAGTGAAGCACATGATGTGAGATTCGCCTGCGTCTGAATTTCGTGATGTGGCATGGTTGGGTCGTGTAGGCAGAGACGAAGGGGAGGATCGCTTTATAGCATTCAGTGCGCCTGAGGAACCGTTGCATTCCGTTATACTGTAATCATTGCCTTTGCCAACACCAGGGTATTATTATTCAGGCCATATTTTTCCTCGCCACAAAAGGAATCCTGAATAATTCTCTCAGAAAGGGAAAAAAAAAATTGCTGTCTTTTCAAATAACTGGGCTTTTGTTTCTGCCTATATTTACTATGGCCTATTAACTTATTACAACTCGCTTGTTGCTAAATTTAAATTTTGTATATGATACGCTAAATTTTTTCAAGTCACGAATTGTTGGTATGTAGTGGCCAGCTTGTATCATTTAATTATTTCCATCAGTCACGCTCGTATAGTGATTTGATAAAAACGTAGATTAGACAAGAAATAAATTCAAGTTGCTAGATAATGTTCTTTGTTCTATTTATAAGTAGGCCACCCGGGGGCCTCTTTTTTATGGCCACATGACAAAATTAATGATGCAAAATTTCACAGAGATAATAGTATTAATTGGTGGGGAGTCCAAGCCACCGAACTTGATCACTGAATATGATATAGTAGTAAATAAATTTGAGTAATATGTAAAAGGTTTTAGATGTAAATTATTTATATACTAAAAATATAATCAAGACTTTGCATGTATCTTCACGATACAACGCGGAAAGATATTCGGCGTTCACCCAATGGGATCAACATTGCTTGTCCTTCTCTCAATCGTTCGTCTTTGTTAACAAATAATTAACAGCACAATGACAGGGTTCAATGTACTCAAATACGAGTTTCACATCAGAAAATAGGAATTTTGCTCTTGACGATTTTAGGGCTATTATTGTATCTTGTCTTGGGTGTCTTTATTAGTGTCGCCGAGTAGGGGAAGGAGCGTTTAAAAATGTGCTGGTTGATCTTAATCTTTGGTGGAAAGGACATAAGTGGGCATGATAGAGTGGATGAGATGAAAGAAAAAAGAGGATATTGGTCGAGTCCTATACATCTCCATCTGGATATAAATAGATATAAGGAGACAATGCCATATGGGCTAACATTATGTTTGAGTTGAAACAAAATACTGACATTAATTGAGACTTAGAAATCAGCATAATAGATGGAGAGAAGGGACAGTGGTACGACACCGAGACACTAAATGCAAATGTGGTTTAAAACGGTAATTCCGTAGCCAGGAAGAAGATCCAGGTACAAAAGCTTCCTAAAACTTGAAACAGCCACCACCCCAGAAAAGGAAGGCAGTTTTATACACTGCTTGGGTGGGCCCTCCCCTACACTCGTACATAGGTACATTGTTTCGAAACATCAATTTATGGTTGACGGAGAATCTCATAAGCATCTAGCCTTGAAGTTGATGAACGAAGAAGAATATATGAAAAGTGGTAGTTGATCTGAATTCTCAGACAATTGCTTTCAGGAATTGAATTTAGACGAAGGTGGTTAAAATACATTAAAAGATGGGAACACAAATAGAAGATACTGAAACTAGGAAATGGGTGCACGGTGCGAAGAGAGCGGCGTACGTCTCTTAGTCGGGCTGCCATTATTCTCGGATCTTGTGCTCAATTCTTCCACTTCACCCTTTTGGGATCCCTTCTGGACCCCATCTCATCTTTACTTTGCTTACGTGGAATGTTGACTTTTCATTTGTATTGATCTTGACTCTAAAAATTACTTTTTTTTTTAATTTCATCTTTTAAATAAAATTTCTTAATTTAATTTAAAAATAAAATTCTAATCAAAATTATTCTTCCATTAAGCAAAATATAATCACTTAACAAATTTGTTAATTGTTAATATAGCATAGATGAAAACTCATATGATCATTAGCCTATAATCTAATTTTTCTCAAGTGTCATTTTCCTTTCATTTTTGTTAAACAATATCATTGAGATAAATTTTACAAAACGAAGTAAGTCAGCACAAAGAATCTTACTAACCTAAACAACATTATTTTGTAAGAAAATGATACTTGGACTCGTCCATATATGAGTTAATAATAAGATAGACTCCTATTTATGATATATTAGTAAATTTAAGTCATCATGACTTTGCCTAATAGAGAAATCATTTTTATTGGAAAATTTTTTTTTTTGAAACTAAATTAAGAGAAGAATGATATTTTTTAAGGACTAAATTATTAATTTATTTTTAATATTATGTAAAATATGTCAAAGTGACAAAGATATATTTTAAAATAACTTGTTTTGAACTCAAATGAAATCATCTGCGTAGCTAATCATAATTGTAACGTTCTAAACTATTTCGAATGACGTAATAAGTAAAAGATACTTGCTCATAATTATTTGTTCAATTCATAATATAAATATAATTAACTTTAGTCAACGTACTTTAATTAGAACCGCCACATTGATTAGTAACTAAAAATGGGCAGTTCATGTCTACATCACGCATGATAATGTGTGTAGGCATGGTTATTTGGTGTAGACGGATCATTTTCGAGTCACATTGAGAAAAGAATACCGCAACTATAATTTTAACATTTTGCTTGACCCCCCAAAAAAAAATTTAACATTTTTCCCTTCTCGTTTGAACTGCTTATGTCAAAATAATTTATAAACCATGAAAAACTATCTATTTATTGAGCGAATGACGCAATACGTACTACTATTCAAATTCATTCAACAAACAAGCATGGGTAACACAGAAAAGCGGGACATGAATCAGTTTATGATCCAGCTATTTATTAAGTTCGCTCGAACTAAAGCTATATGCAAATATGAACCTTTCAAAGAATTATCTAATATGAAATTTAAATATCAATGCCATGCATGAATTACATTGCATATATCACACCAACATCACATTTATTGAAGACAAAGATATCTGGCCATTAGAATTAGAACACTTAAAATTGATTTGTTGATATCCAGTGCTGTAGAACTAGCAAATATACACAAAATTATAAAAGGTTATCGAGATATTCGGGTTTGAAATTGACGTCTAAAACCGAAGATAGACGTTCGTTCTACCAATCTAGGCGAGGCGTTGGCATGGCTGAAAAGGACTCACAGACAATGTAAAGGGGAGTGAAGCACCGTTTTTGCGCCTCCAATAATCAAGAGTATTTTTGCGATAAATTTGGCATAGTAACCATAGGTAAAAAATTGCATACTTAGAGTGTGAATTAATCCACTATTTATAAAAGAGATGACACTTGCATAGTGTTGCACGATGGCTACTGTGACTACTATGACACACGATGGTGATGGAGGTATTCGGAGCTTGATTTCAACTGAAGAACAAGATCAATTTGACCGTAACTTTTTCTTAGAGTTCTAACATGTAGTTTGATCCCTCTGCATCTATCGTGAAATATGATGGCCTTGTCAATCTTGACTTTCCATTGATGGATTCTTCAGAAGATTTAAGGAGGTCCTACAAGCAGATGCTTACGAGTGAAAAGGAGGAGAAAGATATGGTGTTTGTTGAAAGTGAAGAATATTCTGAACGGATGCCTAGCAACTCAGATGAGGATGGAAGATTTGAGGAGGTCTTTGGTAACAAGGATGCAAGAGCTATGGGCTTTAGTGTGGTAGAGACTCTGGACAGTGGCTATTCCTGCCCCAAATTTTTCTTCTCAACAAAATTCAAAAAAAGATTGCATCGACCTTGGATAAACTCCCTAATTGTAAAGTTACTTGGCAAAACAATTAGCTTCAAGGCCCTAGAAACTCGTCTGCAGCAACTGTGGGTGAGTAATAAAGTCATCAATCAAGTGGATCTAGGTAATGGTTTTTACCTTGTGAAGTTTATTAATAACGAGGACTTCGATTATGCTCTTTTAGGTGGCCCTTAGATGATTTATGATCAATATTTGACTCTCTATCAATGTTGTTGCTTGGGTTTAGATTCTCAACCTTCCCATTCAATACTATGATACAAAGGTGCTGAGTTTAATATGTAATAGTTTTTTGAAGACCATTAAAGTTGATATGAATACATCCTTACAAGCTAGGGGCCGCTATGCTCGGATTTGCATTAAACTTGATCTTCGAAAACCTCTGATCCCTTTTCTCAAACTTAAAGGCAAAAGGTATAGGCTTGAATATGAGGGTTTACATCTATTATATATGCGTCGCAACTAGTTTGGTTATTATAATGCGGGATTTCCTGTTAGAGTTTCTTATCGGAGGGATGATAATGGTCTATCGAAGGAAGCTATCAATGAAGCTGGGCGTGATGACTGCTCGATTCCTCCGGCGAAGCAAGATGGACCATAGAAGCTAGTTCAGAAAGTGCGAAGATCTCGGAGGGGGAAGGACAAATTTGTGATAGTTATGGATCAAATTAATTCAGGATCGAGATTCGTTACTTTGTCTTCAGTGAATAAGGAACATTCATAAGAGAGAATGATACAACCCTATGCGGATTCTACGTTATTTTCCTCAGGTTTTGTGCCTGATTTAATAGGTCAACGTGGGTTCCCAATTAAGAAATCATTTGGTGCTAAAACAAGAAACTCGAGTGGGCCCAGAGCCAACACTCTTTCATCTAACCTCGTACTGGTCCGTTGACTAGCTAGGTTTAGAACTTGCCTCAAGCTCTTTCCAACAAATTGGGCACTTTAAAAAGCCTAGGAAAAGAGAATAATAGGTTATGTCAGTAGAGCCTATTCGAGATGGTGTAGCGAAGGCCTTGACCATGAATTCTGCTATGCCTCTTAACAAAGTGGGTAATTTTAGTAGAGGCCTTTCTCTTATTTTAATTGATATTTAGTCTAACTCAATGGGCCTCCTTAAAACCCCCAAATCTGGACCAACCACTAGCTATTCCTATGGACCATGATATTAGCGATGTTGATTCCTAGACTTCGAAAGTGGGAGAAACACTTTTGTCTCTCAATGAGGATAAATTTGCCTTTGGGTATGGCATAATACTTTGTTCCTTCCATGAACCGTTTAATTTCGTAGGCTATAAGGGGTGCCAGTAGCAGAGGCTTATTCAAGTACCAGAAGCTTGTGTTTGATTCTTATTTTCCTGATGTGATAACCCTGATGGAAACTTGCTGTGATGGGAATAAAGTTGCTGTTTTGTTTCAAAGACTTGGTTAGGATGGTTAATTTGTGGTCTTTAGTAGTGATGGTTGGAATTCCTTTAAAATCTCCCTCAATGTGCTGAATCATTCCTCTTAATTTATCCACTCTGCAGTGTCCTCTGCTGGGGAGAGGAACTATTTTTATCACCTTTATCTATGCTATACCTCACTCAAATTTGAAGAACATTTTATGGGATGACTTTGCAGCACTTTGTTGGCTTTATTAGCAATCCATGGCTTGGTGTGAGAGATTCCAACAATATTATGGGCCTTAAGATGAAAAGGGTAGGCCCCCATTAATATGGCTAGATATTTCTCTTTTGTTGATCATATTAATAACAGTGTTCTTCATGATTTGGGTTATGTTGAGTCTTGCTTCATTTGCAAAGGCCCTAAGTTACTGAGGTTCAACCGTTTGTATAAGAGGCTTGATAGAGCCTTGGGTAATTCTTCTTGGATTACTTCATTTCTTGACTATTTAGTTAATACTCGAACTTGATTATCCTTCTCTAACCACCATCCTCTTCTTATTCTTCTTAATAATTTTAGCTCTTCCAATCATCTCTTTAGATTTGAAGCTACTTGGATTAATCATAGAGAGTACAAAGCCTTTCTAAAAGCTCATTAGAGAAACGATTTATAGTTACAAGATGGAAGCCCTTAATCTTTTTAAAGGAGAAATTCTGATTTGGAATAAAAACGTGTTTAGAAATATCAAAAAAAGGAAAAATTGTCTCAAGGCTTGTTTATGAGGTATTCAAAATAGCCCTAATTTTCCCTATTGTAATTTTTTAAGGAATTTAGAAGCTTCTATTTAGTTAGAGCTTGAGGAGGTTTTACTTCAAGAGGAGGTGCTTTGGTTTCAGAAGGCTCATATTGATTAGGTTGAGAAAGAGGATCGTAATACTAAGTATTAACATATTAAGACTACTACTAGAAGAAGGAAGAACAAAATCTGCTTCCTTAAAGGCAATGAAGGTGACTAGATTTCTAATCCTTTCACTTTTAAGAAACATGTTATTGATTATTTTAAATCTCTATTTCAGGAAGATAATAATAGTATCCTTTCTTTCTTTCTTTTTTGGGTTCAATGTCTCTTATCCCCAAATGGATCAATCCTTAATTGCTTTTATGTCATAGGATTTAACTAGTAAGAAGACTAAGGATATCTTATTTTCTATAGGTGCCTACAAGGCCCCAAGCCTAGATGGTGTCTTTCCCATTTTTTTCCAATCTTAATAGGAAGTTTTAGGTCCTAAATTGATTAATTTTATTTTTGATGCTTTTAATGGCATGGCCAATTTAAAAGAGGCTAATCAAATGCTTATCACTTTTATTCCCAAGGTGGATTATCTTGAGTTTATAACTCAATTCAAGCTAATTTCTTTATGTAATATTTCGCACAAGTGTTTCATGAAAGTGCCTACCAACTATGTTAAACGTTTCTTAGATCAATTTATTTGCTCCTTTTAGGCCACTTTTATTCTTAGGAGGTGTATCCAGGATAACACCAATGTGAGCTAAGAGATCATCCACTCTATGAAGTGCATGAGATGTAAGAAAGGTTTTTTCATTATTAAAATTAACTTAAAAAAGGCTCATGACAAATTGCGACAGAGTTTTATTGCCTTTATTATTGAGGAATGAGGTTGGAAACTGAAATTCATTCAGCTTCTTATGTAATGCATTACTTCTTTCTATCTTAATGTTTTATGGAATAGGGATCTTACAGAGTATTTCGGTCTTTCTTATGGCATTTGTCAAGGAGACCTTTTATCTCTATATATTTTTGTCACGTACATGGACAAGCTTTCCCATTTAATTAGTGAAGAATATGACTGTTCATAGATAGGGCTGAGCCAGACATCTAATAAGCCAGACATGGCCCGATTAAGACATCGACTTATTTTATATTTGTAGCCCGACCTTACCCGAATAAACCCGATTTTATGTTGGGTTAGGGCCTTCCGACCTAATTTTTTTATAAACTGATACTTATAATATAAAATATCTTTTTACATACTCATAGATATATATTTCAAAACAATGGCCTTTCAAAATCTTTATATTTTTATCAATAATAAAAAAATAGTTTGGTATTATCAAATAAAATATAAGCTATACTAGCATAATTAACCTTAAATAAACATATATATTTTTATTATTCAATAAAAAAATATCCATAAGCATGCACATTAATAATGAAAATAATTAAGAAATAGGAAGGGTTCGGGTAAATAATGAAAACTGTAATATGCAGAGAGAATTAGATAAAATAAAAATAATATATATATATATATATATAATAGCAAGATATTGATAACTGAAAAAAAAAAAAAAACTATTAGGGTAGGTTGGACAGAACATGTCTTCGCCCGTGGTCCGACCTGACCCTGATATAATTTTGTTTAAAGTTCTACACATTTATATTTTTTGACCCGGCATAACCCGACCCAATTAAGCCGGATTAAGGCAGGCCCCTAAGGCCTAATGGGCCAATGAACACCCCTAGTGAAGAAGTTAATGTTGATAATTAAAGACCCTTCAGAATTGGTCATGTAGGTCCTAGTATTTTTCACTTGATGTTTGCAGATGATGTTTTATTTTTTTAGGAAGCTTCTTTAAATCTAATTGATTGTATTAATTGCTATTTGGATACCATTTGTATGCTCTCTAGGAAAAAAGTAAATAAGGGAAAGTTTTTCTTCTTTTTTTTCTTTCGTAATGTTCCGCCATCCTTTAGAGTTTTACTTTCTGATGGCTTTGGATCTAAGGTTTCTTATAATTTGGGAAAATACCCTAGGTCTTTGAGTAAGAGAAGGAAAAAAACCTCTTGTAATACCTATTCTTATGTCATGGAGAAATTCAATAGAAACTTGGTAGTTAAAAAGCTCACTGCCCTTTTCATGGCAAATAGCATTACCCTGGCTAATTTGATATTAAGTGTATGTAAGAAACGTACTATACACGCAACAAAAATTTTAATTTGTTTCTTCCCATGGATCCGTTGACTTGATTAAATCGAGTATGAGATAAAATATTACCTTTACAGCGCGCTTTATCCTTTCGAATCTCAAGAACTGACGTCTATGCATAGTCCCCTCTATCGATATCCACACGAACGATCTAGTAACTTGAAAGGCTTGCTAGCACCTTCGTTCATCATGTCCATACACGAATTAACGAGAAGACGATATTCTCTCTCTAGGCGTCCGTACACTTTCTCTCTCTAGGTGTACGACCGCATTTTCTCTCTCTAGGGTGACGGCTTAAGGTTTTAAAAAGCTGACTCTTAAGTGTATCTAAACCCTAATCTACCTCTCCTTTTATAGAGGTATATTTTAGATTAAATTAGTTAATTTAAATATATTATTTAAATTAATCCAAATTAATCTTAAACAAATTAGTTGAAATTCGAATTTATCTCATAAATTCAATTTTAACTAATTCATTTATAAATAAATATATATATATATTGAAATATATAATACAATATATATATTCATATCAAATATAAATGTATATATTTTGAATTTATATATATATATGAAATATATATGATATATATATATATATATCAAATAATATATATATACTTATATTTCAAATTAATTACATATATATATATATCATATATATATATATATACATATATAATTATCTCACCTTAATTAAGCGTAACATTCATCGAATCTAAACACAATTCTTGGTTCAATGAATTTGGACATTCTTGTTCAAGTTAATTTGTTCTTGTGTGCGACACTTTAGGCTTATATGATATTGGTAGTGGACCAATAATGTTATTGTACCCACAAGTCACCAGTGGCCTCTAGCAAGACATAATGACTACCTAAATCACATAGGGTTTAGTGATCCGATACAACCTATCGTACAACCCTATCACACAATATCTTGATCAAACATGAGGCATTGAAATATCATCATTATCTTACTCGATCATTAATTTCTCGATTTACGTGCAGACTGACAGAACAAATAAAAAAATCCTTCCATCTAAACATGATCATGCATTTCTCAGTCTCACTCATTGAGGGGCCCAGAGATATTCTCCGTTAACCAAAGAGACAAATTCCATCTTGATTACTTATCATCCTCTACATAGAGTCCCCTGTACCCGACCATAGTCTTTATGATCACCTGGTCAAAGGTAACTTTTGACAATGCCAAAGCACAGTGTCTTTCATGTTGGAATCTATGATGATCTCAAGTATGAGGGATTAGTGACACGGTTATATATGAGATATACTTATGACCTAATCCATGAAGCTATCTCATGACGGGTCGATCCAGCGCCCTTTTCCCAACAAATGCCTATGATTTTGATTTGTATCTCCATACATGGCTAACACATAACCATCAATCAAAATTATACTTGTCTTAATTCATCATTGTTCCTACAATGATGATCGATTAGGGATATTTAGGATAACTAATATAATTTATCCAATGATATAATTATTATAGAAACATGCAAATATAATAATTGTAATAGAAAAATTTTTATTCTTAATGAAGCACAATGTTTACAAATGATTGGCCTAGGGCACAATCTCCAACAGTGTAATCCATATTTATCTTATATTGGTTGCTAGATTGCCTTCTTTAATTTGTCAAAAATATTTCAAAGGTTCAATAAAATTTTTCATGGGGGCATGACTCTACTACATGTAAGGCTCATCCTATTAGTCGAGAAACTATTTATTCTCTTAGGTGGCTCAGTGGGCTTGGTTTCAAGAACCTTGATATGATGAACAAAGCTTGTATTGGAAAGTTAACGTGAAGCTTTTTTCTTTTCCCTCAGGGTTGTAGGCTAATGTCCTTATTAACAAGTACATAACTATCTATGAAAGTAGTCATTTTATTGCTAAATCTTGTGATTCTTCCCTGTGGGAATACATATGCCAACAATTTAATTGTATCAAAAAAAGGCACTATGTGGCAAATCCATGATAGGTGTACTATTAACTTTCTTGATGATTATTAGCTAGAACCAAACTTGTGTCTCCATGACCATATTAAGGATCACTCAAATGTTGAGCACCTTTCTTATAAAACTAGTGATTGGGTTATGGCTTGTGGTGAATGGGACTTGCAATGCTTTTTTAGTGCTTTTGATTAGGTTGTAGCTAATAAGTTACTACCCATTCTTCCTCTTACTTTTGAGAATAGTATTGATATTTGCATTAGGAGTGGGGATCCTAATGACATTTATATAGTTAGAAGTGCTTACAATTTTTTGATGAATACTTCTTCCCATATAACCAACATAGTTTAGGCATTGGGGTGGTCTAGAAAGTATAAAGTGCTTTATGTGGCTTGCTTACCACAATAGGCTTTTGACTAATGAACATAGAAGTGATTATTATAGGTCCAATTTGTGCCATGCTTAGTGTATAGGTATTATCAAGAGTGAACTGCATATGTTGCAAGATTTCTATTTGGCTCAAGGCATTTGAAAAACTCTAGTTAAATCTTTCCATGGGGTTTAGTCTTTTACTTATTCTCTTAAGGAATGGTTTCAAGTTGACTTCTTAGGCTCTTTAGGTGCTAACTCTTCTGTCAATTGGTCCTTTACTTAGGGCATTACCATTTAGTGCATCTGGAAGTGGTAAAATCAAAGCCTTTTTTATAGTTCTTTTACCTGAAGCATGGACCTTATCAAAGTTGTCTTGCACATTAGGGATCACTTCATTGTTATGGTTCACAAGTCCTAGCTTAGTTTCTTTAACAAGAGCATGAATAGAAACATACACTGAAGCCTTCCTCCCCTAGGTCTTTTTAAGTTAAATACATATAGGTCTTTTCATTTTGGTGTTGAGGGCTATGGAGGCTTACTTAGAAATGATAAAAGTGAGTGGGTTTTGGGCTTTAATAAGAGACTTATGAGCTACCTTACTTTGCTTGCTGAATTACAAGGCATAAGGTATGGGCCTTCCGTTGCTTAGGATTTTGGTTACCATGCCTTAATAATCAAGACTAATTTTGCTATTGCTATGGATTTAATCAATAATGACCATAGACATTGAAATACAGGTAATTGATGTTGGCTTAAGGTTGCAGGGCTAAAATTTAATGATAACAAAGCTTGAATATGATTTATGTAAAAATCCATTTAAATCCTTTGGCTTATTGTGTGAATTCCTATTTTAGTCCATGATATCATATTTAATATTTAGCTTATTTGGTGGATTTTATGATAGTTAATTGTTAACGGCCCTATTTTATGAATTATCTAATTTGGATAGCTCAAATATGTTAATTAACTAAATGATAAAGTCATTAGTGCATAAATGACAAAAAGAGTAATGGCTTTCGTGAAAAACTCTTAGGATTGAAACAAAAATGCTTTCTGCTACAAGTATCTTTGATTCTTTTTGTTAATATGAAATGCTTTTCTAATCTATGTATTAAGTTTTGTAAGAGCATTTATAATGAGTTGACTAGATGAGTTGTATAAGAAGAGCTCCATTGCTAACAATAGCCATAAAGGTGAAAGTATGTGAATGTTAGAAACAAAACAAGACTGCTTCATCCAAAAAGAATGTTTAACAATTAGATTTATCTTTAACAGTCAGGAGATACTAAAAGCCTATATATATGAGTAAATTTAAATGTAAAGATAAAAAGAATTGTAAAGAAAAATGAAAAGAAAGTGCTTTGAACATTCCTGTAAAAATTTTCACTTAGTGCCTAGTATATCTGTTTACTAAAAGTAAAATTTTTTAGCATTGAAAAAATCTTAAAACGAGAGATAAAATTACTTAAGCAATTCTATGTAAAATTCTGAGTGATTTAGTTGAGGGTTAACTGTGTATAATCCTGCTAAAAGTTTAAAGTGAGCTTCAAAATTTATATGAGTGGTGAGCATGAAGTAAAAATTATCATCTCTATAAGTTTGCTGATTATAGTAAAAAAATCTCTTAAAGTTTTAAGGGAATTGGACGTAGGCCAAAGGGGTTAAACTAAGATAAATCTCTACGTAATTTTCTTGCCCTTTACTTCTGTTTATGGTTTGTTGAGTTTGTCTCCTTCACCTTTGGAGGATCTCCATTTAAGTTGTTTAGTTTGCTTGTGTGCTGATCTTGCTCACTCTACTTTTGCATTTCAATCTATTGCACTATATTACCATCAATGTCCTTTATTTTTGTGAAGGACGTTACTTTATTATACATATATACTTAGGAGTGTTCAAAGGCTTTGTTTGATTCGGTTTTGAGCAAAAATTAAACCGAACCAACTTAATCGTTTTAGCATTTTGTTGGACCTTGTCGGTTTTAAATTTAACTTCTAATATCTTACATATCTTAAAATTTTGACCAATAATAACTTTGGAATAATTTACTATATATATATATATATATATATTACCTAAACAAATTTCATACATTTACAAATAAGCTTTAAAAAGTAAAAAAAAATAAGAGTAATATCTTATAATAAATAATATAAATAATTTGTATATTTCTTGAACTACATAAAGAATGTAGTTTTGATACAAATTTAATTGACAAAAGATCCCACTAATCTAAAAAGAAACAAAATATTAAATTTTAATTAATTGCAATTTTAACGATTTGGTTTGGTTTGGTTAACCGAACTAAATATGGAGAAAATCGACAACCGAACCGATTTAATCGGTTTTACAATCACAAAAACCAAACCAAATCAATTTTTAATCGGTTTTATTCGATTTTTGGCGGTTTGGTTCGGTTTAATTGGTTTGGTTCGGTTTTGTTCACCCCTATATATACTTTTCTGCTTGCCTTTTCTTGAATTTGTTGGCTTGTTATATGCTTATGTCCTCTATTCTCTATACGTTTAAATTTTAGAGGTCATATAGTCCTTCACTTTTGTAAGAGCAAAAATTTCATTTTTTACACATTACACCTATTCATCCCTTTTAGGTATATACTTATCTACTTGCCTTATCTTAAAAGGTATGTTATTTTTGTTGCAAAAAATGGCTATATATATATATATATATATGTTCCACTAATTATCTTATATGCGATGTTATTGAAGAAGGATTGAAGATGCAAAAAAAGGTGGACCTAACAACAGGAGCCATTATTGATAAACTCAGAAGTGATAAACTCAGAAGTGAGTGGAGTGAAGATAACATCAAAGTAGTATAATGCAATCACCATACTAAAAATATTTTGGTATGTGCCATTGGTGGATTAGAATATGACAAAATCTTAAGTTGTAAAATCGCCAAGGAGATATGGGAGAAATTTATTGTCATATGTAACACCTCGAAATTAATTAAAAATAATCATGAAGAATTATTATGGGGATTTGGGAAGATTAAGGAAAAATAAGGATTTCTAACAGAATGTATTCACTTTGGATATTTTGAGACAATAATAATGATTTGCCCATTATTAGATGAAAATAAATTTAATTATAAATTTAGGTAAATTAAAAAAAACTAATTAAAGGAAAGTGGATATTAATTTAGACCCCATAATTAAATCATTTATAGTGAGAAATTTTTATAGGAGCCTAAACTCTATTCATATGGAAGCCCAATCCATTTTAAACCCAATTATAACGATACCTCTTAGCCCAATGCTAAAATAGTTCAAACAATAGGTAGTATTGGGTCCAATGGACCAGCTCACTTACTTTAAAACCCTAGGAGACTTATTATTTCATTATTTGGGTGCTGAAGTTTAAAGGTTCTACAGAATAAAGAAGCCATTTTCGCATAAAAAGAAAAGAAGTTAGGGTTTTCTGCATTCTTTCACTATTTCTTACTTCTACAAAAGATTTGGTCAAAGTAATCTATATAAAATTTGTTCCTTTCATTTTTCTCTACATTTGGGTCCAATTAGTTTCTGGCTTAGTGAATTTTTCTCCATCACCCAAATTTGAAACTAGCTCTTTTAGTGGTTTCTTGTGAATTATCGAAGGTTAGGGGCTAGAGGATTATTAGGTAAGTATCCTCATCTTATTTTGATGTATTTTCTACTGGTTGTGGCCCAAATAGCTGACTTATATAGTGGACTATTATTTTGTACGAAAGTATCAAGATTTTAGAGTGAAATATTATGATTCTAGTGTGAGGAAGCTCTAATTCGAATTTAAAGTCATTTGGTGGCTGGGTAAGTGATTTTTAAGTACTTCTTGATAGTTTACAATTGTAAAATTTTGAGTAATTTAGTTGAGGGTTAGTTGTATAAAACCTTAATGAAAGTTTAAGGTGAACTTAAAAATTTATGTTGATGGTGAGTACAAAGTAAAAATTATCATCTATATAAGTTTATTGATTATAGTGAGAAAATCCCTCATAATTTTAAGGGAACTAGACGTATGCCAAAATGATTAAATCAAGAAAAATCTTCGCATGATTTTTTTACCCTTTATTTCTATTTATAATTTGCTAAACTTGCCTCCTCCATCTTTGGAGGATCTCTGTTTAAGATGTTTAGTTTGTCTGTATGCTAATCTTGTTCTCTTCACTTTTGCATTTTAATCTGTTACACCATATTACTATTAATGTCCTTTATTTTTGCAAAGTTTATTACTTGATTATACATATATACTTATCCGCTTGCTTTCTCTTGAGTTGTTGGCTTTCTATCAAATACTAAAGTCATTTGATCTTCCACTTTTATAAAAGCAAAAATTTTATTTTCTTCACATTATATATATTCACTCTCTCTAGGTATGATTTTCAATTAGGTGATTCGTAGCATATCTTGCATGATGGAGAAGGATTGGTTGGTTTTAGTCTAATTTACACCTCATTTTGCTAACAAGCATGATGATGAGCTTGGTAAAATGATTACTTTACATGAAGAGATTGTCAAAATTGGGCATTTTGCCCAAAAGAATATTGTTGGCCTTCTTTTAAATGATGTTTTGGAGACCTGTGAACCCTTTTTTGTAATTTTTTTAGTATTGCTTTTCTGGGCTTCGACCTTATTTGTTTCCCCCCCCCCCCCCCCAAAAAAAAGATGACAATTATATTAGTATGGGGAAGTAATATCCAAACTATTGTAAACCATTATGTTCATATCCGAGGAATGTAAATCATGTATGAATAGTGACTGATCACGAAAGGTCACATGACGCTGTGGGATACCTAGAGTTGATTACGGCCCTTATAACGTTGGAATCAATGAAGGCCATTCATTAGTTGGACCAGGCTCAAAACCTAGTTTATCAAGACTAAAATTACCAAATTTTGTGTATTTTGTCCGAACTCTCGACTTGAAAAAAGATATTTTTTCAAAAAAGAGAAAACTCTGAACTTGAATTCTCTACAAATCGAAATCGAATTTTTTTTCAGGGACTCCGTAAAAGTTGCCAGGCCTTGATGGACTCTACTTTGTTTTAAGGCCCACGCCCAAGTCTCATTCTGAAAATAAATAATGAGGGACACAGTGACGTGTTTGAACTTCAAAATGGGCTTGTGCTTGAATGGTCCATGTAAACCCTTGCCTTTCTTCTTTGTCATCCAGCCCCGTGACGGGATTGCTTTTCCCATTAACATGGCTGCTTATACTTGGCAGGTATGTTGTTGTACTTTTGGAAGCCACGAGCAAGCTTGGTTTCAGTTTATCAACCCACCACAAAAGTATGAGAGAGAGAGAATATGACAAAGCTTTGACCAAAGGGAAAAAGAAGAAAGAGAGAATACAATAAAGTAGTGTAAAAGGGGGAATGGCTTGAATCTCTAAATATTCTTTTACAGCATAGGACAACCTAAAGGTATTTACAACGACTCATTTGACAATAACGGAGGGAAGAAGAAAAAATAGTTTTACATCCTAAACATTTTCATCTAAGGCACCCAATACTATAGACCTGCCGGATCTTAAAGATATTTCGTCATCAACAGAATGAGAGAGTAAAGCCTTCACGATTTGATGAAATCTCCTTCTGTAAGTTGGAAATTTTGATACACTTCTTATCATTCCAATCATCCTAGCAATGTATTAAGGCACGTACATCAGTCAAACATAATAATGCAGAGATCGATTCTCTAACTTATTGAATCCATATGCAAATACAATTCACGTACCTTCTACTAATTCCCTGGATTTGAGCAGCTCTAAGAGGATCCTGAAGCACTAAACCACCATTATCCCAAGCCTCCATGCGTTGTGTATTGCTTCCAAACAGAACTACTTTCTCCAAGTACCTGGCTTCCCCCTCCTCCAGTTTTATGACCCTAATCTGTTCCTTTAGAACCATTACAGGATTGAAGAACCAATCCAATAATTTGTCCTTGGGTCTGTTCAAATAAGTTATCTCAAGACTATCAATTAGCAACAACCCACTTGAGTTGGCTTTGATGGAGAAGAGAAGAGTTTGTAGAAATGAATAACAAGGCAAGCCAACTCCAACGATGGCAGCTTCATTGCTGTTCTTTCCCTTCAACCACTCATAAAGGTCAGCATCTGTCAGTACATTTGCATCCAGCAATTCCCTGCCTTTCATCTCACAGGACCTCATCATATGATCCCAGATCTGTCTCATTAAGTAGAGCATGAGAAATTTTCAATTTAAATTATAAAATCGCAAGGCAGAGGAACAACATCCAAATATGATCAGAAACGTGTTCAAACTCTACAGATTTTTTTTTTTTTCCCTTTTTTTAGACATCTGACGTCTCCAATGAGAATATGCACACTTTTTACAATTGCATCGATTAGCTTTTTCTGAAAATACCTTTTAAGACTAGTATAGCATATGCACAGTCTCAATCTCGCAAGTTAGTCAAGAACAACCGGTAGACCATGATCCGATTATACATATATATATGTATTTTTTTTTTCTGCGCTATATAAACCTAAACACTATGACCTCTGATTTTGCAAACTTGGACTATCACTGGAAGCTAGAAAGCAAATATAGTTTGCAAACTGTCTAATCATCTGACTTGCTTGCAAGCTATTAGAGTAATCCAATCATAATTCATTGATCCTAGATTTATTTGATCTTGAAAATGGGAAAACAACACAAATTTGCCCCCTGCAGGTCACCATGTGGTATACAGTAGAGAACATTATTTTCCCACTCATGGCATTAATGCTCCCAAGCAATTCTATTGATAGTGATAAAATTGGGGGGACTATCTTCCAACAGTTGACTTGACCTAATATTCTAGAGTCTAGACCAGATAATGACCATGGATGTTTGAACCTGCAAGTGAAGGGAGAGAGTGAAACCCCAAATACCTGCACCATTTTCACTTCATGAATAGTCTCTCTTACTGATCTTGAATGAGCTAAGCTTGGCATAAGCATTGCAGGTGGCTCCGTAGAAGTATTTAACTTGCTTCCAGCCACACTATTACCTCCCACAGAAAACTCTGATGAATGTGCAACCCTTTTCTTTCGATACTGGGGCCTGGCTGCGAGGAAATTGATTGCTGATGTTAGTAGAACAAATGGCCAGGCACTAGAAATATGAAAAGAAACTAATTGAGAGAATGTTTACTTTGGAAAGATAGTCCCCTCACGAAGATAGAGCCAGTCATTTGTGTATTCATCAAACTCAGCAACCATTGCAATCACATAGGCTACACCTTTTTGAAAGGATCTTTCCTTCACCGACAAGGAAGTCTCAAAGTGAGTTCAGTGGTTAAGTGAAGACAAAATCGCCTAGCTTCTGGAATGAAAAAGAAAAGAGGGACCCAACCTGAAACACAATAACAGATGCATAAAGTCCAATAAAAAAGCTTGAGAAAATAGCCATCAAAATGCTTGCAATGACAGCAAGTGGCCACATGAGTATTGTCAAACCAGCAATTGGGATGCAAGCTGTTTCAAGAAATGGGCCTTCTCTGCTAATTAAATCCTGAATCAGTCGGAACCAGCCTTTGAACAACATGTATGGACTCTTTACTATGGCAATTGTGGTAAAAAGAGGAATCTCAACAATTAGCCCCATTAGTCCCACGATGATACAGGCAGGAACATGAATTAGCCTACAACCAAAGAATAGAAATTTCCAATTTTCATAATCATTGTAATATTTTGCATCATTGCTTAGCAACCTAAAGAAGCACATGATTACAGTTCTTCGGCCTTTTATGTTGTTACTAAAGAAGAAACGTGGTTTACGTAGTTAATGTAAAGACCTTTACCTTAGCCTTTGAAGCTCACTAGAAGCAGGTGATTCACGTAATTCCTTCAGGTAACTTGGGTACGAATGGTAACATATATCTGCAAAATCCCTAACTACAGTGCAACTCCCCTTGATAGTTCCCCAGGTACCATCCTAAATTCAGTACAAGTCTATAAAATGAGCAAATAAATTTTACCAGACGCATCTGGTGCAGCAATAAAATAGACAAGTGATGAGAAAAAAAGATCTCAGAGCATCACCACAAAAGAGTGCAAAAATTTCTTAGACTCGTTATCATGGCGGAAGGCCTCGAAAGTTGAAATCCATGGGGTGAAAAAGCCATATCCCACCCCAACAAGAACGCTTCCAGCTATGCCTAGACCCAACCATAAACCAAATAACGCAGGCAAAGCAAACAAAATAGCAACTTTTATAGCTGCATCAAAAATATTAATCCTGCAAACATAAACCCATAAGCGTAAGGGGTAAAAGACTGAAACTCATAATCATGGGTGAAAAATAATTTAGCAGAGGGGGTACTTTAGAAGGGTGTAAACCGTCCAGGCGATATGTGCAGGGAACAACCCCAAAATTACGCCAACGTTCCCTATAATCAATAACAGAGCAGCAACAGGACCCACAAGCAAGCCTGCAGAATTCGATGAAAATTTCTAGAATTTATCGTTCGAATTTACTTTGAAATACTAAAAAAATCAGAACTAATTGAGATTCAATAATAAATACTGAATCTTTAACGAAAGGAATAAAAAGGGTGAAAGAGGGGACCTTTTATAGCACCGCAAACAAAAGCAGAGCAGAATGCGAACACCACATACGTAGCCTTCATCCAACCATCCAAAGTGCCAGGAAAGTCCATACTAAAGAATCATAAAGACGTTAACAGCACCAAACTGAAATTTGAATGAAGCTTTGAATACAATTCAACAAAATAAATTGGGTACAAAGAAAATATGAAACAGAAGGAAATCACTAAAAATACGAGTTTCGAAGACAGAGGAGGAGGCGTGCACCGCAAGAAGATGACAAAAGAAGAGAACGAAAATCGAGACTCAGCCAAAATTAAACATCAACGTGTTGGGGGTCGAAAAGTAACATCGACATTAAAAAAAAAATAATTAAAAAGAAGAAGAAGAAGAAAGCAGGCTGCGAGAAAGAGCGAAGACGGAATAAAAAAAAGAAGGCCTTCTTTTCGTTGACTAGTCTCCCAAGTCCTACCCCTTTAACTCTCGAAGGAAAAAAGAAAAAAAAGGAAGAAACTTAACAGTCTTAACGGCAATTGTGGCACTGCAATCTAATATGCGACTGGAACTTTATGTATGAGAGCATTGGTAGTGTAGCGCCTTGAAGTGCCCCGCTTACCGGTGCAAGGCCAAACAATAAACTTATCAACACGTATATTTTTTATTCGCCAGCGCCAGCACAGCTTAATATTATAATCTAAGCTTCATTATTATAACTTTACACGAAAGGGGAGGGCATGTGAAACCATGCTCATTTTTTAACAGCTGGATTGAAGGGTTTTAATTCTCCTTTTACATCAATTCTATTTGCATGATATTTAAAATCATATCTATATAAGAATTTGCGCATGAAAATTCAGTATAGTTCCTGTCTATTTCATTCAAATTCACAAATTATATGTGGTTAATTGCAAACTAAAGTATTATGTAGGGTGGTAGTATTTCACTGTTTCTTTAATGATCAGGCCACAAAAGCATTCTGGAAGGCAAATTTTTTCAAGAGGCGCCCCACATATCAGGAATTTGAGGGAGGAATTGAGCGACACTTGAGGGAATCTTGGAGGTCAGTAACCTTGAGATGTGACATTGACCACAGTTACATCTATTCTTCTTCTAGTGCATTGTCTTGTTGCATTGCGGGCACCCAAATCCAACAGGGTAGGGCCTTTTTCGTAATTTCTGGAGCTGGAGAGAGAATGATGAATGGCATGAAACGTGGACGGCCAAGATTGAAGAGCAACAGCCATCAATTGATTATTCAAGATAGGAATATTGGTTGGGTTGATTCATGTGATTGTGAACCCCTTCAAATTTTTATATTGGATATTAAACTCAACTCAACCCAACCCTCGAATTACTTCATCGCTTTGATTCAAAACGAGAAATCATAGTTGACAAGTGTCAGTTTTCAAGGAAAGCAATAGCAGGTGAGAAAAGGAGGTAACTACGATCACTTCTGCCACGACATATCCAGTTTCTTTAATCTTTGGCTGACTGGATGTAGATTGCATTTCATTAATGTCCATACATAAATCTTCAAATATAATCATCATCAGATATTACAAAATCATGGTATCCCCTTATAAACGATAGTGACTAATAAGATGTATAAGAAATTCCAACGTCATTACAAGACAACGCACCACCACCATCAACCTCCGTCAGAATTTAGGGTGCGAAAAAAATATCTAGTCCTTGTCAGCATTTTTAACCATGAATTGGATTTGAGTGGAAAAAAAAAAAAAAAAATCCTTTAGGGTGGATTGCAAAACGGATTCTGCGGCCTAGTTATATTTGTGAGAACTGGAGAATGCTTAATCTACTTTATCAATTTTTTTAACATGTATTTTTTTTTCTGTTATCTTCAAGAGGAGTTTAGGTCTCATCTCCCTCTTAATTTAATAATCAAATAAATTTGTTATACAAAATAGTGATGATTTTATACTATGGCAAATGAAAAGCTTGAATATTATTATAATCGGCACGGCATAGTGATCATTACAATTAGCATTATTTCCTTTTTCCTTCTTTCCTTTTCATTTGGACTCTTTCCATTTCCATTTGTGTTTCGCCTTCTAAATCTGAACCATATTTGTTTCTTTTGCAATTTTGATATAAAGAAAATTATATTTAAGAATTCAAAATTTATAAAATTTATAATGAAGATCATAAAAATTAAAACTATCTACAAGAATTAAAGTTATTAAGGCTTACTATTAAAGTTTTAAAAAATTATTATAAAATTACTTAAATAATAATTCTTTTTAAAATTTAATAATAACTTTTTTAAATTTTATTAGTAATTATTTTAAAATTGTATAATAACTTTAATTTTTCAGAATAATTTTAATTTTTAAGATTTTTTTATTATAAATTTTGTAAAATTTAAATCTGTAAACATAATTTTTCTTTTAATGTAATTGAAGAAGCAAACAGCTAGAACCTAAATCAAATCAAGAATGTCCGAGATATGATCTTCTCTTTTAACAGGTCTAGCTAGACAAGATCACAAGATTGTCCGGCAGATTTAATGTGGTCGACAACCAATTGCATTAAAAAATGAGCATTAATATGTGGTGTGGTACATTCGTTCAATAGGAAAATTATACTGGAAATGACATAAATGTCCTTTAAGACATTCATTAATTAGAATCTCATGTTTTCATCTCTTAGGTTAATAAGATTTAATCTAATCTTTTATTAGAAGAGATATCTTTTGGTGACAATGGCAATTTCCATTTCTAGTAATTCTTTTGATATAAAAATAGAAATAAAAAAAATAATTTTATAAATAAAAAATATCTATAATATTTTTATTTTTAATAATTAAATAATAATTATAAAAATAAAAATAATATTTTATCAAATTTTTACTTTTTATTTTCTTTTTTCACGCCTAACCAAAAATACCTAATTTGAGAGGTTTTTATGAGGCAATCAACTCAAACGAAGCGGTGGGGCTATTCTGGGCGCTTTTGCACGTACGAGGGCGTCGTGATTCGTGAAGAACAGCTAATGGATTGGGGGATTGTACGGTATCCCCGTAGGTCTCGCTAGCTGCCCTCTTCCTCACATTCTGTTGTCCGTTCCAACTGCCACCAACAGCATGCTCTGTCTCTTAACATCATCTCTTTGCTGAACAGTCTTTTCTTTAATTAATAATTATTGCAAAATACTATTCACAACGCAAACCGAAAAGCCACCCGTAACGTGACAGAAAATCAAGAGAAAAGCAATGACAACCGTATAGTACATAGTCCTAATCTTATTTCTCAACCGCTAAAAAAGATTAAAAGATTGAATTTAGCTATGATTTATTTATTTATTTATTTTTACTGTTATGTCATTTAATAAAATATAATAATATGTAATTTAAAAAATAGTTATATAATATTGAATTATAAAAATGATACATTTATTATTTTCATTAAATAATTTAATTACAAAAATATAAGAAGGGTCGCTTAATTAAAAATTGCAGGCCCGTTTTGGCCTCCTCTCTCCCCGTCAATGATTGGAACTGTGATAGGGACTTGGTGATGGCAATGGAAGCCAAATAATCTGTTGCAGGCAGGCAAGAATTCGTGTCTTTGTTGGGTTGAGATGGTGGTGGGTCATAGAAAGAAGCGGGCATTAGAGGATCAGGCGGTTAAGAAGGAGGTGGTGGATCATTGTTACCACGACGACCTTCATGCTTCTACGGCTGCCGGAAAAGCCGTTACTGTGGGATGGCAGGGCAAAAATATGTATGACGATGATAACTTGACCCTGGCCAATTGGTCAAAGTCTCCCAAACGTGTGCCTGCTTCAACCACGGTTTCTCTCTTCTCTATATATTCCCATAATTAAGTTACCCAAAATGTATGACACTATTCAGTTTTTTCCCCCTTAGTGTATCTTTTACTTGGTGGAGAACTTAGGATTTAGAAGATATTATTTATTATTCCGTTTTTGTAGTACTTCAATTGTCAATGGGGGTTTCTCTTGTAATTTTTGGTTTTCTAAGGTTTTCCGTAGATTCATGTCCAAGAGAATGCCAAGATCAAGCTAGCATCAAATTTGTTTGTTTCTGGCTTTTCTTTAGGTCTCCATTTTCCGAGTTAATATTGACTGCTTGAACCTTACGCTGCACTGTTTGCAGGACAAACGAAACAAGATGGTGCACAGTCAATACAAGCTCTTGAACATCCAGAACAAACATTTGGATTCTATAACTAATCAAGTGAGTTTCGGAAATTTGTTTTCCTTTTGAGTCATTGCGGCTTGTGGTTTGAAGCATAATTAGTCTCTTAGGAGCGTCCTTTTGCATAACCATGTTGAGTTTTATGGTAAATGGCTAAGAATTGATGCATTAATTTGTTTCCTGTTGCCTATAATGGCAATGATTTTGTATTAGATGACTTTATAGATGAGACCACATACCTCTTCGCCATGCCATATTATATGTGCACGTCCCTAAACCTTGGTTTTAACCCTTATTATATGTGCTTTGTACTTGTTGCTCGAACTGACTTAGTTAGCTTTGCCATTAAATTTTTGTTTTCTTTTAATATTCAGATTGTGCATCCCTGTTTTCTTGAGTTACCAAAACCAAGTGCTTTGCAAAATTAACTGTATAAATTAAATGGCATCATTCTTGTAAATTATAGTCCAATTGATTGAAGATTCTAACAAATGCTCTGTAGGTCGTATCTGAGCAGGCACAAAAGCTTGCAAGGTTAGTGGATCATCTCATAAGTTATGCAATTCACTCTGTTCATCTTCTCATTTTCTTAGTTACTTATTGAACATTGCTACATATCTTTGCTTGAAGCTCCACTAAGGTTGCAACACACAGGACGTTATCTCCAGGTGAGGCCAGGTCATCTGCTGTGCTTCGAGCAGAGGCGGTCCAATTAAAGTTAGATCCAAAATTCCCTAGCTTTGTGAACTCATTAGTCAGATCACAAGTTGCTGGTTGTTTTTGGATGGTAAGCATCCTAAGAGACTGAAATAAAAAATTACTTCCATCAAGGAAACCAAATTGCATTGTGTTTTAGAACAATGTCCTCTATATCTTTTAGGGGCTTCCTGCATTGTTCTGTAAAAGACACTTACCGGATAAGGATGCAACAATTACTTTGGAAGATGAGTCTGGTAAAGAATACCAGTTGAAATACATTGCGTACAAGACAGGTTTAAGTACTGGTTGGAGACAGTTTTCTGCAGTGCACAAGTTGCAGGAGGGAGATGTTGTGGTCTTCCAATTGGTTGAACCTACTAAATTTAAGGTACATTGTTTGGATTTCTTTTTTCTTGTTCTTTTGGTGCTTATACTGTGGATTTCCGGATTTTATATTTCAATGGCAGTATGAGGACTAGATTGTAAAGCAAAAAGCATAGCATGTGTGTTCTAGTCATCTCTCTTCAATATAAGATATAGTATGTTTACTCTCTGTATAAGTTACAGACATGTCATTGTGTAAGTACTAGTCATCTCTCTTCAATATAAGATACTAATAACAACGAAATGTGGGAGGTCAATGTCATTTAGTAGTTCCCATGGGTCCTAAATGTTCAATGTAGAGTGAAGAAAGAAAAAGGACAGTCATATACATTTGATAGCCAAAAAAAAAATAGTGCTATATGGACTATCCATCAAATGTTGCTGACTGATATGGAGGGTTTGGTTTCTCTCTTGCTCTCCCTTTTTCAGTCATGGTTCAGGGGTAGATCAAAGTTTCCTTCGTCCCCTTCTATTGCAGTATTAGGAGCAATAGCAGATTATTCCTGAGAGGAACTTGACGTTTTTTGTAGTAGATCTCATCATTATAGAAACAATAGGAAATCTACCTTGACGCAAGAAATGCGAAGGTGCTGCCAAGCAATTTGAACAGTTTCGGGCAGGTGCCACCCTTTATTGTTTAAGAAATTAGTGATATACGAAAAGTTTTGAGAATTTCCTGGAGTGAATAGGAGTCTTTTGACACCGAAAATTTTCATGTTTCCGTACCATTTTGTGCTTTTGCCTATCTCATGCATGTGATTTTATGGAGCTAAGATTTGCATCTAAAAGAAAACTTTAGGAGGTTTATACACTGGCAATCCTGGTACTCGATTGCTATTAAACAAAATTATTCTGTTACTAAATTGGCTAGCATATCTCGTTTGCCAAGGCAGTATCCTCTGGTAATAGAATGTTCTGAGTCTGACAATGGCCAAGCCCTGTGCCTCTAAATTTCTGCCGTGCGTGAGTTGAAATTCATCGTAGCCTATTTCTTGCTCTTATATTTTTTCTTTCTTTTATTTCTCTTCGAGAAAAAAACAAGGCAGGGAGAGGAGTCAGTCTTTATGCTCTTCTTTCTTGGAACTCATACCACTTTTCTTTATGCCTGTTTTTCAGGTATATATAATAAGAGCTAATGGCTTGAGTGAACTGGATGGGGCGGCTTCCCTTCTGAATCTGGACGATTATACAAAACAAAAAGCAAGAGGCAAGCCTTAGATCTATGCTTTTAGACTCTTGCGATATTCATGAATATAAAAATTTATGCTTTCTTGATGTAGCATACTAATAATTCTCTGTTTTTGCTTGTGGTTATTCTAATATAAAGATAATGCAACTACTGATGCTCTACCTAGTAATAGCTCTAAGAGGAAACATGCAAAATCTGACTCACCAGCTCCAGTTGTCCAAAAGAAAAAAAAGATAAGCGTGTCGAGGTTTTCTCCCAAGGTTATGCAGTCTGCAGAGCAATCTGAACATGAAAGTGATGAAGTTGGTTCAGAAGTACTGGAGAGCTTTGCAACAGTGCTTAAATTCAAGGATGTAAAAGGTTTCGAAAATTTCAGTATCCTAATTGATGGAATGCCATTAGATTCTGAGCTCCCCCATGAGGTTCGAAATAAGTACTACAAGCTCTGCTATAGCCAGCAGGCTTTTCTACATGACAATCTCATCAAGGGCATCAACTATAAACTCATTGTTGGCATTATATTTGAAGTTGTCAACATTTCTGATGCCATCAGAGCTAGCTCGCTACTTACCTCAGCCGTTGAATTTGCTAAATGGGATAAAGAATTGCTAGCCTTTGAGCATTTGGGGATGAATGTGGAATTTTTAAGACACCGCTTATGCCAACTTGTAAGCTTGGCCTATGAAACAGAAGATGCTTCAGAGACCAGAAGGTACTTGGCGTCTAGAACTGAACTCAGTCGAGCAGATAGCGAAATAATGAACATTGAAACAAAGCTGGAAGAATTGAAAGGAGCTTGTGATGGTTTTGGTGCTTATCTTGAGAGTTTGAAGTACAAAGCTGAGCGCTACCATCACAAGTTTCAGCAAGAGGTCACTGCTTCTTGGTAAGACTATCTTAATCTTTGCTATGTAGTACAAATAGAATGTATTATATGTATGTTTTTATTGGTTCGTATGCATAACACCAGCTTCATTTTTAAAAATGATATAACTTTGATGTCAAAGATTCCATTATTTTTACTATTTCTATCCCCAGTCCTTATTCCCACGGCCTCGAGACCTCCTTTCTAACCCCCAAATAAAGTAAATTATGCACTTGAAGAATTTTCCAAGAAATCTTTATAAAAAAAACTCAAGGTTTGTATTTGAGTGTAATTTACTTATAAGTTGCAGAGTAATAGCCAACTTGTAAAATATATGAAACTGAGGAGCGTTTGATTTCTCCATGTCTGCATTAAGATTGAAGACATCTTCTGCAAATTGAGGGATATATAACTGTAAAATAGTTGGTATGCTTTCTTCGGATCTTTTTTAAGGAAATATAAAATTAATTTCGATTTCCCAAACTACGGCAGGGAAATTTAGAAATAGTGCTGCTACTAAGTCCAAGTTTGGTCGCTGAAGAATCTGTATCCTCTATGTTCATAAATTAAATGTATACAATTATTCAGAGAAATATAAAGGGAAAAAAAAAGAGAATATATATAAAGAGAAGAAGTGTATTATATATATATTTTTTATCTTTTTTAAAAAAAGAAGAATTATATATATATATATATATTTATCTCTTTGTGTTGATCTTTCTTCAAATACATAAATTCGTGAATGTAAAATATTCAATTTGATCCTTAAATTGTATGCCAACTAGCAATTGTTATTTTTTTGAAATAAAGCTTTGAGTGATCTGATGACCAAAAGTTGCCAACTTTTTCACCCATACACAGCCTCGCATCAAAGTTGATATTCCACCTTCGTCTTTGCACTCTACTAGTTATTAAAAACAAATGTCTTTGCCGAAACTGATATATAAAGACATAAAATAAAACCCTGTTTTTTTTTTCTTCCTAAAACCCAAAATAAAGTTCCTTCAACTGCAAAATAATTTGTACAATAAACAGTCAAATTCTAACTCCTTGGACGAATCCAGCAAAGATGAATCGAAGTTGAAAGTAAAATCCTAACACAAATCACTGGCTCAATTTATCTCAACCCGCTAAAGGGAGAAAACAGAGAAAGAAAGAAAGAAATGACCTCGTCTTCCCACACTGTCAATACTCAGAAATTAAAATTTTGGCCCATTCCTCTACAAATCCAACACCTTCAGCAATGATTCTATCATCTCAGCAACTTGACCCTCCTTCATTCAACAAATCCTGTAATAACACAAAAGGAAAACAACACAATAATAATTCATAAGTAAAAAATAAGGAAACACTAAAAAAAAAAATTCCAAGCCAAAACAAAGAGACTCTTGAACCTGGGAAGTCATATGAACTCGAGCAGCTTCATTCCCTAATCGAGACCGTCTTCCTCCAACTCCTATGTCTGAAGAACCGTCACTCTTATCAGCTTTCTTGGAGCCAAAATGACCTTTTCTCAGACCCAAAAACCCCTTCCTTCTTGTGGACGATCCCTTTGGTGGCCTTGACGAGAAATCTTCGTATTCATCATCATGAAGAAGCTCTTCCCTGAGAGTAGTGGTGGTCCTCTGCATCTGGTTGTTGTAGTCATCCTTGAAGGGCAACAGCCTGCCTTTAAAGAAAAGCTCGTCGGCGCTCATCATTGAGTAGTTTGTGACAGAAAATTCAAAGTCTGAGGATGTTGGAGCGTCTCTGGAAATTCTTTCTTGCTTAATAGCTTGCTGAGCATCCACAAAATCGTTTGAGAAGGAGATTCTGGGGCTCACTGGAGTGCAGCGATGACCGTTGTGCTCTGAGTTGTTATACATGACTAAACATGCCATGGGAATTCAACACAACATATGGAAATTAAAAGAAAACAGAAAAAGAAAGAAACCAATAAATTCTATCCGGGACCCCCTCCCACTCTCGGCGGATGTTATTATTTATATCAAAGAAGGGATCCCGGAGCCTCGTAGGCTTTTTTTTTTTTTTTAACCTCTAGAATAAATATCAATTTCGAGGGGGCATGATATGCCATGACATGATGTTTTGTCATTACTTGTTAATTTGGCATTCAGCGATGACCAATCTTCAAAATATACTGTCTTTCAGTTACTCCGTTCTCCTTGGATGTAAGTGAGTGAACCCACGAGGCTGCTAAGCAAGTACTTTACGTTTTTAATTCTTTTTCTTTTACCTGGAGGGTAGCAATTGCAAAGCTCCCCTTTTTGGGCCAATCCATTGTTTTCCATGTTTGTTAAATTGTAAATAAAGTTTTGGGAAGATTCTAAGAACTATATCATCTCAAAATCCTATGCACAATAACATGCAGTATCCAAGTTTGGTTTTTAATATTTGTGAACAACGCAGATAATCTATCTTCTTTGGTTTTATGGGAGAGTTGGTGGTGGTTAATGCATAAACCAAGGAAATTTCCTAATTCCAAGTTTATCCTCTTCATTCCAGTACATGACAGTTAGGTGGAAAATTAGTCAAGTTTACCATTTGAGGTACAGAAAGCAACAGCGGTGACACTTAAAGCGATGGGGTGTTGGGTTTGTGACAAAAGAGTTAAATGCTACAGATGAGATTGAGCTTAGTTTGAACGTTAAAGAAGGCTCAAACCACAGTGACAGAGAGGCACAGTGGCAGAGTTACAGAGAGGGATGGCGTGCCTGCATATAGGCTAAGTTAAATTGACCAATCTTTTGACTCCAAAGTGAACTAGGCAGGGGAATGAGCTGGCGATACTGACGGATCGAAGTGACCCGTGACCCATTTCATAAAGAACTTTTAACATATTGCCCACAATAAGAAATTTCAAGACAAAAGGACTTTCAGTTGACAGAAACTCCAATACAGGGCACCTAAACTCTTAATTTTCTCAGTGAAGTGTAATAGAGATGAGTCGAGAAGGTAGATCAATAAATTTGCTAGTTGGAGCTATTAATGGGGTTTAAGTAAAGTTCAAGACTTCCATGTTGTCTATATCGAAAATGGAGAGCTCACATTTACTGTCCATAATGAAGCATTTGAATCTGTTTCCTAGTTTCTTATTCCTTGTTCCTTGCTCCAAGCCACTCGTGCACTTGTGCCTCAATATTGTGTACTTGAAGGAATCACGTGGCCTCTCGCAGATTCCTTCACATCCTTCTCTTACAGCTTTGGTTTTCACCAACCAACAAATGTTTGTATCATCCACGTAAATTTTCCTGGGAGGCACTAAATTGGTTTTGTACCCAACTGTCTTGCCAAACATTGGCAATTAGGCAGAAAACAAAACACAAAACTATAATCCTGCATTGCTATTTTACAAAAGTTATTATTTACAAAGGCACTGTGATTTATTTAACTCGTCAGTGAATCTATTGGTGGCTGGCATCTTGATTTGGGGATGGAGGAGAGAGAGACAAAGAGGGTCATAGTGTTGGAGCAGAGTTTAGAAGTGGAGGTACTTCCTAATAACATGCAGGGAAGGACTGGACGGTGACAGGGTACTTCACAAAAATTTTTTTACTTGCAGCCAAAGGGCATAGTTGTCAATCACGTGGTGAACGTCTTTCAAGTGGCCAGACTAATGGGGTTATGACACGTGGATGATTCCCACAAATGAAAGCCTTTGAACATGGACCAGTCAAACATAGTCAGTAAATTCTTGGAGAGAGTTTATTGGGATTGGACTGAACAGCTGCATCCCGGTTTTGGTCTCCCATCTTGTTTGCATCAACTTGGATTTTATTGGCTGTGATACTACTAATTTAAGCTAAGTTGATTTCCATATTGCCTCTGTATTTAATATGCTAGCTCTTTTGCCAATGTCAGATCAAAACAAAGTACAAACTAGTTGATTCTCTAGTTTGGCTGCTGCTGCAAGAGTTCATCGAGACTAATTTGAGGAAAGATGAGAGTTCAACAGGGTGTCTACTGCTTCCCCTTCTAAATTACATCCTCCAGAAATGCAAAACCGTTGATATTAAGTAAATGCAAATTGGACTCGTAATTGTAATATACTGTTCTATTTACATCATAGAAGTTCGTTACTGTTCAGAAAATTTTACCTCTTGTATTAAACAATTGTCAGATCAGCTGATCCTTCTCCGGCCGACACATTGAAAAAAAAAAAGAATTATTTGATTGAGAAACATTAGGTCCCATATTATTTAATCGGGAAGGGAAGAAAAGAGACTTTTGAAGAAAGGAAAAGGACAAAAATGTGTAAAGAATCTCAAAGCCCCTGTAACAAAAGTCATCCTAATGAATTAGTATATTATGTAGTTACTGTATCGGAGAAGAAAATATGAATATCTAAATATTGTAGGCGTGGAAGATTCAGTTAGCGGGGAACAAGAAAGCATTAACTACAATTACGAATACATAGAATCTGCGTGCGGGCTCCTCTTATTGTTTCCGTATGGATAGAATAAAGCGCCATAACAAGCGATGCCTTTAATTCAGATTCCAAAACTCACTCGACCCCGTAACCCCCACTCCCAGCCCTTCATGCTTGTTAATTAGCTAGTTGCATCCTCTATTGAAGCCAAACCCAAATCTGCACCTCACCTATTTCCCATTTCTATATCCAAGCTCTGCCCCACCCCAAAATTATTATGAATCTAATGGTGAATGCAGGACAATTGGCTTGAGCTTTCTTTCTAATCAATATCAAGTTTTAACCTCAGTTATCGTTTCATGGTTGGTTCTTTTATTGTTTGGAATTGCTGTAATTTTTTTTTTAAATTTTGAAACTGTTTATTTTCAAGAGGACTTTTCTTCGAAATACTGAAAACAATGAATAGTTTGTATTTGGCAAAATTTGTTTAATAAATATTTTTGTTAATATTATTGTAATTGGCAAATCCTTTTAAAGAAAGTGTTGTGTTGTTAAATTATTAAGAACGGTATGTTTAGATTTAATTTGCCATTAATATTATTATTTGAATGGATGAATAATTTTAATGTTCATTATCTTTATTAATTTTCATTAGGCTTTTAATTTTTAATCTAATTAAAATATAGAAAATAAAATCAAAATAAATATAAAATATTTTAATCAAATAAATACATATATTATATAAACTTAAAATAAATATATCAAAATATATCATCCACTAAATATTGAAAATTACCCCCCCCCCAAATAAGGAGAGAGAAAAATGTGTATTTAAGAAGTTAGATAAAAATAGTCAAGGGTAATATAGTAATAAATAATTTTAAGGGAGAATCTTTTGGTTTTCAAAAGATTAATTTTTTCATTTCTACTTCAAAAAAAAAATTATAATTTTTTAATTTTTTCCTCACGGCAAAAGTATTGCTTCTACTACCATTTACCATTTAGATCAACTTATTTTTGTAAGAAATTAAGCTAAACACTATAAAATCACAAAGCAAAAGAAAAAAACCAATAAAAAAAAGAAGAAGAAGCGGCTTCTCTCTGTAAAGAGGGTTGGCCAAACATCTATAAAACTACTTCTTCATGATCATGGTCTTTTCTTAGCTATACTCTACTTTAGTTTCTGTGAGGAGAAGATCATGTGTTCAACCCAGAAAACAAGTTGGACAATGATAAACTAATTAACTAGACAAGATCAAACTCTAATTTCTTAAAAGTCAATAAAAATCTAGCACTATATCTTCCAAGTCAATATAATCTTAGCAACTTTCATGCATTTATTCTTGAGACAAGTGAAACTTATTGTTGTAAGATAACATTTTTCTTTTTTTGGGCCATGGTTTGTCTTGTGTGCCATGATAATGTTTAAATAACAAGTCTTGCCTCTCTTAATCCAAAGTACGGAATAGTTATCTCAAAAAACCCTTCAAAACAATAGAATAGGAAATGGGAAAAATCAATTATTCAATTTGAATTAGAACACAACACTTTTTTTTATTCAATTTCTCCATATTTAAAGATAAATGCACATTATGCAATTTTAAAAAAAAAAATATTGAAAAGTATAAGATTAAGTAGTCTTCAATATTAGAAGTTGGAGAAAGAAAGCTCTTTAATTTTTTTTTTCTTCCTCCAATTGAATTATTTTTGTTTTATTAAGATAGAAACATTTCCTCTCTTTTTTTTTTTTTTTGGCCATTAGCTAGGAACATCTCCTTACATGTAACTAAAAGATCGACCTAGCAACCACCAACCAGACAACAAAAATTAGAGCTGAAGACACAAATTCAGGAACACTTAGACAACAAGATTACGCTCCTGTATGTAGACCCACAGGCGGCTTCAGTATAATAATATCAGTTAGGCCAGTCTTTTGCCGCTAGTCATCATCCTCGTAAACTCATCAAAGTCTATAAAACCATCCCCATCTCCATCCACCACCTTCACCATTTGTTTGCAAGCACTTAGGCTGCTTCCCTCTCCTAGTCTTTTCAGAACTTGACACAATTCCTCTGCACTGATCTTCCCATCACCGTCTAAATCGAATACTTGGAAGGCACTTTTTAACTCACTCTCTTTTACTTTGCCTCCTCCGTTGAACATTTCCATGAACTCCTTAAAGTCAATGAAACCATCTCCGTCAGAGTCCATCACCTGAAATGACTTCACTGCCTCCGTGTTGGCAATCCCCCTATCCATTGCCCTTAAGGCTGCCTTGTACTCTTCAAGGGATATTTTGCCGTCTTTGTTGGTGTCATATTTAGCGAACACCCATTTTAGTTCCTCTGACTTTGGCTGCATACTCCATTCCGATGAAGTATTCGATGTCTGTCTTGACTTCAAGCTGTTCAAGGGGGGTATGTTTTTGCGTGGAGAGGAGGATTTCCCTGAGATGCCATATTGAAACTTGAGGAAACTCATGTTCGACATCGTCTCTTTGGCCTTCAATTTGATGCAAGGGAAATACGCTAATTTTTTGGCTTGAAGATGGCTGATACTTGGTTCAGACTTCAGAAGACCATATTATATATGAAAGCTTTCGGATTTCCTTTAGGATGATTTTTTAAAAGTGATGGAATCTGATTACGTAGTCGTTCTCATCCTCTGAATTTGAAGTTGAGAATACGCGTTTTATCCATAATTCTTACGCGTTGAGAACGACTTCTTATTCAAGATGCAAGGGATTGATGAAAGTTTAATGCGATAGGCAGAGAAAAAGATGTTAGTTAGTGTCCTTTTTAGCAGGATTCTCGCTCCACCTTCCCCTCTTTTGGCTATCCGTGTATTCACCACCACGCCCACTTACAAAGCGAATACGTACCAATTATATATTACGTCACATGTATCTAAAGCTTGCTACATGCATAATTCCCTTTAATTTTGTCCAATACCAAATGCATTACCGACCTCTTTAGGCTTTTGGAAGGACTGGGAATAAGAATGAAATCGTTTTGGGGTCATTAATTGGCAGGAATGTAGAACATTTACCTAACCAAGCAGCCATATAAATAAAACTTTGCATCACTTTCTTAGAATCGGCCACTTTCGTTTCAAAAAGGCCTTGTTCTTTTTTTTTTTTTTTTATATAAATAATACTTAAGAGGATTACGCAACATCATTCTCTTAAACGAAAAAAAAACATCTTTTTATTTCACTAGTAACAAGTTAACGCTTTTTTTTTTTTTTTTGTTGGCGAGCAATATTTCCTTCAATAATTGTCTTGTTGAAAATGGAATATGTCAACTCAAGTTTAATATTAAATATTATTATTAAACACTTATTGTCAGATTAAAAGTTATAATTGTTAGTTAAATATAATTTTTTTTTATTTAAATACATCTAACGCAAACGCACATTTCAACAATTACTCAGTTCTATACCTATATATTGTTTAGAAGGAAACATACACAATGGGAAAGCTTTCCTAATAACTATAGATGGCCCTTTTTATCAAGCCAGGCCGGGTGCAAATGCACATCAAGACTTTATGCATGACGCTAACTAACTGCAGCCGAGCGCCAGAACCATATGAGGCGCACTCCAGATATACGCAAAATTGTCCGCTAACGAGCAACATAGACTTAAAACATTACAATGACTAGCTTAGCAGCATACCAAAGCAGATATCCATCCCTTCAAACCTTCATTGTTATCTTGGTTGCTTCCATTCATTCTACCCGTCAACTCTCTGGCCCTCTCTGCTTGCGCCTTCCAATCCGTTCTCATCAACACAATCATCATCACAACAGCACAAACCACCTGGGCCGCAAGCAAGCCCATCCAGAGGCCCAGAAAGCCCAAATCCATTGGAAAGCACAGACAAATAGCGATGGGCAATCCCACGCAATAAAAGGACACCAAGTTGACATTAGCACCTAAACTAGGCCTCGCACTGCCCCTTAGCACCCCACATATAGTCGTCTGTGGGCAGTTTCCCAACTCGCAAAGCCCCACAATTGGCAATGTCGCTGCCATCAAGGACAGAATTGCTTCGTCTTCAGTGAAGATACGACCCCAGGTGGTTCTCATAATCACCATGAATATCATAGCAACGAAGCCTGTGAGGATGGCACATAATAGAGCTATTAAAGATGAAGTCTTGGCTTTGCTGGGCCTGTTAGCTCCAAGCTCGTTGCCTACCCTCGTTGAAACCGCTAAGCTCAGAGCAAAAGGGAAATTATAGGAGAGAGCAGTGGCTTGAATGATTATTCCAGTGGTGGCTACTGTGTCGGCCGCATTAGCGAGCAGGCCCGAGAGGATTATGAGTAACTCATACCACCACCATTCCAAACAAACAGAGAGACAATTTGGGATTGCATGACTAAGAATGGTTTCCCATTGGCTGAAACACTGACACGACCAGCCTTGCCAGGATTTAGAACAGGAACCAGAGAGCCAGAGGTAGAACAGAAGGGCAAGAAGGAGGTTTAGGTTGGTTAAGGCACCGGCTAAAGCAACGCCTCGAATTCCAAGGCTGAGAATGTGAACGAAGAAGTAATTGATATGGAAGTGAAGAACGAGAGCTAGAGCTGCACTGAGCATTAGAGGGAGGGTGACATTTTGGGTTCTGAGGTAAATCTTGAGAGGGTTGATGAAGGATTGGAAAAAGAGGTCGGGGAGAGAGGATGCGAGATAGATGGCGGCGATGGATGAGATGGAGGGTTTTTGGCCCCAGAAGAGAAGGATGGGTTCCGAGTTAAGCCACAATATTGAAATGGGTATGCAGGCTAAGATCAGAATGATGATTGTGCGTTGGAGGGTTTGACCCATGAGTGGCCATTGCTGTGCTCCGCAAGCTTGAGAACAGATGCCTTCCACGCCCGCTGCAAGTCCCGAAATCACAGAGTAGCCTGTCATGTTAGCGATTCCAATTGCTAGGCATCCCCCAGCTAATGCGTCTTTCCCAATTTCGCCCAAGAAGTGCATTGATATCGCCGACTTGCCGTAGATGAGAAGGCCAGTGATGATCATAGGGAGGGCTATGAGATACAACTGTTTTGTCTCTTCCACCGCCTGAAAAAATTCAAAAAACACAATTATAAGAGTGAAAAAAAATAAAAACAATGCAGAGAAAAACTAAAAGTACAAATAAGGCTACAAAGTAACCTCTGAAAGAGAGGGTATCGGACTCTGAGAATCTTGATCGACAGCCGATTCATCAGGTGCAACATTTTCTTCCAATTTGGGTTGGTCATCATGGTAAGTTAACAAAGGAGCTGAATCCGAATCCTCATGCATGTCCAGAACTCTATGCATTAAGACTCTGTTTCGAAAGAAATAGAAGGCTTTCAGGGCGATTGGCTTCAGAGAGAACAACATTTGTTCGTTCTCAGTCTATTCAGTGATGGGTTTAATTAGTTACAACTCACACATACATTTATAAGACTCCTCCCCTGAGTTTGTCGGGATGCTCAGTGCCCTGAAGGGAAGATGGTTGTGTTGGGTGTGAGTGTGAGGATTGGATAGAGAACGGAGTTGAGTGTGGGGGATGTGGCCATGCGGGTTGTTCGTCGCTTTGTGGAGGTACTACACAACCGTTGATGGCAGTGGCAGTCCCTCCAAATGCCAAAGCAATGGAAAGCTGTCACCTTCCCGGGGGGGAGGGAAAAAACAAAGCGGGTCTCATTTTGGATCGGGTTTGTCAGGCGGTCGGGTCTTCACTCTTCATGCCTCTCTGGGGGTGTGTTACCGTGCTTGCTGATGATTTGGCCATACACGTGCCTTCTAGGGAAATGATGTGCAGATGCTACCTCCTCCGAAATCTACTTGCTAAACATTATAATCTGATCTGAGCTTTTTCCGGGTTCCCTGGGATTCGTCCTATTCAGGGTACTGTATAAGGTTAAGAGTGTGATTACCCTGCATGTGGTACGCTTTTGCAATAACAAAAGGTACTTTATTTTTTAAGAAAGGAGTTTATTTCATTTTTCTTGAGTAACATATAAGTTTTCAGAAACAATTATAAATTTGCCTTTAGATTCAAAGAAAGAAAAACAGTAACTAATTTCGGTACACAATCATACATATTAAATTTAAGATCTTTGCAACCATTAAATTCATGGTCCGAAAGAGATAATGACTTGGGAAAATTCATGGTCTCGTAATAAAGAATAAAAAGTTTTTTTGCCTGGCATTGTCATTTTATTTTATTTTCTATTAAATAAGAGATATTTCATTTTTAAACATACTGTGACCAATTTATGCGTGTTCCTTTTGTGCATATATTAGACGAGAAACATTGGCTATATGTGAGGCTTAGGTAAGAAACCAATCTCCCGTCCATTGTATCCACGAGGATCACGCAAGGAAAGTTCTCGTAGCACGCAGTTTTCAACAAGTCCAAAGGCCTACTGATTTGCGTTGCATGGATGGGTTGATAGCGTCAGCAAAAGAAAATAGTATTCTAATGGGTAAGTCCTGTGTCGAATTTGATCCCTGCTTATTCGTGACAAGAATGATATTCATCAATAAAAAGTTTGGTTAGCATAATCACGTTGGAAAGAATTTTATGGGATAAATTACAATAACCTCTTCTGAGATTTCAAGAAATATCGATCGATACTGATCTAATTTATAATTTTAGAGGAGTTGATAACGTCGGCAAAACAAAATGTATCCTAATGGTTATGTATCGAATCTGATCACTGCATTATAGAATGATTTTCATCAAACTGACTGTTCAGAAGTTTGGTTAAATTTAACCATTTATATTCAGCCTATTCATGTTGGAAAGGATTTTATTAAGTAAATTACAATAACCTCCTCCATGCAAAGAAATGTCAATTGATACCCCTCTAATTTGGAATTTTACTCTGCACCCGTTACTGTTTCTAACAACTTTTGTAATACCCCCTGACATTGAAACACCGTTAAAACTTCCCTTTAAACCTGAATAAAATGCAGACCCTACATGTATTTTCTATAACCCCAAACTTACTGTTTTCTAATATGCCTTCCGGTTGAAGTTCTCTTCACTTATTTCCTAGAAGCCATCTGAGTTGAAGAAAGAAACATGGATTGCTGTCTCGTAGACAATCATAAATTGCTTAGGAATTTTATCATATCATACTGCCAGGTTTTCTATTTTTCTTTTTCTTTTTTACCTTAAAAAATGCTAGATGAGTAAGAATAATGGAGATATGTAGCAACTTAATTTGATAGCACCCTTATTCTTAGTCACTTGCTCACTAAGTTAGTCTGGAGAAAGTGGTTTAACATATACCCGTAGTTTTCTTGTATTTTTCTAGTACTTCATCAAATTATATGGTTATCACTTATAATGTCGTTGTCCACAACAACTATAGCATATGATTTATAATTCATTCCAAAGTAATTGATTAAAACTTTTTGCTTTTGAAATTGATTGAAATCAATCATGACATGAAGACTTATTTACATGCATATTCAGAACTTTATCACCAACTGCTAAAATTGTAGAATTAGGGTATAGATAACTAATTATGCACCAGCACCATAATTGAAAATCCAACTCCATTTGAAGAAATGGGTGAAGCAACGAAGCCTTGAAGGCAGAAATGGTAAAATCGAAAACATGGGTTTTCTATGTGATGCTTTTTGTAGTGAGATCAGTAGGTATTTCGGTCATTTTATTTAGGCATTAATTGTTTAATAAAAGTTACTACTTACTAATAAGGGAAGGCGGTGTAATATTTAAAATTAAATAAGCACTGACTATATTATTTTAAACCTCAAGAAAGCTTATTGTACTTTATCAAATTTTATTTTATACATTTGATTAAAATTTCACTTGACAACTTACGTATGAGTAACTCAAATAATAAACTTAAGTTTGTTGAGCACTATGCAGCCGGAAAGTCATTTAAACTTTTACAATGCGCTTGCGTTCCACTTTCTTTGTTTAAACTCTCCAACAAATAAACAAAAACTATATTCATTATTCAGTTAGAGAAAGAGGGCTGCATCATCATAGCTTTCAGTTGCTCTCCGACTCCCACATGTTGCCTTTCACAAATTCCAGACCAAAATATGACTCATTACATCTCTTTCTTACTTTTTACGAAAATGACAAAGCACGTTTCTAACAAATTTTCTTTTAGGCTCTGTTTGTTTCGATCTTTTGGAAAAAAATTTTGACCTAAGAAATCCTTTTGTGTTTGTTTTATCAAAAAAGATTTTTTTCCCTTTTCAAAAATGCAAGATTTTTTATATTTTTAAGGAACGCTCGCAGATATGACATGCATGTAGACACCCCCGCCAAATTTGCAGTGTACATTCATACACACACGTATGTATGAGATTGTTAACCTGATTACAAGTGCCGTAGAAGTTAATAATCTCCACCTATGTATTTTGATCCCCAAAAAATATCTACTTTTTCACTAAAAGACAAAATAAATCGATGTTATCAAGTCGTTTCCTTGTAAGAAAAATGCATTGGGAAATGACTTAGAAACCCTTGCATCAATTATGTTTTTACAAGAAAGAAAAAGACTTGAATACCCCATACTTATCACATCTTCTAATGAAAAAATAGGGTTTTTTCTTTATCCAAATCACAAATGTTAACCACACAGATGCGCGTATACACGCACGTTCCACCTTTGCTCGCACTGCGCCACCACCAACCAGGTTGCCACCACTGCCTATCATTTGCCATCTTGTTTTTATAATTTTTTTTTTTCCAAATTTTCCGAACCAAAATATTTTCTTACAAAATAAATGATAGAAAATTTTGCTATAAAAATAATTTTTTTAGGAAACAACTTTGGGCAACCAAGAGATCAAGATATCTACCGTCAAAGGCTATTATGAAACAGTATTAAAAAACTGCACAAGTTAATGATCATATTTTTCATGTATTAGCAACTCACACAGCATCCAAAGAAATAAAAGAGCTTCAGGTCTTCAACCTTTCATAGAAGTGCAAGGAATCATATCCTCAGCTGTCTTCTCGCAAGGCCAAAGACAACACATGCTCACAAAATATCAAGGATCTGCAACATGTTTAACATTTCTACATATAAGGCCAAATGGAAAACAAAAAAAGAGTTTTAAAACTAGAAAACAGCGGATTAAAAATAAAATTTTTTTTTTTAAATCTCTTATAGTTTTCACTTTTCAGGTTTCTCTAATTTAACAATTAAGGTGCCCAACTTACTCGATCTGAAAAGAATTTGGTAGAGGTTTACTCGCATGTACGAATGCCATCTTATCTTGATAAATTCAAATTCATCAGCTAAGACTTAGTAAGCAGACGTACCTGCATGGGCATCTCTTGTATGACAATACCGCTGCTTTCTTCAATGCTTTTGAGAGTTACCACTTCACCACCAACGACCATATTGATGACAACTCCGTCTGCAAATTTGTGAGCAATCTTAGCAACCTACATAAACCCAAACTATCACTTAACAAAAACTAAAGAACTTGGTATTAGAAAGGACCAGTTGCTAAAGAAGTTGCCATGCGCCTCATATATGTTTCCTGTAGGAAGCAGAAAAAATGATAAGAAAAAATAAACGCAGAATCCATTGGAGATTTGGAGTGGCATGTAAAGTTAAAAGACAACGTGAATACTCGTGGACATAATTTTCAATACATACAATCCACATTCTTTAACAATGCTGAGGATGGTATGCAGCAAAAAAAGAAAAAGATGGACAGTTCTTGAGAAAAAGGACCAAACCTTCTTTGCTGGTAGTTCATAATTAATCAAAAGATGACCAGATAATGGAGATTCCCCAGAAGTAAGGAAAGGAAGACATGCATCTGTTACAACTATCATATGAGACCTTTGCTCATCTTTCCCAACGTCATCCTCATTTTCTATTCCAACGTGGTTAACCTGGTTCCACCTTGCAGTCACTTGCTGAAATTTCTCTAAGATATAAGCACGTTCTGCTTCAGCAAGGTCACTATACTGACATGCGCAAGCAAAACAAATGGTGTATGAAACAACAAATTAGCAAATATAATAGCTTGCAGTAACATAAATATCCAAAAATCTAGTATCTGTAAAGACGAACCCTATTCCCAATAGCCAACAAGGCATGCAGAATGATACCTCAAAAAACCTCAAGCAAAATATTGAACATTTGAAAAACACAAGTTCCAGCAAACAAATGAAATTCATAAAACATATATATAATAATCATCTGACATATAGATAAAGAAAGTTAAAAACCAGTAGATTAACATAAAACATAGGACCATGAGGTACAAATGATTAAGTTAAACTTGACTTCTAAACCAACAACTCAGTTTTTATCAAGTGAGAAATGCATTTTACAATAAAGCACTTCTCATTGCAATCACTTGAGGGCTAATCTTATTGCAAAAATGAAACCAGTCCAGTTAGCCCATAAGTATAATGTGTAAACTAGGAAATTGGATACTCTACTGCAGATATAACCAGAAAGAAAGTGACTAGAGTAAGCTGATACCCAAAATGGCATCCAACGTACAATTGAGAAAATCCCAAGGACGCTCGTCTTACACTGTATTATCAAGGGCAACACAACAGCAATAGAAAGGTGCCAAATGTATGTCATGGAAATAAGGGATACTGAAGCTGTGATTACAACTCTAACTATATGAACCACTGTTGTTTTTTCATCAACATAAAGAAAAACTACTATTTGTTGCACCTAGACTGAGAATATTCCAATTACGAACCCAAAAAAAAATGGTCAAACAAAGAAAATTATTACCAAGACTGACAAAGATATAAAGGGGAGGCTGGAAAAGGTGGAGCAGACAGAGTCAAGCTCATCGCGAGTGCTGCAACAGACTACAATAGGCAGGCCTGGACGCCGACCCACCAAACCCAGCAGATCCTTCAATGTTTCCTGAAGAATCGCTCTATTATCTTATATGCAATTTTTTAAATTGAACAATAACCAAAATAATTATATGGTTTTATATATTAAAAATTCGGGGGAAAAATGAAGAGAGGAACCATTTTGAACTGTAGTCTGTCTACTGCAAGATAGAAATGGCGCGACTGACTGAAAGGAAACGAAAAGTTTAGTTTTCAGGATAATTGTAAAAGAAATCTATAATTTCAATAGTCTATCAGTGCAGAAGAAGAACCAGGAGACACAAGAGAAAGCAAAGTCGGAGAATTGATGGAACCTGGAATGGCTATTCTGAAAGGGTGGAAACGGAGCTTCAGTTGGATCTATCGCCATCGTCTTCAACCAGATAATCCGCCAAGGCAACGTGTTCCCAACGCGGGGTGAATGTCCAAAACGACTGTCGCATGGCGTATCACCATTTAGAAGTTGAACGACGATGCATATGCCGTTTTTCTCAAAGTTATACCTTTCCTCCTTATAATTTTATTTAATTTTTAATTTAATCTTTATAATTTAAAATTTTACGAAGTTTATTATTTAATTCCTGTTATCAAAATTATGTTAAATTTTATTAATGTAGATGACTAGATATTATTTTAATATCTAAATATTTATGATTTATATTAATAAAAGAAATATAAATATAAATAATAAGTAAGATTAACTCATATATATATATATATATATGATAAAATATTGAAAAGAAATATAACAATAGAAATTAAATTAAAAATTATTTAAAAATGAGGATTTAATTATAAATTTTTAAATTATAAAAATCAAATTAAAAATTGAATAAAATTATAAGAATGAAAAGTATAATTTTTTTTTTCAAGAGAAGGATTAGAGACCTATTGAAAAGAAATGTAAATTGAATTGTGTTGAAGAACATCATGATCATGACAAAATTTAACTACAAGGTAAGTGATGTCTTCGACTTTTCTCAAACCTTTCTGAAGCTGCCACATACGTACTCTGGATGGAAGTAGTGAGGGGGGCTTCTTATGAAGCTCCCAGAAGTCGGTCTGTGCTTGTTTCAATTAAAGATATGATTGGAATAAATTAATTAAATTACATTTTGTTGCATATCCCGGAGATGTATCATCTATCATCCTTTTGGTTTTATCTACTTTTAATCAAAAGAATCAATAAAGAAAAATAAAAAACATGGTTGAATTGAAAAAATATTTGAGAATTGTTGCCAATCGTGGGAGAACAGAGTACTCATGAAGCCCTGTTGTTTTTGAGAGCGAAGACAATATATATTATTCTCCTTCGGGCCTGTTAATAATGTCTTTCTTTCAGCTTATTTGATCGAAGGAGGTAAAAGTGAAAAAAATGTAAAAGATTAAGTAAATAAGTATAGATAAAATAAAAAATAATTTTTTTATTTTTATTTTAAAAAATAATTTAATAAATAAAATAATAATTGTAATGATATAATAAATATTTAAATACATTTGTTTCACAACAAACGGTATTTTTCCCTCCTTTCCCACTATACATGATAGCTAAAGTTACTTACATAGAGTAATATGCTTTACAGGCGCTTTTTGGAGGAGGACTGATACGCTCAACTACATTTTTTCGCGGCAATAAGTTGACAGAGAATGAGTTCAATATTTAGTGGCAAATTTTTGGATTAGGTTTCTCTTTACTTACTATTTTTGTTGCCAGTGGGTTTCTGAACTTGTGGTCTACCCCTTTTTGTGAATAATTATTTCTATTAAGGTGTCAATGAAAGAATTTTGAGAGGAATCTTCAGAAGTCTATTCCTTTATATATTGTTTAATGAGATTAACAAGTTCCAAAAATAATTATGGTCCATAGTTTCTGGCTTAAGCATAGACATGTTTGTCAATTCTTTTTGTCAATTCTTTTACTTTGATATTGGAATGTCTCTGGTGTAACACTGACTCCTCTGTAAATTTGACAGTAAGCCTTTATCTCATAAGCAGGTTGGGTGCAACCTTGACCAAGCTAAGAGCTTGTTGGAAGCTTTGATCAAGGTGTGACTTTCAAGTTGTCTCGATAGATTTCACCCTATTGATTTACTTTAGGCTTCATATTCGTTGTTTGATATACAATCATAAACAGAAGGAAGAGAAAAAAAAAAAGCTATGGAGAGTGAAGTTACTCTACAGAGGATGCAAATGAAGTATGCGGTATGTGAATGGCTTTGCTGTCATGTTCTTTTCTGCCATTTTCAGTTATAGAAGTAGTATTTTCTAATGGAATGATGGCATAGTTTGTACTTTGTACGTGGTGGTTGCGAAACATTACCACTCAGACGCATGGATACAATGAAGCCCAAGAAGGTTTATACCAGCTTTTCCATTGAGCAAAAATAGATTAGAAACCTATAGTATAATTTGTAGACCCATAAAAGAAAATCATTAAAAATTAAAGTCTTTTATTTATTTCTAGTGTTTAAATAGTTATTTTGCAGAAAAATTTTACATCCGATTTTCTTTTAAAAGAAATGACGATATCAATCTTACAAATTCTTACATCCAATTATGTGATTTAGTGATAAATGAAAATGATTTTACCACTAATATTAACGGCCTGTTCAGTAGTGGGAATTAAGGAGGGAAAATAGAAAGTGTGAAAAAATTTTAATTCTATCCCTATAATTATTATTTAATATTCTCTAACAATAACTATTCAATCATTAAAAGTAAAATTATTATGAATATTTCTTATATACAAAATTATCTTTTTCTTTTTTCTTTTCTTTTTTATTTTTAACTTTCTTTTGACCAAACGAGTCCTACTACTTGAATAAGACATTTTTAGCCAATTTCTAGGTAAAAATTCCAAACAAACTTCTTTTTGAAAAAATGGGTTCTTTCAAATCATTTGTTGACTTGTCACATGTTGGTAGCCTATGGACTGCAGTCCACGAAGTATGAAGCACAGATATAACTAAGTTGTTTTAAATAAATCTTTTATTATTTTTTCATTCTAGTTGAATTATATGAATGAATGTTTATTTCCTTTAATTTGTTATTTATATTATTTTATTTTTAGACACAAAATAGTTAAAATAACAAAAACTCTAAACCTGCAACTTAGTCATTAAACTCTTGTAAAAAGGATAATGATTTTTTTGCCAATGTAAAAAAAAAATTTAAATTAGACACACTTTAATTATATTTGAATTTGACTCTTTAAACTTATTATAATTGTAATAGAATATTTGGAATTTTAATACCAAATTGTAAAATGAATCTATCTAAATTTTAGTTGTATATGTTTATAAAACTATTAATATAAGTAGAGAACAAATTTAGAATTGAGGGATAAAAAACAAAAAACCACCATTAAACTTTCAAAGTATTTGGCCCAAATTACACCATTCATGATAGGTGGTTAGATAATAGTTTCACGAACCATTACTAAAACTTTTGGTAACAATTTGAACCATGATCCAAAAAAAAATCACAACTAAAATTATTTTTTCTTTCGATAGTGTTAAGGGACGGTTTGGAAGCATTGTAGGGTGGCCTAAGATGATTTGAACATCTTTTTAATTATTTAGTAAACGTTTGAAAGTCAAAGGGGTGTGGGGTTAAAGTAGTTTGAAAATCATCCTAACTAATCTTATAACCACATATAAATCCTTTAGTAGCGGTTTAAAATGAGGCTAAGACATAAAAAATCTACCAAAATGATTTTTTTTAAGGGTTAAGAGAATCGTTTAGAAACATTGTAAGGTGGCATAAGATTATTTGAAATCCTAATTATTTAGTAAATGTTTGGTAAAGAGTTAGAATAGTTTGACAATCATCTTAACCCATCCCATATCTTCATTTCCAAAAAGTATATTTAGGTTCTTTATAATTTATAATTTTTATTTGTATTCCTTTACACGTATCTATTATTTTAAAATGTTTAACACCATAAAGATAATATTAAAAATTTCATCATTCAAACCCACCCTACTTAAAAACTATCAAAATAGGCTAACTCAATTTACATGGGTTAGTTTATTATGAATTACACCTATTTAACATATCTATTTAAATGAATCAAAAACTTCAACCCAACCCACTAAATAACTAAAAAAAATTAAAGAAACAACTAACATTTATTGCAATAATAAGTATCATCCAAAATATAAGCAACTACCTTAAAACAATTAAATTCAAACTTTAAATACACAAACAACTCCCTCAAGGTTTAACAACGCAACAATAACGATTATTTTGCTAGTTTAAATCTTATGAAAGAACCAAAACAAAGTAAAGAAAGTTAAAAATTATTCAAATTTTTATTAAAAGCCATTTGAATCTTGTCTTTAAAGAAGTAGTATTTCTAACAAGAGTTGAAATATTGTATCAATCCTTAAAATTATTAATATTAATTAAAAAAAAGAGAGGCCAATTTGTATGGCTTAGCCCACTTAATCCATGGTTGAGCTAATATAATCACAAAATTATAGTAGGTTAAATAGATTGGTCTAATGTATTTAACCCATTTTTGAGAGCTTTAGTCCCATCCATTAATGTTCCTATGACATTCAATCAATAGAGAATGAAACATCATTTCTTTTTCATTAAACTTCTAATCAATAAAGTTGATTGTCTTTTCACCCTACCCCACCCACTCAATGACCATTCCACGTTGTTCTCTTTAAAACTTTCAATTAAATCCTAAGGATATCTTGGTGTTTATGAAGAAATAGAATATAACAATAAATAATGGAATAGAATGAAAGGCAAAAAATAGAATAATAAGTCATATCATTTAGGAGTAAAAAAAAAGAGAATGAGTCATTAATGGGATAGAATAGTATATAAATTATTTTTCTATTATTATCTTTATAACTATAATATGATCCTAACAAGATAATAGAAAATAACTATAATTGTACCACCCATTCATTCAATTCCTTCTCAAACCCTCTAATTTAGAGTGACAAAAGAATTTGAATTTTGAATGGTAAGGAGGAATTTTGGAATCCTTCCTTTACCTTAAAAAAAACCTTTAATAATAGTTTAGCACATATTGACCATTCCATTTTTAACTATCTATCCAAACACTCTCTAACTAAGTCTTATAAGAAAATAAATAGGATAGAGTATAATCTTTAAGTTTTGTTGATTTTTTGTGTCATTTATTCAAGGGCTTACAAGATTAAAATGCTATTATGCTCTTATACTAGTCATGTGCGTAGTATAAGTCATGACAATCGCACAAAAAAGGTGTTGCCACTAAACAAGAACTCACCATTTGACAAATGTAATGCTAGTGAACTTGGCATGGGAAAGAGCAATAGATCAACATTTTAAAATATGAATTGGTAAGAGAATTATTTGACAATTTATTAGTCTAATTGCAATCAAATTAGTTCTATAATATATATATATATATGTCATATGAAAAATATATAAAATAAAACTATAATTTTATATTATATTAACAAAAACTCCTAACCAAAAATCAATAAAAAAGGTAAAGAACCAAAAAAACAAAATATCAATATGAATCCTTTATTCATAATAATGATTAGCAGAAATTTACACAAGTTAGATTTCATTATTATCTTTTTTTATTTTTTGATTTTAACGATGTATAATATAAAATGAAAACAATCTTCTAACTATCATCTTAAAAAAATAACAATTAAGATTAAAAAAATAATGAAATTTTAATCATCTAGATTTGTTTTGTAGCTGTGTAATATTCTCAGCTCATCACTGCTCAAATCTAGATAGCTAAAGGCCATGTAGCATCCTTTACTCATTATAGTGATGAGCGAGGGATGCAAATTGAATAAAGTATAGGTAAAACACACACACACACACACACACACACACACACATACACACAATGTTTTACCTAGATTAGCAATTGCTTTTTGAAAACACCACTACAAGGACTCTATTCCTTATGGTTTCATTTTTCAAAAAAAATTTTAGCTTGTAGAATGAAGTGATTTGACCCAATTTGGTGGTTCTGCACTGACTGTAAATGGAGTCCACTCTTGTTCCTTTTCCTCCTCTTCTATTACATAAGCAAAAAAATCATGGGGCAATTTGAACCAGTGGGGTTCTATGGACATCTAATATGAAAATATCAATCACAAGCATCCTCATAGAAAAATTATTGTTAGCTTTGACTGCATTTAATTTTGTGTCTTATATCTCAAACAAGTGGCCACCACCTTAATGATGGCCTATGGTGGAGATAAACTCGTCCACCTTGAAGTTGGGTTCCTCACTAATTTCACATCAAAGAGAAATCAATTTATTGAGACAAGGATGCCTCAAAATTGAAGTTGGTTGGAAAGACTAGAGTCTTTGGTTAAATATCTCGTGTATCCATTAGTAGAATGATTCTCTACCCTACAATGTCCCACTCCCACATATGCTTCATCAAGGTGGCATTATTTTGGTCCCTACCTTTCCTTAAACCCACTCCTCCTCTCTTTCTGCAACTTAGCAAGACTTCAAGAAATAGAATTAAAATATATATTTATAAAATGAATAAATCTATTTAATATTAAGTTGTATCACAAAGACCCAAACCACAAGGTACTAACTTGCACAATAATACAATTTGATGAAAAACCAAATTAAAAAAAAATTGTTATTGTTATTGTTATTTACAAGCACAACACAATCACATTTGTCTCTAACATTTTGCAACTTTTGTTTGGTCCCTTGTTCTAAGCTTTAATTATAGACATAATTTTACTTGTGTTATAGGAAGGTCGCTTGGAAATGACTAGTAACCATAACTAGTTCTCTTCATTATCCTAATGAACTCCTTTGCATTAATCTCTCCATCACCTACACATTTTAAACCCAAAATATATCATGTCACAAACATACGAAGAGATGATAAAAACCAATGGAAAAAACATATGCAATAGGTTTACTAGCCTCTCTATATGATAGACTCTTTAAAATGATATAATGTTTAGAAGTCTTTTTATATTGAAGCCATCATCAAATTGTAATTTTTTTTTTCATTTTTTGCTAAAATTATACTGGAAATGATTAAACATATGCAATGTGACATGACTAAACAATTATTAGAATTAAGTGCTAAGATATCATAAGAGTAATAATGAAAATCTTCTCATCATATAACTCAATCATGGTATAGATAATTAAGTGATCCTTTTTTGCTATTTATTCTATTGTAATTATTATCAATACAATAGGCTAATAGTCATTTTTCCATCAATCCACACATACACTTTAGTGTATTTGACTGACCTCTTATAATCAGGAAGATACAAGAACAAAATAAATGCTATAAGGTAGAGAAGTGAATTCTTATTTCCCGCTTTCCTCCATTCTAATTTTGTTTTTCATTTCCCATATAGGGCTTTAAACCAATGATTGATGATATCATCCTAAACTATTATCCTTAAAGAATGAAAGGAAGCCCACAAAAAGATATAATCCCAATAAACATCAAGAATACAAAGGCAAGGATGAAATCTATTATGATATGACTACAGTTATTGATATCCTTGATGATATGATTAATATTTTTGTTGTCATTTGCCCCTAGAGCGCTTCCTAAACATTGTGCTTAAAAGTCAGTAATGGTAAAGCAACTCCAAGCATATATATATATATATATATATGATACAAATGTGAAAAAATTACATCATACATGTACTTTCAATGCAGAAAACAACTCATGAAAAAAGTTTAAATTAATGGGGATATGCTTTTCAAATTCACAAAAGGCAAACATACTTGCATTGTCTAGCATAAGAGTACTAAAATAACACATATTCACGATAAATATTCCAGAAAATAATTAATTTAGAACAATATAAAGGTATTTGTTAATAAGACCCATTTAATAGCAGATAGCAAATAAAGAGCAATGAGATGAAATGTAAATGTTTCCAGTAAATCTAAGCAAACTGCATTGAGTAAATACTACATAACATATATATTATATCTCAGTCTTCTCCACCAATGAAAACAAATGTGTGATTGGATCTATAATATTTAAACTTCTAGCCAGGTTATGATATGGATAACTTACGATCTTGGTTTGCTTCATCAATCATGTCCTAAATCTCTCTAATAGTAAAACTTTCACCTAGCTCTTTTGCAATATGCTTAATGTCTGCTACAAATATCTTTTCCTGCATTGAACACTAAATAAGGTTAAAAAAAAGTGTACAGATCATATGTACACAAAGAAGAACTTCACATTTCCATCTTGATCAATAATCTAGAAAGCTTTCATAATCTAATATCTAGTCTTTCTAAAATTAAATTGAAACTGATGAGTTATAAAAAGAAGACCCTAAAATCAAAGAAATAGAGGCTAAATAAAATTATAATAATAATCTAGACATTTAGAAATGAGGATACAAAATTAATTATACTCTAAAACCATAGCCTGGATGGCTAAATAAAATTATCCAAAAATACAATAACATTTTAATAATTTTAGATAACTTTTTAGAAATCCACAAAAGGGAGTTTTAAATGATAAAATTAAGTTTCTTAGGGTTCTCAAAGGCTGCAAAAATTATAGGAACCCTTAAAATGGTTAAAACTCCTTTGATGTACGATTTAGATTGTCGATTGACTTAAATTTTAATTGGATGATTCAATAAAATTTTAAATTTAATTTGGATGAAACTAAAGGTATTTTATGAATTAAAGGACCCAAATTTTCTTATGAAAAAAATGGTTCTAAAAAAGGAGCTAAATGAGAGAAAATAGGAAAAATGAAGTGAAATGGCAAAATGGAAATTATAAAAAATGTTATAACCCATCTCCCTCCTTCTTAAAACAGGCCAACACGTTTCCCACCATTGAAAACATAATTCCTTGCCTTAAACCAAAGCTCCAAGTCGCACCAAATGAAGAAGAAAGTGGGAGGAAAACAAATCAAGAAAAGGTATGTATTTTGACACTTTTTCATACTTCTTCCTTCACTAAGTTGATTCTCCTCTTCAAGCCTTCTTTCCTCATGGTTTTAGTTTTCTAAGAGGAGACTTTTCGAGATTGGACTTGTGGAAGAAGGAGAGGATTTGAGGAAACCAACCTTTGCACTAAATTCTCCTCTTGAAAATATTTAACATGATGCATGGAATAAGATGCAAAGTTGGCTTCTCCTTGCCTTCTCTCTTCCTCTCATATTCGGCCACCTTAGGACCCATAAAGAAAAAGAATGTTTTGGATGGTAACAAGGTGGAACCAAAGGTTTTAATGTGTAAGGAATTGAATTATGCAATTAGATTCAAGAAATGAACATTAGGAAACAAAGTAGAAAAGTTAGGATTTTAATTGCACCTTGAGAGTTTTGGAACTTTATGAGGATAACCCAAGCCATATTTAATCATGTTTAGAATTTAAAGAAACCAAGGAATATGGGTATGTATTAATTTCCCAAAGAAAACAAACAAAATTCTATATAGCTCTTTATATGTGTATGGTTCGGGCAAAGAGATAATGGATAGCTAGGGAGTATTTCTTTGAGTTTTAATGAATTTAAAGACTTAGCCATAATGAATAAAGAATTATGGAAGCATTTGATTGCATTTATAAGCCTTAGAATAGAAGTTGAAATTTTAAGGGTCTAAATAAGGCTAATGAAGCAAGTTAGCTCAAAACCATTCAAACCAAATATGTAATTATTCAAATGAGTCTCTTAAGAGTTATAAGACTTATAAAAAGTAAGAGTTTGGGTTTAGAAAAACAAGAACCTATGGTTGCTTCATAATGGACCTAAACTAGTTTTAATTGGCACCTTAAGTTTTAATGAAATTAAGTGAGCATCTTGAAACAAAAAATAAGTTTTATGGGATTAATATGCCTTGTAATTATCATATGTAGGTCAAGGCAACTCAAACTCACTCATTTGTAGGTGTCAAACAAAGAAAATACAAACAATGGAAGCTAACAAGTGAGTTAGTGGTACATCTAAGTCCTTAGAATCACAAGATAGTTTTATCTCCCTTTCTTGCATATAGTTGAGTACTTGAATGAGTTGAAATACTTGCGTGTATTGTTGCTTGATATTTTCATAAGGAATGTTTCATTATGTTTTCCATATGAACTATATAAGCATTATATGTATATGAAAGGCAATGAGATAGCTCCTAGTTCTCCTAAGGTATGGAATTAAGTGTAGTAGCTCTTCCTTTGCTCTGGGTTAGGAATAGTTAAGCCTAGTAAGGTTTATGATGATACCATGGCTTATGTATGAATGGGTGTTTATGTTTTATGATACATTTAATTTATATGAAGTATAAACATAGCATTCTTACACCGTATACATGGCATACACTCATGGTATTCTTGTATGTATTAAGTTGGTTGAAATTAGTTATTAAGATTCTCTCAAATCTCACCCCCCATGCTCCCACTAACCATTTCAAGTTTTTCAAGTCAAAGTCAAGACCAAGAGAGGCCATAGATAATAGGAAATTATGTATTTAAATCTCATTTTGTACTAAACTTTAATATGTGTATGGATATGATGCCTTATATGTATATTGACAAACCTATGATGTATATGATAGTTTTGTTTCATGTTTTATGATGGAATTTTGTATAAAAGTATAAGAATGGCAATATATGACTATTGTGGCAAGGTATGTGTATTATAGTAGAGTTTGATGTATGAAATGATATGATGAATGTATGTACTCTTAGGTATTCCAGGGTGAAATCTTGATTCAACTATTGTGGAATGATATAAGATGGTTAGAAAAGCCATTTAGGATGGAAGAGATGAGCTCAAAGTAGAAAAGGACTAATTGGATCCCAAATGGTCTAAGTTGTTATTAATATTAGTCATAAACAACTCCTATGTCAAAAGTGGCCTAAATGATCTAGGTTGAGTCTAAAATTGGACATACATTTAGATCCCTTCTAAAACTTGTTGTCAAGTTAAGAACCAAAATTTTGGAGTTATACAAAATATTTTACAAATTTTTAAAGTTGGGCAGAAAATTCATTTAGGTCATAGTACTGTTCACACAGAACAGATTCAGTGTCTTAAATTTTTTATGAGCTAAATGAAGTCTTTATAGGCATATAGCTAACATTATAAGCTTTCTAAAGCCACCAAGTTTGCATAAAAATGAGTTGTATAGAGGGAGTTATAAATTTTTGAAAGCTCAAGTACTGTAGTAGCCACTGATATGCCATGTCTTTTGTGGATCCAATGAGCTCATATGCTCTTAAAATTTTTATAGAAATTAGGTCTCATCTTAAGCTTTCTATGGCCATTAAGAGCACCGAATTTGGAATTATGTAGCCTAAGATATTAATTTCAAAGTTCATGTTTACTATATGCCTCCATTTCTGACTTGTGTTACTGTTCTGTTACATTTGACTAGGCAAATGAACTTAATTTCTCTTAAATTCTTTACAGCATGTAGTTCATATCCTAAACTTTCTATAGAATCTAATTTGTATGATTTGAGATCGTATAATTGAAGTTATACATTTTTAAAATTAGTATAGATTTTAGTTTTATGCTGTCATTTTGGGTTCCATGATGTTTAAGGGTGTTCCATGAGTTAAGTACCATAAATTGAGTATGAACAATTTTTTTATGATAAAAAGGAGTTAAGAAAATGAAAGAATCAAATTTGGATCCTTAAAGTTTAAAATGACTCGTAAACAACATGATTTTGGTGTTAAAAAGCTTATATATGAATGTGAACTTTGGTATCATCTTTATATATGGTATAAATGACTTAGCAAAAGCTAGGTATGACATATGAGCTATTTCCTAATGTCTCTTTCTCCAATTTTGGCTGTCATCATGTGCCTCAAATTCATCATATTCAATTGCTCCATTGCCATCCTTGTCCACATCTACTATTAGTTGATTAATTTACTGGAATGACATAATGGATCATCTATTAGAGATACAAACAAAATTCTAACAAAAAGAACAACATCCGAAAATACTAAGACAAAGATATACTTAAACCATTAACATAGTGAAATTAGACTTCATTGTATTCATAAGTAACAAATTTGGGAGACCATAGCTCTGATTAAATAGAACTGCAGCCAAAGCCAAATGCATCAAAGGTGCTAGGGTGGATTAGGCATAGGAATGATAGAGAACAAGATAGATGTCTCTTTTCCTCATCACAAAGGCCAGAAACTCATTCCCTTGACTACAACCTAAAATGAGCAAATCATTGGATACTCCATCCAATTGTAAAAACAAATACATATAAACATAGAGTTAAATGAATGTACTGGATTATAGATTGTACCTCTTCTGTCATCTCAAATCCAAGGGCCTTGTCAAGATAAGATGCCTATTATAGACATTACATAGCCGCTTGAGATGGCAAAGTTTCAAAGTTTTGAAATACCAATCATACCTTATCGCAACATTCAACTCATAGCATCAGTAGCACTTAAAAATCATCAAAGAAATAGCATAAAAAAATTATTCAAAAGATACTTAGGGATATTTTGATACAAAGTCTATAAAACTTGAGTTATCTATGTCAAATAATTCAAATGTTCCTTAATCTCCTGCTTCTTCTGTTATGTCAATCCATGATGGCGTCCCTTTAGTTTATTAAATCTCCTGGATTCCCCTCTATATAATAAGGCCTGATACAGAATTGCATATAATTAACAAAAATATTATGATTAATGAAAATTAATCCTCTTTCCTTAATCATATATGCCTAGGCCAAAAAGGCATCCTCTTTCACAAGTATTTGAAGACGTCAAGTTTTGGTAACATTCCTATATGATGTTAGAGCTGCCACCATCTTTAAACCTGCAATTCTTTGATTTTCTTCTTTTAGTATTGATGTATAGTCAATTAGTTTACCCAGCATAATAGAGTGTCTTGGGAAGAAAAACAACATTAAACTTGACATTTAATTTGTAATTTTTTTCTTACTACTTTCGTTTCCCTTCTCTCCTTTTTTTTCTAACTTGTTCAACCATCATATCTTGCTTGAGCATTTCCACTTTACAAATGCTTATAGAATTATTAAGAACAACCCATGCACGATTTATTTCCAATTCAATTATCTTCATCGATGAATGAGTTGAAGACACCTAAAGTAGTGAAAAAGGCAAGAAAAAACTCAAAAGGGATCATCTAGCAATTATAGGAACAAATAGTTAAGTATTTTCCAAACAAAACAAGAGGGTAAAAACATCATATTCAGCTCAAGGCATGGATTCAACCAAAATTTCATCAAGCATGATAGAAAGTCATCTAAAGAGAAAAAGTGGTGACTCACCATATACACAAAGAAGGAGATGGAGGGAAACTTATCATCCTTGACTACAAATTTCACCAGTGTCACCTCTGAAGTAAGGGCAAGACCAGAACAAAATGGTAGGACCTCTCATGAAAAATTCGTTGGCCAATAAGTAATATACAATGAACTGGTAGGAATTTTTGAATAATTGGTTTCTGACGATTCAGGAATCCGTTTAACGTCTTGATCTGACCCGACCCGACCTTTGTTGTCCTTTTATTTTAGGAATAAATTACTAACTTTTCCATATATAAATAGTTATTGATATTTACAACTTGATAATAATTTTTTTAAAATTTTTAAATTCATCTAAATAATCCTTCTATTGTTAATTAATTTATTATTTTATTAACCAATTATAGAGAGTTATCCGTACAAGATGAAATTTATAGGAATTTATTGCCATTGATATGTTATATGCTATTAGTAAAATAATAGACTAATGATAAGAGATTATTTATACAAACTTAAAAATTTAAGGAGTTTATTATTAAATTTTAAAAGTGGGATATTATTTATACATGATTCAAAATGTAAAAGATTTTACACAACCTATTTTTTTAAAAAAAAAAACTCCATATTGCTTGCTTTATGACTTTCCCTATTTAAAAGTGCTTTTTAAAAAAATGTCAGAAGTGGAAAAAATAAATTGGCCCAAAAAATCCATCTCTCTATCCAGTTAAATTTCCAAATTTTGCTCTTTCATATATAGAAAGTTAATAGGGAAAGGCAAAGAGGGCAAAGATGAAATGCTAAATTTGGGTTATTAGGTTAAATTCATAACATAAATTTTGAAAACGAAGGGACTATGTTTTAGGAAAACAAATAATGCTCTGCACTTAATACAGACAGAGATTTTTTTTTGGGGGAGGGTGGAATTAAGAAAAAACAAAAACAAAAAGTAACATGTGAGTGAGGGAGATAGCAGGGACCCATAAGACCAAGGTGTTGTCAAAAACAAGAATCAGCTCAAATAGTATTATCCATAATCACTCAAAATTTATGGCCACTGGCAACGAGTTTTGCAATTTGGATTTCCAAAAACCAAAAAGTACGTCGGATTTTTTTTTTTAATTTTATTTGGTGAAAATGGATGGTGGATGGATTAATTTAGAATCAACATCCGAATATGGGCTTGTCAATTTTAACGTGAATGGAGCTGTATGCACCCATGTGATACCATTGTTCTTTCAACATTAAATCTTCATACAATATACAGTTTTTTTTTCATACTGGACTCGATACGATAAGACTAACTGGGTCAAACTGCTGAAATTCGTGGGGGATAGCATTGGCCTCAGATAGCTGGTGTCGATTTAGGATGGGCTGTTCAGCTGAGGAAAAAGAGTGTCGCTACTTCTATAGTTTGCCGTGGTTAATCAGAATCTGTACTTTGTGGTAAAATGCATCTTGTATACACAATGTACGCAAAAAAGAAAAAGAAAGCACTTGATAAAATTAAATTCATACGTACATATGTTCATTAACATGCAAACCTTGAATTTAAAGGTACCACAGTGAATGAGAGATCCCTTTTGACCTCCACCTCTACTGCATTACCAAACTACATAACACACCTACCAACTAATTAACAACCGTACGTACATACATGCCTTTCCATCTACATACGGTATATATGTATTGAAATTGAGAGTAACATAAAAACTAGTTTGAAAATAATGCACAAATTGAGGGTGCGCATCTGGCCTTCACCGCTACACCCACTAAGCTTAGGTGATTTTCTGATCTTATTTGGATTTCTGTAGAAGAGTTTTGACAGCAGAGGTGCTTCAGTTGCAGACCTTGCTGCTCTTCATCATTACAGGAGCACCAAAGTCAACAGTTTTCAACTCCTTAGAGCGAGGGCCACTATATGCCATTTGGTCTTCGCGCCCCCTCTTGGAGTTAGAGTTGAAGGTGGTGCTACTGCTTATTTTCTGCTTCTCTTTCTGTCCTTTCAACCAAACCCCAAAGAGTTTCAAGCTTTCCCCACCTTCTCCCTCCCCTTCACCTACCGCGTTTTCGTCATCATCATCTTCATCTTCCTGTTTGCGGCTGGACCCACAACTTCCTTGCCGCATGATGCGATGAATCTGATCAGGTCCCACCTTTACGTACTCCTTCAGAAAACTTATCAGCTCATCACACTGCTTCTTCGCCTGGGCCAGCTCCCAGCTCAGCATCTCGTTATCCTTCCTCAGTTTCTCGTTCTCGCCCGATAAATTCGCCATTTGAGGAGTCGTCATCTCTACGGTTCCCGGGTTCTTCGAATCAGGAGAGGAAGTCGAGGTTGACCCCATGTCGTCACCACCGGAGTTCGACGCGGTGGGGACCTGCGCCGGCAATTGGGTCACGGTTTTCCGACGTTTGATCTCCGCCAGGAGCTCCTTCTGTCCTCGTTTGAAATGTTCGTTCGCAAATTCCCATTTGTCAGGAACGATCTTCCGGAATCCCTGAAAAACATCCAGTCTATAATGGTCAATAATGGATGGTAATTAAATTTGAAAACTTTCATCACTGTGATATGAAACTTGAGCTGTAAATCCATATGATGCGGCCCTACATGTGCCTACACTAGTTCACTATATTTAGTGGGCAAATAGACGGCACAACTACCACTAGCATCCATTAAAAAACCAGTTTCCCATTTCCCGAAGGCAACGATGCTCCCCCTACCCAAAATTGAAAATGATGGGCTTTGGAGCAACTCCCTCTATTTTCATTCATTTTTTCAGGACGAGATACATAATTTAAAGTTCTCTAAAATTTAAAAATTTATATAAAACATTAAATATAAAATAATATTCTGGCATATTATATTATATTATGATACGAATAAAATTTTCAAGTTTTAATATCTTATAATTACATATATATTATAATCATCACACTATTTACTTTTTTAAAAAAATTTCACAATAAGTAAAAAATATGCCCAAAAAAGCGTCAGGAGAAAATTTTGTAAATATTGTTTTCCCTCAAACGGATATTTAGGCTTTTGTTTGAAAAGATAAAATAATTTTCAATTGATAGGCCACCGATCCTAAAAGGATGCCCTGATAATGCTTGCCATCTAACCCTATATATTTTTTCTCCTCCTTCTTTTTGACTAGCATGTGAAATATTTTCCTCTTTCCGAGACACGGAAGACTGGATGGGCAGGCCCGCTAACCCGGAGGAGAACGGCCCTACTGCTCACAAACTCGTTTCTTAAACGAACATTAAATGCGTTTTGAAGGCACATGTATATCGTTTTTTGTATTGAGACACAATCGATCCTTGACTTGGAAATTTTTTGATTCAAGATCCCCACTTGTTTATATCAGTTCAATCCCTTCTTTGGTAAATCAAGCTACATACATAGCGTTACCCCCTCATTACCGATGATGCTTGTGTTTGTCAAGGCGGTTAATTTATCAATTTTTACTAAAGGGTAGAGATCTCACGCCAGAAAGAAAAATCATTTGAATCTAGGTGAGGAACGTGAAGGTTTTTTAAAGGGAAAAAAAAATTAAGAGTAAATAAGTGAGGAATATGAAAAAACGTGGATGAGAAAATGAAGGGAAGGGAAGGGAAGGGAAGGGAAGGGAAGGGAACATACATAGGTGTTAAGCTGGCGGACAAAGCTTGAGAAGTTGTTGTGCTTGAAGTAGTTGGGAAGCAAATCCTTCGCAAAATCCGCATGCTTCCACACAACAAACGTGCTCCCACTTTCACTCCAGGATATCACGTCGTCGGTGGCCGGATCATCCACCAACTGGTACGTCTTAGTCAGAAACGGGGCCGGCACCGATCTTTGCGACATTTCTTCCGATCTATCTCCACTTCACCTACCTCTAATATCTACTCTGAATTAAGTTGATAATGAAATACAACAAACAAACAAACAAAAAATTTACAAAAAGGAGAAAAATCCTGTATATCTATACTATTATCCCCTCCCTTGGGAAAGCCTGCTTAAGAGGAACAACTAAAGAGAAGGAGAGCGGTCAAGAACTCCCAACCCCAGCAATAAAATCCAGAAAAGAAGAAGCGAGATTGAAGCGGGTGACGATCAGAATCCATGGATCCAAATCAGCAGGTCTTGTTCAGATTGGGTCACAAATACCATAACTTCTCTCTTCCATAGCCGAACCAACCATGAATACTCCTCTTCCGGAATCTTGGGCGGAACCCTTTTTAATATAGAATGCCCAAACCATCCAATAGCGTGTGACGTGGGTTCTAGAAATTTGGAGAAGCACTATAATCTACATACGAACCCCACACAAGTGGCCCCCACCGTCCCCCACCTTCAGTTTAATTTTCAAAAGCTAAGGGATAGAGATAGAGAGAACGCAAGACTATTTCCACGAATATCACACGCTTTCCTCGACGAACCTTCTATTACATTTCTACCTGGAAACAGATTTTTTTTTCTTTTTTTTCTTATGAGGTTGCGTTTTTATATTATTTTTTATGCGTGGACGCGTGGGCTTGGCGTTTTTCTAAGAGAGAGAAAGAGAGAAGAAGAGTAAGAAGCCTAGGGAAGCGGGTAAGGTGGGTTTTCTTCGATCCCACCTAACCCTTCCAATTTCTCAATTGCTTCTGTTCATCGCCACCGCTTGCTACTATTTTTTATTATTATTTGTCTATGCGTTTCTTCATTTGGTCGCCCCCTCTCTAGTTTGTCCATTTTTATTTTTCTTTACATCTTTCTGGCCCTCACGACCGTCCAACAACCGAAAAGGTGGGCAAATCAAAGCCAAAATAGATCGCCATGTATATCTCTTCTATAATACGTTGTTGCTTAATTTGTATGTCTTATATTTTTTTTTTTATTACAAATGGGCAGGGAAGAGCAGGGGATGAAACCCCCCCTCTGCTGAAGCAGAGGGCAGTGGCACAAGGCCACTGGCTATGTCTTGTATTTTCTTCCAAATATATCACTGGACCATGTTGATAAATATATGTTTAGAGGAAGTGAATAGATATTTATATAAAAATATATATAATTTTAAAGTAGTTTAGTCAATTTAACAAGTCTGATTTATTTTAAAAACTTTAAAATAATTAATCAAAAACTTAAAATTTCCTAGCTATTCTTGTATTACCGAAAAGTGTGTACAATAACATATATATATATATATATATATATATAATGCAACCTATAGCATTTAAATGATGTCAAGTGTTGAATAAACTAGAGACAAGTGTTTGGTATAGATTTTATAGGACTACAAGAATAAAATATATACAAATAACAACACATAATAAGATCAACAATAAAATATACCTACATTACAACAGGCTACTTGATATTTGATTCTATATAGAGAGAGCTTTATGGTAAATAACCATACTCATCATTCATAATTTCTTAATGTCTCCCTTCAAAAGAAACAATGAAGAAACCACTTTGAATTTGTCTTTAAGAAACCAAAACCTTGTGTGTGATAGTGGCTTTGTGAGGCAATCAACAATTTGCGCTAAGACTTCATCACGTACGTAGTGAATATCTATTTCAATGTGTTTGGTTTCAACATGATAAATAAGATTTGTAGCCAAAGCACTAGCATTGATATTATCACACCATATCACAGTGACACATATAAGAAGAAAATTAGTTTCCTTTAACAAGGATTTTATCCAAGTGATTTCTACATGTAGATTAGCTAGTGCTTTATATTCAAATTCAATATTATATCATGCCACAACACTTTACTTCTTAGGTGACCATAACATTAAAGATGCTTGAAAAAAAAATACAATATCCTAAAATTGACTTTTGATCATTTAGACAAGTTGCCTAATTTGCGTCTGAATAACCTATGATATTTAACCGCTCTAAAGGTTTGATATGGATTCCATAGTGAATGGTTCCCTTGAGGTACCTGAAAATTCTCTTTACTGCTTGTTAGTGAACAGATGTTGGGTTACTGAGAAATTAGCTTGGATTGTTCACTACGAAAGATATGTCAACCTTAACCTTTGTCAAATATTGTAGTGCACTTAAGCACTTTGAAAATTTAAAGGATTTTTAAGGTTTTCACTATCATTTGCTTATAATGTCTTGCTTGCAACCTAGAAGTAAGGCATAGAGTAGCATACTCCATGTTAAACTTCTTCAACAAGTTAAGAATATTTTTGGCTTGATGTAAAAACATATTTGCTTTATCTTTGTGGAAATTAAACCTAAGAAAATAATGCAATGAGCCAAGATCTTTAAGTGAAAACATACTACTAAACTTTTGAATGAAGTTTTGCAGCTGTGTTCTATTATTACCAATCACTATCATATCATCAACATAGATTAAAATGAGAAGAATGTGCTTTTATATCTTGAGTATGAATAATGAATTATCTCCTTTAGTATTGTAAAAGTTCTAGTTTATCAAAGTGACCCTTAGCTTGCCAAATTAAGTCTTTAGTGCTTGCTCTAAACCATATAGATCCTTTGAAAGCTTTCAAGCATAGTCAAGATAGCTTGGGTTCAGTTATGTAGACATCTTCGTGGAGACGACCATCAAGAAATGCGTTATTGATATTTGATCATTTAACTTCCCAACCAAGTGTCATAGCCAATGTGAGAACTATCCTGATAGTAGTTACCTTTACCCTTGGACTAAATGTTTCTCTAAAGTGTACCCCTAGATTTTGTCGCAGTCCCTTTGCAACAAGCCATACTATATGTTTTTTGGACTATGACATTAGCATTGTTAATCGCTGAAAATCCATTTACATCCAACTACTTGTTGATCACTAAAGGGTACTAGAGTCTAGATTTTATTTCTTATGAGAGCATCATATTCAACCATCATAGTCTTTTTCCAGTGGGGTATTTAAAGTTCATATAAGACTTTAGTAGGTTTTGTATCAACTATTAACTTTTCTTGAATAACGCCAACAAAAGGATGATTTAGCTTAAAAATTTATTTTTTAACTTATTGTGATCATATGATGTCCTTGTACTTGTTCATCCTAAGTTTGATTTAAACATTGATCTAAGTTTTCTTTTGGCTTTTGATTAGAGTGTTTTATTAGACATGTCCTAATTTATGCCAATTGTTGAGGATGATTCAGATCCATTTAACCTTTGATTCACTGTAATATCAAAATCAACAAGAGACATATAAATACAAGGTTGTAAAACTATTGCAAGAAAAGCTATTGTAAGAGGTTTTTGTGAATTAATTTGATGAACTTAAGTATTATTATGCTGGAAAAGTGAAGGAAAGTATAATAAGATGCACAAATTTTTTGTGTTTAAAAACCTTATCTAAAAGGGAAAATCATTTTCATTGAAAACATGCATCAAAATATTAATTGTTCCAGTTGAAGTAAGGCATTTATATCCTTTGTGCAACCCACTATGACCAAGAAAGACACATTTAGTAGTGTGAAATTATAATTTATGTTGGTTGGATGGTTTCAAGCGAGAATAACAAATACAACCAAATGTTTTAAAAATTTTGTGGTTTGGTTGCTTTTTTAGAATTTGAAAATATGATGAGTTCCCCTTAAAGATAGGTGTAGGACGAATGTTAATAGGGTAAACAAAAGTATAAAAGGCCTCTTACTAATAATGCAATGACATTCTAGTTTAAGTCAATAAAGTTAAGCTTAGCTTTATAACATGCTTGTACTTTCTCTTAACCTTTCCATTTTGAGCTAAGGCATTGGGTAAGGATGTCTAAAATGAATGCTTAATGTTTGAACAAGGTTTGTGAAGCTCTAGAGTTATCCTCCTTAATCATTTTGTAAGACTTTTATTTTTTTCTCAAACTGATTTTCAATTAAGTTTTTAACTGAGTGAAAGCATTTAGTGCTTTAACCTTATTTTTAAGTGGATATATCCAAGTGAAACAAGTAAAATCATTTAAAAAGTGTATATAGTACTTATAACTAAAGGTTGATATTACTGATAAGGGCCTCTATTGGTCTATGTGAACCAAGTTCAATGAATTTTCATCATGAGAAGCATATGAATTAAAAGGAAGAGTGCGAGACTTTCTAAACTAATGAGCTTTACAAAATGAAAAATGTCTATTAGGCTTTAATTTAACATTACATTGTCATAATACTTGAGAAAGCACACGATGAAAAGGATGGCCTAATTTCACATGCCATTCAACTTGAACAGACAACAAAATAATAGGGTCTACATCATTTTAAAAAAGATGGTCCTTATTTGGTTTTTGTATGTTAAAGCAACTTAGAGAGGAAAAGGAGTTTTTTAGCTTGATTTATCCACCTTGTACAATCCTTTCTTAAGTTTCCTTTGCAATAAAATTACTCTTGTCACTTTGTCTTTCATAAAACAACGATGTGAGTGAAACTTAATAAACACATTGTTATTTATAGTAAGTTCAAAAACATTAACAAGGTTTTTTATAATTGTTGGTTCATGCAGTATATCATTTATCATTAATGGCTGGTAATTGTTGTAAGTCAATGTGTCAATGTACAAGAACTAATATTTATAATAGGAATTCTATCACCATTTCTTATTATTAAGTTGGTTTTACTAAAGTGGTTTTTGATTGCTTTAGCTAAGTAGCATCACTAGTCACATGATTACTTGCTCCACTATCTATATACCATCCTTAATCATTAATGATATTTGGGAAAGCAAGAAAAGCTAGATAGTTCTATCTATCACCTTTGTTTTGTTTTGGCACAACTCTTATATAGGATTGATTGTCTCTAAAATAACAATTGGTTGCGTGTGTCCCATTTTTCCACAAACTTGGCACATAGGTTTATTATTTCCTTTGCCATGGTTTCTTTTACCACTATAATATCCTTACTGTCTAGTGCCTTTCCAATTATCACGTCCTAAATCAAAGCTAGTTTGTCAAGCATTGGTTTTGTTAATAGCAGTGGAATGAGCAAAAGGATACCCAATATTCAAACTATTGAAATTATTAAGTTGCTTTAGATGATTTTCAAATGTGAGAATAGTGGCTTGTAAATCCATCTAGGCTAAATCTTCTTTTTTTGAGAGCTAACATACAATTTGATTATATTATGCATCTAATCCCACTAAAGTTTAGGTGATAAGATCATTTAGAGGTAACAAATTTTCAACTAAAGCAAAATTGTCATAAATGGATTTCATATTTGCTAAGTATTCTTTTATTTTCATAGTACCTTTTTTTGTATGTTGCAATTAACCTTTGTAAAGTGTCATTATGGATTTGGTGTGTGTTTCTGACAGATTTTTGGCTACTTTCCATATATCCTTTGATGTACAACAACTAGATGCCACTTCCATTGTCATGGTGTTATATAACCAGGCTAAAAGTAGTTGATTTGTCAAAACCTATCTTTCAAAAGCTAATTTTGGCTTTTTTTTTTTCTGCTTCTTTAGAAAGAAACTCTAATGGACATAACTTTGTTTTAAAAATGTGACCATTAAGCTTGTTGCCTTTAAATACAAGGAGAATCATTAACTCTTACAGTATGTAATTTCCCCTCCCCAACTTGACAGAGCAAATTTGATTCAACGAGGTAATCAATGGAGTTATCCTTGGAGTGTTAATGGACAGTGAAGATAAGATTCCTCTACTTTGAGTACTCGATAGAACTAGTACAACAGTAGGTGTCGATGTTTTGTTGAACTCTATAGAACATTTGCTTATAAGGCTTTGATACCAAATTAAAAACTTGAAATTTTTTGTATTGCTAAAAAATAAGTAATGAATATATGATACAACCTATAGCGTTTAGATGATGCCAGGTGTTAAACAAACAAAGGACAAGTGTTTAGCCTATATTTTACAAACCATAAGGCCACAAGAATAAAATATATAAAATGACAATACATTACAAAATTTATAATGGAATATATCCACGTTACAGCTAGCTATTATGATATTTGTTTCTGTATAAAAAGCCTTATGATATTCTACCATACTTATCATTTATTATGTCTTAACATAATTCAAAATTGAAGAATGCAAAAATTGAACTTAAGATTAAGTTATTTTAAAATTTTTTGATATGACTTAAAATGAAGGATAATATTTAAAAGGTAATTTTCTTTTTAATGTTAATGCCTTTTAATATTGATTTTTGTAATCATCAAAATTTTATAATAGTGAAACCTTAATACTAACAATTGGTATTTTCAATTACTTGAATATGTTAATTACACTCTATAGTAAAGGTAATATTTATATGATATCTTGTATAATAGATATCTTGTTTCTTAAGCATGGATTAATAACTATTGATATCATAACATTATCAAACTTATTATTCATGCATATTTTTAAAACATACAAAATTCAAATATTCTTTGAAAAATATTTTTTTTAATAATAAAATTTGAATTTAAGATTTGTTTTTAATCATATTTGATTTTATTGTATTTTTTATTTTTATTTTTATTTTTGTGTACCCTTTGAGCGAAACGTACATTTTTAATATATAATACTTACTACATATAACTTTTATAAATGTTTGTGATAAATATAATTATGAATATCATCATATACCAATCTCTCTCACAGATCATATTTCTCAATTCTCATCCTTTTATCATCTTCTTCTCTAGTATGTTCATTTGGGACCTTCACAACTCCATCTTATTTGAGTGTTAAGTTGGCGTTGTGATAAAGCCACCAATTTTCATGATACTGACCCTTTGTTATTTTATAAGATAAAAACTTAATTTTAGACCTAGCATCATTATTAGATAATTCATTTTAAGCCCAATACTTCTAAAGTTCATAATTACTTCTAAACTCTCAACAACATTAAAAGAACTTTAACAATTGGCCACTACATAACAGTCACCCAGGGTTTGTGGCATTTATCAAACACAAGATAATGGGGCATAATTATCACTCACAATCAACTACATAAGTAACTATCATTGAAGACTATCCTTGCTTCAAGTATGCTCACTTGAACTTTACCAAATTACTCTTAAAATCCCTTTGACTAGAATAACAAGAGTGCAAAAGCTAAGCCTTGCTTTTCTTTACATTGTAATTCTTTCTGCCAAGACTTTGTTAGCTAGATTAGTAGAACAATTGTTAACATTTAAGGATAGTTTATTATAGAATCTATGAAAGCTCTAACCATAAAAAACCAACCAACCAAAATGTTGTTCATTAGATTTTATAGTAATATTTATATTGTAAGAACATAAAAAAATAATTGGTAATATCATAATATGGAAGAAATTTTATGTACATATAATACATATACATATAATGATTTACATACTCTATGTACAAATTAAATCTAAAGTATTACGTCTATATACATAAGCTATATACATAGAACAATTTACAGAATATGTGCCATGTAGCATATTTTTAGCATGCAATAATAATCTTCTAAAGATAAAAGTACATGAATGACTTACACAAATGACTTTTTTTAGGTTATGAGATTTGGTAATATTCTACGTAATTTTTTTGGATGTATTTGTTTGGGTGCATATTTAAGGAATTAATTAAGTATATGATATAATTGGTAATGTTTTCTTGTCATATTGATAATTGTTTTGTAATATGCCAGTACTGTTTTACTAATATGAATGGTAACAATATGTAATTACTTGTACCTTAAGCAGATGCGATCAATATGATGAGAAAAATGTTGCTAATTATATTAGTATATAATGTGCACTGTAAAATTGACCTTAAAAGTATCCCCCCCCCCCCCCAAACTCCTTATAGTTATTTTAAGTAGGTGAAAAATACTTGCCAAAATCAAATATCATACTAATTTTTTTCACAATTTACAACAAATAACTTAATTTCATACCTTTTAAATTGTTTTGTTTTTAATTTTTACAACTTATCGTACTTTTAGCACTTGAGCTACATTTAATTTGTTAATATATACAACTTTTTGTGCATAACAAGTAAAAATTTTGCATATGTTTTTCGCATATATATTGTCATATTATGTGACAACATTTATGCTACTCAATAACCTATGAACGCGGAAAAGTTTAAAATATGACAATAACGTGGTGTGGAATTCTTCATACATATGGGAAGCAAGATTTTTTCTTTCCACAGATAAAGCAATGGAATGATTATTCTTGGATTGTGAATCACAGATTGGTTTGTTACTTGAATTATTAAAATTACCTGTGGCTTCTTTCTCCGAGATCATTCAAAAAGCTTTGAAAGTACGGGAACCTAGTTCGTGGAAGTCAAGGCCCTATATAGAATGAAAAACGACATGGGTATCTATTGTCTATAGAAGTCGTTTTCAATTCGGAATCCCACACACTAATTCTCTCACCAGAGTCCTGGCTAAGCTCAGTCACTCGAATTAGATTTTTTTTGGCCAAATAGCAGCTTGTCTCTCTCCAGTCTCAAGCCCTCAAGCCTAAGTTTAAGTATTGCAAACCGTTACGTTTAATTATACCAATAAGCTTTAGATATGTGATAGTGAAATCTTTTCTCATAATTTGAATTCAAGTTTCCGTCAAAGTTAAATAAAACCCAAAAAAAAAAATGTTTGTAATATTTTATCTTTACCTATGCTATAAGATATAAATTAATCTATTAATTAATAGTGCAATTGGATGGAAAGGAAAATGAAGAGAAAAAAAAGGAGAGGGGAAAAAATTTCATTTTCTCTTGTTTGGCTTGAAAAGAAAACCAAGGAAAAGAAAAAAAATGAAAGGAAAAATATGGTGGACCCTACACAAAATTTTTCTTTCTATATTTGGAGAGATTGTGGGAGACAAGTATTTTTTTTTTTCTTGGCAAAATATATAGATTATATTTTTAATATATAATATTTATAAAATTTTAAAATAAATAATTATATTTATTTTATTAAAATAATAATTTATAAATATTATATTTTTTAATATTAAAATTAATAAAATCATATGCATAATTTTTAAAAACATATTAAAAAATGAATGCCGTCCAACTACTGTACGATCAAATGGTAATTAAACATATACTGCCATTTAGTCGGACATATGCATTGCCTTTGACAATGCGCATATATATATATATATATATATAATAAAATATTATATATAATTAAAAAAATATTTATTATATTTATATATATTATATTTAAATTAATTAATATATATTAAAATAATATTTATACAATTTTAAAATAGATGTTAATATTTATGGTATTAAAATAATAATTTATAAATAATTTTATATAAATTATAATTTAATTAATTTCATAAATATATTTTTTAAAATATTTTTTAATTTTAAATATGTGCTTTTCAATAAGAAATTTTTTATTTTATTCAAAAATAATTTCTTCTTATCATTTGAATATTTTTTAAATTGGTTTTTATTTTTTTATGTTTTTAAAAAATATATATGTAAAAATTTAAAATAATAATAATATTATTGTCATATTTAAAATAATATTTTTTTTTATATTTTTTTTCTTCCATTTTTTCTTCCTCTATCAAAACACACGATGAAATAATATTTTTTTTTTTGACTTTTCTCTTCTTTTCCTTTTATTTCTTTTCACTTTTTTCTTAGCGATAAGGTTATCTGGTGGAAGTTTTAATTTTCATTTTAAATAAAAACTTCTCCTATAATCTTGATCTAATCAATTCCTTTATGAATTAGTAATGATAGTTGACATGTGGCATCTAAATATTATTATTAGTTTAATATAACCTAATTTTTTTATTAATACTACTATTAATCTGTAATTAATGATAATACGTAGTAAATTGCATATTGCTACCTTCATAATTTGTACGTGGGTGTGGTTGAGGTTGAATTTAAAAGAGACAAATAGATAAGATTAAAATTACTTAAACTCAAACAGCTATAGTAACAGGTTTAGAAGACTTATATAAATTGAAAGACTTAAACCTGTGGAAATTATCTGAAAAAACGTGGAGCTAATATTAATCAATAACATTCACCACTATATGAGGTGAAGCTTGCGTCCAAAAAAGGGTATCTAGGTCCCTGAAAAATCAAATTTAGTGCATCAAATTCTTGATTCTAATCTAGAAAGATTCTTGAGAGAATCGATTCGGAATTATCTGAAGGGCGTTTTTGCTTTATATATCCAATCCGTTCATAGCAACCGGAGATGCGAGAGTTCTATAATTTAAAAATATCACAAACATAAGAATGAGTGGGTCCTGCAACCTATCGTTTCAATAATTTCAGCTGCGTCTGGAAGGCCAATGGAGCAATATCTCGGACTCGGTGTCATTAATTTTGAACCACATAATTAATACGCTGATGGAATGAGTAAAGATACTTAATAAAGTAATAGTTTTATGAAAAATTAAATCGACTATTCATATACTGGCTGTTGAGTCAGTTATAAAATAATCAATCTGTATATATGCAGTTAAATAATTTGAAATGTGTGTATTAATTTTTAATTAAGGGTGTAAAAGCTGACCCCACTTCTTGGGAGATTTCCAGCGCAATAAGAAAAATTAGGCCACTTGTGCCAAAAGAAAAAGAAAAAGAAAGAAAAGAACAATTAGGCCGTTAATTCGTTTCAAAGCATATTTAGAAGACGTAATTGAGACGCCTGAAAGAAATTTTGCACCCAAAAGTTCAGAAGTAGCTTGAATGGAAATCTACCTACTTGTTTTTTTTTTTGGGTTCATATTGATGCCTATAGCCTGTGGGGGCATCCATGTGAATTTCAATTTGGCTCCTTCTATTGACATAATCAATAATAAATTCAAAAGTATTACGAGGAAATTATTAATTTTTTGGGGCCGAAATTGACTACAAGTAAATCATTAATCATTTTTTTAAATAAACGGTGACTCTAAACTAAGTAAGGTTGTTTTTTCCAATCAGAATATAGCATCTTAGTTATGTAATATTAATTATATATTTTTTGTATTTATTTTATTATAAATATATTATTATTTAGAATACATTAAAAAAAAGCAAAATTATTTAATAATAATTTGCTCAAAAGAAGTTAATTAACACTCTTTTTATTCTTGCCATAATGTCAACATCCAAGTTACAGTGGTTTCATATTGGCCAAAAGGGAGAAAAAAAAAATGTTACATTGGATTCATATTTTGTATAAATATAACAGAGTAAATTACAAGACTTTTTTTTTTTAAATATGTATTAAATTTTTTTGAAATAAAAAGTTGTGCTTTCAATTTTAATCTTTTTTTTATAAAACATCCTCCCTTAACTTAATGACATGTTTTTCCTTTTTGTTAAATGTAATGAAAATAAAATCTACCCTTTTATTTTTATCTATACATATTTAAAAATAAAATTTACTCTTTTTTTAATTTTTATTTGTGTATATTTAGATATAATATATATTTTAGTATATTTAAATTAATAAATAGTATTTTAATAAAAGAATTAAATTAAATTATATATTTTAAAATAAATAAAAATGTAATTTGCTTAATATAATAGACTCTGCTAAGGTTGTATTCATTTCTCTACAATTTATTTTTAACGCGTAAGTCTACTAAGTAAGGTTGTTTTTTTCCAATCAGAATATAGCATCTTAGTTATGTAATATTAATTATATTTTTTTATATTTTTTTTTTTTTTTTTTTTTTTGAAATTTCTCCCTCATGTCATTTCTTCTCTTTTAATTTACTTCTTTCACGGGGACAGAATGTCTTCGTCTGGCTTCTTATTCTATTTTCCCATTTTCAAAATTTGATATGGTTGAGCGGGTCTATTGCTGACTTGTGATTTAAATTTGTGCAGAAAATACGGACATTCAAACCAAAGATTTGGTACGCCGAGGAATGAAGAAAGGGAAATAAAAAATTATATATTATGTTTTTATAATTATTATTTAATAATATATAATTTTTTATTATTTTTAAAAGTAAAAATATAAGGATATTTTTTATTCACAAAATTATATATTTTTATTTTTATTTTTTTATATACTAAATTGACCTGAAAATTTTGGTGAATGGTCTAGGTTGAATTGTGCTGATGATATGAAACTCGTGTTTTATTATTAAAAATGGATGCTGACAACAAATGGATCAGTCATTTGCATAAGGTTCAGGAAATGCAACAAGTACGGTTAGAGCAACATGTGTACCCTATGAATTAGAGAGTCAATGGCATATTAGCACTATTTTTCTTCCTTGAGCAAACAAAGTACAAAAACAGACAAATCCATACCAGACTAACTTCGTTGTGGAAAACTGGCCGAGAATAAGTCAAGTTAGTGTTCACACTATAATTCTGTTTTAACAACCCGCCTTCTTATAGTTTCTTTTTTCTTTTTTTAAGAAAAGAGACAAAATGTCCAAACAAAACAACTAACTAACTAAAATTACAGGGTAGGATTGTCTGTCTCCATATAATTTGTTCTAAGGGGTCATACTAATAAAAAAAAGGAGTATAATTCCAAATATTAGTGTTGATAAGAATCTTCAAACTATGCTGTGCCAAAAGGTCTTTTTATAGCCTTTTGAAAATATCGTTGTGCATTTCATTTATTTAATTTTTTATTTATTCAATATCATGAGGGAGATTTGAGTTATGTTTACGCGTTAATATATATATATATATATATAAATTTAAAATTTCATCTTAAAGTCGAGTGATTTTATTTTGTTTAACCTATTATTAATGATCCATATCGTTTGTTATTTTCAATTATTGTTGTCATGGTTGACTTTGGGTTAAAAGATGAAGAAAATGGTTAGCATTTGCATTGTATTAGTTTTCGTAATGCCCACAATCCACGACAAAGGGACTCGTTCACAGTAAAACATTTAGCTAAAATGACTGATTATTTAATATATTATTTTATGGGCTAAATGGGCGCATTCAAGGCCCATCAAAGCCCATATGGCCCATTAGAAAGTTGCAGAAGGATGTATTTGGATTCTAGACAATCCAATCGAGTCGGTGGGTGGCTGCAAAATTATTCGATTGCTTGCTCCGCTTCTTCCCACTTTTCTCACACCTCCATATTTATTCGCGATTTCGCGTGGGGGGCATTAATTTGTTACTGCACACCAACCTTGTCCTTAGTTGTCTTAAATTATTTAGTCAAATAAATAATATTTACGATTTGATATATCAAATAATTTTTCGAACGAATCTCACCTATTACATGTTTATACATATATAGCTATTTCTGTTGTGTTTGGATAAGTGTTAGCTCTTTCCCAAACCAAGTTTTATAGGGAGCAAAAAATTAGAGCTTATTGTGACGACCTCATATTTGAGGTTTTTAAAATTTGAAGATTGACTTTGCAAGGAGTATCCAGAATCTTTTAGAAAGGATTAGAAAATTTTGGAGTACTCTAAAAGAGACCAGAAGAGTCTAGAACTTTTCAAAGAGTGCTAGAGAACTCACGAAGGATCTGGAGATCTCTAGACTTATGTGGAATGTTCTAAAATACTCTTGCATGTTCTAAAGATTTTTTTGTAAATATCTAGAGTAGGAATATTCTAAAAGATGTATATAAACCATAAGATAGATTTGATCTCCACCATCCATTAAGGAGGTAGGAACATTCTAGAATATGAGAGAAGCCTATAAATACCTCCACCCCCCTCATTTGTAACCAACCAAGAAGTTGTGCAATATAAGTTCTCTTCAAATTCTCACTCAAGCTCTCTAAACTTACTCATCTTGCCTACTTTGGGAGTTCGGCTAACTTAGCTAAGATCAAGGGGGTGATTAAGCTAAGGCCGGCACGGTTGAGGATTGGGTGAAAAGTTCCAAAACCATGACAACGTGGTATCAGAGCTTTGGTTCGAGGGAATCTAGTTCTACCATTGGTTCGAGGGAGTCATATTTGTAGGCAAGGATATTTGGGACAATTGAGGAAGTTGCCGCTCGCGTGGAAGGAAGGGGAATGGAGTCCCAACCACCGCACGAGGGAGGCAAGAAAGGGCAAGGCTAGAGCAAGGTACGTGCGGAAGACTTTGCCACCTTGTCCGTGAAAGTTTCTGCCCTAGAGGATGCCATGCTGAAGATGACTTTTAGGGTAGAAAAGGTTGAAGGTGACTTGAGTACTCTCAAGGCTCATTCCTTGGGAGAACTCGAGGGTCTGAAGACAAGCGTGGATGCCTTGCACATTGCTGAGGAGCAACGTGCTGACTCCATGCGATCATTTGAGGGAGTGGTGATGGATGCCATCACCGCTATGCAAAATCAATTGAATTCCCTTAAGGCTTCCTTGGAAAGCCAAGGGAGGAGTCCATTGGTGGTTGGTATCAATGGATCAAGGGAAGTAAGGCTGGATCTTCCCAAACCAAAGGAGTTCAAAGGAATACGTGATACCAAGGAAGTGGAAAACTTCTTGTGGCAGATGGAGCGCTACGCTGAAGGCTTGGGGTTGAAAGATGACCAAGCCAAGGCACGCACTGTTTCTTTGTTCCTCATTGATAATGCCATGTTGTGGTGGCGAAGAAAGCATGCGGATATAGAGAAAGGTCTTTGCACCATTAACACATGGGAAAAGTTCAAAAATGAACTCAAGAAGCAATTCTACCCAGTGAACGTGGTCTACGAGGCATGAAAGAAGTTAAGGGAACTTCGGCACAAGACCACGATTTTCAGACTATGTGTGGGAATTCACAACGTTGATGTTGCAAATTCCAAACCTGGGTAGCGAAGAGCTGCTTTTCTACTTCATTGATGGATTTCAAAATTGGGCAAAACATGAATTACAACGCCAAGGAGTGAAGGACATTGATGAAGCCATAGCAGCTGCGGAAAGCCTCACAGAGTTTCAGAGGGAAAAAGGAGAATCCTCCAAGCCCAGGCCCTCTGAGACTAATCATGAACAATGTGGGAGAGGCAAGGGTAAGGAGGAAGACAAAAGGGAAAAGGGAGGTAATGGCAAGCCACCCTTCAAGAAGGCAAATAATGGTCAGAAGAGGAAGACTGACCTCAGTTGCTTCGTGTGCAAAGGTCCCCATCGAATGAAGGATTGTCCCAAGTTGGGGACACTAGCGGCCATGGTTGAGGAACGAGAAGCCCAAGAGGAAGAAGAAGAGAAGGCAGGAATGGGGTCACTCTGACTCCTTAATGCCTTAGAGGCCAAGCTTACACCTAAAGTCCCTAAGGGTGAGGGGTTACTTTATGTGGAGGCAAAGTTGAATGGGAAGCCGATCAATATAATGCTTGATACTGGGGCAACCCATAATTTCATCACTCCTGAAGAGGCCAAAAGGGTTGGTCTCAAGGTGGAACAAGGAGGAAGATTGATGAAGGTTGTCAACTCCTCCCCTAAACCAGTTTATGGTATAGCTTGAGGGGTTGAGTTACGTCTTGGAGGTTAGCGCAGTAAGGTAGATCTTTTTGTGGTTCCCATGGATGACTTCCAAGTGGTTCTTGGATTAGAGTTCATAAGGAAGGTGCACGTCTGCCTTGTGCCATATTCAGACTCAATCCTTATACTGGAGAAGGGAGCTAGTTGCGTGGTGCCAACTTCAAGGGAAAGTGGTGGACAACACTTGTCAGCCATGCAAGTAGCGGATGACTTCAAAAGGGAAGAAGCATCCTACTTGGCAGCCCTAAAGGATGGGGATCCAAGAGGGAGGTCAAGTATTCCTTACTAGGACATGAGGGTACTAGATTCACTAAAGGAAGCCTCACCCTGTCAAGAGATGAAATAGGGAAGGCATACCAGAAAGGTTCGTAAGCATTGGAGGAAGCATGTACCACAGATGGCAAGGGAATGTCAAGTGGATGACATGCATACTCAATGGATTGTGCACGAGAGAAAGATTCCTCCATGCACCAAGCCCTGGGTCAAGTGGAGGATCTTCGATGGTTCGAAGATCATTTACCAAGACAATGACGAAGGCGTCATTGGAATAGGTGGAGAGAATGTGACGACCCCATATTTGAGGTTTTTAAAATTTGAAGATTGACTTTGCAGGAGTATCCAGAATCTTTCAGAAAGGACTAGAAAATTCTGAAGTACTCTAGAAGAGACCAGGAGAGTCTAGAACTTTCCAGAAAGTGCTAGAGAACTCATAAAGAATCTGGAGATCTCTAGACTTATGTGGAATGTTCTAGAATACTCTTGCATGTTCTAAAGATTTCCTTGTAAATATCTAGAGTAGGAACATTCTAGAAGATGTATATAAACCGTAAGATAGATTTGATTTCCACCGTCCATTAAGGAGGTGAGAACATTCTAGAATATGGGGGAGGCCTATAAATACCTCCACCCCCCTCATTTGTAACCAACCAAGAAGTTGTGCAATACAAGTTCTCTTCAAGTTCTCTAAATTTACTCATCTTGCCTACTTTGGGGGTTCTGCTGACTTAACTAAGATCAAGAGGGTGATCAAGTTAAAGCTGACACGATTGAGGATTGGGTGAAAAGTTCCAAGACTGTGACATTATGCTGAAACATGATTTTTCAACGTGCTCACCTCATTAGTTAGCTAAACGTGGTTTACCCAAAAGGATGCAATTTCTTCTCAATACTAAGACCATATTCATCCATGACTTCAGGGTGGGGTCTTAGTTTCCAAATCATATAATAGATAAAATTAAATTTAATTAAATATCACACTAATTCATAAAATCAATCATTGATATAAGAAAAGAATAAAAGGTTATTTAACTCCCCATTATGTTTTTATTTATTTTAAAATACTAAAGTTAATTGTAATTTAATTTTTTATTCTTAAAATTTATTTTAAAAATAAAAAATATTAATTTCCACTTTAGTGCATATTAAACAAATAGTTATTTACATCTACCTTCAATTACTTCTTAGTGCATTTGCCAATTGATAGTGTGCTGTTTAAATCTGTCCATCTTTTTGGTACAGGAGATAGTAAAAAATTATAATCTTTTTTAATATTATATGATCACATCTTGATAATCGAAAACAATTTATTGATCTATTTATTTTATGACTCGTGAATTGTATTTTTGATATTAAAAATCAACTAAAAATTAAGTGTCCTATGAATTGGACACAGTGCTCAATGGTCTGTTGCTTACACCTTTCGTATGTTTCACTAATGACGCTGAATGTGGTTTTGGGTAGGGGTGTACATCGGGCCGGGCGGCCCTAGGGGCCCGCCCTAGTCCGGCCTAATCGGGCCGGGCAGGGCCGGGCTAAAAATATAATCGGGCAGGGCCGGGCTAAAAATATATCGGGTCGGGCCGGGCCACGGGCAAAGATATCCTGCCCAATTTGCCCTAATAATTTTTTTTTTAATTATTAATATCTTGTCATCTTATATATATATATATATACATATATATATATATATATATTTATGTTTATTTTATCTAATTCTCTTTACATGCTGTAATTTTCATTATCTATTTAAACTTTCCCTATTTCTTAATTATTTTTATTATTGATGTGTATGCTTACTGACATTTCTTTTATTGAATAATGAAAATACACGTATTTACCTAAAACTAATTATGTTAGTATAAGTTATATTTTGCTTGACAATTCTAAGCTATCTTTTTATTATTGATAAAAACATGAAGGTTCCAAAAGCTTATTGTTTTGAAGTATATGCCTATGAGTCTACAAAAAAATATTTTTATATTAAGTATCAATTCATAAAAAAAAAATTTCGGACGGTTTAGGGCCGCCCTAACCTGCCCTAAAATCGGGCTTATTCGGGTCGGGCCGGGCTACGGGCATAAAAACAAGCCCGATGTCTTAATCGGGTCGGGCATCGGGCATACTAGATGCCCTGTTTGGGCCTGCCCATGAACACCCCTAGTTTTGGGTATTTCTATCCGAAAGTTCACTGATATTTGAAATTTGCATAGAATTGTAAGTTATGTCAATGAATTAAGCTTTATTCGACAATAAAATTGGGACAAAAATTATGGGAATAAAATCAAATTGTAATATATCAAAAAAAAATTATGTTCTATTATTGCTTGCATGTCATATAAATAAGTAATATAAAAATGTTTTTGCAGATGATATTTAGCTACGAACTCATGTTCAAAGTCGACTTAAATCTTCGTGTGTTTGACTAGGAGACTGCTATTTCTACTCCTATTTTGTTATCTCTTGATTCATGTAATGACTTCCATACGCGTACATTAATTAAGCTGCATTGAACAACATATCGGCCAAATGGTTTGAGCTGTATCGGAATTAATGTTGTAACAGTTACTCCAAGAATTGATGTTTCGTAATCATTATCCTTCTGGAATATTCCTGGCCATCGACCAGGAATTTTGCCTCCACCTTAACCCACGTCAAAGTCGAGTTCGGCTGCCTCAAAATTCAACATGTTGCGATCCTCGCTATGCCTTCTCTCTCTGGAAATTGGTGAGCAGTACTGAGCATGACAGCCTAGAAACAGCCAAAGGCAAAAAAATTGCCAGCACAGCAATATTCCAAATCAATCAAAGTTGAAAATTCAGTGTGTCTTTCCTCTCACGAAACAAGTGGGATTCTGCTCTTGTAATGTATCCCTTGAGCAAGTCAATCCTTTGTTAGGACCTTCAGATTTACATTAGTGTTATATTAAATTCTTCCTTTCGGTTGATTCATTCATAAATTACCCAAAGCAGCTAATTTCAAATGCAGCACAACATCTTTTGACCTTTTTTCACACTGAAACTTATATTACAAAACAAAACTGCCAGTATTAATTAGTACTATATTAATCTACCCTGACCTTGTATGGTAAGGATCACAAGAAGTTTGTGAAAACCGTAGACAGCCCAAATTTTACCAACAAACTTTTCAATCCCACCAGTACAATTTTGTTCCCAGACAATTGGGCTTTTCTTTTTTATGTATATGTAAAATTCCCTGGTGGGTGGGGCATCGTTATCAAATAGGTAGAGAGGGTTAATAATGATCATCCATTCATCATCATGAGCATCAACAACACCATCACCATGGACTTTGACGCACCGCACAAGCAACAACCTGAGCCCACTGCCTCAACCTTGTCTTCACCGTCTGGGGATTATCGCCTTCGTTAACCAACACCAACAAAAAAACGTTACACTAGAACATTGATCAGAAGATAAGAAAAAGAAAAGGGAGAAAAAAAAAATCTTGAGAAATCTACCATGGGAGAAGATGGGAGTGCAAGAGTGGGGACTAGCAATGGGAGAGGGATTACTGTCGCAGTCAGACGGCGTCGCAGTGGTGGTGGACTTGGAAACAAGAGAGTCGTAGCTCTTGTTGACGGCATAATAAAGGCCGAGAGCGGGTAGAGCATCGGACAAACGCTGGTCTTGCTCGACTTCGGGAGAGGAATCGAATCCGAAACCCAATTCAATGCAAGCCTTGAGTTCGTCAACGTCCTCGTCAGTCACGCTCTTGCTGCGGCGGTTCTTCCAGTTGCCTTTGCGTCGAAGCCATGCCTCGTCGCGCAGTGCATCCGGCGACCACGATTTCTGCTTGTAAAGCGGCGCCACTCTCCCAGATCGAACAGAAGGAGCCCGGGACGGCGGCGAGTGGGCTTCAGACATGGGTATGAAAGTGAAAGACCCCAAGCACAGCCCCTTTGGATTGGGGTTGTGCGGAGGTCGGGAGACCTCGCACGATGGGTTAGAGAACGCTATGGCTTATTAGGATCGATTCAGTGGTATTCAATGGCAACGCGTTAACCAGCCTTTAAGGGATTGAGGTGGTGAGGCGGTGGGCCATTTGGGACACGCTTCTTCTTTTTCATTCGTCCAACTCATCATGACCTGTCTTTGCTTTTCTTTCCTGGAAAATACGACGATGTTTCATACTCTATACTTGGCGCGGACCCACGTGGACATATCTTACCCTAAATTCATCAGCATTTCGTATTCCCTCACCCGCGAGCACTATAGTTAATTATAGCTTATAACCTACGAAAAATCCTCAATATTTATAAATCTACCCAAAAAAGAGAAGGTTTACACAATTTTAGTTATAAAATAAATATATTAAAATGATCAGGAAAACGTGTTAGCCTTTTCATCTTATTCACTTGCACTATATACTGTGTATAATTATATACTTAATTAGCAGAATATTTCTGTAAGAGCAATAAATCTCACTATAATGCTTCGGAATTAATTATATGAAATTTCTAACTAATTTCACATTCATTAACCGTATCAATTGTATTTCATTATGATTTTCTAAATTTGATATAACAGTTTTAAGTGTTAATGTCTAATTTCTGTCATTGTACCGTGCTCTGTGGTTCGATCTAAATTAGGGACTCTGTGGATTGAATTGTACGATACTTCAAGTTTATAAATTGTAGCATCAGTAACGATGTTGTTATTAATTGAAAACAACCTCGTCCTTTTTTTTTTTTGGGTCAAATTGTTTTGAATCGAAACGTAGAATATCCGTCCGTGTTTTAATCAAATCAGTAAGACCTTCGAAAGTTCCAAATTCTGTGATGCATGTGAACCTTCCCCCGGTTTCATTATCAAAAATAATAAATAATAATGATGAGATTGAATAATAGTAACGTTGTTGATAAAGCTGACTAAAATTTGATGGTGTAGAGAGATGGTAAACTATAAAGCCAGTTGGAATAGTGGCGATTTAGACATGTATATACGCCGCCTCCTTTGATTCAATATCTGATGATTAATTAAGCATATAGGGATATGCCACATTGATGCTCCCGAAGATCAATCATGCATCGCAAAACATTGAGCTATAGCTAGCCCCTAGTTTACCTTATTCAATATCGCTGACTTTCTATAAATATATAAATTGCGATTGAAATTGCATTCTCGAAAGAGGGGGGTTATAGGAATAGCCCGTAGAAGCTTCAGAGTTAGCAAAAAGCCAGTGATGGTCTTAACTCTTGAGTGGACGTAAGCAAAGCTTATCTTTGTCAAGCTTGGTTTAATTTGCTTCGTTTTTCAATGCATAATAAAATAACATATGACGTGAATGGGCGGCAGCTCTTCTCAAATAAATTACACGTATTTTAAGTATTAATTAGCCTCTAACACTACTTGTCAACAAAACAATTTTTTTTCAGAAAAAAAAAAAAGATTGCTTACGTGGCAAAAGCAATTGGGGGAATATTATAAAGGATCACTAACCGTATGATTGCTGACAATATGAATTATGTAACGTTTATTCTCGAATAAAATAATATATAAAAGTCAGGTGGATTGCAAAGCCTGAACTTTAAAATTGGGCAGGAGATCCCCCACAACATCATAAAGCCAATCAATCTTATTCATTGAGGCTAAATGAATCAGCAAATTAGTTTAAAAATCAATCATGTTTTAGTTGTTCCGATCCAATACCAATACCAAATATAATGCATTTCCTATCGAGCAACGAGAGGCATTGGATGTTGGACTGTTTCTCCTCCCATCATTTTTCCCCCTAAAAAAACCGCAGTCTACCCAGTCAATATTGCAAGATGGACCTATATATATATATATATCATATATCATATATCGCCATGTACGTATTTATCTTTTATACACACACACACACACACACACACACATATATACATATGCATAGATTTCGGAGAAGTTGTCTTGTATATTATGGGTTTTGAAAACTGATGTTCTAATTGAGACAGAACCGAAGTTACCATTTTCTTTATTAGATGATTAAAGAGAAAATAAACAGAATGAAGAACGTAGAATGAATATAGGATGTTCTGTTGATTGATTACAATGGCAAGCTCTCGATACATATATGATATAGACATCAGTAAGTGTAGCAAGTGTGGTGTCTGTGTAAAGCTAAGCACGGCTAAGCTTATATATGAGGTGGCGGCGTAACAAACTGACTTCTGATAACAACTATATAACTACTGTTTAATTATAATTTTCTCCCTTTAATTACACTAACATACCCCCTCAAACTCAGGGCAGTTTTTTCCCTAGATAGCAAAACTTTGGGCTGGAGAAGGGCTTTGTTAAAATGTTAGCTGTCTTATCGAATGATGGAATATGTGTGACCGAAGTTTTTTTTTGGCTACTTTCCCTCTGAAAAAACAAGTCAAGTATGAGATGCTTGTTCCTGGTGTGTAGGACTTCAATAGATTGTAAGACATCAATATCAATATTGTACTTAAATTGTCACAGCAGACGATGAGCTTCGAAGAAGTTTGGACATTCAGTACTTTTAGTAATGACAAAATCCATACAAGTTCTGCCACTGAATTTGCTTGGCAATGATATTCGGCTTCTGTGCTGGATCTAGCTAGCCACAGCACTTTATTTTTTTGAGCACCAGAAGACTATGTTTGAACCCAAGAAAGTGCAAAATCCAAAGGTAGACTTCCTGCCATTGTCCGGTCAGCGTGCACAATACCCTCTTAATGTATGATCACTCGATCTGTGTTCAGATGTAAGCCGAATGGCATTGTGCCTTTCAAGTGCTCCAAAAATCTCTTCACAACCTTCCAGTGTTCCTCAAGTGGTTGCCACATAAACTGACATACTTTATTTACACAAAATGAGATTTCAGATCTAGTATTCTAGTAATCATAGATTACTATAAGGCACCCACGGGTGACCCATATACAGCTGAGGGTTGGCCATTAGATTAGTTCCCTGCTTGGAGAGTTTCAAGCCAGTAATCGTTGCTATGACTTGTTGATGCCATATCAGATAATTTTTCTCATCAAGCTTGATTGATACAGGATGATTGAATGTTAGCAAACTTGTCTTCTGCAATGAAGCAAGGGAACGATAGGGAGATGAACTACTGTTCTCCATTGTTGAAGAATTTTTGCTCTGATAACATGAAGAGATAAGAAACAAAATGAAGAATGAAGTTAAAATGGTCTGTTAATTGATTACAAACCCAAGCTATTGATACCTATATAGATAAAATAGTAAATGTAGCAAGTGTGGTGTCTCTGTAACTCGTCATAACAACTATAGCTATTACTGTTTAATTATAATAACATTCCTTCAATTACACTAACAATGATGAATGATATGTGTGTGTGTGTGTTTTGTATGTATATATGTAATGTATGTATGTGAATGTAAGGCAATTATATATATATATATATATATATATATGGGGCAGGAGAGAAAGAAGGGAGGGGTGACCTATTCATGATGCATATGCATCATAAGTTATATGGCGCCAAATTTTCCTTTCCTTCTTTTTGGTGGTGGGTGCTAGAAAGACATCATCTACTAATAATTCATTTATCTTTTGTTTAGCATTGCAAAAGAGAGTAAAGTTAAGCATCACGAATCAAAAGTTTGGTTTGGAGAGCGGTCATGATATCAGCTAGGTTGCCCCATCTCTCTTTAACCTTTTTACAAATACAAGCATCTCAATTTTAACAGCCGGCGGGAAAATTTTCTAATATAGGGAGCTTTGCGAGGCATACAAGTGTATGTTGTTAAATAAGAGCTAGTGAAAAATTTGGAGGATCACACCGTCATGACCATTCATGTGGCGGTAAGTAATAATAAGATATTATAACTCTTATGATTTCACAAAGTTATTATTCAGTGTCATTGGTTTTATGGATACACATAGATCCTGTGTGTAGCAGTGAGTGTGCGCATCCTATTTGTATCGTACTGATTTGATTTGGATAGCTTAGAATTTATAAATTTTTTTAATTTTATAGAAAACAGAATATAAATAATTGTATAACTAAAAATTATCCCAAAAATATTGATATTTCATATCAAATAGATAAATAAATAAATTTTTTATAAAATCTCGACTTTCTAGATTAAATTTAGAAAGTCTAAATTGAAATATGTACAGTGTGCGCCACTAAATTTGTAAAAAATCTAAGTTATTTTATGGATTATTGCCATACTAGTTTATTCTAATAGTCCCTATGAGTTGTGGACACCTGTATTCTTGGGCTGGTTCTCTTGAAGACCATAGTTTATGCCCATGTTGATTTTTTTTTTTTATCAATCAAGTATTTTGTATGTTAAAATAATTAACTATTGCGTAATTTTTATTTAAGGACTATTACAGTTAAAAAAGGACTAAACTTAATATTCAGTAATAATGAAAAAATTTATAAAAAATACTATATCGCTTACAGGCTTTAAAGTTACTAACAATATCAGTCATGTTAATAAAAAAAAAAAACTTAAATTTACGTAGTGGTATAATTAGTTGTTCTTAATAATAGTGGCGCAGAATTTTTAGAAATTAAAGTCACAGACATATATTTGAAGGAGGTAATTTTAATTCATTGGGCCGGAAGCCTGAGCAGTAAGATCCGGGTCCAAGCAGAAGCCGTAAGCAGAAGGGCCACGAAACAACGCTTACAAAACAACATTTGTCAGTGTCATCTTTTGTATTCCTATCGTCCACCGTTCTGGAAACAGGGACGCAAAATCAAAACCAAGTTAGGGTTTTCGTGATAAACACGATCGAAGGAATCGATCGGACTGAGAAGAGAGAAGATGTGGCATGAGGCGAGAAGGTCGGAGAGGAAGGTCCACGACATGATGGACGCTGCTCGAAAGAGAGCTCAAAGGCGAGCTGTTTATTTGGCAAAGAGGCGAGGCGATCCTCAGCAATCAATCCAGGCCATTGGCATTCGTTGCCGAACCTATCGAGACGACGGCCTCTACCAAGCCATCCAGGATCAGCAGGGCCTGTTAGTTTTTACTTTTCAATACGTTGCTTTTCTTTTAACATTTTTCTTTCGCCCCTTAATTACTGGCTAGATTTTTGTGGGAGGATCAAACGCTGGTGACACCTCGGAACGAATGGGTGTTTCTTGGGATTATGTTTTGAGTGTCATCTGTCAACATATATGATCTTCTAATTAGTTTAGCACAGAAGCTAAATTAGAGTTCTGGATTATGATTTGAAACTTCTCGGAAAGGAATGACTTCATTAATTTGAAGTTATAAGGTTTAACCGTTGGAATTTTGAATCAAGTGGTCCCGCAAACTTGGAATTAATTTTTGTTTGATGTTAAAACGGTAATGTTTGAAAGAATAATACCATGTTCTTGATTGCTTATGGCTTAGGATTTAATGCTTGGAGTACAATATCGGTTTAAGAATATTCAATTGCCCTTTTTTTTTGGGAGGGGGGGGTTGATCAATTTGTATAACGTGTTGTACTGATGTTGCCTGCCCTGTCTTATTCTGTAAAAGATGTAATTTATTTATGGTTAGCTGATGAATAATTTCTGTCTCAGGATTCCTTGGAATGGGAAACAGGATATTTTGATTGACAGGTGCAAGGTTTTTCTACCACCCTCGATAGTTGTAGCAGTAAAATTTGTATTTTATAATAATTTAATTGATATTGCAGAACTGATTGCCAATCCTATGTTTGAGCAGATTTGATGGGCGTGCTCTCCTTGATTTCATTCGGGATACTGGGTCTAGGCGTGTACAGGAAAAGTCAGAAGAAGAAGAAGAATTAGAAGAGTTTGTTAATTTTGAGCGTTATCGGGATTTAATAAAGCATCGGCATAGAGGATGTCGGTACTTTTTTATTTCATGACAAAGTGTTTGATTCTGAAAAGCTTTGACAGTTTGACTATTCTTGTTTTCTCTTTCAAATCCCCCCTTTTTCCTCCCTTTTCCTCTCAAACATTGCGTAGTCATGATAAAGCAATGCAAGACAAAAGGTTCTTTAGTTTTAAAGTCAATCTGGCTATAGCCACGGTCTAATTTGAAGTTGATTTAGCAAACTAAGTTTTTACATTAACAGTAAACGATGAGGACGCTTTGCAACATGTTAATCAGGAGATGGAGGCCAAAGCAGCTGCTCCATTTGCATCAGATAGGTTAGATGAGATTCCTTTTGTTGTTATTTCACTTTTTGTTTGGTCATTTAAATAATGTTATATCTGAGGTGATTGAAACTTTTCATATTTTGGTGAAACTAACTGTACAATAAATTGAGTTAAGTATATCAGAAATGCAAAGTTTTGTATGACTTCTTCTAAGTTATTTCAATGCTAACTAGATTTGGCCCTTGGACCTTGCATGTGTCCTATTATTATTTTGTTGGTGGAGAGGTAGCAGTGCTATTGGTAGACATGGGTAAAAAATGATTGGGTTTGGTTTTACTTCTAGGGGATCTTAACACGAAGTGTTAAGTGATCCAGCAACACTTGCTGGCAGTACTTTTGTTTCTATAGAAATGTCGATTATATTATTAGATTTTTCTTTAAGAAAATTGTATTTAGTTTGCATTCACTATTTAATTTTTACTTCATTGTCATTCTGGAGAAGATTAATTTTTCTAACTCTGAAATGTTTATGCAAGATAGTTTATGTTTCATTTTCCTCAAACTGATTTCTTAGACATCAGTAATTCTGGACAATGATTTGGAGTTGTTTCCTTTAAATATAGCTGTGGACATATATTAGGATGTAATGCAGCCATGCAGGTCGGAGCCATAAATGTTTCAGTGTGTATGTAATAGTTAGCTTTGTGAGATTTTGGTTAACTTTTCTATTTATAGTTTTAGCTTATATTCTGTTTTTTTTCCCTTTTAAGTGTTGTTTGTCTTAAGCTGTGCAATTGTTGTTGTATTAGGTCATGAATAGATATTACCATTGTGTAAAATTTTGACTCTTGTAGCATATGCTAACAGCTGTATCCGTCAACTTCATATAGATGTGTTACTGGGCCATCACATAGCTGATAATCTGATGTTCCTTTTCATGCACACTTGTAGATCTCATTTGTCACAGCCTCCTGCAAGCAAAGGTTCTTACTCGCAGGTGGGATTTTCTTATGATGGGAATGGAAAAGAAGAATCCCAAATTTCAGATGACGATAATGATGAAGATGAAGATGACGAAGAAGAAGAGGACTTTAATAGTGATGATAGCAATGATGAAGGAATGGAAATGATAGCAAAAGAGTATGGGGTTAAAAGGTATGGATGGCTTGTTTACATGGATAAGAAAGCTAAGGAAGAAGAAAAGAGGCAGAAGGAGGTGATCAAAGGCGATCCTGCAATTGTAAGTTGAGAATTGGGTGGAATATTTTTTTATTGTTCATATTTCATGAAGACTGTAACATAGATGTTATAAATTTTGCAGAGGAAACTGAGTCGTAAGGAAAGGAGGAAGGCTTCTCAGATTGAAAGGGAAAGAGAGAGAGAAGCTGCACGGATATCTGGAACTCGTGTGCTTCATCATGATCCCTATCGGTAGAAACTGTTGAGATTTTATCCGTTCAGATTGAGTGAATGAAAATGACATTTTGCCTCCTACTAATAAATGGGATGACTGACTATGCTTTTTAAAAATTATGCTTGTATACTAGTGCTAATGCTGTACCTGAATATCTGCAGGGAACCAAGACGAAGTCCTACTTATGAAGCTTATTCTCGTTCTAGAAGGTAGAACCCAACTTTTGCTGGTCTCTATGGAAGGTTTTATATACATTTGATGTTTCTTTATATGAAGTAAATTTTATTGGGTGTTTTTTCCTTTTAAAGGTCGAGATCCAGATCACGCTCCTACTCTCCATCATACACAAGGCGTTATTCTCGTAGTGGGAATCCTGATGATGTCTACCGAAGCAAACCGAGGACTCCTAAAATAGAATACATCACTGAATTTGGGGGTTCTGGAGAAGCAGATGAACCCAAGCTTGAGAGATTTTCTCCACCACCATCTCCATCCCAAGCTGATAAGTTAAACCGGTCGGAGCACTGGACCTTTAATTCTTGCCAAGATAGATTGGACAGTCTTTTCTCTGCTGCAGCATATCACCCACATTGTTGCCTGAGACAATTTTTTTGTGGTTTAGAATAGATCAGGACTAGGATTGTCAGGGTAACTGCCAAGAGGAAGAGGGAAGAGGCTTCCCTTTTGAAGCTCATTTTTCCCTGAAATAAATTTTGCATAACTACTCGAGTTGCATGGAAATATTGCTATGGTTTTATCTGACACCCTTACCTTCTTGCAGGGCATCATCCGGTCGCATACTTGAGGCTTTGCATGTGGATCCTGCGTCTGGTGTATCTATTGATAAGGATATGGGCACTAAAGTGTTGAAGCCATCCGTCAAGTATGCTAAAATGTTTAGAATAAGAATATCAGCTGTTTTTCATTTTAACTGATGTACTCCATGTATATGTGAAATGTGAAAGCCCTTGTTATTGTTGTCTGGTTGTTGCTTCTAAAATCATTTGTCCTCTTCTCCACAGCACGTCTTCAGCATTAGCAAAATTAAGTAAGGCAAGTGCATCTGGAGGACCCCTGAAACAGCAACAAGGGGAGAAGAAAGAAACTCCTCAAGAGAGACTTAAAAGGATCATGAACAGGCAACTAAATAAGCAAAGTATGTCTTTTTAAATTATGAATTTTAGTTACACATTAATTAATTCTTCAATGTCTTCCACTGCCTTTTATGTATGATCCTCTTTGCATTTCATTTTCTAGTTCTTTTCAGGAGTAAGCCGTGTTTATGTTGAATCTCTATCGATTCTTGGCATTTATATGTTGTGTAACTGATTGCTTTTGCAGTTAAAAAGGATACTGCTGCAGAACTAGCTAAGAAAAGGGAACAAGAGCGGCAGAGGCTGGAAAAACTTGCTGAAACAAGCCGATTTAGTCGGTATAGACGTCGTAGCCGCAGTAGGAGCTACAGCCGTTCCCCTCCAAGGTAGTTCATCATGCTTTCCATGTGATAGCTGTGCTTGTGCACTTAATCAATTTCCAGGGTATAAAGTAGTAGCATTGATTTGATTGAGGGTGGTAGTTTGCTAAAAGCTTACAATGGGGATAAGGTGTTGTAGACTTCTGAGATGATGACAACTGATTAGGAATGCTGATGTCATCATTTCACTATAAAGTCTTCTTGCATTTTCCCACTCTGGTTGGATTGATTGTGGAAGTATTAATGTTGAAATTATGATAAACAGCAGAAGATACAGGCGTAGTAGAAGTCCTAGTAGAAGCAGGAGTTCCAGAAGATACTATTCTAGTTCACGTTCTCGCTCCAGGTCACGTTCTCGCCCTCACACCAGGTCTCGGTCGCCTTCCCACTCTCCCAGGTAAAAGCTTCAGTTTGCTTTAAAATTTATAATGCCGCCCCATGTGCATCAAGAAGATTGATTCTAATAGCCGACATTTCAGGGTAAAGAACCGGTCAAGACGCTGATGGAAGATTGGGTTTTCATATAGCAGCGAAAGGGAGGTTTATTAGTGTAATTAGTTTATATATTTGATTTTATTTCTCCTAAGGGTTGGAGGGGAAACATTAGTCATGTGCTTAATTGAGGTGCAGTGTTACAGTTGCAATAGGTAATTTTGTTATACATGACAGGATGGATGATCCTTTTTTAAAGCGGGCACTTGCTATGTTATATATATTTAGCCTATTTAGAAATTATGAGTTGTAGGATATATTTGTTTGTAGTAAAACCTGTGTTAGCGTTATAATTTTGACTGGAGAGATTTCCAGCTTACTATCCTTCGACAAAAATTTAGGTTCTTTGAAGTAGTTATTTTATAGAGAAGTTGATGTTATGATTCAGTTGTAATAAATTTTGGTTACTTCTTCATATAATGTCGTTTAATATTTTAAGTGTTTTTAGTAAAATTATTAATAATGAGACATGTCTCCTAAATGTGAACTTTAGAAGTTGCAGGCCCTTACTTCCTAACTAATTGGTCGGGAATATTTCTCGCGCACATAAAAAACATGTTCTGCATCAAATGGTTTGTTTGGTATATTTTCTATATCTTTATTTAAAAAAAGAAAAAAATTAAGTTCTCTTTCATTCTCTGTTCTTGCAACGAAGTATATCCGTGTATGCGGTTTTCAGGTCCACAAGAAGTTAAAAGCCTCCATCTAGTTTTAATCATCCCTTTGCCAATTTTCAATAATCCTGTAGCATATTGAAAACTTGCTTATCTAGCGTGTGACGGGAATAATTTTATTCTCTTTTAAATTGCACTAGGCTGTAAGGTTATATGATATAGTAAACATAAAAGACCATTAATTTGTCAGTTTTTTAAACAAATATTACTGGTGTATGTAATACTATGCATGCTTACATTTTTTTAAAAAATTATTTTTAACTATTCAGGTTTCTGTGAGGCATTATAGTGTCAAACGAGTTACTAAACTATTTCGCGATTGAACTATGTAAAGTTCATTTACAACATGTTACAATTTAATAATGTGGGAACATTATTGAAGAATATAACAGTTTGAAGAGGATTTTACAGATATATTAATATAAGTTTTCGTGTTGCAATGATATATCAAGTGCTACCTGGTGAAGAAAGTGGAAGGAGATTGGGGTTGAAGCTTGCAGAGGCATAACAGAAAGCATGTGCTTAGTTTCAGAGGGAGTGTACTATTCACCGGATGATCTTACGAAAGCCATCAGCATTCAGCAGCCCGTGAGAGGAGAAATGTATAGATATCGAGTCATCAGAATTATGATAAGATAACGTGAACAGCAATAGCAGATGACTCCGCCGCCCACTCAACATTTATTGAAACCACATGTACTCTCACATTTCCACGCAGCCTGGGATTACGTGGTCTCTCTCACACACCGAGTTTAGAAAATTAGATGACGCAGGTATTTCTGTGTCATCAAACCCACAACTCAATTCACCCATCAGAATTATATGACATCAAAAACCACTACTCAAGTCATACTCTTAGTAGTAATTCCCATAAGAAATGTTTACCAGTGAATCAGGTAAACAAGCAAGCAATTCTCAGATTTTGGCTGATGATTTATATGACAGCATTATATGCTTTGGCTGATGATTTATCCTAATTAAGTTTGTTTTTCACCACATATAAGTGGATAGATTGATGACGCTTATGTATGAAATAAGTGGATATGGCTGCTTTTATGTCGGCGGTAGAGATGGAAGAGGAGGCAAGACTTGAATTCTGAATGGGTTCTGTGCTGTCCAAACAAACAAAAGGCCGTGCAATTTACTTTTGACCAAACTTCCTGTGATTTTGATTACAGTGTTGGATTGGATTTGACAGCGGCTGATAGTGAAAAAAGCACAAAAGTGTGAGTCTTTAGTCTTGTCTGCTTCCAGATTCCTCTACCCATTTGAGACATGATCCCTTCATTTTCTGTGTCTAGCTAGCAAGTCCCATCCATCCTCAGCTTAGTGTCAAGCCAAAAGAAAGTGAATTTGGATAATCTTATTAGTACACGCAATTGCTTATTCCATTTTAGGATTCTGCCATCATTAGGAGTCAATCAGAGATCGCTCCTTAACTTTTTTTCTCTACTGTTTATGATAATTTCTTAATATCTCTCTCTCTCTCCAAAATCCACATACACGCACACCCGCCATCCTCTTACTTTTGGTGGACCAGTGAGAGCCTAAATTTGAAGCTGTCCATTTTTTTGGGATAAAATATGAAAAGTGGAAATCAAATAACAGATTCGATCCTACCTCTGCCATGAATGGTTGTAGGCCAAAAAGAGGAACTCTATTAAGATATGAAAAACACTAATGAATTACCGAAAGCTAGCAATGGGCAGTTGCAAATTGCCATAGAGACATGCTCCTTTTTGTGAACCCCTCTTTTGCTTTTCATCTTTTTGGGTTCACTTGAGCATTCCTTGAACCACACGGGAATTCCAAAGCTTCTGATCTGATCTCCTAAATCCTAAAGGAATCCCATCAAACTCACGTCTAAAACTTCACTTTATTCTGTCCTTTTCACATCACCACGCGTCTTCCTCACTGAAAGTGATCCATGCTAATTGATCTCTCTTGCCTTTGCCCTTCTATTCTCACCTTTAGTTGATTCCATCTCCCACTTTATTTTCACAAAGAAAGCTTTTGGAATATAAAATTGTCCCAGTCTCACACGAGAGGTCATCGTACTCGATGCTTGGTAGTACCTATTTTAAAAACTATATAATCTTATAGCAGCTATATTTGGTTATGGGGGTAGCTTCAAGTAAAGCCTAATTGGTTGGCAACATCTAATACCCTATTCTCCCAGTTTAGCTTATAGCTTACACTTTTTATTTTAAGAAGATTCTTTAATCACAACGTAAATGATTTATTTTTAAGAGAATACTAACTGAAATATGTATGAAGTATGAACTACTAAATTACCGCTTAAACCCAATATAGAAATTAAACAATTACTAGCTTACATTTGTTAGACCAGGAGAATGTCCTTTTTAAAAGAAACCTTATCTCTGGATTGCATCTTTAAGCACTTTTAGTTTTCTTTTCTAATAAGAAATGATTAAGCCTTTTCTGGGTTGCATATACAATGAAGAAATGAATCACATTTCACTAATTATCTGAAAGACTTCAACTAGCAATTATTCCTAGCTAAAGACCCTTATTATCTTGGCCCGCTTAATTAATTAGAATAATAAACTAGGCTTAAAGTTATATATATAAGTGAAGCATGCACATGGTGTAACGTATCTTTCTTGGATAGATTAATGTATTTATTTATGTTCCAATTAATTAATAGAATCAAATTGTGTATAAAATAACATTCAGATGTGGGTAAAGCTCGTTACCCTACATATGATTTTATTCTTCTAGGCATGCACTACTCTCATCCGTCAGACTATCACATGCTTATTATATTTAAACAAATAAATATCATCTAACCGCTGCCAATTTCAACAAGTGCCTATTGAGGAAAGGTTTTATAAATTGTTTGGGAAATAAAATTATTAAATATAAAAAAAATAAATGAAAATGTGAATGAAAATTACCTTCGTATTTTTATTAAAAAAATAAGAAATAGATATTATGAAATAATAATAATTAAAATATAATAGGTGTTATATGTGTGTGTGTATATATATATATCTTTTTTCCTTTTTATTTTTTAAAGCAAACGTCCCCTTAATTAAATTAATTACCTCTCCAGTCCACCTTTCTCTATCTCGCACATACACGTCACTGTGGCGTCATCTTTTTTTGTTTTGACACCCTATGACTAAGATATGAGACGCCTTTGATCCCCTGCATCAACATTTTGAATAAATAATTGGCGGACAAGTTCATCTTCTTCACATATATGTCAGCCAAATGGCAGTGAGTAAAATTCTTTATTGAAATCACTTAATCTCTATTAAGACAGATCGTAAACTGAAATGCAAATTTAATTTTTGTCAATTTTTTAAAAAATTTAAACGAGATTTGATAAATTTTAATATAAATTAAAACCCAAAGTTATATATATATATATATATATATAGCAGAATATATGAATGAATAAACAAAAATCACGCTAAATAATATAAAATAGGATAATTAATTTTTAAAATGAATTATAAGTTAGAATCTCTTTCCAAATAAACTAATGAATAATTTAACCTATTACAAATTGACCAATCACATAACTCGATTTAGATAGTGTCACCATCACATATAAGTTTGTTAGTTAATTTAGCAGTTAAGTAATATCAATTTACACGTACTACTAAAAAATTAACTAGTCTAACATATACACCTATATGAATATACATGCATACACATACATGTACACACACATATATGTTCTAGAGAGCATAAATACTTATATATATAAAATCAAACAAAAAAATTTTATGACTATAATGATTATCCAAACAATGAATCTAAAACGCTAAAAAAATTTTATGCTAAGTATCTAACTGAGGATTTCATAGATTGAGCTAACTAATAGAAGCCCAAATATAAAGCTCATAAGACTTATTGATTGGCAAATTTTTAAGCAGTTATAACTTTTGATCGAGAAAAGTTTTAATTCACATTATATATCTATAGAAAACTATTTTCAAGCATGTCATCGTGGCAACCCAAATTTACTTGGTTGAGAAAATCTTTTATTTTCACATGTTCTAGAACCATTTTTAGTTATTTTTTTTTGTCTCATTTGTTTCTTATTTTGTTATTTTTTATTAATTAGGAATTATTTCATTATTCGTTAGAGTTGACTAAAGTTGCTCATAAATGGCCTATGATATTATTTTGAATTACTTATTAATTATTCAATTTTAATTATGTGTTTTTTTTGGGTATTATGTGTTTTTCGAAAGTATTTATTAATTCATGTGTACTTACTATGTTGTGTCAAATTTAAATTGTAAACTGGAATGCAAATTTAATTTTTGTCAATTTTTCAAAAAATTTTGAATGAGATTTGATAAATTTTCATATAAATTAAAACCCAAATTCATGTATATACATATATGTGGCAAAATATATGAATAGACAAAAATCATGCTAAATAATATAAAATAGGGTAATTAACTTTTAAAATAGGTTGTAAGTTAGAGTTTCTTTCCAAATAAACTAATGGATAATTCAACTTATTACAAGTTAACCAATCACATAATTCCACTTTAAAATTAATTACTTAATATCATCACACATAAATCCGTTAGTTAATTTAGCAATTAAGTAATGTCAATCTACATGTACTATTTAAAAATTAATTTGTCTAACATATACACGTATATAAATATATATGCATGTACACACAGATATATATTCTAAATAAATAAATAAATAAATAAATAAATAAATAAATAAATATATATATATATATATATATATTAAACAAAATAGCATAACTTTTGGTCAAAAAGAGTTTTGGTTAATATTATGTATCCACGAAAAACTATTTTCAAGCATGTCATTGTGGCAACTCAAATTTACTTGGTTGAGATTATTTTAAGGCCCAAAATCTTTTATTTTCACATGTTTTAGAACTATTTTAGTTATTATTATTATTTTTGTTGCATTTGTTTCTTATTTTGTGACACTTATTTTATTTTCTATTAATTAGGAGTTATTTCATTATTTGTTAGAGTTGACTAAAGTTGCCTATAAATGGCCGATGATGTTATTTTGAATTACTTATTAATTATTCAATTTTAATTATGTGTTTTTTTTGGCATTATATGTTTTTCAAAAGAATTTTTTAATTCATGTGTACTATGTTGCGTCAAATTTAAATTGTGGTAATTCAAATTGTTTTCATTTTAAATGTCATAAAATTTAAATTATGACTAGCCAAACACAATCTATGAAAATCATAATATAAGTTTTCAACAATTTACTAAAGCAATGGTGAATAAAATCAATAGTACACTGAACGAAAATGGGGAAACAGAGCTCTCATATATTCAAATTGCTTTCATTTTTTTGTTCCTTTTCTCTTTCTCTGTGAAATTGTAATTCATAGTTAATAGATGAAGACCAAGATATAATTATTTTTGGAATAGGACGGAAAAATCATGAAGACATATCGTGCAATGTGCCCTGCCATAGAAAACGAGGCAAAAGTAGACTGAATCTCTTTCCTTATGTTCCTTAAATGGGTTTTAAATTTATGATGATCTCCCATCATTGGGACTATAAAATAATGACTCGCTCAAATATATATATGTATGTGTGTGGAATTCCAATTCCATTTCCATTTCTACGTAGTTAATGATCCCTATTGGTAATTGGCATTGATGCCAAATGTCTAGGTTCGGTTAAGGGACAAGTGTCAAATGACCCAATTTGTGATGAATATATTTATGTATCAACATGACATTCCATTTTGGAATGTAATTGACAAAGACTGCCCCTTTAAGGTAGATCTGTGATTGAAATGGAAATGAGTAGATTTGTTATAGAAAAATGGTGGAATTGTAGTTACTTTAAAGGTAGGTATCTGATTAAATTATAAGGACGCTTCTTTGACGCGGTTGAGCGTTCAAGTGCTCAATTTTTTTAACCCCTGCATGAGAGCACTGAGATGCGTACATTTCATCCTCCTAGGATTATAAATACTCTCTACTTTTTATCCAAGGGCTGCAAAGGTCGAACGTCTGACCTCTTAACATCATTACCAAATTATAAATGGAATTCAGAATAATAAACGAAAGAGCTAGCTGCACGGATCCCCTATGGAGTTTCCAGCTTTTACTTTCTACTTTCTACCATTAATTGGGGAGGATTTCTTTTTCTTTGTATTTATAAGGGTGGAAGGAATTAAAAAAAAATCTAAGAAAATGAGTCCTTGAATAAAAAGTACTAGACTTGACACACACTTAACCATTAGTATTACTAATTTCATAGGTCAAAGAAAGGGGGACCATTACTAGTACGTACAACGAACAAAAATTGGTGTAATATTTGTGCCTACAAGAGGGAGCTAGAGAATGGACATGGACCCCACGCCAAAAAAGCATTACACAACCATTTGACCTTTCCTTCACTAATCTGTAGCTTTGCGATGTGGTTAGTGAGCATGCAACAATTGGTCCATGCTTTCCTCAAAAGCCCTAACACATCTGATCCAAATCCTTGTAATTACGTTGCTCATTAAGTAAAATACTCCATCCAACCTAAACCCCATAAACTTGTCTTATTAATTTAATCAAATATCTTGTAGGTTGCACATGGATCCCAATCCCCAAGGAGTAGGACGTTACACCCAAAAGTTGATGGAAAGTCTTGCTGCGACGAAAACGCAATAAGAAAACAAATTTAGAAACGGTGGTTTCCAAAGGAAGGAACTTTTCTTGATAAAGCAGTGTCCCCTTCCCCCTTGAAAGTCCAACAAGGTCTATTTCTTTACATAAGCGAGGCTACCTGTTGTTCAAGCTGCTTTCAAATCAAGATGGCTACACCTTGTTGCTTTTCTTCTCCATGTATAAGTACTCTCCCTCTGTAGTTACTTTTGATTCATAATACTATAAACGTAATCATTTTATATAACTTGTATAATATTTATTATATTTTTATATTTATTATTTTATTTATTAAATTATTTTTTAAAAAATAAAAATAGAATAATTATTTTTTATCTCACTTATCCTGACCTATCTATATTTTTCATTCCATTTACTATTATATTCTTCAATTAAACAAAGCATATATATTTTAATCCTTCATTACTTCTCAAATATCTTCATGCACTATGCAAAGTTGTTGACCCTTTCCATCTTTATCCATTCACCATATTCTACAATTTGAGTAAATTGAATTTTTACAAAAATTATTTAAAGTAACTTTACTTTTAAGTTCTTAATTCATTTTCATGTTTGACTAGTAAGATTTTACCACTTGTTTTAGAATAAATTATATCAATTTTATTTTTATTAAACTAAACTAACATTCAATATGTATTACAAAAATCTCATTTATTTTTTATTTGTCAATAAAATTTATTTTTTTGTACAAATATGAGACTTTAATTTTATTTTTAAAAATAAAAATAGTTAAGTCATGCTAAATTTCAGTGATTAATATGATGATAAAAATAATTAAATAATTTTATTTTTAAAAAAAACATGTTATATAAAATGTTAACTTTATTATTAAAAAATGAATTGAAAGAAAAAATTTTATAATATACAGCAAATATTTAGAAAATCAAATATAATTTTTAAAATAAAAAGAATATTAAATATAAATAAATTAAATTTTAATAAAAACTAGTATAATTTACCCATTATTTTATCGGTTGAATGTCAAATCAAACGGTTGGTGGTGCTCCCTAAGAAACAACAATCTGTAATAGTGTATACTACTCGGTAAAATTGGGGTGCTTTGTGGGTAGGATGCCACCATGTGAATGCATCCAGAGTTAAAGCGGAGACCTTCAGATAAATAACAAAAACCATAATTGAGTGTCGTCCCCTCCTAAACGACAATAAATCCTTCTTTCCTATGTTCTTCCCACACTCAATTAGCATTTTGAAACCACTTTTCAGGATTTTCTTTAGACTTCTTTCATCCTTACAGCCACTAATTCCGTTGGCATTTTTCACAACACTAACGTCTGGTGATGTGGTCCAAAAACTGGGGAGAGGTGAAACTTATCATGTGTTTGGATAGGCGTTTCTATCTCTTAAATTATATTTTGGACAAAACAACAATTTTTTACTTTTACATATTGTGGGTAGGCAAATGTGATTTTCTTCTCAATTTCTATCCAAACATACATTTAGTCAGTAAGATTCCAAGAAACTTTCAGTTTTTGTAGGGATCGATCATTCATTGTTTTTCTTGTTTTTATATCCCATTTATTAGTTGTAGAAACTTTACGAGATAAAATTTAGGTAGGCCCACGTGACCATCCCATCCTCAAAAGTTTGTGAATCTGTGATAGTTGAGTTTTCGATTGCCTTGTTAATGTGAACCAATTGTCTAACAGGGTGCGTGACTCCAACTTCTCGCCCATGCTTTTAATTGAGGAGGCGGTGAGGATGAAAAGAAAGAAACTCGCCAAATTTAAGAGCTTTTTATGTTATTTTACAATTTAAAACTACCTGGCTAGTAGGTTTCATTATTATTATTATTATTATTATTACTATTATTTTGGGTAGACCACAGTACTGGTTTTGCCCCAGTGACGACATTATTTGATCTGAATAAGTACCATGGGATTTAGCAACGCTGAATTCGTTAACTAATTTTACCATGCCCTGCGTCGAGATTAATTATCTATTGGTACTTGGGATGAGAGACAAATCGATGCCACAAATGAACCATGCTTTCTATTTCAGAGACATCTCCTCGTTAAGCTAATCTGCTAATTACCAATGATTAGTCGACTTTGCTTTTTCTTCGTCTGTCAATAGTAGAGAAAGACAGAGGCCGAAAGAGATAAATACTACTAAGGGAGATAAAGCGATATTAACGTTATCAGTACAATAATGTGTCGTTACGATTTTGTGCTTAGCTTTTTTATATATATCCCCTCCAAAATAAAATGCATCATTGCTTTTATGGTCCATGGTTACCAATATACCCAAAACCACCTGTTCAACGCCAAAATATTATATAAATACTTGATTTCATCAATAATAATTTTCTTTTTTTAACTTTTCTTTCATCTTTCTAAATCATATTTTGCTTCTAATTAAGATTTATGGTCAATGGCAGCAAAATTCCACCTCTATTGAATGAGCCGTTGCACAACAACTGTCACGGTTCCATTAGTCCACTAAATTATTATTATTATTATTATTTAAGGACAATATCTACCAAATTATTATTAGCCGTTGGTCACTTGGTTTTTTTCCTTGTAGGTCAATGTCAAAAAAGGAAGGGGTAATATGGGAAATGAGAAAGTCCCGTTAGTGGGCTCCATTGGATATCTGCTATAAATCGGGTAGCTTCCTCTTGATGCCAGAGTCCTTTCTCCCAAGGAAAAAGACTTCACTGCTTCTGACTCTCTCATACATTTCACATCACTTCCTTCCCTCTCTCTCTCTTTGCACTCTTTGAAACTCAAAGGAGAAAGAGCCGAAAGAATAACTTCCCGGCACCGCAGAGAGTTTACAGGACACGGACCTACTGAGAGAAACATAGAATTTCAAGCAAAGCAACAATGGTCGACGTGGACCGGAGGATGACCGGTCTAAACCCGGCTCACATAGCCGGCCTCCGCCGCCTATCTGCACGAGCGGCATCTGTTTCTACCACCGCCGCCTCCTCCCTTCCTGTACGTAATGGCCTTCTCTCGTTCTCTTCTCTAGCTGAGAAGGTCATAACCCACCTCCGCAACTCGGGCATTCAGGTGCAACAAGGTCTCTCTGATGCAGAGTTTGCTCGCGCCGAGGCTGAGTTTGGCTTCGCATTCCCTCCAGACCTTCGTGCCGTTCTCACCGCCGGCTTGCCTGTTGGCCCCGGCTTCCCTGACTGGCGCTCCGCCGGGGCTCGTCTCCATCTCCGTGCCTCGTTGGACCTTCCAATCGCCGCGATTTCTTTTCAAATTGCTAGAAACACCCTCTGGTCCAAGACTTGGGGTCCCAGACCATCTGAGCCCGAAAAGGCACTGCGAGTTGCTAGAAATGCACTGAAGAGAGCCCCTCTTTTGATACCTATCTTCAACCATTGCTACATTCCATGTAACCCCTCTCTAGCAGGCAACCCAATATTCTTCGTAGACGAGAATAGGATCTTCTGTTGCGGTTTGGATCTCTCGGATTTCTTCGAGCGTGAGTCCCTGTTCGGGAGCTCCGAATCCTATCCTCAGATTCTCAAAAAGCAGAGATCCGTTAGTGAGAAATCTGCCGGTTCGTCCACCAATTTATCACGGAGAAGCCTAGATACAGGAATCGTTAGTGGAGGTAGAACACCGAGGTGGGTCGAGTTCTGGAGTGAGGCAGCCATCGATCGCCGGAGGAGATACTCGTCGTCGTCGCCGGAGAGGTTTTTTGACATGCCTCGGTCCGAAATGCCGAAATGGGTGGAGGAATACATAGGGCAAATAGGGTCGATTTTGAGAGAAGGCGGATGGGGTGAATCGGATATATCCGAAATCGTGGAGGTATCGGCGTCGGGAATCTTCCAAGGACAGATGGTGTTGTTAGATAATCAAGCTGTGCTGGATGCTCTGCTGTTGAAAGCGGACAGGTATTCGGACTCCCTTCGGAAAGCCGGGTGGAGCGCCGAAGAGGTGTCGGATGCTTTAGGATTCAATTTTCGACCCGAGAAGGAACGAAAACCGGCTAAGAAGCTATCCCCTCAACAAGTTGAGAAAATCGGTAAACTAGCTGAATCAGTTTCCCTGTCATGATAGTTGGTTGGAGGTTTTTTTTTTTCTTTCGCTAAACAAATTTGTTTTATTATAGTGTCATGAGGCCTCGAGGTTTGCATTTCCCTCTCTCGGGTAAAACATCGGGGAATTGGGGAAACGCACGATGTATTATGAAATGAAGTGCACAAATAGAAGAAAGTATTCGGAATTACGTGTTGAACTGTTCATCATACATAGATATAAATAGAGAGTTTATATAGGTAATTAACTGTTATCTTTATTGTTTTGTACACATTACCAAATGTTAATTCTGACAGGGCAATTGTTTTACTCAGTTTTCGAGTTCGACAATGTGTAATTTTCCTTAATTTTTACAAGAGAGAAATGTTTAGCTGGAAATGGCTCTGGTGTCTAAGTAGCAGTGCACGTGTGTGTGTGTGTGTGTGTATCCTTTTAATAGAAAGGTGAGCTCCAATCAGAACATGGCGCTGGTGTGGGACATCACTCGCTAGTCGGCACTACATCCTATGGAAGCTCTGGCCGTCCACCTAGAGCGTCGTCGTTTTGCTCACACACAGATTATCCAAACCATTTTTAAATTGAAAAATGATGTCGTTAGAAATGAGTTCGCCATTCCTCTTTCATTTTCCATTCTCAGAACATAAATGTAAGTGAAAGTAACAGAAGGGAGAAAAGATATCTTCTTTTAAGAAGCTAAATGTATGACAGAGACACAGATACTGAATACATGGTCCTTGGTATTTGGAAAAGGATATGCATTGCCGGCAGAGATAAGGAACACCGATGAAACCTTCTCGCCCTTCAGAGTTTGAAGAGACAGAACAACGAGGCGGGTGTTGCGTTCGGATGAGAACCCAGATTTTTTGTATGGGAGAAAAAGCCTGGCCAAGTGTAGCAAATTAATTGAAAGGAGAAGGGCAGGTTTGGAAGTTAGCGAACAGCGAGCAGAGAGGGACCACGTGATTAGGCCCCAATAATTCCGTACTGCATTGAGCCAACCCAAAGGCTAGAGGGCTTTTGAGACCTTGTTAGCTTCTCCACACCTTCGAATCTAATGAGTAGCGAAACACAATTTGTACTTGGCTTTGGTTCTGTGTTTGCTTGTTGTGTAAACATTTAGGCAGCATGTCCCGCGTACGGCAAAACTGGTACATTTGATTTGATTTGATTTGGTTTGCACCTTCTAATTCGCAATAAGAAAAAGAAAAGTTGTTTTTAATCATTGTTAATGTAGCTTGAAAATGGCCATTCAATTCATGGACACCGATATATCCTCAAGATTATAAGATTTTTTATTTGTGTACAAACAAATACTAGAGGCCTTAAAAAGATTAGGATAAAGGATCACATGACATATGAATATTCTTGTGGATTTGATACTTGATGTTTAGCGGTTAAGGAAAGTGAGAGTGGTAGAACTGTGAAGAGGTATGGTAATTTTCGAACTAGGATCTTCTTTTGTTGAGTTTCATGTGCTATTATTGGTAAAGTTAGCATAAAAATGAATGTGTCATAATTTTTTTAAATTTTTATTTTAAATTAAACTCATTCATCTCTCTATTTTCTTCTGACTTCTTCTAACGGCACAGATAGCCAAACAGCAGACGATCTAAATCTGTAATTTCCGAGTTACGTAAAAGATGGACTAAAAGGCGGACGCCCAGGAGGATGAAGGGAATCTTGGTCAATGTCATAGAAGAAGAAATACAATTTTATTGAAAGGGCCTTCAAGAACAGTGGGGCACAAGCCAAGATGCCAAGGAAGGAGGCAATAAATGCAAATGCTCCTCCTCCAACGGTCACTGCCACCTCATGTGCCTTCCGCTTGCCACCTCCCCGTCTGCCCGAACATTCACATGGGCCCTGGGTGGATTTGAATATATATCTCCAACCCTCAACACCTTCCCCATTTGACCATGTATGGTGAAGCTCAGTAACAGTATGAATGGGCTCTTCTTTTCACTTGGGTTTAAACAAACATTGGGGCAGCCCAAGGCTGCAGTTTCACATACGTTGACTTCAACTTGAAGGCAAGCTTGTCTTCCACCAATCTGCTGCTTTGGTCGGTGTTTTAATGTCTGTCTTCTTGTGCATTGCTTATGGTAGCACAAGCCTCTGCTCATCCACCCTTCTCCCTTTTGTTCTCTGCTTCTCATCTTGTTCTACAAGAGCAGAAATTAATATGGCCCACTTTGTAATTGATGAAATAGCAAATTGAGTTGTTCTGACTAGTAACTATCTCGGGGCCTCTTTCATTCACCGTCCATCCAAACATCATTTCAAATGGATTGGTGAATCTGCTCCCATTCCACCAACTACATCCCTCCCTGCTTGACCCCACTCCTGTATCGTTTATATATTTCAATTCTGGCTCCCTCGAGCATACATAAGTATGCAAATTATTTACGGTGCTTTGACAGAAATGTGATTTAAAATTATTGTAATTAATTTTTGCAAAATCTTTTTAGTTAGTTGGTTAGTTAAAAATTTAAATTTTTATCTAATTTTAAATTAACTCAAGTAATAATTAATTATTAAAATTTTCTACTTTTATTTATCACTTATTTCTATATTTGTGTTATTATAAATAGGTAGTCTCAGTTATAAAATAAAGTAAAGTAGTAGAATATTAACTTTTCTACATATTTTTTTTAACTTTATTCAAATAGCCTATTACTTTAAATTTTTAACATGGTATCAAAACTTTTATAGATTTTAAAAGATCTGTGAATGACCAACTTTTATGGCTTCTACTAATACATCAGTTCTCTCACATCTAATTTTTAACTATTAAAACTATCAAGTATAGGTTGTTAAAATAAAAGCTCACCTAAGAGATCTTAACTTGTGGCAATGTGTAACAACCGGAAAAAGGAAAAGGAAAAGAAAGAAGAAAGTTGAAAATTTTCGAAATCCAACAATTTTTCTAAGTCTTCTCGCAATAGCTAGAAATGGTCTAGCTATAGTGAGAGTAGCTATTCGCTATAACGAAAATGCTTCTAGCTATAGCAAGTGCGGGCATTCCATACAAAAACTAAGGGGCTGCTCGCCGTAGCGTGCGCCATAGCGAAAGTGGGGGTCTGGAACTGATACGTGCTCGCCGTAGCGAAGGTTAAACCTCGCCATAGCGAAGTTAACTAATACGAGCTCGCCGTAGCGAAGGTTAATTTTCGCTATAGCGAGGGTCAGTCCGGAAAAGTCTAAAAAGAGAGAAATTGACTTCTTTACACGACCCAATTCATTCTTTCTCTCTTATTTGCCGTAGACTTCGACCCAAGGAGAGAAAAGAGGCGTGGAGAGTGAGAGAGACCAAGATAAGGGAGGAAGAACAAAGAAAAGGTAAGCAAGCTTCTCTCTTTTCTTCTTAAAATCTTGATCTCATCTCTTTGCCCTTTCTTTTTATGGTTTTACTTGTGAAATTAGTGGAGTTTTAAGTATGGGTCAGAAGAGGGAAAGTGAAAAACACTCTTGAACTTCTTTGTTTTCCTTGAATATGATGATTCTACTACCATGAGAGCTTGAGAGAGAGGAAGAGTTGGTGACATTCTAGAGAGAGAGAGAACCCCTAAGTTCTTATAGCAAGGTTTACTCTGAAGAACTCCTAAGAGTTATTGAGTTATGAGAGAGTAATTCCATACTTTTGTTGTGTCTAGGCTCAAGAGAAGCACCTCCATCAAGGTGTGAGTGTGAAACCGAGAAGGGAGAAGAGGAATTGAAAAGAAAAGCTTGTGTTGGCTCATAAGGTAGCTCTCTCTCCACTCTTTCTTGTTGCATTCTTGGATGTAATGGTCATTGTATACTTGTGTATATGCTTATTGTGTGAGATATGCCATATGTTATTGCTTTGATGCATTGGTACCAATGTGCTTGTGTGTTGGATTGTGAGAATTGCTCGGGTGAGGTAGTGCCGAAAGTCCCTTGAGATGGGTGAGACAAAGCCAAAAGTCTCATAATCGAGTGAGGCCAAGTCAAAAGTCCCTAAACTCGGGTGAGGCTAGACCAAAAGTCCCTAAAGCTTACTTGTGGCATTGTTGTGATTTCCATGGCATGTACAACATTGTATTATGTGATTGAGAATAGTTGGATGCTAAATTACATGCTTTGACTTGTTATATGCCTTGATTGCTTCCTTGAATGAGTGCATGTGATGCAATAGCACCAAGAGACCTTGTTAAGCATAAAAGTGGACTTGATGAAGGATATGGTGCTAAGTTCCAAGCCCAAGAGTTCAAGTCAAATGTGCCTAAAGATCCATTGCAAGGTATAGGAGACCCAATAACAAAAGCTAAGGCCAAAGCAATGAAAGAAGCCTTCAATTGTTTAATTCATAAACTTCATAACTTAGAGCCCATTCATTTAAGTCAAGAGAAGGCTCAAGAAGATATAAAGGGTGTGATCATGCTAACCATTCTACAAGAGGAGTACCAAGGCCCAATTGAAGTCCAATTACAAGAGATTAAGAATCATGTGACAACCATGTGATTTTTAATGAAGCATGTGCATCCCATGTGACAAATTAAAGAAGCTGATTAGTTTTGATTAGGATTCCTTTTGAAACTTCGTTTTTTATTATTTTATTATTTTTTTTGAACTTGATCAAAGAGCTTATCTTGGAGATCAAGTTAAGATTAGTATCCTAATCTAATTAGGATATATATTAGGTATCATTTAAAATATTTATAAATCAGGTTTTAGAGTTTTACTTTAATTAGGACTCTAGAAAATTTTACCTATAAAAGGCTTCCTATTGTACTCTATTTTACACATGAATGAAATTAAGTATTATTCAATTATTTGTGAGGCTTTTGCTTCTTTGTGTTCTCTGAGAGTTCACGTGACTTATCAAAGGATTGGTCTTCCTTTGTGGCGTCTTGAGGCTAGGGTTCTAAGAGACAAGTTCTCTTAGGGTCTTTCCTTTGACCAACATTCTTGTTTCTAGCCAGTCTCAGGCAAAGTGTCATCTTGTTGAAAGTTCCTAGGACAAGGTTCCTAGAGGGTCTCTCATCATTTGGTATCAGAGCTTTGGTCACTAGTACAAGGTATATCTGTGTTTTCCCTTTCATTGTTCTTCATACTTTCTCTCCTTCCATTAGTATTACCTTCTCCATCTTCATCTTTTTCTTCAATCTTCTTCTGTCTTCCATTGTTGTGTTCCTCCATCCTTAAAAAAAAAAAAAAAAAAAAAGAAGAGAGTGTGGTACTCTAAAAAGAAAAAGAGAAGAGAGTGTGATACTCCAAAAAAAAAATATATCAAAAAAAAATTCGAAAAAAAAAAAGAAAAAAAAAAGTGAAAAAAAAAAGGGAGTGAAAAAAAAAAAATTTTAGATTGCAGAATTCAAAATTGCAAGTTGTGCCAATTCAAAATTAAAAGCAAGATTGGAGTCAATTTCCTAATTGGAGTTTGTTTCCTAATTTAATTGCATTAAGTGGCTACCAAAGTTATCTACTTGTCTATTTGCATTCAAGAAAGGATATTGTTTCCCAATTGTTCGAAACTTGAATTGCAAGTAGTTTTCTATTCTTAAGGTTTCTTATTTTCAAATTTTTTTTTTCTTTTCTTTCCATCTCTTTCCTTCCAAACCTTCCCTTACTCCTTCTTTTTCCTTTTTTGTTACACACCTATTTTTCTCCTTTGTTTGATTCTTTGGGAATTTATATTTTAGGATTCTAGTTTTTGGATCGTCACTAGTTTGATCTTTTCATTTGATTTGCTTGTGACTTGCTTAGAACACTTGTAAGAAGCAAATTATTGAGTGGTAAAAGGCAAGAGGGTTAACATTAAAGAAAAAGCCAAAAAGAGAGTTAAACACGAGTGAAATTATCATCTTTTGAGTGTAAACACATAAGCTAGTGAGTTGCGAGGTCCTATATCTTTCCTTGCTTTTTTTTTTTTGTACAAACTAATATTTCAGGATGTCTGGAGAATCTGAGCATAGTGACTTTGACATGAAAGTCTGGATTAGAGCCGTTCAAAGTACTCTTGAAAAACTTAGTGCCAGATTAGATGATGTGGAGTCTTCTTCCAATAGGAGGACCCATAGGAGGCAACCTCATATGGAACTTGATGATGATGCTGAATCCGACTTTGAGGAGTCCCATACACGGAGAGGTAGACAATCATCATCCAATAAAGATGGTGGTATTGGAAACATCAAGATGAAGATTCCATCATTCCCCGGGAAAAATGACCCAGACCAGTACTTAGATTGGGAAAGAAGAGTGGAGCATGTGTTCGAGTGCCACTCTTACACTGAGGTGAAGAAAGTAAAACTTGCTGCAGTGGAGTTTACTGACTATGCTAGCATCTGGTGGGATCAACTCTTACTCACTAGAAGACGTACCGGTGAAGGTCCAATTCGTGATTGGCAGGAGATGAAAACTATCATGCGCAAACGATTTGTCCCTAGTTACTATTATAGGGAATTGCATAAGAGGCTCCAAAAGCTGAAACAAGGTTCTATGAGTGTGAAAGATTACTATCAAGAAATGGAGATTGCCATGATTAAGGCAAATGTGGAGGAAGACCGTGAAGCAACCATGGCCCGATTCATTGAGGGCTTAAATTCTGAAATAGCTACCCAAGTTGATTTATACAATTACCTGGATATGGAGGAGCTCTTACATAGAGCTATCAAGGTGGAAAAGCAACTAAGGGCTCGACAAAAGCTAAAAGTGACATCTAGCTCGAGTTCTTGGAGGGATTCCAAAGTCTCCTTCAAGCCAAAGACTGATTTCAAGTCTAAGGAGGAAAGTAAGGTAAAACCCTTTCAGGTTAAGGGTAAAACTGATTCAAAACCTTTATCATCTTCTAACCCAACTGCTTCTTCTTCTAAGGTTAGATGTTTTAAATGTAATGGTTTTGGTCATATTGCTTCACAATGTCTTAACAAACGAACTATGATTATTCTTGAGAATGGTGATGTGACTAGCGCTAGTAGTGAGTCTGAGGAGGATGAGATGCCACCCCTGACTGATAACTCAGATTTAGAATTAACTGAAGCTGTAAATGGTGAAGCCCTTGTGACTAGACGTGCTCTCAATATTCAACCAAAAGAAGATCTCGAGGTAGAGCAGCGTGAGCATATTTTCCATACTTGTTGCTTCATCCACAAGAAGGTCTGTAGTGTGATTATTGATGGTGGTAGCTGTACAAATGTAGCTAGTACTTTACTTGTGGAAAAGCTAAACTTGCCTACTTTGAGGCATCCTACCCCTTATAAATTACAATGGCTTAATGATAGTGGGGAGGTAAAAGTAACAAAATAGGTGCTCATCTCTTTTTCTATTGGTAATTATCATGATGAGATTCTTTGTGATGTAGCACCTATGTATGCTGGTCACTTGTTACTTGGTAGGCCGTGGCAGTTTGACAGAAAGGTAAAACATGATGGATATAAAAATTATTACTCCTTTGTTTTTAATGGTAAGACCATTGTGTTGACCCCTCTGCGTCCTGTTCAAGCATATGAAGATCAGTTAAAAATCCAAAGAGAATGTAAGAATAAAGAGCAAGAAAAGAAAGGTAAAGTGAGTGTGAGTATTGAGAATGAGAAGAAGCAACAGAAAGGTGAGTTGAGTAGAAAGAAAATTAGAGAAAAATATGAGGAAAAGAAAGTAAGTCTATTTTCGAGTAAAAGTGAGATCAAGAGAGCTCTTATTAGTGAAAATGCTTTCTTATTGCTTTATAAAGATGTTTATCTTACTATCAACGATCTTGATCACTCTTTGCCTGCTAGTGTTACATCTTTATTACAGGAATTCTGTGACTTATTTCCAGAGGAAATACCTAATGGATTGCCCCCTTTAAGAGGTATTGAGCATCGCATAGACTTTATCCCAGGAGCATCTATTCCCAATAGACCTGCTTATCGAGCAAATCCAGATGAGACTAAGGAAATACAACATCAAGTGGAAGAGCTCATGAAGAAAGGCTTTGTTCGTGAAAGTCTAAGTCTATGTGCTGTCCCAGTGATTCTTGTGCCCAAAAAGGATGGCAAGTGGCGGATGTGTGTAGATTGTCGTGCCATCAACAAAATAACGGTAAAATATCGCTACCCTATCCCTAGGTTAGATGATATGCTTGACGAGTTGCATGGTGCATGTGTTTTCTCTAAAATTGATCTTAGAAGTGGTTATCATCAGATTAGAATGAAAGAAGGTGATGAATGGAAAACTGCTTTTAAGACTAAGTTTGGGTTATATGAATGGTTAGTTATGCCATTTGGCTTGACTAACGCACCTAGCACTTTCATGAGTTTAATGAACCATGTCTTTAGATCTTTCATTGGTAGATTTGTTGTGGTTTACTTTGATGACATTTTGATTTACTCTAAAAGTCTAGAAGAGCATGTGAATCATTTGCATGATGTGTTTGTTGTGCTTAGAGAGAATAAACTCTTTGCCAATTTAGAGAAGTGCTCTTTTTGTTTGGATTCTGTGGTTTTTCTTGGATTTGTTGTAGGAGCTCGTGGCATACAAGTGGACGAGGAGAAGGTCAAAGCAATCCGAGAGTGGCCAACTCCAAAGAATGCGAGTGAAGTAAGGAGCTTCCATGGATTGGCGAGCTTTTATAGAAGATTTGTTAAGGATTTCTCTACTCTTGCTGCCCCTTTAAATGATTTGGTAAGAAAGAATGTGGTATTCAAATGGGGTGAAGCACAAGAGCGTGCTTTTACCATACTGAAAGACAAACTAACTAAAGCCCCTGTACTTGTATTGCCTGATTTTACTAAGGTTTTTGAAATTGAGTGTGACGCTTCTGGTATAGGCATAGGTGGTGTGTTGATGCAGGATGCCAAACCTATTGCATATTTTAGTGAGAAATTAAGTGGCCCTACTTTAAATTATTCTACATATGATAAAGAGTTGTACGCCTTGAAACGCACCTTAGAAACTTGGCAACATTATTTGTGGCCTAAAGAATTTATTATCCATTCTGATCATGAAAGTCTTAAGTTTCTTAAGTCCCAGGGTAAATTGAACAAAAGACATGCAAGATGGCTTGAATTTATTGAAACCTTCCCTTATGTGATTAAGCATAAGCAGGGAAAGGAAAATGTTGTAGCGGATGCATTGTCTAGGCGTTACACTTTGATTACTTCCATGCACGCTAGATTGATAGGATTTGAGATGTTAAAAGGCATGTATGAGTCTGATTCTGATTTTGCTAATATTTGGAAATCTTGTGAAATGCATGGTGCTAATGACTATTACAGGTTTGATGGTTTCCTTTTCAAAAAGAACAAGTTATGTGTTCCATTCGTGAGCTTCTTATTAAGGAAACTCATGGCGGGGGATTGATGGGTCATTTTGGTGTCGAAAAGACTTTGGCTCTTTTGAATGAGCATTTTTATTGGCCTGGTATGAGAAAGGATGTGGTTGCTGTTTGTTCTAGATGTATTACTTGTAAGCATGCTAAATCTAGAATTCAATCACATGGCTTATATTCCCCCTTACCAGTTCCTTCTCACCCATGGACTGATATTTCTATGGACTTTGTCTTGGGTTTACCTAAATCTTCCACTGGGAAAGATAGTGTCTTTGTTGTTGTGGATAGGTTTAGTAAAATGGCACATTTTATTGCTTGTTCCAAAACTAATGATGCTGTGTATGTGGCAGAATTGTTTTTCAAGGAGGTTGTTAGGTTGCATGGTGTGCCAAAAACTATTGTTAGTGATAGAGATGTAAAATTCTTGAGTTATTTCTGGAAAACGTTGTGGAATAAACTTGGCACTAAACTTTTGTTTTCTACTACAGCACACCCACAAACTGATGGACAGACTGAGGTTGTTAATAGAACTCTCTCTACTTTATTAAGAGCTATCATTCAAAAGAATCTTAAGAATTGGGAGAAGTGTTTGCCCCATGTCGAATTTGCTTATAATCGTGCTGTTCATACTACTACAAAATTCTCTCCTTTTGAAATTGTTTATGGCTTTAATCCTTTAACGCCGTTAGATTTGCTTCCTTTCCCTTCACATGAGTTTACTAACCTTGATGGTGCTAGGAAGGCTAAGTTTGTGCAGGATTTGCATAAGAAGGTGAAAGCCAATATTGAAAGAAGGAATGAGCAAATTGCTAGCCAAGTTAATAAGGGTAGAAGGCGTGTGGTGTTTGAACCTGGCGATTGGGTGTGGGTTCACTTGCGAAAAGAACGTTTCCCAGAACAAAGAAAGTCAAAACTCCAACCTAGAGGAGATGGTCCCTTTCAAGTTCTTGAAAGGATTAATGATAATGCTTATAAAATTGACTTACCTAGTTCTTATGGAAATATTAGTGCTACTTTTAATATAACTGGTCTCTCTTCCTTTGATATTGCAGATTCGAGGACGAATCCTTTTCAAGAGGGGGGGAATGATGCAATAGCACCAAGAGACCTTGTTAAGCATAAAAGTGGACTTGATGAAGGATATGGTGCTAAGTTCCAAGCCCAAGAGTTCAAGTCAAATGTGCCTAAAGATCCATTGCAAGGTATAGGAGGCTCAATAACAAAAGCTAGGGCCAAAGCAATGAAAGAAGCCTTCAATTGTTTAATTCATAAACTTCATAACTTAGAGCCCATTCATTTAAGTCAAGAGAAGGCCCAAGAAGATATAAAGGGTGTGATCATGCTAACCATTCTACAAGAGGAGTGCCAAGACCCAATTGGAGTCCAATTACAAGAGATTAAGAATCATGTGACAACCATGTGATTTTTAATGAAGCATGTGCATCCCATGTGACAAATTAAAGAAGCTGATTAGTTTTGATTAGGATTCCTTTTAAAACTTCGTTTTTTATTATTTTATTATTTTTTTTGAACTTGATCAAAGAGCTTATCTTGGAGATCAAGTTAAGATTAGTATCCTAATCTAATTAGGATATATATTAGGTATCATTTAAAATATTTTTAAATCAGGTTTTAGAGTTTTACTTTAATTAGGACTCTAGAAAATTTTACCTATAAAAGGCTTCCTATTGTACTCTATTTTACACATGAATGAAATTAAGTATTATTCAATTATTTGTGAGGCTTTTGCTTCTTTGTGTTCTCTGAGAGTTCACGTGACTTATCAAAGGATTGGTCTTCCTTTGTGGCGTCTTGAGGCTAGGGTTCTAAGAGACAAGTTCTCTTAGGGTCTTTCCTTTGACCAACATTCTTGTTTCTAGCCGGTCTCAGGCAAAGTGTCATCTTGTTGAAGGTTCCTAGGACAAGGTTCCTAGAGGGTCTCTCATCAGCATGAGCTACTAAGATTTCATGAATCTCACCCCTTCCCCCTCCCATCTTAATATGTTAGGTGGAGCTCAAGGAGAATCAAGTGCACACCAAAGAGCTTAAGATAATGTTAGATGAATGTTAGTTCATTTTGACTCTTTTGATGTAAAGAGGTGCCAAAAATGAATATGCACCTTCTATTTTTGAGATGTAAATGTTGTAGCAAGTGTAAATGTAAGGAAATATGATGTATAAACTATGTAGATAGCCAAAGTAATGCAAATGTGGGTTTTGCCCTTTTTGTGGCTTGTATGTGATAGTGTATTTTAGTCGTAGCATAGCGAATTTGAAATGTATGATGATTTGGACCACTTGGACATGTTATATAGACTATTTTTCTGCTTTTAAACTTGTCCATGAGTTGCTAGAATATGTGGGAGGCCATTTGGACCCATTTGAACCGTTTTGGGTGCCAAAATCGTAAATTTTGTGAGCTACGTCAAAGTATGACCAAACGAGCTTTTCTTGCTATGGAATTTGGTATGCCTTTAGAGTTTGTAGAGAGCTTCTTGGGAAGCTAAAGTGGGTAATATTTGGAGGTCTAGGAAATATTTGGTGAATTGTTGAAATTGGGAAATTTTGATGGTTTGGTCATGGTACTGTTTCATTAGTCCGAAAAGAAATCTATGTCATTCATAGGCCAAATGGTGGCCAAATGTCATGAAATTTTATAGGCATAAACTAGACAACCACAATGACCTATACCAACTAGAATCACCAAAATCGGAGGCCTGTAGAGAGAGAACAAACCTTCTGAAGTTCTATATCAGCATCAGGGAAGCCATCCGACCTCCGTTACTGTTCCATCAGTTTTTGAGGCTTAAGAGCTATTGAACTGATCTAAACTTATTTTTTTCCTCTAGTAGACATTGGTAGCTTTCCAAATTGGTATATTTTTCCCAGATTGGATTTTTGTGGATTTAGTTCTGAATTTTTGAAGTTCATGATAGTAAGCTGCACTAGAAATAGGGACAGCTGGATCTCTGTCTCATTTTTTATGTCAAACATGATCCAAACGCTAAGATTGTGGTTGGAAAGTATTTTTAGTGTAAATTTAACACTTAGATATTTCCAGAAAGTTATGGTTTTCTAGATTCCCATTTTTCTATAATTAGTTATGATTTTTCAAAGTTAGAGCCAAAAATCAGACTTTTGGGTCCATTTAAGAAAATGCACTTTCTTGGTTTTTGGCTTCATATCCGTGGCCTATGGCTTGTTTTATGCTATGTATGAGTTGTATAAATGGAGTTTGAGTAGAAAATGTGAATGATGGGTTCAAAGGACCCATGGGGCAAAAGATGAGTGTTTGAAACCCCGTTTTATAGTATGAAAATGCCACGGTTTGTACTGGTACTTTGGAAATCATATGGAATCGAACCCAGAGGGAGGCTAGACAGAGTTAATATGTTATGGTGTTACACAATGGGTTCAAGATGAGAGAGAAATATCTTATTTAAGAAACAATTTAACTCTCAATCAAATTAAGGCTCATGAAGAAGAAGAAGCAAAAACTCTAAGAGTTTTATCTTTAATTCATTTTAATGTCTCAAAATTAGTTCTTATAAGAATTATAACTTGTGAAACAATAAAGTAAGCTTGGGATATGCTGAAAGAACTATATCAAGGCAATGATAGAACAAGAAAGATGCAAGTTTTAAATCTCAAAAGAAATCGAGATTCTAAGTATGAAAGAAAAAGAGATCATACAAAAGTATTCTGACAGACTGATTACGGTGGTAAACAAAATTTGACTAATGAGAGAAGAGTTACTTAATAATAGAGTCATTGAAAAGATGTTTATAAGTTTGTCTAAAAATTTTGAGGTAAAAATTTCATCTCTTAAAGATTTAAGAGATATCAGTAAAATAACCTTATCAGAATTAATTAATACTTTTCAAGCTCAAGAGCAAAGAAGAGCTACGGGACAAGAAAGAACACAAGAAATGTTTGAAGGAGTTTATCTAGCTAACATTTTAAAGGGAAAAAGGAAAAATTTCTTAGTGCAATCATTGCAAGAAACCTAGTCATAAAAAGAAAAATTGTTGGCACAAAGGAAAGCCTTAATATTTCAAATGCAAAAGATTTGGGCATTTACAAAAGAACTGCAAATTTTTTTTTAAAAAAAAGAATAAACAAATATAGTAAAGGTGGCTAAAGAAGAAACTATTTTTTTGAAGATTGGTAAGAATTGTTTCAACAATTGAAGGTTGATAAGAAGGTGCATTAACAAAATAATGAGAAGTGCATCATAAAGTGAAGAGAATTGCTTCACAAATTTGAAAATGTGGAGAGAAGTGCTTCATGAAGTTTGAATTTTTGTAATTTTGAATCAAGAGGGAATGATGGAAATGTGATTCAAAATTATTGTAATTAATTTTTGTAAAATCTTTTTTGTTAGTTTGTTAGTTAAACAATTAAAATTTTATCTAATTTTAAATTAAATTAAATAGTATTTAGTTTCCATAATTTTATATTTTTAGTTATCACTTATTTTTATATTTTAATTATTTATAAACTTATAAATAGACAGCCTCACTTATGAAATAAAATAAAGTAGTAAAATATTAACTTCTTTGCATATATTTTTTTAGCTCCATTCAAATAGTCTATTACTTTAAATTTCCAACATGCTTGTCATTAAAATTAGATCACAACATGCGAGGCACCAATTTTGTTAGTTATTTCTACTATACTAAGGGCATGTTTGGTAGGCGGGTTATGACATGCCAAAAAAGAGAACTGCAAAGGGAAAGTTGGTTTTGTGTGTTTGGTAGGCGATTCCAACAAATGCAGAAGACAACTCTCTTTCAATAAATCAATGGAATGAGGTCACAGTCAAGAGAGAAGAGTAAAAGATGACCATTCTACCTCATGAATTTAGTCACTGTATCGTAACTCCATTGATACCTTATAAATAGCTATGAAAACACCGCGTTTTAGGAGCACCCAAATCATTCGACTTTTCTTGTCAAAACTTGCTCTTCCTTAAGGCATTGCAGCCTGCGAACACTATCGACAAAATAAGAGCAACTGCAAAAACTCCACTGTAATGTTTCTCCTTAAGGTTGAGTAAGGTATTCACCATTTCTCTTGCAATTTTCATAGGTCAACTATAATGTTCAATTCTTTGCAGTGTTTGATAGGTTTTGTTCATTTCTTAATTTGTGGTCTTCTTCAATATTTGGTATGTGTAATTATTGTGTCCAAGATGAAAGTGAATCTTACAACTTCTAGAGAGGAGGCCATCCATGAATTCCCTTATCCAAATGGGTCTTGCAAGAAAATAGGATTTCATATTGAAGTAGCAGTAAAATTCCAAATAGAATTCAAAATGGCTAACAGTAAAGAAATGTAATGGAGATATACATTGTGATTCATCGTTGATCTAAGAAAAAAAATTGGCATGGATTTGTGTGGGGATTTTTTTTTTGGTGTTGATCTAGGTTTTGTTTTACTGAGAGTTAGGAGATTCAAATGCATTTCAAAACTTTGTATTTGTAAATTCGCCATTGATGCGATGACATGGAAGACGAGGAATAATTTTCTCTCTCTTTTTCATTCAACAATCGAGAAAACAATTTGTTCTTTTTTTAATTATAAAAGATATTTTGGTCTTTTACTTATCATTCCTTTCCATTCTTATCTTTTTTTTAATCTAACCAAACATAAAAATGTGATAGTATTTCCTTTCCTTATTTAATCAAACCAAACATGACCATGGGCTTAACATTCCATTCCATTTTTCTTTTTTTTCCTTTTCTCATTCCTATTAAAATCTTTTCTACGTACCAAACAGAACCTAACCTTTCAAGGAGACGGTGAAGATCAAAGTAACATCAGAAAGAGAGATGAGACAATTCAATTTGCTTTCTTATATTAACAACTATAAAAATGCAACTTGCAAAATTACAATTACAAGTTCGTGTAACATTTAGATACGAAATGATTGACATTCTTCTTGAATTGACCCTGTACCGAAAAAATCGCAGATTGTGGCTTTCTAGCTCCAAATCTCTGCTGTACAACTTTTGTGTAACCTGAAATAAATTGTTTATTCATCAGAATCAAAGTCATAGTTCCTGCAAAATTTGTGTCCCTTGCTAAGATCTTGGAGCAGACCTTGTCACCTTCACACGAAATGCAGCCTGCAAGAAACTTGGATGTTCAGACATCATAAATAATCCACCATTTAAACTTTTAAGTAGAAGCACGTTTTCAAGTAAGGATATTCTAAGTAACAATGTAATATACTAAAATTTATATACTGGAGTGAATGAGAAGAAACATCTCTTTGCAGGCTAAATGAGAATGTCTCCCAGAACAATTATATATATTTGCAATCACACACACAGACTCTCAGAGTCAGATTACAATATGGACTCAGCTTGAGGTATCTATTCCATAAAGAATTTTTTTTTGGGAGAATTACAAATAAAGACCAAGTCAAAAAAAATTATTCTAAAGAACCTGTTATTATTGTTTTAGGATAAATTACCACTTATTTTAATTAAAACTAATAGTACTTAATAATAACAGGTTCTTTAGAATAATTTTTTTTAACTTTAAATCCTTATTTGTAATTATCCTTTTTATTTTTCCTCCTTATTGAGTAAATTACACTAGTTTCCCTTGAGATTTATTAAAAATTACACTTACCTTCCCCTGTTTTAAAAATCCATCACTTTGAAAATTTACTTGGCAAAAACCCTCTATTTAATTTTTTTTCTTACACATATAAGTTCTAGAAGAAAATTTTGCCTGGTACGATCTGTGCAACTTTTTAGCTATAGTTTAGAAATTATCTACCACCTTATCAGAACCAAAGTCAATAACATCAGATGGGCGGACACGAGAAGGATAATTTGGAGGTAACCGATACCGCCTTCCTTCATTGCTGCAAATATAATGGGAATGAAATTAGATACACATATTGAGGAATTTAAATTTTGATAAATAGGATATTACCCTCCCTTTCTTTTACTTACTCAGTTATCCAGGTGCCATGTTGACTACGCAAATCAGTCAAGAAGAAGGCGCCATCCTTGTAGTTAATTCGAGCATGCGTTTGAGAAACCTTGAAAATAGAAACATTATAACATGATATGGATGACCATTAAATGTATAACTAGGTTTAGTTTAGCGCATGATCACTTGTGTTACCTGTGGTGAAGGTATGACAATTGAACTGCTTAGATGATCCTCTTGCAGGGTGCTCCTGCAATCACAATATTATTTCAGGAAAGAGGTTAAAACTTAGAAGTAAAAAAAAAAAAAAAATTATATTTTAAAGCAAATTACACTAACCCCTCTTAAATTTTGGTTAAATGTTTTAAAAATTATACTCGACTCCCTTCCAACTTATTTATTTATTTATTTCAATAAAGTTAATGTTTTACACAATATACATTTTTTTCAAAAAATAATATTACTTATTTGTTTTACTTTGACATCATCATTTGTGACCCAAAATTAAAAAAGCATTGCTGTGTTTTAACACCCCCACTAAAAATTCAAGAGGTACAAGATTTTCAACAAACATAATAAATGCAAGTTCTGAAGCTTTCCCAACAATATTTTCTATATTCCCCAATAACAGGGGTAATATTTCAATTATGCTGAGCAGGTATCACTGTAGCCATACCCAATTATGCAGGATTTCTTCTCATCTTGACTCAACGATATAGGCTTTAAAAGACCTGCTTCATCTCCACATGGCAATAAAATCCACCTACAATTTCAAGCAAGAAGGATGGACACAACAGTTATGTCATCTACTTCCCACCAATAAAAAAAAAAAAAGGTCATGTGATCTACATATACGGTAGGAAACATTTAAGGATTATACTCATGTATATTGGGCCATAAACATACTCTCCATTAATAGCACGTTCCAGTGCATCATCATCTTCAAACCATCTGTGTAACTGGTCATTTGCCTTCATAAATAATTTATTACCTATGAGATTCCAAATCACAGCAAAATCCAACAGACATAACCATATAACAAAACCAGCTATCATAGCTCTACATCAAGAAAGTACAAAAGTAGAAGTATTGGACTGACATACTTTGTCTGAGAGTCTGCAACATATTGGTCTCCCTTCAAGTTTGTAGCTGCAAAAGTAGGACCACTTTGCATGTTTGTGAGTAAATGATGGAAGAAAAAGTGCAAATTTGTAAGTGTTTAACTATGTAAAATATTAATTAGTTTTATGTTGATGAATTTCAGTATCAAGCAAAATCTGAAAAATAATTTTCACTAATATCAAAATCTTGAACTTCTCATCCTTTTTGAAGCTATCTATTGACTCAAATTTCTGACATGCACGTTGCAAGAGAGAACCGGAGTATGATTACCTCCAGGTTAATCAACTAAAATAAATAATGACATAAGTCTAAGAGCTAAGGAAAGAGGGTTCTAGGCATCTTACCTATTGCCACCTAAGACCCAACTTAACATTAAAGGCATGACCTTGTCAATAAAAAACCTTCCACCAACTCTTCCAGGATGTGGTATTCGAAACTTGGTCAAAAACTGTAGAGGAAGGCGGGAAAAAAATCATGAATTTGTAGGCATCATGCCAATTTCCAGAGTCAACTTCACTTCATTCTTTTCATTATCTCATTTGATATAACTAACTTCCTACCTCTAAAGGGCCAAGACCAACACCAAGATATGCCTTATAGGTGGAAGCCATAAGAGCTGCCATTCTTGCCATTCCATGAATAATGGCAACTCGTAGTATTCTTTCTCTCTCATAGCTGGAAGCATTAAAGAAACAGAAATGAGAGAGGGGGAAAAAAGGTCCCATGATTCAGCAAAGAGATGTATTATCAAAACAACCAATTTGAAAATATCGAAGATTAACTGCTGGACCATGCCAAACATGTCTCTGATCAAGTCAAGTGGTTAAATTCTTCATTTCATATGAACATTTACAAGTTTTTGTCCCACTGTCTCAAATTCCAGAATTTGATTTTAGTGCAAGTCTGCAGTTTCAGTGTCAATTTCAGTTTCCATTTGCATATTTGACCAGCAAACTGCAAACGTTATGTTACCTCCTGAGGGAAGAAATAATATCAATTGGAGACCCTGATTTTATACTTTGTTCCCATGCATTGTCCAACTCCCATGCAAGTTGATAACTGTCCTGCAATGATAAAATAAGCAAATCAAGAAGGTTTAGCCTCACTGTTTGACAGTTTTGAGTGGTTCATGAAGCATCAATCTATACTACTAAAATTGTTCATTAGAATAGAATCAGGTGATAAAAAAATTAGGTTTAAATATGTTTATTAGGTTTAAATATGATAAAAATCAGTTTCCTGAAATACTAAGGCCTAGAAGGGATTACAGAACATGTTTATTAGGTTTAAATATTTAGGAAACTGCTGAAGCTAATTGCAGAAGTAGTGCAAATTCATATTCATTGAGAGAGGATGAATAAGCAAAACCACAGATAAGATAACTATGTACCTCGATAGCCATGCATCCTCCTTGGCCCATATTTGGCTGCATGGCATGGACAGAATCACCAAGTAAGGTCACACGACCCTTTCCCCATGTCAGTATTGGTGTCCTGTCATATATATCTCGTCGCAGAATTACCTCGTCGTCAGTGGCAAGTATTAGATCTATCACATTATCACACCAGCCCTGAAATATACTAAGGAGCCTTTCCTTTTTTCCTGCCAAGCACAAGATATAAGAATTATATCTTATAAGATTTAAATTTTTCAAACAAAAGGGAGAAAAATAAATATAATTTCCTATCAGCATTTTCAAAAGGTTGTCCAATAGCAGTTTTTTCAGTTGGTCTAATTACTATTCTAGCACTCACAAGTAATAAGTAAGTAACCAAAGAAGAAGAGCAGAGTCTAATGGAGAATGGACTTGAGTCATGGTATTAAGGTGTGTCCTTGTATTTCAACAAAATGTACTGACTATATGATCTCAAATAAATCGTGTCTTGCATCTGAATAAATTACGCCACAAGCAACTTATTCTGCTATATTTTTCCCATTTTCCATACATAATCCTCAAGTGTCTCACTATTTCTAGCAACTAATAGCAGCACAATTAATTAGCAGAGAACACAAATTATCTTTTGCTTGCATGTCAAATCAGTTAATCAAGAATTCAGGAACAAAAAATTCATATAGTATGCATATGAATGAATCACAGAGTAAATTTTACATCTCCTGAGACCGAGTGTTTAACAGCAGTCAAATCACAAGTACATGAAAAGAACATACCATGGGGGCTATCAACACCACCGGCTGGTTCTTCGTGAAATGCATACCATTGCATCTTTCCAGCGCCAACATCTGAAGATACGAAGTATTGTTTGTGTCCCAAGAATACTCGATACCTTCCAGAATAGAAGTTCAAGTAAGCTTCCAAATATGATGCAAGTAATATTGACAGAAATATATTCAAAAATAGAAAAAGGTTAATGGAAATGGACAAACAGGCATACAATACAAGACCGAAGGCTGACATACCCAACGGATTCAATGTCAGCAGGCACGAAATTTGCAATACCAGTATAACAAGTATAGCCAGAGTAAACTGCTTCTGCTGGCCCTAATAACTTTTTCCTCACCTATGCACACAAGTCCCAAGATTTGGTTAAATTGAATAAAGAGGAAGAATTTATGACCATAAAGGCTGCCTACAAACAAGAAGCAGAAACTGTTCAGCACTTCTAAATGCAGAACAGAACAAGGCTAGCACACACATAATGGGACCAACTTTTTCTGATAAAAATTTTACCATACATCATGTGCATCTTTGGTGAGTATATTGAGATGCATTTATATAGAGCAAATAATTTGCTAATGAAAAAACTCAGGTTAAAGGAAATATAGCAAGACCTTGGACCATATACCATCTGCTCCAACCAATAGATCACCATCATATTTCTGACCATTCTCAAGCTCTACTGTTACCTGAAAATATGGAATGCCAGAAGAGCACGGCAAAGCAATGAATGTCATCCAAAAGATATGTTCTCACATCGATCTTGTAATGCACATTCCAGAATAAAGAAATAAAAACTACAGAAAATACATATGATAGCAGAATGAGTAGCATCTTCATCATAAGAGCTTTCTTTTGTTACCTTGTTTCCATTATCCACAAAATTAACAACATTACTGGCATTCATAATAGCATTTTCTCCAACAGCACGAGCAAGGATCTCTTGTAAAGCCATTCGACTTATAACTCTTGTGACTGGAAGCCCACGTTCCACTGCAGGAGTGAATGTATCAAACTTGATGTACCTGACAACCAACTCTATATCAATTCAAGGGACTGCATGCTTAAATTTCCAAAACAAACTCTACAGAAGACATCTTTGATCTAGCTAAAAGTACTACGGAAAGACTTCCACCCGAAAAAAAAAAAAAGGAAAAGACTCTTCTTGGAGGAAAAAAACACTGATTTACATTACTAACATTCTCCTTCAGCTTTCATGCTAGAAATAATATGTTTAGTTTAACTGTATCCTTTTATACAAGTTCCTATCTGATTAAATTACTCAGCTATACATCAATCAGATAAGTCTCTAAGACAGGGATGAGTCAGTGAGCTTCCCCAACTTGGCACATGATGGTACAAAGGACTAAACCATCAATGAATCAGATATACTTATCAGGTAAGATTTCTGATTCAATTATAAGTATATAACGCTCAAAATTGCATCAGACTCTTAAATTCCCTCAAACACTACTAATCAAATAGATTGCTTCAAAATCTTCCAAGCTTGTTGTAGGATACTCCGTAGCTCAATAAAACATTGCAAGAATCTCTGTTAACATCTAATTTTTCTGTTTTATTTGACATAACTTTCTTGGGAAAAAGGGTGTTAAAAAGGCTTGAAGTAGGAGCCATAAAGCATCAGAATATATGCTCCACAGGCGCCGCTGAATAAGTAAACCTGTGATCTTCTGAAGTTCGACTTCAAAAGTTTCTGGCATTAAACACATAACATCACTAGAACTTAGTTTCGAAAGAAACAAGGCGCTATTATCAAGCTGGTCAACCTTGGCAAACAGGTATGAAATTAGATGTCAAATTACATATATCATCAGTTCCTAAAGTTACCGAAAATGGATACAATTTCGAGAACATGGAACATAGTTTATGAAAACTAACTAAATTGTTTTTAGGGTCTAGTAGCCCATAAAATTGGTAAAACGTCTTACACCTTTCCTTTTCCCTTGCCATAAATAAACCAGCAAGTGCCTCATGTCTAAATAGAATGTGTAAAAAGATCACAGATATGAGAACTCACCAAGAACCAGAAACTCCATCTACAAGCCCATTGATTCTATCACCCGTTATGCAACCGACCCTCATAACTTCTTCAGCAACCTCGAAGTCTATAGCTTCCAAAGCAGCCAACGCATTACTCTGTATCTGAATTGGACCCCTGTATTGTCCCTCCCCCCTTATGGCACTCATATCCTTCTCAAACACCAATACTTCAAACCCCTTTCGCTTTGCAGCCAAAGCAAGAACCAAACCACCGATCCCACCACCTGCCACAAGTATCCGAATCTTCTTCCGAGGAATTTGATTCCCATTATTTTCAGTCACAGTTTGTGTTGACGGCGAAGCAGTTGGCGGTGCTTCGGCTACTGTAGCTGTAACTGGCAGCAGTTTCTTCGTACGCTTAATTGTTCTGCTTCCGAAGGGAAAAATATCCAATGGAAATTCTTTATAAGTAGGAATTGAGAAGTTGGTTCTGAAGAAAGATGTCGTTGACGGATTAAGAGAGCTGTAAGACAAGGCAGAAGCCATTGTTACAGCTAGTGTGGAAGAAAACTACAGACTCAATATGAGTGTCCTCTCTACTGTGAAAATTCAAGAATAAAAAACTGGGCTTTCTCCTACGAGGACAAAGTTGCTGTAAGGTGAAGATTCGATCTTGAGGGAAAAAAGGAAGTGCATGAGTTAGAAAAGCAAGCAGGCACTATAATAACAAAGGAGGGTATACGCCTAAATGGTGGGGGAGGTCTTGGTGGTTTTCGAAAAAAAAAATTTTCAGCACCAAGAAAAGAAAATGGGCGTTCACCAATCACGGAGAAGACAGAGCCATGTGGCACTCCATGGGTGAGCTCTGTGGCTACTGGCTAGATTCATTTGACACACAGATTTTGATACTTTTATTTAAATTGTGGCGTGGGAATATGGGATAGCTGGCTCATTTTTATACGCTCACTACCTAATAATCTGGTAGCCCCCGATTGGAAAGCGATTAATCTGATTGAATATTTTATAACCATTGGCTTGTTTTTTAATATTTTCTTTTATGAAATTAATGATCTTTTTTTTTTTAATCTGACCAAGGATAAAATTTTTTAATCTAATTTATGAAAAATCACTCTTTATCCTTTAACAATAAATTTTTTAATTTTCTTTTAAATATTTTTAATCAAAATATTTTTTTTAAAGTATTTGTGAGTTTGATATACATTAAATTTAACTCTAATGCAAAATAATATTGTTTTGAGAGTTGAAAGCATTTAGAAAATTTATTTTGATTAGAAACAAATGTAAGAAACTAGATTAAAAGATTTTATTTTTAAAAAATTAAATTTAAAGATAATATTTAAAAATTTTATTGTTAAAAAATTAAATTGAGAAAGCAATTTTGAAACGACTAAACTATTAATTCACTTGGAAAGAAAAAAAAAAAAAAAGACAGAAACTGCACGGCTTCACTTGTTTTGATTACTCTCATTCGTCCTTATTATTCGAGTTATAAGCTCCACTAACTTTATAGAGAGATAAACATAGCGCTTCTACAAACGTCATCAATCCCTCAAAAAGTATACAATCACGATGACGAATCAGTCAACCCTTAAAGACTCATTCACCAATTATGCTGTTTTTTTTTTTTTTTGAATGACATAAGAGAAACGACCGCATGAAGGAAGGAGTTACGTGGACTCCACTGCGAACAAAAAGTTTCCAGGATGCGAACAACTTCAACACACAGAAATTTTTTTTTTTTTATATTTGTTTTAACCTTTTACCTCCGTAAGAACGAGTTCCAACTTCGTTTGCTGCTTATTGCTTGTAGGTGCCATGTTAAATTGGTTCAGATTGTAATGTAATGTCACTCTTCTTTCCTTTCTCCATGTTACCATCTACTAATGAATGACTATCTTTTCGGTAACCAAGGGGGGGAATACCTTTGTTACGAAACTCGAACAACCATTTGCATCATTTCAGGTACCAGTTCGCTGGCTGTTACCTAAAAGTTTTAGCCCCAGAAAGATTTGTGCGTTACTTTCAAATAACATTTTGTAGGCCTTGTTTAGTTGGATGAAAAGAAACGAAAAGTAAAAAGACATTTACAACCAAAGATGTTTAGTTATTAAGATATGAGGGCAGAAAGGAAAAGCTATATATTATGCACTTTCTTTACTTCCGCACATAACATTTTTTAAACAAATTCATTTAGACAATTTTATTCTTACTATTATTAATTATCGTTATACATATATACGTAGATAATATTTATATTATATAATATAAAAATTATATATATTATATTATATCATTATTTATTATATGAAATAAAAATAAAAAAAAAAATATTCCACACCTTTTCTTTTTCAATTCCATGCCTTTTTTCTTGTATCATGGTAGTGATTTTTTGACCCTTTTGACAATATGTTTTTTTAACATCGGTAGTAACATTATCATCATGCAAAATCTATTTATTATTAAAAAATAATTAGTATTATAAAAAATTGAAAGACTAATGATATTAACAAAAAAAAAAAACCAAAGCAAATTTCTTTAAAAAAATTACTTAAAAAATAAGAATAATAAATTTTTAAAAAGAAAACAAACTTATAAGAACTATATTTCAATTTTTAAAAAAAGTTTAGCTAAATAATGAAGTAAAAAATAGTGGAAATGAATTAAAAAATGTTCACATAATAGAAAAAATTATTGAATAAGATTAAAAAAAATTTCTTATTAGAAAAAAAATACACTTAAAATAAAAGAATTTTAATAATTCTAAAAAAAATTCCTATTACATTACAGTAAGAATTTTTAATTACAAATTTTTAACTGTAATATAATTAGAATTTTTTAACTATAATGTACTTGGAATACATTTCTGATTTGTCCAATCAAATTATAATCGATGTAGTTAAAACGCGCTCGACTTCTGGAGATATAGTTTGTTAGGATTTTGTTTATATATTTGTTTGTCTCTCCCGATTTTTTTTCTTTATTTGTTTTTTTATTTTTTTCCTCTAAACATAAAACAATTATTGTTAAAATGTGATTGCCTCCAATAATAATTCAAAAATTTTATCAACAGATAAATAATAAGAAATAAAATAAAAATATAATCAACTATATCACTTACAAAATTAATTATAAAAATATAAAACAACTAAATAAAGTTAAATTTATTATCTAAAAATCTAAATTAAAGATAATTGTGTTTAATGTAAAAAAATAAAACAATGAACGTGGTAGCGCATTTTTTTTTATAATAGCATTTTTTGAATATATATCATATTATGCTTGATGTGATATGAAATTATTTTTTTAATGAAGATAATTTTTTTTAACTTCTATTATTTTTTATTCTATTCTTATTTATATATAATATATTTTTTTTATTTATATCAAATATAATTTTTTATTATATTTCATTTATTTTTCTATTTTTATTTCCTTCGCAAGAAGAATCTCCATACAACTTTAATACATGTTTAGAATTTCATTTTAAAATTACGTTTATGTAGAAGCAATAAATTGTTACTTCCTTACAAATGTGATTTTGAGCTTTGCAAATACAGAACTAAACACGTTATTAATCTTTCGGATATCGCTCTGAACAGATTTTTGTGGGCCCTGCAAATGACAATTCCTGGAGACCTAGCTCCGCACGTTATGGAACCAGCAAATCCAACAAGCTTCATCCGATGATCATCAGGGCCTATAGTTTGTGGGATATGAATTCACTTTCTCTTTTCTGGGTTCTTTTCTCTCTTCTCATTGGTAGAAAGCAACAATCTCCGGGGTTCGTTGTGATAAAAATATCTATGATTATTTAAGAGGCCTCGTGATGGGGTCGTCTAACGAAATTCACTCTCTTTTTTTCGTGGAAAATTTTGAGACGCTGGATGTCTAAATTCATAAAGCTCTTAGGTGGCATTACTTTAATGAGACTTTCTTTGTTTTGTCTCGTTGAGAAGATCTATTTAGGCGAAGAAAATTTTTACCATTTTTTCTGTGAAATATTGAAGTTTATTGTCAATAGAAGAAAAAACATGGCAAATTTGACTCCTATTTCTGAAATAACATATAATCAGTAGGACTAAAATATGTAGCCGAAGAAATTGAAGAAGCAAGAGTGAAGTAATATAATGTGTATGGTTTAGAGAAGACTTACAAGTCAATTTCTTCCCGTGATAAATATGTAATCTGGTAATTTTATGGTAAAGTTAGATGATATCTTTGTCCATAGGATCCCACTGAAGCCACAGAAGGGTGTGGTTCCGCAGCAGCTTAGCTAGGTGAATTAAACAATAGGAAGTACAAGACACGTTCCATCAAGATGGTCCCACATAGCCAGAGTTTATAACCTATTCGGTGCTAAGTCAGATTTCCCCCATCCTCTCTCTATTGTTAAAGTTGGATGATTAAAATTAATCTAAATAATTTATTTTTTTTAAAGATTTAAGATTTTTTTTAATAGAATATAAGGTAAAATAAAAATAATCCTTTAACTATGACTTTTAAAAGAAATAATTTTAAGTTTAAAAAAAAAATCTAAACTATCTAGATTTTAATGTGGACAGTTTATATTTCATAAAAGAGAACAATAGAAAGTAGAGCATCCAAAGGCTAAGTCTAATCATGTCCCTGATAGGAAGATTTGAGCACTGTGTGAATGTGGATGTGGATCCCACATTACTATTATTTCTTCTCTGCATTCTGCATAGCAACCACCATGGAGTCCAGCACGAATGAAGCATCAGTTTTCAAATGCTATGGGCTTCAGGCCCAATTACTGTGCATGTGTTGATATTTAGGAAATAGACTCATATGGTTTAAATGGCAAACACACAGTTTCACTGGGATATTATGCAATATCATGAGCTGAAGATTTTAGAATTAATTGGCAATGTCAAAATTAACAATGTCACAGAGGAGGGCCCAGTGCATGTGAGTGGCTTTTGGAATTTCTTAGTTTGGGAAACGACATGACAACTGCAAGGGTTGGCTTCCAGGCCCTCTGCACACTGTATCACAGCTCATGTCTCGTCCTCTTCTCTCATCACAATGCTCCTTATCCTTCAAGATGATTTCTCATTCACTAGGATTGGACCAATGCCCCACTAAACGTCCACATAATGTTACAGATTCCACAAATTTCGATCGAAGCAGAAAATGTCGAGAACCGATCCATCAATGCCACTTGACGAAGATTGATGATGGGATGTTTATTAATAAAATTAGTTGCTGACTTTGTAGTATTTATATTCCTTGTCATACTTATTGCACCACTTGTCGGCTTCGTAGCCTCTGTTTCTTTGGATTAACATATAGTTCTGGCTACAACAACCATAGAGATATTCACCTCACGTAAAATTAGAAATAGCAAGAAGAAGAAAAGGCTAAAGGGGGGGTGAGTCTTACGGGGATTGTGATGAAGAAGAGCCCTGTTTGGAATCAGAAAGTGGGTTCATTTGCACCAAACTATAGGGATGGAAGCCAAAAGGGATGGAACTCAGAAAGAGTAGCACAGGGAGCACTGAGCGGCAGAAGGCACACTAGTTTAACAGGATTCACTCCGTCCAATAGTGGAAGAACATTGCCCTCCAAATGGGATGAAGCAGAGAGGTGGATTTGTAGCCCTGTTTCGGGTTATGTCAATAACAATAATAATAACAAAGCTTCATATGGCCATCCTCAGCGTCGACCCAAATCCAAAAGTGGCCCTATTGTCCCACCGGGAAATGGAATAGCCTTCTACTCCAATTACTCACCCACAGTACCTCTAATCGAGGGTTTGGGTATCAAAAATTTAATGGGGGCTTCCCCTTTTTCCACGGGAGTATTGGCACCTGATGCTGTTTCTGTTCATCATTATGAGGCTGAGAATGGAGTTCAATGTCCTTGTCCAACGGTCAGTGGGGGTGGTTTGAAGCCTTTGTGTCGTGCACCCAGGTGGTCAGAACTCCTCTGTGACCCTTCGTCGCCTAACTCTCAAGGTTTGGTGCTCTGTTCTCGTTTACATGGAGCACTGCTAATCCCTTATTAAATGCTATAATTATTTCTATTTACAGATGAGAAAGATGATGACAGCAAGAATGAAGATGCCCAGATGTCTCTTGTTTCAAAACGTGATAAAGGTACCCAGATGAGCCCTGAGTCTGAGGATGATGAGCATTCACCTGCAAAATCTTCTCCCGCTTCGGCCACTGATCGACAAAGTTACCATTCTCCTAAATTAGAAGTAAGAGATGTGGAGGTCGACAGTCAAGCTACTATTATTAGGTGGTCCAAGAGGCATGCAACCAAAATTCTGCGTGCCAAAAATTTCAGAGAAACTAGTACAGAAGCAGAAGCTTCATCTTGGGATCTCGCAGTTGCAGATTCAACCATGAACATGTCCAAGTATGTAGGGCATATACTATTGTTTTTTTCTTTTTTTCCTTTTTCCAACTCGGTAATATTTTAAAAATATTTATCATGATATACAAAGAAATTGGAAAAAGTCAGTTTTGTCATTTTAAGAATTTATGAGTATCCATTGAATTTCTGCTTTGGTGCACGGTACAAAGAGAGGAAGCCAAGATCAATGCGTGGGAGAATTTACAGAAAGCGAAGGCTGAAGCAGCAATACGGAAACTTGAGGTGATCTATTCATCAAAATTTGAGTGTTTGTATTTTTCTCACGTGCAGTTTAAGGCAAATTCATGGTATCGTATGGTAAGTAGAAAGCAAGGATTTAAATTCATAAGTGGAGATTAAATTAAACCCATATTTCTCAGTCAAATTGCTGGGTTGCTAGATGGGAAGGCCGGAAAAAAATATGCAGAAGGTGTAAAAAATAGTAAAAGAAGGGGCATTCAATTCTTCTGCCTCCTGACCATGAAAACGTTTGACACAGATGAAACTGGAAAAGAAGAGATCGGCATCGATGGATAAGATTCTAAACAAGCTGAGATGGGCACAGATGAAAGCGGAAAAGATGAGGGGCTCAATGCCTGAGCAACGGGGCCATCAGACTTGCAAAATTTTTACGTTCCCCAAATATGCCCAGATATGGCCTCGAAGAAGCTGCTTCAGCAGCCATGATCTATGAACGATCCCCCACTCACACATACAAATTTCATTCTCACCGGGTGCATTGTCTTGATGACCTTCGCAGGCTCGAGGAATTTAAATTCCTAAGTCCAATTACAGAGAGCAGACAAGATATACGGACGCACTTTGCATAGATTCAGAAGGGCACGTGGGTGTATCTCCTGATTCTGAGATCTGCTGCGTACAAATAATGCATGATTGTTTCTGGGGATAATCTTTTATTGTTCCTCTCTCAATTTTATTTTCTTCTCGCTCAAGAATATCGTTGATGATCATGGGTAATTCATGCCTTCATGCTCTTTGTTGTTGGAATTTTGAAGCCGTGCTGTGGGGAGGGAAAAGACAAAAGGGAGATCAAACAAAAATTAGGCAGGACATAAAAGTGTATTTTAGCCAGATTGAACAAAATCATTTCTGGAAATGGCATCTGTAATATTTCATTTCTCAGCCTTCATATTCCAGATTCAACAAGTCAAGGAGCTTTTAATCGCGTAATTCTGACGGCAATATCATTTAAACAGCGTCAATATATATTATAAATACCAAACATCCAGTTCTGAAGTTTAGCTGCTACTCTCGCACGGTATACTCAACAGAATAATTAAACCTTAAATTTACTGTTGAATTAAACATTTATAAATCCAGTTCTCACTAGCATAATGAAATGTCAGCGCAAAAGTATACTAATATATTCTGCATCTTGCATCAATACAGTCAGTACATCAATCTACAATGAACAATTCATAGCATGAAATTTGCCATTGCCGAAGTAAAATAAATAATAAAACAAAAGCATGCCTGCAAAGTGATCTTAGACGCCAATCCATATTTCCGTCATCTGCACTACTGCTAAATATAGATAATTAAATGTTCAACGAACAAATGTTAATCTGGTTTACAATAGATAAGGTCAATTCAAACGAGTTAATGGTTACACAAAATCTTCATTGTAGAAGACTGAACCACACTTTGTTGTCATCCATGCAAGCATTTCGGGGGTAATGCCACCAAGAAAACTCTGCTCTCCTAGTATGGCCTATACCTCCAATCGGCTCTCGATGGTCTACCTCCGCCAATTCCATAACCCCACTACAAAGCGAAATAATGTGCCATTAGAAGCCAAACACGTGCAACTAGATTCAGTATCTAATATTTCAGAACCCATGTTTCCATGCAAGGAACTTTTGCACGAACAGAATGAGTTTTTTTCTTTTTCTCACATGATGTTACCACCCTTAACATCGCATTAAGCAGATATTGCATTGATGATCACGGGAAATCATTGACTACTTAATTATCTAAATTTGCCCGCATATTTATATGTATATTTTGGTCATAAAATCATTATGTATATATACTCACATCATTGAAGTCTAGGCTACCATACATCCTCCCATAGGTGCGCATGGGACCACCAAATCCACCGCCATAAGAATCCACAGTATTCATCATAAGATTATTACTGGGCCCGGCATCATCAAGGGGTGTGGCTGAATCTATTGCCACCTGCAGGTGCAAGTTGGTAGAAAATCAAACCAAATTTTTAAGAACTCGTGAAACCCCGTGTGCATATCCATGTGTCAGCATAATAAACAGAATCACCATTCACCGGTATGGTGTACATCGTGACATGCACAACATGATGTAATGTCATGATAATCCAACTATTATGAATCTCTAGGTCTGTTGTACAGGCCTGTTGTGACATAATGTTATATATCCACACTTTCAAGACTCATTGTTAGTTAAGCTTTTAAATTCTCTCCGTGATATCGCAGAAACACCATGGCTAAGAGCATTTTCAGGAAGGAGTGTCAAATCCAGCCATGAAAATCCCTTCCACCATTGATCTAGCTTGTTAAAAGTTTATCATCACCAAAAGGAAATTGGACAAGCAGCAGGTTATAGTATAAATGGAGAAGCTGAAAGATAGCAGCAAATCCAAAATAAAGTACCTCCTGTCCACAAATCTCATGTGACCTTCGAGAGACACGATCTGCCACACCATCTTCAGCAAAAGTAACAAAACCAAAACCTCTATGACCTGTTCTCTTAGGATCCTAAATCAGAAAGTCAGTTAGTCAGCTTACAGCACTCATACATGCATTTATACATGAAAATTTCACCAATATCAATTGATCTATACACCCATGCACACAAAGCTTACCCTGGGAACATAAACATCTAATATATGGCCAAACCGGCCAAAATACTGGCGAAGATCCTCAGCTGTTGCCTCTGGGGGAAGACGACCAACAAAAATCTTCTTGCCCATTCCATGAGCAGGATGTCCTCCTAATTTTACAGAATAAGATAATTAGCAAGCAGCAATATCACTCAATTTATTTCAATGCTTGCGCTTCCATGCTTACTTCCATAAAGTGAACCAGGATGGTCATACAAAGTAGGAGCACCAAGTGCTGCATATCTAGTTGCTGCAGATATATATGCATTGTATGCACCATATCCCCCCTGAGCCATTCTGCCAATTGGCCTGAAGTCATCTTCCTGCAAAATGGCATAAGTTTATATAACTAAAATCATTATGGAAATTAGGTTTCATCAATTATCTTCCCATGATTAAATAACAGACTTTTCTATGAAAATCACTTGTATGATCTGACTAATAGGCCCACATCCAAGGAACTACTTTCCTATTCACCAAAACAATGCTAGCATATAATTATTTTCCATGGTATACCTTACTGTCATCAAGAATAAGAACTAGTATAGCATTGCTTTTCTTCACTTAAGTGATTTACACATTTTAAAATGTGCTTTCATACTGCTCTGTGATATAAAGTGTTTGTACGGTAAAGGTGACAGTTACATCTTATATGCATACTGTAAATAAGTTCTTTCATATAGTTTTTAAGTTCTAACAAAGTAACTACAGACGTGAGTCAAGAAGAAATCAGTGCTTTGCGAGCAATGTCATCCAAATTAATAATCACTTTTGTACAAGGTGCTTGTGTTGATGCCATTTCACAGATTCAAGGCAGTAATTTGAAACATAACCATGACACGGAATCTACTTGGAATGTTCAATAAAATATTCTTGAGTAACGACACGTTAGACAGAATCTTGCCTTAGGTGTTGCTCGATCAACCACCACAGCAGAACCTCCTAGTTCATGAGTTTCTGACATCAGATTCTCTACAGATTCTGCAAAATGGAAAAACTTCCTTTCAGTTATTGATTTGTTTCTAAAGAAAGACCAAGAACATTAAATCAATAGAAAAAAAGACCAAAGTTCTGACATCAAGTAAATCTAGGACAATTACAACAAAGAGATTAGCATAAAAAGCTATCTAACTATATCATTAACATAAGACAAATCTATTACTTACAATGATAAGAGGAATTATATGCAAAATATGCCACATGCTTGGAGAACAAGGCGTTTGAAAATGTTATCACCCTATGAAGAAAAATTACCTAAGACTATGTTTGCGTGTATTGGAGAGGAGGAGAAGAAGCTTGTTCTTAAAAGGATTGGGTGTAAAGGGACATAAGGAAACTGCCTTTCTATAGCTTAGAGGTTTGATTAGGAGGAAAGGAGACCAAGAGGTAATGGGAAGAATTATAGTTTTTATTTAGAAAAAAGATCAAATGTGAATATAGACCTTCTGGAGAGAAGATGGAGAAGGGTAGGCAGGATGAAAAAGCATTTGAAAAATCTTAAATTAGAAAAAAAAAGGGGGGGTACATGCCATCACTTACCCCCTGATTTGAGGGCTAAGGAATTGTCCGTGGAGGGGGGAAAGAGGGGGTTTGCCTTCCACTCCATCTTCAAAAAACTCTTGCAAACAAGAGTAGCAGCCCCACTTCCCACTCCACTCTCTTCCCCCACCCAAAAATACCATAAGATTCTTATTCTTACATTTTCAAAGCCAACAAGTGGGAAGGGGTTCACCTTCCATTACATCTTCATAAACACTTCCAAACAAGAGTAGCAGCCCCAATTCCTACTCTACTCTCTTCCCCCATCCAAGCATACTTTATTCTTATTCTTACATTTTCAAAGCCAACAATGGGCGACATCAATAAAAACTTCAATCTACACCCTAAACAAATGTCTGTTTACGTGTGAAGAGAGACAGTCAGTTAGTTCCCAAGGATTTCAAACCCCGTAAAAACAATTGCTATAAATTTGTCTGCTTCATGTCATGAGAGGAGCCTACCATTTATCGGTTAAGAATGTCACGAGAGGAACCTACCATTCATCGGTTAAGATCAAACTAACATTAGTGAAGTGAAGCACATCCACAAAATCTGTTTTGTTCTTTGGGTATTAAAAAGAGTGAAGCACAAATGAAATGAAAGACTCTTTTTTTTAGTTGTTGTTGGTTTCAGAAAAGGAGTAAAGCATATTAACCGTCTCAACATGTACACTCAAAATCCACATTTGCATTTGTTAGTGAAGATCGTAGATAACTACAATGGCAATCTTAGAAAATTAACAAAAGAAGATAAGACCACAAGATTATAATATCCAGACAATGCAGCATGACAGCCAATCTAGATGGTCCAACCTGCACTTGCGAAAGTGATGAAACCAATTCCACGATGCATTTTTGAGCCTTGATCCTGTAAGAAATTGATGAAAAAATATGGTTTATAATATCTAATTAAAAAGTCATATATAAAAGTAAGTATAAACATACATAAGTCTGCAATGCAATTGTATATACTCAATTGTACAATCAACAGTGTGCATTTGCACACATAAATGCAGACTGACTACATTTTAATTATCCATGTATCTTGCCCCAAAAAAAAAATATATATATATATCTACATGTACAATAATCACAGAAAGGAAAGTACCTTTGGCATGTATAAATCTGTGATATCACCATATTTCTCAAAATGACTGCACAAAATTGAAAAATGAAATGAAAATATTGTAAGACTATCACATTCTTCACATCCACTGTTTCTTCATCATTTATAAATGTACTATAAGAGTATATCACTTGGGGAGAAAAGTGTACTCTTCAATTCAAAGAAGAAACCACACTCAGCTACCTTCGAAAAGTTTCTTCTGTTACAGATTGTGGAATCCTGGCCACAAAAATTCTGGTCACCTTTTTGACTGGTGCCCTCATCTCCTCCTTCATTATGAAAAACACAATATACAAGAATCAGTAAAACAATCATTCTACAGGGTTTTTATATTTCATACAAGTAAACTAATCTCAAAATAACCCAGGCTAGAAGTAAATACAAAAGACTTTGAAATATAAATATCAATTTGCTCAAAACCTTAGGCGTGGCCACTTTAACTTCCAGCATCCTGTTGCCAAGAATGTGTTCACTGGACAATGCATTCTGCAGCCAGATAAGTTGTTCCACTTAATTCATAGCATGTAAACATTACCAGTTCTACACACACACACACACACACACACACACACAGGTGAAAAGCAGTTACCTTAGCATCATCAATTGATGCAAATGTAACATATCCAAAACCACGAGAACGGCCAGTCGACCTCTCCTAAAATAAAGAAATAAGTAGCTTAAAACATGCATCCTGAAAAGTTAATTTATGAAGGGAAATAAAATATAATCAAATCATCAAATAACCAATTTGTCAGCCAATTACAGGCGTACTCCAATTAAACCAGTATAAGACAATTATAGTTTACACTCCACAGAAACTATCAGAAAGCACTGAAAGGTATCTCTTTGACCCTACAGAGAACAGGATTTTAAAGCTTCTTTTACTTAGAAAATAGTTGCACAACATTGCTTGTTCTATCATGCATGGTTCTAACACTGCGGTTGAAAGAATATAATATAGTGATTCCGATATGCAATCAGATAGTTTATGCTGTTGCTTTGAACTAAAATAAGCTTGAACTCTATTAGATAAGAATGCAAGGGGCAAAGACAACGCTCATTATAATTGCTCCCATATTCACAGTCAGTATTGGCCACTTCATTTAAAAGGAACAAAAACCGCTAAAGCAAGTCAATCTAATGGATTCTGCAAGAACAGGAATTCATACAAGAAATTTCAATACAAAGACATTCCCAGATAATCCTTCTTCACGATATACACGTAGTATTAATTGTTAATTAACTTCAACCAAATAGGTATTGGATATTAGTCAAAACTCAACATAACCAGTTGATTAAAAAAAAAATTAGAACGTTTACTTAAGCATAGTACACTATCAAGAATTATAATTAACAATAATTATTAGACAAATGGAAATCAGGGACTGACCTTCATAACAATGCAATCTTCCAACTCACCAAATTTGCTCATATATTCTCTCAACCCCTCAGTATCGACTTCCCAAGGAATACCCAAAACCTAAGATGCAATTTTATAAGCACAAAGAGAAATGAGAACTAGTGTAATTAATAAACCAAGAAAAATTAATGTACCAAAATCTTAAACCCTGCAAATTACGTGTAAAAACATGTTTAAATGAATAAACGTGGAAATTGAATGTCAATAACTAACCACAAGCTTTCGCTGCTCCATGAGAACGTTTGATAAGGCAAAACGAAAGGGAATCGACAGCTGCAGGGGGAGAAATCCCTAACACTTAAAAAACCAAAAAAACTCTCCCCACCTCCTCCTCTTGAGGTGTCTCTCAGCTCAGCACTCAGCGTTCTCACCCCTCTCTCCCTAAAACTCTCACACTCGCCCCCTGCACATAATAAGCACACTTCTTTCTCACACATAGTTTTCGTCATCATATACCAAATGAAAATCACCTTTGGTTCTTCGAGATCAGCTACGATTCAATAACAGCTCAAAGGAAAAGGGGCAAAAAAATTGCAAAAAAATATCTTGATTTACGCGCTCAGCCTTAGGTGCTTGGCGTTCAACTGCAATTTAAGCTCAAAGAAAAACGAGAAAAAATCGCGAGAAATTCTTGAATTACGCGCTCACTGACCTTGGGATCTCTGGAAATAGCAAAACCCTAGATCGCAAATCTCGCTCTCTAATAATCTCTCTAACTCTCTCCCTCGCGCCGCTGGGGACTTCGTCGTGTTCAAAAATCAGAATTCGATTCTCGGGTCACCTCGTGCTTACAGTTCACCAACTACTACCAGCTCAACCATTTGCGAAAGGGCGCACCGACCGCTACTCCATCGGCCTGATATTGAACCGGAAAATTAATTGGACCGTTTTGTGAATCGATTGATTAAGCCGAATTGAATCACACTCGTTGGTTTTGGATTTTGGTTAATTACCCGTTAATTAATCTCTTTCAATGAAACTTAATAAAGAAACAAAATTTATATACAATTTTTTATATTTTTATTATCAAGTTTGTTTAATTAAAACATAGCAAGTGAGTAATTTTTTTAATAATAACAAACAAATCTATAATTTTTACAAATAATTATACAGATCTAAATATATTATACATTTATATATTATTATTAATAAATCATATACTTATTATTATTTAATTAAAAACTAATAATAAAAATATAAATTACTACATCTAAACCTAATTCATTCAACAAACTGACCATTACAGTTTGCAGACCGCCTTAACTTTTACTTAAAGCTCAAACTCAACTAAATTTATGAAGTTACTTCACTTAAATATAAAAGGGAATAATTTAATTAATTTCTGACACATTAATTAATTCTCGAGTAATTCATATAGTTTTTAAACGATTTTAAATTTTCGTATATGATTAAAGATAGAGGCTTTTTTTCCCCCTAAAACTCTTCTATAATATCTTATTCTCTATATATTATGATATAAAATATCAATTAATAAACACTAAGCTAGTATAATGCATATATATATATATATATTGTTAGAAAATCAGTAGCTGCACAAAGAAGTTGTTAGTATAAAATAAATCCGAGTCGTGTACAAGGACACTGTCCTTGAGAGATATTCCGCCACAAGACGGCACTCCCCAGGATTGAACGGATTCTTCTGCGATGTCGCAGGAAAGCAGAACAACGGAGATAAGAACTCAGGGACGAAGAGAAGAGGAGAGAGCAGCTCGAATGTTGTCCGGAGCTGTGGTTTATGGAACCTAAAGAGCAACACGGTATTTATAGGCACAGAAAATAATGAGACGTTGGACCAAATTGAATTATATTAATGAGAGCGTTTCTGAACGTTGGGCGGTTTCCGACATAAAGATTAATAACCATTATATCAGATAATAAAAATAAGAAAACGGATTAATAATTGCCGGTAAATGATGAGTAACGTTCAGAAACGTTCACATAATGAACTCATAACCGAAGCCTTAAATTTGTGAGTTTTCCGGAAAGCTATTTGAAAATATTTAATTTTCAAAATTTAAATTCCGGCAACGGTAAAAAATGTCCAACACCGCGTATATTTTGCGCGCAGGGGGGGCAAATCGCCGAATTTCAACTGAGCTCGGCTATGTTGGCCCAGCTTTGTGTGCGCGCGAGCCCACTCTCCTCCTAGACCCATTTTGCTCTTCCATAATCACATGTTATTATTTATACCCTTTGGCCTTCATTTATTTGAGCAATGTGGGACTTCTCTTTTTCTCTTCCCTTTTGACACACACACACAATTCTCTAACAATCCCCCACATGTGTGTCAAAAGATCATTATCATCTGAGTTATACATATGGGTATAAATATTTCGAATATGGTGTCTTACGGACTATGAACCATTCCTAGACTAATAAAGCTTAGTATACACAATTGTAGGTGAAGCTTATAGCTTCTATGAACCAACAATTTTTCATTGTATACTAGAGGCCTTAAGAGTCAATTTATACCCCCACAATTTTCGCTGTTATCGCAGTTTTGCGCTTTAAACTACGGCCTTGCGCGTGCCTGGTTTTAATGAATGCTCTAGAGATTTTGCCATGATCTCATAGGAGCAGCCCCACTCCACATTCATATAGGTGATTTCATCAAGTGTGACTGCAATGATCACACCATCCATAAGGAATATGAAATCATTAAGAGCTTTTGCTCAGCCTCGCCAACAATGCATTCTAACACTTTTCCTCATATCATAGGAATGGACTAAAATAATAAAGTGTTAGCAGAATTAACGAATGACTTGTTTTTACCCATATGAACCTCCTTCATGGGATCACCAATCACAGAGGTTGGGTTACTATCATTGTTAATTTTCAAACTGGCTTAAGTCCCATTCCCCTCGATGTTTCCAAAATTTGTTTCTTCCCTAAAGGTTTAGTTAGGGGGTCTGCCAGATTTAATTCTGACCTTACAAAATCGATCGATATAACTCCATTTTTCAACAGCTGTCTTATAATATTATGTCTTAAACGAATGTGCCTACTTTTGCCATTGTAGGTCTTATTTTTAGTAACGGCTATCGCCGATTGACTATCACAATGTAATGACACTGATGGTGTTGGTTTTTCACCTAATGGAATATTTGCCAAGAAGTTTTTCAACCACTCAGCCTCATTACTAGCCAACTCTAAAGCAATGAACTCTGAATCCATAGTGGATCTCGCTATAATATTTTGTTGAGCTGATTTCCAGGTTACTGCACCACCACCAAGAGTGAATACATAGCCACTAGTAGATTTGGTATCTTCTGAATCTGAGATCCAGTTAGCATCACTGTACCCTTCTAATACAGCGGGAAATCTATTATAACATATACCATAATTCATGGTACCTTTCAGATAACTCATTAATCTGTCCAAAGCTAACCAATGTTCACTACTTGGACAGTGAGTATATCTACTCAATCTACACACAGCATATGCTATATCAGGTCGGGTGTAATTCATTAAATGCAACAGACTCCCAATAATCTGTGCATATGTAGATTGAGCTACCGGATCACCTTTATTTTTAACTAATTTGGTGCTAGCATCATAAGGAGTGCTTACAGGTATTTTTTCAAAGAATCCAAATTTTTTAAGAATTTTTTCAACATAATGTTCTTGAGATAGTAAAATGCCATTTTCACTCCTTATGATCTTAACACCTAATATCACCTTTGCTTCACCCATATCCTTCATATCAAATTTAGAAGAAAGAAACATTTTAGTTTCTATTACAGCATTTATACTTGTACAAAAAATGAGCATATCATCAACATATAAACAGATAATCACACAACCATCATTCATAACTTTTGTATAAACACATCTTTCTACTTCAACAGTGGAAAATCCATCACTTGTTAAAACTTGATCAAGTTTTTCATGCCATTGTTTCGATGCTTGTTTCAATCCATATAATGATTTAACAAGTTTACAAACTTTATTTTCTTGTCCAGGAACAACACACCCTTCAGGTTATACCATGTAAATTTCTTCTTCTAAATCACCATTTAAAAAAGCAGTTTTAACATCCATTTGATGAATAAAAAGCTTGTAAACTGAAGCTAAAGCAATCAAAATTCTAATAGAAGAAATTCTTGTTACTGGAGAAAAAATATCAAAATAATCAATATTTTGTTTTTGAGTAAATCCTTTAGCTACTAGTCTCGCTTTATATTTATCAATAGATCCATCAGGATTATATTTCTTTTTAAAAACCCATTTGCAACCAATATGTCTTGCTCCCGGAGGCAAGTCTGCTAAAACCCAAGTTTTGTTTTGATTTAGCGAGTCTATTTCAGTTTTAATTGCTTCTTTCCAAAGATGAGCATCAGAAGATGAAATTGCTTCAGAAAAATTTGATGGCTCATCTTGTAACATAAAAGTATAAAAATCATTTCCAAAAGAAGTTTCTTTTCTTTGTCTTTTGCTTCTCCTTAAATTTTCAATAAAATTTTCACTTTCATTTACTTTAGATGAAGAAGGCAAATTTTCAGCTGTTTGAAACATATGCTGAATTTTTAATGGAAAAATATGCTCAAAAAATTCTGCATCTTTGGTTTCAATAATAATGTTATGATCAAGAACATCACTTTTCAAAACTAGAAATCTATATGAAGCACTATGTTCAGCATATCCAATAAATATGCAATCAGAAGTTTTAGAACCAATTTTTCTCTTTTTAAGATCAGTTAATAAAACTTTTGCAAGACACCCCCACACTTTCAAATATTTTAAATTTGGTGTGTATCCCTTCCATAATTTATAAGGTGTCTTATTTGTTTTCTTATAAGGTATTCTATTTTGTAAAAAACATGCAGATAACAAAGCTTCACCCCATAAATTATCTGGTGCAGAAGAACTTACAAGCATAGCATTCATCATTTCTTTTAAAATTCTATTTTTTCTTTCTGCTATTCTATTTGATTCAGGTGAATATGGAGGAGTTACTTCGTGAATGATTCCTTCTTTTTCACAAAAGTCATTAAATAAAACAAATTCTCCTCCTCTATCTGACCTAACCCTTTTAATCTTTTTATTTAATTGATTTTCTACCTCAGCTTTATATAAAAGAAATTTATCAAAAGCTTCATCTTTATTTCTCAATAAATAAACTTTAGTATATCTAGAAAAATCATCAATAAAAGTTACAAAATACTTTTTCCCACCTCTTGTCATAGTTTGTTTTAAATCACCTAAATCAGTATGTATTAAGTTAAGCAATTCAGTTTCTCTTTCTACAGAAAAATGAGACTTTTTGGTTAATTTAGCTTCTACACAAATTTCACATTTGTTTAGAGAATCATTTTTAATTTCAGAAATTAAACCAAGTTTTTGCATTTTCTTTAAATATGACTTACTAACATGTCCTAATCGAGCATGCCATATATCAAAAGTATCAACCATAAAGACAGGCAAGTAAGCAGAAGATGATGCATTTTCATTCATATCAGCAATGTTGAGAATAAACAGCCCCTGAGTACAATAGCCATTTCCTACAAATACATTATTCTTTGTCATTACGATCTTATCAGATTCAAATGACACCTTAACCCCAGCTTTGCTTAATAGAGCTACAGAAATTAAATTGGCTCTAACATCAGGCACATGAAGAACATCACTGAGTGACAAGGTTTTTCCAGATGTGAGTTTTAGTTCAACCTTTCCTTTTCCTAGAACTTTTGCAGTTCGGGAATCAGCAAGGTAAACACGGTCTTCTCCTTCCTTGGTAGGATTATAGGAGGCAAACATCTCACGATTTGCACAAATGTGCCTGGTAGCCCCAGAGTCTACCACCCATTTTTTCACATCGGATACTAAGAAAGCTTGAGAAATGACCGCTACTATAATTTCATTTTCTTCATCTCCTTGAACCAAATTGGCTCTAGGAGGATTGTCATTTCTAGCCCTCTTTCTACATTGCGCAGCATGGTGGCCTGGTTTTCCACAAACAAAGCAACTCCCTTTCTTTTTGAATTTGGGGTTAGAACTCTTGGGCTTGTAGTCAGGTTTTGTTTTAGAGTCATACCTCTTAGCATACTGCTTTGTCTCCACCAAATTTGCTTTTGAGGTCATCTCTTTTCCTTTTGCAGCTTGCATCTCTTTTCGATTTGTGTCCTCGATTATGATATGAGTGATTAGGTCCAACAATGGCAATTGCTTTTGTTTGTGTTTCAGTTGTTGTTTGTAGTCCTTCCATGATTCAGGCAGCTTCTCAATCAAAATTCCAGCAACAAACTCGTCAGGTAGGTTGATTTTTTCCGCCCTCAATTCTTCTAGCAGCTTATGATACTCGTTAATTTGCAACTTAATATCCTTGTCCTCTGTCATCTCCCATCTATAGTAATTTCCAACAACAAACTTTTGCTTCCCAACGTCCTCAGCAGTATATTTGGCAATTAACGATTCCCAAATTTTGCTTGCTTCCTTGTACACATAGTAAACATCGAAGAGATCATTAGACAAAGTGTTAATGCTGGTATTTCGGCATACCTTGTTGGCATATTCTCAAGCAACCCTTTGATTTTGGTCAACATCTAACGAAGGTTCAGATTGTGTGAGCGCAGCAGCAACTCCATATAGGTCCAAGATTGAGTAAACACGTTCTTGCCACCTTCGGAAGTTTTTGCCATCGAACATTTCAATTTTTGAAATATCCGGTGGTGGCCTAGACAGTGGCATCGGAGGTAGTGTGAACGGAGCAAAGGATGTAGGGCCAAGATTGGCACCGATAGGGCCATCGGAAGCAGGAGCATTGTTTTGTGACTCCAAATCTCTCAAGATTGTTAGAAAATCAGTAGCTGCACAAAGAAGTTGTTAGTATAAAATAAATCCGAGCCGTGTACAAGGACACTGTCCTTGAGAGATATTCCGCCACAAGACGGCACTCCCCAGGATTGAACGGATTCTTCTGCGATGTCGCAGGAAAGCAGAACAACGGAGATAAGAACTCAGGGACGAAGAGAAGAGGAGAGAGCAGCTCGAATGTTGTCCGGAGCTGTGGTTTATGGAACCCAAAGAGCAACACGGTATTTATAGGCACAGAAAATAATGAGACGTTGGACCAAATTGAATTATATTAATGAGAGCGTTTCTGAACGTTGGGCGGTTTCCGACATAAAGATTAATAACCATTATATCAGATAATAAAAATAAGAAAACGGATTAATAATTGCCGGTAAATGATGAGTAACGTTCAGAAACGTTCACATAATGAACTCATAACCGAAGCCTTAAATTTGTGAGTTTTCCGGAAAGCTATTTGAAAATATTTAATTTTCAAAATTTAAATTCCGGCAACGGTAAAAAATGTCCAACACCGCGTATATTTTGCGCGCAGGGGGGGGCAAATCGCCAAATTTCAACTGAGCTCGGCTATGTTGGCCCAGCTTTGTGTGCGCGCGAGCCCACTCTCCTCCTAGACCCATTTTGCTCTTCCATAATCACATGTTATTATTTATACCCTTTGGCCTTCATTTATTTGAGCAATGTGGGACTTCTCTTTTTCTCTTCCCTTTTGACACACACACACAATTCTCTAACATATATAGCATGTCACTTGTGTAAATATCAAATGATAATTAGATACTGCCCACTGATTTGAGTAATATTGTGAAACCCATCAAATCTAAAATACCGTCAAACTAATGGTTTATGCCTAGATAGTTGGCGTGACAGAGAGCGGTTATGCAAAATCAATCAATCAATCAAATCCAATCGTTAAATTGTAGAGACAAGTTGTGGGGAATAAAATCAGTCAATGCTCCCTCGCCCAAAACAAAAACAAAAAACAAAAAATCCAATGCTCAAAGTGCAAATTGTAGCACAGTGAAACGATGATAATGGTAGCAGCTCCCCCAAAGAAGCATGGCCTCTTGGCTTTAGAACTCGTTGAGTTAAAGAATAGATAGAGACCCTAATTTCCGCCCTTGGGAGCTATGTAAGTTTTCCATCATTTATTCATTTCTCTTCCATTCAAAAGGTTGCCATGAATAGATTATGCTAGTTCAAAATATCACAAGAAGGGGTTGGATCTTATTAAATCTTTTGAACACTTCGTGTAAATTTCTAATCCTGAAGACCTTTAAATTGATCAATAAATTGTCTCTTCAATAAAACAAATAATGAAATGTTAAGTTTCACAAATTAGTTATTGGTCTCCCCAATGTTACAAACTTTTTAAGAAATATGAAAAAGACCGAGTTTTTTAAAACATAGAAACAAACTTCTAAATTAAAAATTAATGTTTCATAATGAAATATTTATTTTAGTTGAACTTCAGAAATATAAATAAGATGAAAAAAATAGAAATATTACATTAACAAATTTATAGTAGTTCAAATTAAAAAAATTCTATATTCACCCTCAAAAAAATACAAAGTAAGAGATTTTTTTATAATGGACAATGCAATACAATATAAGCAATTTAGAAGTTCAATTCTCGCAGTTTTCACACTTACCATAAGCAGTTTCAGGACTTAACTCACATTTTTATATCTATACAAATTGGTAACCTTAAGAATCGACTCTCAGCTTTTTTACCCAACCAAAATATCTTTACAAGGGAGGATCAACTTGACAGCTTTTATGCTTTCCACAACCCAAGTTTATTTCAAACTACCTAGAAATTTAATCTCAAACAAAGGTAATCAAATTCACTGAGAGTGTACAGAAAATCAAACCCTTTAAGAATAAAACGAAGATTTAACCTTATAGAGATAAGTAAATGTAGTTAAAAGATCAGAATGCAGATAGCAATAATTGAGAAGTAGTTAGACGTTCAAGCTCTCTCATTCTTCAACAATGATCCCTTTTAAATGCTAATCATGAGATGGAGAAAGTTGTTACATAGCAGCACTTCATTTCTTTAGTTGGAGCTCTTCTCAATGGCTGGAAGCTCTCATTTAATGCTTTAGCAGCTCCAACATTCATTGTTTTCGTTGTATCACAATGGAGGCTTCATTGAATGCACATAGTTTTCTAGATTTCTTTTCGCTACGTTTTGGAGTGATTGAAATGGTGAGAAGCAAGTCTCGCAAAGAAAAGACTCTCTCCGGTCCAAATTATAAATCACTTTTAATAGATTCACGCTTCTTAAAAAAAATTAGTTGCATTCTTAAAATTTTTAAATATCACCATGTCTTTCCAGCCTTGTCCATGTAGCTTGTGTTAATCCTACAAATTACATTTATTTTCTTAGACACCCATTGTGTTACATTTAATTATTAATTATCATTATCAAAATTAATTGCGTCAGTCTCCGCTTAATGATACTGTCAATCTCTTCTCCTCCTAAATGACCAATCAAAATGGCATTTGATACTCTTAATCTCTTCTCCTCCTAAATGACCAATGACCGAATATTATTTTTAAACCATTTGTATTTGCATGACTAGCTTAATCAATCAGATGGAGAAGCCAATTTCTATTGTGAGAACATGAATTCAAAACCAAAATGAAGATAACTGGCGAGTGAGAATATGAACAATTACAGTGAACTATATAAGGACGAGAATTTAAACTTGGATGCACAGTAAGTAATTCTAATGTGATTCGTATCTCCAACCAATATCTCATGAACTTCAGCATCTTATTTTCCTAGCTTCTTTGTGCATGCCCATGGAGGGCCCAAGGACGAAGGCTCCAAGAGTCATGGTAGACTTAAACCAATTTCCAACCTACATAGATGATGCTGACAACTTAAACCATTGTCCAACCTACATAAAATGACATCGAGAACTTGAACCAGTATACAACAGGGTTGACATACATGCTCTATCATGAGGAAAATGTGGGCTTGAAGAAAGCCAAGGTATTATCCTTTGATTTAAATAGTGAACCAACATTTGAAGGAGACAATGAAGATGCCATTCATGATCACCACTCATCCCCTCAAGCTTCGGAAGAAACGGTTATGGAAAATATTCAGGCACATGATGAAGAAACGACAGAAGACATGGATGCACCAGAAGCACTAACTGAGATAAGTAATGGTGTTGGCCTCTGTTCTGATATTGAATAATATTTTTAATGATTTGCAATTAAATAGTGACTTTTTTCCCTTATCGATGGCAGGAGAGGTTGTGGTTGGCTTAACACATAAGGAACAAAAGTTCTTGACAAATGAACATCAAAATTCTATAAAGTGTTATTTGTTGCACTCAGTTAAAGATGGGAAGCTCATGCATGGTACAACCAAGAAGCTAGCTCAATGTACTCAGTTTGTAGAAGAGTCATTCAGCGCATATGGTGTTAAGTAATAGAAACGAGTGATTCATCACACAAGAGGACAAACAATTGTGGGAGAAAGTGAATTCAGTTAGACCTTGAAAGAATTTGAGATGTTCCTCTATCAAAGCAAACTAGTCTTCGCTCTCTAGCTTGTGCAGTGAACACAAACAAAAGTATGCTAATCAGACTTCAGAAGAAGGGTACAATTCGGTGACATTCAAATGCAGTCAAGCCGTCTATAAAGAATGAAAACATAATTTTTCGATTGAAGTTTTGCTTGTCTATGCTTGAAGACAGTAGCATACCACATGATCCAACACTTAAAACCATGCACAACATAGTCCACGTTGATGAAAAATGGTTTTACATGACTAAGACATCAGTGAAATATTACCTACTTGCAGATGAAGAGGAACCATACAGGACATGCAAGAGTAAGAATTTTATTTGTAAGGTTATGTTTCTTGTTGCCATGGCTCGTCCAAGATTCGATATTGAAGGGAATGAGATTTTCTCCAGTAAGATTGGTCTATTCCCACTTATAACTTAAGAGCCATCCAAAAGAACGAGTGCTAATAGACCTGTAGGGACACTAATCACAAAATCAATTACTTCGGTTAACAAGGATGTCAGTAGGTTGTTCCTCACTCAGAAAGTTATACTTGCAATCAAAGAAAAATGGCCTAGGGATCATGTAGGAGAAAAAATATTCATCCAGTAAGATAATGCTTCCTGCCACATTGATGAGAACGATGAGGAGTTTTGTAAGGTAGCCAATGACGGTGGCTTTGATATCCGTTTAATGTGTCAACCTTCAAATTCATTGGATTTGAATATATTGGATCTTAGATTTTTTAATGCTATCCAATCGTTGCAATACAAAGAAGCACCGAACAATGTGGATGACCTAATTGGGACTGTGCAAAAAGCGTATAAGAGTTTTTCATCCATTGACTCCAACAAAATCTTCCTATCACTACAGGCATGCATGATTGAAATCACAAGGAGTAGAGGTTCAAATAACTATAAGACTCCACACATTAAGAAACAAGTCATGGAAAGGGAAGGTTCTCTCCCAGTCCAAATGAAATATGATCCATCAGTTATGCAAGAAATGTTGGACTACTTAAGATAAGTCGATGCTTTCTGATAGTTATAAAACACAGTTTTGTACCCCGTGGTATTTGGTTATTTTCTTGGGTCATAGTTGGTGCGAATTCTATAAGAAAAGTCACCTATAAATTTCACTCCACTACTTTTGGAAATTTGATTTAAGAAAAATGAATTGTTTAAAGTAGTATTTTGCATGTAAAGTCCATGATTTCAAAGTATCCAAATGACTCTGCCATTTAATCTTGAAACAAAGCATACATATGGTGTTGAAATTTAATTTCCTCACGTCATCATGATAAACTATCTACGTGTTTGACTTAAAGCCTTTCTTTATGATCGCTTTTTCATACTCGGTGGTGAATCAAAGCTCGTAGAGCTGGAAAGTATCTTTTTAGGACATCATTAGCTCTAACTGAGCTCAAGCGGCATTCAATCTGGTATTGGCTGGTACCCGAAACCTTATCCTTCTCTTTGGTCCATGAAAAGCATTTCCTAAAGGAAGTGAAAGGAAGAATCAAGATCAGATGCACAGCCTCTTGCTTTCCTTTTCACTACTAATCTTTATCCCTTTCCAGCAGTCCCTTAGCCAAGTGCAAGTTAGCATATTCCATATAATTACTTGCCCGCCATTGAGAGTGCCCCTTGCATATAGTAATGCTACATTTAGAGTGGTAGTTTCCTTTTTTTATATAAATATAAAACTGAATTAACAACTACAACTTAAAAACTTAAAAGCTGCTAGCCTAGCTCTTGGCCTAACTAGAAGCCCTTCCTCAACTTGAAAAAAGCCAGCTCTTGCTTGTGCTTCCTTCCCTATCAATTGCCCATGTTAAGTGTTAAAAGCCCTTGATGGGCTTTGTCGAGTATTATCGAGTTGTAGGAGAGCTTCCTTGCCTAGCCTATGCTTCAAGGCCAGTTTCAAGCTCATCGCAAGACAAGGAACGATTTCTTCTATTGGATTGAGCAGGATGATCCCTTTTAGTTAATACAGAAAGCTGCCTGGTTGCCTATACGTGGTTGCTGGAAGCTAGTCGAATGCGTGCTATTGTATTTCATTTGGTGCTTTTTTTCCCTTCCTATGAGGTTTGCGGGGGTGTGGCATTCAGTTATAATTAGTAAACGAAGGGAAAGGGGAAGACATTCAATTCACAGAAGAGAATCAGGTCTCATTTGCCGATGCCTCACTGCAACAACTTCAAAGGGAAAGATTTGCCTTGCGTGCACCTTCTGGTGTGGTGGCAGGATCTTGCTTTTGGTTTGAAGATTGGCTTCCCTTCAAGGAAAATTCCATCTTTTTTACGTCTTTGAGCGCATGTAGATCCTTTGATTATGTCTCGCCAAAAATCTGGTTGTTGTGAATAACGTATTAACTAGCAATCTTTTCCTATTGAACAATTCCATCTGTCAGGTCGTCGTTTTATTTAATCAAAATGATTAGTGGGTAAGCATAACAAATATGGGTGCAGATGAGAGGCCTCTCCTAATTTTTTACCACACAATGCCATGTTATCAACTGAGGAGAGATTAGAAGGTAGAAGGAAGGCTGAAGCTGTATGAATGCTTAGGAATATCGGAAACTATGGGAGTGTATGACATAGTGTGCCTCACTGAATATGGGTTTCTGCCCTATATCGGCTTACCTCTTGACTAAGGCTATTTACAAAGCATTGCTTATCACATACAGGACCACTTCCAAGAGAAAACACCCCTGGATTGGCTTACTCTTATATTAGCATGGCTCATTTGTTCCACTGGCCTACTATTTTCGCTTATCTTGCGAATATCTGCTTTAAGCTTGGAAATGCTAACAAACACAGCTTTCGAAGCTAAACTTTATGGATAGAGAAAGCTTCAATTTTTAATTTGTATTACAAACGTAATAACTAGTGTTTTATTCTTTTAAAACACTTTTCATGATCACAAGCAAGTTTAAAGGACATCATACTAAAATAGAGCACAAAGGTCTGCATGGCATCCTATCAATTCTATCACTTATAGAAATTAGGAAAAAAAAAAATTTAACATTGTTTTGATGACCTCCTTACATGCTTTCTCTTCAGCATTGTCATGGTCATCAGCATCTTCATCAGGTGGGTGCTTCTTGAGATTGAACTACGGCACCCTTTTACTATCTGAAAGTGTTTTTTATGAAACAACATTGTATTCAAATGCAGCAACATCGCCAAAGCTCACGTCGTCTTCTTCTTCTGATAGCTTGTTCAGGTCAAAGCAATGGACTGGTTTTGACCTCTCAATTGAATTTTCGACCACCACCAGTGATTCCGCACCATCAATTGAATCTTCAACTATCGCCATTGACTCTGCGCCATTAAGTGAATTTTTAACCATCGCCACTGCTTCTTTCGCAGACGTTGACATTGACACCGAACTTAGCCGTTGAATATTTGGAACACAAAAATGGCCAAGGATACAAGGGAGTTTTGATGAAAAGTGTTAAAGGAGGGAGATGACCAAATGGACTCAATAATCAAGTTATTAACACGTGAATAATTTTGGCTATTAAACATCCCAGTTTCCAATGAAGGAGGGAGATGACCGGCAGGAATATAAAGGAGTTTCCAATGCGGTAAATACCATTGAATGAAAGGTATTATAAGAAAAAAAAAAAAAAGTAACCATTATTGTCTTGTAACTTACATTTTGAACCAAAATTTTTCTCCTAAGGTGACTTATAATTTGAATAGGAGGGAGTATTAAATATTTGAAATATGCCTCCAACTTTTTCTGCCAAAGATGGTGCCTTAATTCACGAGACAAATTTCTTCGTTCATGCATCTTCAATTACAAAACGGATCCAGGGCCTCACTTCAGGAGATGTAGTTAGTGTTTTCAAGTTGTCATTTTTGGGGGTTAAGAATATTAAGTGTCAAAATAAAAATAATAATTAAAAAGATAAAAGTTTTAATTATATAAAATAGTTATATTTTAAAAATTTTAATAACTTAAAACGTAACTGTATCCCCTTCAGTTAACTTCCTAATTACACAGGTTCTGAGCCCCTTCAATTAATGCTTGGTTGTACTTGTAAATTGCATGTTTCTGGCACATGGTTCTAAGACTTTTGGACAATGACTTCAAAATATAAGACAACTGTGACGAGCTGGTGTCACTTTGGTTATTTGGGCCAATTCACTTGTTTTACATAGTATTGAGAAAACATGGGCTTAAATTATCACAACTAGTTGGGCTAGATGTCTTTAAAAGCATTTTTGGCCCAATAATACAAGTTCACAAAGATAAAGCTTAAGTTAATTTGTAGAAATCGTTTTAGCCCAATTAGAATCCAGAGAATTTTGGCCCATTAATAATTTAGCTCAAAAAGAACATATTTAAATCCATTTCAATATTCCATCAATTATTTTTGCATTTAAGACTTAATCTATATATTTGACATGATTATAAAGCCGTTGATTCCACAGATTAGTTGAAAAAGATTGAAAAGAGAGTAAAAGGGTGCAATTTTCCCTAGTTCATATTGAACTCACCCTTATAGCAACTTTCAAAGTTTATTAATTTCAGGGACATTGGATCGCAAATTAACACGATCAAGACAAGCTTTAAAGACTAACAATGCATAAATTATGCACTCCCACGAAACCAAATATTCGAAGACTTAAAAACAATTATTAATTAGCTACTAGCCTATTACAGCTGGGAGTGCTTAAACACAATGTTGCGTCCAGTCCAGTTGATCAGTGCATGAGCTAGTCCAAATATGAAAGAAGTGATCCCAACCGAGTAGCATTAACATAATCTTGAAGAAGATGATTAGGTAACTCTGGAACCGCCAAACCACCAATCCTGCAAATTCTTAGAAACCATCCTTCTTCGTAGTCCAATCCATGCCGCGTTCATCGTCATCGGCACCATCGCCAAGGGCGAGAAGTAGTTCTTATTCGGCTCCTCTTCAACCATCTGTGCGTGATCACAGTTCAAATAAAAATGCTTGTTGCTTTCATATATGCATAATCCCCACCTTCGGGCCCAAAAAAAAAAAAAACCATGTCCAATTAATTACGCACCTTGCATTCATAGTTGCTATCAAAGTGTAGACACAGCCCAAAGTGCTTAAACATCAAATTCTTGTAATCGTAGGGCAACCTAGGAACAACATCGTTGCTGTAAACAAACCTATAGTACTTGATTCGATGACGGCTGAGTTTGCCTTCCATGTATTCAGCAAATTCATGATCTCCAACCCTAGGTTGTCCAAACGTGTACACTCCTTCCAGCCGATCCAACAACAAGGTTTCATCGTGCAACGACAGTATTGCGGGAAACAGAATAGCGAGGGCTCCACCCAAACTATGGCCCGTCACTATGAACTTGGCTTTATCATTTGCCTCCAAACGCTGCTTCAGAATATCCCTAATGGCATCGTAGGCTTCAGGAGGGTGACTCCCATCTCTTTCAATTTGCTTAGGCCAACCCACGACGCTCTTCTGTAGCCCCAAGACTTTCATGAAGCCTGCATGGATCTTTCCAACGCCAGGAAGATGACACCATGATAAGTCAATATCGGTGTTCCATGCATCCGCAACGAAGGGTTCGGTTCCTCTGAAGGCCACTACATACGTGTCCTGCTCCTCGCATTTGTCTAACATAGTGAAAGCTTGGGTTGTGGCTTTTTCTTGAAAGTCTGTTGATTCATCATCACCAACCCAAAAAGTCAAACTCTATATATCAAAAGTTTTGATTAATTCATTCCTTTAGTTCTTAAATCTTACCATTCCAGAAGTTACCACATGCCACAAGTTCCATCTATGCCACAACTCAGACATTAATTCCAAAGAGAAATTAAAAATTGATAAATGGACATTAAATTAGAACCAGTGAAAGTGAGGAAAAACCAGATTTTTTTGGGTGTTTTGTTGTTGGGGGGGGAAGGGTTAAAGGCAAAATAGATGATAACTTAGATACCTTCGAGTGATTCTTGACAATAAATTCAAGGCAAGCTACGTTCTCGTAAACTGCTTTAGAAGCCATGACAGAGAGTGCAGCATTGTACTTGATGTCGTCACGTTTGATGCTACCATCCAGTTGCACTCGTTTGTCCACATGCCCCGTAATTGACAAATATTCTGCTGATCTTGGATCCGGCATCACTTCTTTACCTATTTAGCCATACAGTAAATAATTGATCCTCTGCTCCTCTTCAAAAGGATTTATGATATTTTAGTGCATTATTTACGCAGTTAATCTCTTGTTCACAGCAGTTCAGGTTTTGTTTGCATGATGTTCGAATAGCTTGCCTTTCGGCTTTCTCAATGTATAAGAAAGTAATTAATAGCACAGGCAAAAAATATAAAGAAAGGCTTTTTCCCTTTTCAATCAAATTGGTTCCTCTATTCATTCTTTTCTTAGTTATTCTGTACTCAACAATCTAGATTGAATTCGGACTACTTAAATTTAATATTTTTAGTTTTTATATTTTGATATTTTTAAATTTAAAAGAATATAAGATGTGGAATAAAAATAATTTTAATTATCAATTTTAAAAATAACAAGTTAAATTTTAAAAATAAAAAATAAATAAACTATCAAATTTTGATCAAATCTGAATAATTTAAATTTGAAAAAAATACTTACTCATTTCCAAAAAATAAATAAAGGATCCAGATGTCTTTCTTAAGAGGAACCGGATCCTCTAAAGTGACTTTAGATAAAATTATAATACAAATTATTAGTATCATGAGTTCACTTTTTTTTTATACACGAGAGACAAAATTTATATCAAACGTGTAGTACTCTATTTATTATCAACAATTTTACATCCGAATTCTTCTTAATGCATAATGATAGATGCGAACTGGTTTACTAAGTGGGAGTCAATATCCTGCTTGGAGTACAGTTGTTTCAAACAAATAATTACTTGCGAATGCCAAATTAAAAAACAAATTATTTGCGTTAGTTTGTGATTAATCTGGTCATCACAGCTGCTTAATGCGGCCAAAATTCTTATTTATCCTGCAGCATTAATATGTAGAAACAAGGATAAAATAATAATGACAATCACAGAATAAATAAATCTCACTTGATAATTAATAGGTTACGTCCATTTTTCTTTAGCTATTTTATAAGACCGAAAAGACACATGCAATTAAAAAAATGAAAAAAGAGTATATATCAGACTTGATATATAGGGGACATCCCCCACTCCTTATGTATATTCTACTCACAAATCACTTGGCATTGGGACCAATAATTGAGTTTAGCTAGATCTAGATGTTAATTTTAAATAATTTTTACCCGAATTGAACTCAGGTAGTGTAGTACTCTATATGTTTGTGTGTATATATTAAATTAGTTCTGGGTGATTAAATATTTAGGGATGCCGGGTACGAAAAAAATAATAATTGGTTTAAATTCGAGTAGAAATTATATTATCAAATTAAAATAATTTAATGAGAAACAATACGGTGTGGTCTTGTATTTTTTTAATTTAATTTTTTCAAATTAGTCCAAATTAATCTGTCGCTCTAGAAAATGTAAAATGATTTGAGCTACGGCCCCACCAAACATAAACTTGTCCTTAAATTCCTAAGTTGTTCAAAGTGTGTAAAATTTAATAATGACATGTTCATAACACATTGGTACGCAGATGGATCGATCTCGGTTTGGCATGATCAATAATTACGCAGAAAACTAGCCAAGTGCAGAAATTATAATATAAACTTGAGCAGAGATATATAGTCATCAAAAGGAAGAAATCTAACCTCGGAGAAAGTTAAGCATGAGGGTGAAGACACTGTCGTTGGTGGAAACTAGGTTCAACCATAGCTCAACGAGATCACCAAAGGCTTTTAGTGGGCGTGCCAAAAATTGGAGTACCTTCTGGGCGAAGACAGAGATAAATATGAGCCATCTGCGGCTGAAGTCCACAAAAATGGCGTGAGGGCACTCCACAAAGTTTCTTCTGACTAGGTCTGCGCAAAATAAGAATTTGAGACCTCAGAGAAACCCAATTGGTCAGGTCTCAGTAACAGATAACTGCTGGCGAAGCACTTGGGATGATCACTAATACTCCGAGACATGGCTAAATTAATAACCAGCAGGAAATTAGGAACAAGAAGAGTAGGAAATTAGAGAAATCGGGGTTATTGGCTGCTATTTTCCTGTGGCTTAACACTTAACCCTCGGCCTCGGGTTTATATAGTAAAATTTTAGACTGCATCAAAAGCTGTGATAACAAACGTGGGAGCAAGTGGTCAATAAACAACCAACAATGGCAAGTTAGCTAGGCATGAAGAAAAGAAAATAATTGTCATTTAGAAAAATGAAGAAAAAATATGTATGTGTGTGTGTGTGTGTGTGTGTGTGAGAGAGAGAGAGAGAGAGAGAGAGAGAGAGAGAGAGAGAGAGAGAGAGAGAGGGAGAAGGAGAGAGTAATTGTAATGAAGAAAAAAATTATAAAAAAATAGAAATATAAGGAAAAAGATGTAATAGATAATAATTAAAATAGCTTTCAAAGATATGTTAGGAAAAAATTAAAAAAATGTTACAAATATTAATTAAAATAAGGATAATGAGAGAAAAAGTTAAAAAAATTGAAAGTAATTAAAAATGGAATTTATGAATTTTGGAAAAAAAATAAAAGAATGTTTAAAAAATACAGGAGATAATAAAATATCACTAGTTTAAAGTAACAAAACTTTTAAAAAAATATGTGTGGAATAATTAAGAAAAGAAAATGGCTAAAATAAGGAAAGATGAAAGGAGAAAGTGAAAAATAAATAAATAATGAAAGAAATATAATTATTGAAATAATTAAGATAATAAGTAAGGAGAAAAAAACAAGTAAGAGAAATGTAATGAAAATTGCTAAAATGATAAAATAATGGAAAAAATTAGAAAAAAGAAAGTAAGGAATAATGTGCAAAAATTGGTTAAAATAAGAAAAATGAGGGGAAAATGTATGAAAAGTTAAAAAAAGAAAAGGAAAACTTTTGAAATGATGAAGTAATGAAATGATTAAGTTAATTTAATTTTTGATAATTGTAAAGAATCAAGCAAAATTTTACATTTTTTATTTATAATAAAAAAAGAAAATTTATAAAAGGACAATGAAGTAAGTGAAATAAATAAATGAATAAAAAAAGAACAAATTTGTATATAGCTTAACAAGATGAAATAATGAAAAAATGTAATTGATAGTGGAACAAACAAATAAATAAATATTTATATAATTGGAAAATAGTTGAAAAATTTTGTTTACTTAAAGTAACAAGGTAATTATTACAAACGTAAAAATGATATAAGTAATTATTTGGAACATGTATGTGATTAGGGTATTTGGAAGGAAAAAATGGTTAGGAGGAATGAAATTATTTGCATTTATGCAAATGGAAAAATTTATGAAAGTGTTTAAAGTACGACATTTCAATGTGTAATGTCAAGATACATAACAGTGAGTATTGACATCGCCTTAGAAGAATTAAAGCAAGCAATTAGTCAAAAACTACGACTTTCCCATACCTATGTTATATCTAATTTGATATATAGACTTCCAACAACAATAAATTTAACATGGTACCAAGTAACTATGCTTGAAGATGATTTTGATGTACAAAGAATGTGGCAATTACACTTACGCTTCCCATCACAGTTGAATGTAGTTGAGGTATACGCGAATATCTCAAGTATCAACTAATAATTAAGCATTGAATTTCAGTCAAACCTAATTAATGATGTGTTGCATTCACATGATTTGTTGTATTAACTGCCTAGATTTACTCAACAATATGAAATGGTACCAATAGAGGGCAGTTCACAGCCGAGTTCCTCTCATCCAATGATTAGTTTTAATGAACCTCATTCTCCACCTGGATCAAAAGAAAATATATTAAAAGACTTTGAAAATGAAGATGAGTATGAGGCAGAACTTAATCCTGATTATGACAATGATGAAGAAGATGATGACATTGAAATTGATGATGATGCATATGACAGTGAGCGTGAGGGTGGTGATGATGATGCCTTTGACGCATATGATAGTGAGCATGAAGGTGGTGATGATGATGTTTGAGACACATACATTTCATACCACTCGAGGAGAGTGTTCGATCACCCTCGAGGACGTAGCAGTACAGTTGGGTCTATCAGTTGAGGGGGACCCTATCGTGGGTGGGACAAGTTTCAATTGGTCCGAGGTGTGTCAATGACTTCTAGAAATTACACCACTAGCTGATCAGATCGATGGACAGTGACTTTCTATCGTTTGGTTGGCATAGAACTTTGCACACCTACCAGATGATGCAGATGATGAGACAGTCCGCCAATTCACTCGTGTCTACATTCTTCGTATGATTAGAGGTTGGTTAATGCCAGATAGATCCAGCTACAGAGTTTATTTGATGTATCTGCTCTTATTGGATGACTTTGAGCAGGCTGCCCATTGTAGTTAGGGATCTGCAGTGTTGGCTTATCTCTATCGGGAGCTTTATAATAAAACTTATAAGAGTGATTGTGGTATTGCTGGGTGCTTGACGTTGCTACATTTGTGGACATAGGATCAATTTCCTATGTTTGCACTCGAGATACCATCCTCCCCTGATCCTCGCATTGAGGAATACCCTGTACTCCTACCTCTTGGTTTCAGATTTGAACTACTATATTTATTCATTGAGGAATACTCCAATTATTATCTATTATTTGCCTAATATATTTGTTCATTGTAACAGATAGAAAAATGTTGGACGCCTTCCACGCCCGAGTGTTAAAGCCCTCTGATTATACAGAGCTTTATTAGATGCTATGAGGGATGATGAGGTGTGTGTTAGACTTTAACCTGCAACGGAAATTTTTTTTTTTACTGTTGGTAATTTATTATTTATTCACTACTTTATTTAATATTGTCTATAGGTTATATGGTGTCCATACCAGCAATAGGCGGTGCGAGAATTGATTCCAGAGTATTGTTTAGCTTCTTCAGACATTTGGATTGCATCTGTGCCACTCATATGTTTCTGGATTATAGAGTGGCATCATCCAGATTGCATCCTACAACAATTTAGTCGTCATCAACCAATTCCTCAAGAGCCAATCAAGTTGGACTCCCTTCATAATTTACAATTTCAGGGAAGAACCTAAACTAACTGGGTGTCTGAACATAGCATTTTCATCTAACAATAGTATGAATGGAGAGATACTATAGCTCAGTCTCCTGTCACTGATGAGCCATTTGATTGGACGTCTGAGTACATGCGATGGTACTGGTAATGCACGCGTCGATAGATCCAGAGGTCGAGTGCTGCTACGGGATATGCAGTATCATGTTTTCTTCTTTATCATCTTTATCATCATTGTTTTCTAAACTTTTTACATGTCAATATTTAACTTATCGTTTTTGTGTTTGTTAGACTAATTTAGCAGAGAGACTTTATATAATGCACTTACAGGATCCTTTGCTTGCCAATTTTTGTGATATCGTCAGCCGAGATTCTAGCAATATACTACGTGCTTTTGGTGAGCAGTGATTTTCACTCTTTTCTCAGCCAGCTGACCAGGCACTGGATCTTCCTAGGCCTCATATTCCTATAAGTCGCCCAAGAAAAAGATGTCAAGGTTACTTGTCAACTCAGTAGCCCACTACTGGAGAAAATAGCCAGCAACAACAGGATCCAGTGCAACGAGATATTCCCGGTATATCTTCATACATTCCAACCCCAGTTCAGCAACATATTAACATGCCTGGTCTTTCGTATTCAGTACCACCTAGCTAGTTCGGTAACGTTGGTGGAGTAGGGCCATCTTCATACATGTAGCTCTCACCTTCATCTTCTTTTGACACCCCACAGCAGATGTCTCCCTCTTTCGGATCATTTGGGCAACTCCTTTTTGATACATCTACGTTTAATGCTGTGTATATTGGTTGTTCCTTTGAATCAGGAGGATCATTGCAATCAGGATTTATGACACCACATGAACCGATTCCTCCAACTCAATCTCCATATGTAGATTTAAACACGAATCTCACAGTACATTAGCACTAAGAACTAGAACAACTAGGGCAATAACGACCACGGCGTGAAAGAAGAAGACTTTGTTGTGGCACAGAAAATCATTTATTATAAATGTATTTACAATATTTACAGTAATATAATTTAATATCAGATATTACGTAATTTGTTTATTTATTTATTTTAATTTTAATTTTAATTTTCTTTCAAGTTATTGTTATTTTTTAAAATTTTCCTATATTAACAATTATTAAATAAAAGAAAACTGAGAAAATATTATCTTAATTTCATTAAAAGATTATTAAGTTAATTTAATCAAACCAATATTTAAACAAACTAATATTTAATACAAAAAAATTATTAGATAAATATTTCTTAAGAAATAATAAATATATATTATGCTATTCTATTAACTTCAAATAAGTTATAATAAAATTATTAATTATATTAATAAACAATTTTATTCAATTTTTAAAATTATTAAATTTGTTCTCCTTTGTATATATTTATTGTTATTTCTTTAGTTTTTTAAAATATCTTATTTACTATTTTATTTCTTTTCTTATGTTAAATTTCTTTTCTAATATTAGCATATATTAAATAAATTTTGAAACATGGTTAAATAAATATTGAGTAACTTTAATTAAAATAAAATAAATTTAATTTAATTAAAAAAATATTTCATACAACTTTTAATAATATACAATACAAAATTATTAAAGCGAATTTAGACATTAAATATAAAAAAAATTATTTTTATTATTTTTAAATCAATATTTTTTCCATGTATTTCTTTTTCATATTTTTAATCTTCTAATTATATGTTTTAGTCGAGTAACTCATTCCATTCTCAATTTCTAGTAGTTATTATTGTATTTATTATTATTTTGATTGTTAAACTTTTTTAAATGAGTAACTCTTCTCTACATTTCATTATTATCCAATAACAATTTATCTCATTATATTACAAAATATAACAAAAAAAAAATTACAATTACAACATAAATTTAAATTTTTTTAAACAACATTTTATCTCGTTATATTACAATTATAATATTCAAATTCATAATTTTTATAAAAAGTAATTAAAAATTTTATATATGGAATTGCATCCAAATTCAACAATTAAAAAAAATTACAAATCACATTTTAAACAATAGTAAATTATATCGTAAGTTAATTTAATCTATCAAATATTAAGTTACTTGCATTAAACAAATATTTAATCTACCACATATCTAACAAAAATGAAAATTTTATGATAATACATATTTAGCTATTTTTATAAAATAATGATTTCATACAATATTTTAAACAAATATTTAAATAAAATAATATAATACAAAATACGAATTTAGCTTAATTTTTTATCTTATTCAAATAAAATAAATTTAAAAATCTAGATAAATATTCTTAATTACTAAATTTAATTTAGTTAAAAATATTACATTAAATTTGAATTGAAGTAAACCAAATTTGCTTTTGACTTAAAAATATTGTATAATTGCCTAATATAACTTTAAATGTTTATTACTATTTAATTAATATTTTCCTTCTTATTTCTTTCATATTTAAGGTTTCTGATATTACTTTTTATTTTTTTACTTAAATTAAAAAAAATTATTTATACAAATATCACTCCTTTAATTTTATATAATTACTGTTATATTTATTAATATTTTAATAGTTCATATTATTTAAATAAACAAGTATCTTTTTAATTTATTTATTTTAATTAAATTTTTTTATTAACCAAATAACATAAATTAATTTCACAAAATTTTAACTTATTCTTATTTGATTTAAAAATAAAAATAATTTCATCAAATTCGAATCACATAATTCCAAATTTTGTAAAATTCTTTAAAGAAAATTAATTCTAATGAAATTTGGAAACCATGCATCCAAATTTAAATTCATTTACTGCCAAATTCGGAGGTACAGTGTCCAAATTTCAATATTTGTTACTTCCTGGTATTTAATCCTTTTCCTATTGCTTTTACAAAACTTCCACATTAATTTATTACTTTTCAGTCAACGAGCTTGTTTTAAAGGGTACTAGTTCTAGCACGTGTTTCGATCTTTAAGTTTAAAACTAGAGCAAACTTATATAGTTGGCATAATAGATCACAATTATAAAAATAAATTAATTAATCAAATCATATTAGACAACATTAAATCAAGTCAAATAATTCATAGGATATGGAGAAAGTCGCGTAAATACTAAAGAAAGGTAAGAATGAGTTAGTTAATTAAATTTCATTATGAAGATCAGATAAGAAGACCCACATGACATTCTAGACCATAATATTACTAAGGTCACACTCGCACCAATATTCGTAGTTTATTGATTTCCCTGATATTGGATCACAAATAACACAATAAAGCAAGCTTTAAAGATTTCAATGCATGAATTACGCACTCATTCACAATGGAATATTCTATGTCTTAATAATAATGGTATTATGAACAATTATTAGCTATTATATCTAGAGTGCTTATTAAAAACAGTCTTGCTTTCCGGTTGAGTGCATGAACTAGCTAGTCCAAATATGAAAGATGTGATCCCAACCGAGTGGTGATAAGTTCTTAAATTATCATAATTTTTTTAATATTTTAAAAAACTTATTACATGAATATTGAACTTATTTTATATTTTTATATATATAATTAATAAATTTTAACCAAGTTAATATTTAGTAAGTTTTCGTTTTATTTTTTTGATTTTGAATTAGTTTTTTGAATTAATTAAGTATAAATAGTATTTTATATTTTTATCAAAATTTTTAGGTTGTTAAATTGTTTAAATTTTGTTACTAGATTGTAAATATTAATTAGATGAATTTTATATTTTTGTAGAGTTACAATTATAAAGAACCAATATTAAAAGTGTTGGCATGCAAAGCAATATACATTAAGGAGATTTGTTGAAAAAGGATCAAAAAGAAAAAGAAACAAGAAGAAAAGACAAAAGAGCAAAAGATGGCGCTCAAAACTGCTACTAAAGAAAATGCAACGCTGTGACGACAAATTTAAGTGCCGCGGCGTATTGAGAAACAGAAGCAAAATAAGCTGCAGCATAAAATTTTACGCTGCAACGCTTTTTCACTACTGTTGTAAAAAAAAAATCATCTGAGCCACGGTGCTTTTGAGTGCTGCCATGGCACAAAAGCGCCGCCGCGGCACAATTCGTAAAAATTGTAAAATGCACTATTTTTAGCCGCATTTTTTAAGGTTTTCAAGGAATTTCAGTGCTTCTTCGAGAGAGTTGCCATTCTAAAAGTCTTGAGGAAGGGAAATAAGGGTTTAAAGCTTCAAATGCCATGGAAGAAGCTTGGGTTTGAGGAAAATTCACCGATTAATTCAATTTTTCTCTTCTTCTCTTGATTTTCCTTGTATTTCTTTGCCATTTGATTTATGCTATATTCTTAATGTTGCTATTTCTTGTAGTTTTGAACTAAACTTGTTGATTTGGAATTGTGATGAACTCTAGCTTATAATATGTTGTATTTACTCATTTTATTTGCAATTAATGATATGATTTAATTATTCAATCTTTATGCTTCATGCTTCTAAATGTGTGAAAACTATTAGATGATTTGAGTAATCTAAATGGATTTAGAAAGGGGATTTTAGGACTTGACCATGGATTGTATAGTGTGGGTTCATGAAATTTGCAATGTTGAGTTGATTGATTCGCTTGTAGGATAGGAATATACTTATCGGCCTTACATAGCTATATTAAGACATATTCTTAATTAAGCCTATAAATTAATTGCATAAAAAATTATGGATTAATTAGGGAAATGCCTATATATAATTTAAAATATGCTTATAGGTAAATTAGAGTCTCAAGTTATTAATGACATTAAGAGCGAGATGAGGAAAAGTAATTAGTTCATATGAAATGCTGGGAAAAGTCATAATCCTAAATCATTTAGCTTTCCAATTCCATCAAGAATGGTGTCTCTCATTTATTTTTTATTTTTTATTTTTTTATTTCATATTTTTAGTTTAGTTTAATTTTACATCACCTTCTATTGTTGGCTTGATTTAGATTAAGGTGCATAATTTTAATATTAGCAATTATCTTAGTGACAAATCCTCGCAAGAATGATACTCTATTCATCACTTTATTACTATTGCAATATGTATACTTGCGTATATATTTTCAAAAAGAAGACAACAAGTGGCATTAACATAGTCTTGAAGATGATTAGGTAATCTTGGAACTGCCAAACCAATAATCCTAAAAATTCTTAGAAGCCATCCTTCTATGTATTTTTGTCCACGTTTGAAATCGGTAATAAAGCTCTTTATAATCTCCCATATACTGCATTTATCATCATTGGCATCATCGCAGAAGTAGTTCTTGTTCGGTTCCTCTTCAACCATCTGCATGCCCATTCAAAATTCAAATTAAAAATAAATAAATTAATGGTTGATCAATATTTCATATGTACATAATTAAAATAGCTGTTGGTCTAACGGTGAGAGTACATTGTGAGTAGTATAGAAAGAGGTCTTAACTTTAAACCTCTATTCCATCCCAAAAAGCAACATAGCCATTTAGTCTAATTAATTAATAACTCTTTTTAGGTGATCACATACAATGTCCGATCAATGATCAAATTTAAAGGAAATTTACTTGCCTTGCATTCATAGTTGCTATCAGAGTGTAGCCACCACCCAAAGTGCTTAAACATCAAATTCTTGTAATTGAAAGGCATCTTAGGGACAACGTCATTGTTGTAAGGTGATGTTTGAGTTTGCCTTCCATGTATTCAACAAATTCATGATCTCCAACTCTAGGTTACCCAAAGGTGTAAACTCCTTCCAGCCTATCCAACAACAACATTTCATCATGCAACGACAATATTACGGGAAACAAAATAACGAGGGCTCCACCTAAACTATGGCCCGTCACTATGAACTTGGTTTTGTCATTTGCCTTCAAACACTACTTTAGAATATTCCTAATTGCATAGTAGGCTTCCCCCGGGGGGTTGACTCATCTCTTTCAATTTGCTTAGGCCAACTCATGATGCTCTTCTGCAGCCCCAAGGCTTTCAAGAAGCCTGCATGGATCTTTCCAACGCTAGGAAGATGAGACAATGATAAGTCAGTATTGATGTTCCATGCATCCGCATCAAAGAGTGTGGTTTCTCTGAAGGCCACTACATATGTGTCCTGCTCCTCACTTTTATTTAACATAATGATAGCTTGAGTTGTGGGCTTTTCCTTGATAACACAAATTAAAATCAATAGAGTGCAATCTGACTCGTGGGATGCACAGAGTGGGGTTTAATTCATTCTTTTAGTTCTTACGCACCATTCTAAAAGTTACCACATTTTATGAGTTCCATCTATAAGACAAAAATTCCAAACCAAGATTAATGATTGAACTAAAACTAATGAAACTGTGAAATGAGGAAAAACAATATTGAATAATAAAAAAAGTTGAAGTAAAATTACGTGGTAGTTAGATACCTTCAAGCAACTTTTGAGAGTAGTTTGAAGGCAAGCTAAGTTATCGTAGGATGCTTTAGAAGCCATGACAAAGACTGCAACAACGTACTTGCCATCATCACGTTTGATGCTACCATCCAATTTCTCACACTTGTCCACATAACTTATAACTGACAAATATTTTGCTGAGTTTGGATGCAACATCACATCTTTACCTGTATTCATAGTTACATATGGATTGGATTATTGTTCTTCTTTTAATGGATAAGTCATATTTGAAAAATGCATTTAGACAGGGGAAACAGGTGCTTTTACAAAAATATTAAGGACGATACATAATAAAAACAATTATGATGCTAATAATAGAATGTGTGTAAGGTAATTGTTACAAGTGAGATGCAATTAATTGCCAATCCTGTAATTATCGACAAGATATTGTAAAAAATAACTAAGCAATTCAGAATCAAGAAGACTAAAGAGGACTTTGTCAATAAGGTTTTCAATCAAAATATAATGATAGAAAAATAATGTTAAGTAAGAGAAGAAATACACCATATGTATCTTGGTTTGATTCTTTCAAACTACAGCCAATTCCCTTGCAAAATTTAAAGGATTTTTTACTATTCAACTATAGTTACATGGCAATTTTTACACTTATATTGTCAAACTTATCTATATAACTTTCATAGGTGGTTTCTTAGCTCACATACAAACTAATTCTCCTCTCAAGTGAAAGATTTATACATACATACATACATACATACATACATACATATATATATATATATATATATAAGGTTTGATAAATTTTTATCACTCAAAGAATTATAAGTAAACTCTCAAATTGACTTTTAAATAGTCAAATAGGCCAATCACTCAACAAAGAGAAAAGTTTAGAATAATGAAAAGAACGAGGATTACAGTAAATTTGAAATAAGAAAGCTTTATATTCACTAGTTGTTGTAATCCATTATTCTACACTTCTTCACTTTATACAGATCTCCATGTCATTAGCTACTGTAAGACACCTTCAAAGTGTCTATTGAAGGAGTAAGGTCATCATGGGTTTTGAGCAGCTACGGAGTAATAAAGATACTTCTCTTTTTTTACTAGTTTTAGGCAATCTCAAACTATCTTTGTTCTTTTATAATTTTGTTTTGCTAAAATACTTCAAACCAAAGAAGTTCCCATGTAGAAACTCAAGTTGTCTTACCCTCATTAATGATCATAAATGCTATCAATTTACATGAAAGACAATTAGAAGCAAGATTAATTTGTACATTTTTTAAATGTCAAACACAAAGATTGATTAACAAAATTCACAAAAACTCTTGTTTTTAAGAAAGACAAATAGGTAAAGTAATAAAATAATTTAAGCATATATGACTTTTATCTCTTTTACATAACTAAACTAGGTTAGAAATAAAGTGATTAATAGTTGCAAACATTAATGGGCTTTTATCTAACGTTACACTTTTATTATCATCAAACTCAATTATGGATGTGAGAAGTCATTGCCCCAACAACATTATATAATGATATTGTAGTAGTTAATCTTCATATTTGCATTTAATTAACTACAAAATAATGCAATGTCTTTACCCATATGAAATTATGAATCATAGAAGATCTAGGTAGAGAATACTTAGAAGATCTAGATTTGGATGGCCCAAATTAAAAATAAAAAAAATTCATAGCTTTCAAAAAGAAAAAAAAGCCAATTTCAAATTCTCTAAAAGTCTGGGCAAAGAATCTTAATTATCATAGCTTCAAGCCAAATATTATTTCAAATAATACATTTGCAAATGACAAATAAAAAATCATCATCATCATCATCATTCGAATTAGTCATTGATTAATACGATTAATGATGAATTATTAATGCTACGAAAACTCTTGTATTTGGTGTTAGTAATATATGTAGAATACATCCAATTTTCCACAGATATTTTTTAACATTGAAAGTCACTTGTAATTTAAAAAAAAAATGAACTTGATAGGACATCTCCCACTCCTTGTGTAATTAGAATACTTTTCTTACCAAAAAAAAAAATTCTATTCTTACCTTAAAAAGAAGTTTCTCTTTTATAATTACATTATATTAATTGATCTTAATGCTAAATTTTTATGATGTAATCAAGCATTAAAGATAGCAATGAACATTATATTCAGATTTTATAAACCCTAAAATATTGGTATGATAGTTAAAAAGGCATGTTTCATATTTTTTAACCCTCAGATTCAAATATTATAATCTAACATTGAAAAGAATTTATTTTTCTAAATGCATTAATCCAATGTGAGAGATAGGGAATTAAAATTGTCTAAAAAGGAACTTAATTTGGATTAATATACAAATTGACCAAGAATACCCCTATCCTGCCAAAAATAAAAATATATATTCCAGGATTACTTGCAAATTTTATCTTTTATTGGGTTAGTATCAAAATCAATAATTAAGTTTAGATCTAGATATCATTTTAAAACAATTTTAACAGGGTTTAACTTTGAGTTTATGAAATCCCTATGAAAAAAAAAAGATTGGTTTAATTTAAAGCAAAAATTGAATTACCAAATTAGAATAATTTAATGAGAAATAATACGTTATGGCATAAGGAAGAAAATACCTCAAAGATAGTTAAATAGGAGCACGAAGACACTATGGTTGGTGGAAATGAGGTTCAATCATGGCTCAACGAAAGAACTATAAGATTTGAGTGGGTGTGCCAAAAATTGAAGTAACTTCTGGGCCAAGATAGAGATAAATATAAGCTATTTGTAGCTAAAGTCCATGATAGTGACCTCAAAGCATTACACAAAGTTTCTTTTAAATAAATTTGCACAAGAATTTAAGGATCTCAGAGAAACCTAATTGGTTAGGCCTCGGTAACATATAATTATTGGCAAAGCACTTGTAATTAGTTCTACATGATATGGATAAATAACCAAAGGTAATAGGAACAAGAAGAATGAAACAAGAGAATTTAAGGTTATTGGCTACTATGATCATGTAGTCTTAACCCCCTAAACCCTTAGGTTTACATAGTTGAATTTAGAATATAAGCTATTATAGCAAAGTGGCAATTAAATAAATATAGACAAAAAAAACATTAAAACATAATAATAATTAAAAAATAGTTGCAAGATATTTGAAAAAAACTATTATTGACAAATAGAGATGACAATATGTTGAATATAGATAGAATATTATAATATCCTCTCATGTGAAGTGCTTAGCAACAAATTTCATGGACTGAGTTGATTAATAAAAGCCCAAGCAAAAGCCAAAAAAGTATCTCAGTTTCAAAATTTTCTTAACTTTTAAGAATTTTATATTTTAGATAGTTTCTTATTTTTAAAGACTTTCTTATTGATACGCATGTTCTTATTTTTTAAGATTTTTTAATTCAGGCATTTTTATATTTTTTTAATTTATGAAGATTAATTAAGATTTCTCATCATTAATAAAAATTAAATATTTAGTAACGATGTCTTATCTATAATTATAAAGTCTATAGATAAGACAAGACTTAACTATAATTTCATTAACTACTACAATTAAGTCTAATAATTTTGTTGCGGTTTGTGCAAAATTACAATTAGGCCAAGAGGCCTAATTGTAGTTGGGCCAAACTACAATTAACCTTTGGCTGAAATGGCTTAACTATAGTTTGGCCCAACCATAGTTAAGCCATTTTAACCAAAGGGCTAAGTGCAATTTGACAACAAATTGCAACTAAGTTTAGGCCTAATTACGTTTTAGGCTACTATTTTGCCCCCACCCTTTTTCGGACACCAGCCCTCTACCAATAGAAGTCTCTTGCAACAAGAATCCCAACAATGCCCCAAGTTTGACTAACAGCACCCTTCATCTATTGTCAAGAGTGCCATTCGTCGCCAAAAAAGCAGCCGACGCCGTTCCTCCATTGCTAGCCATCAACACTCTTCCACAGGTAAATTTCAATTTTTTTTCTTTTTTTTTTCCCCCACTTTTCAAATCTTCTACCCATTTTGATTTTGTAGATGTTTGGTACAGGAGATGCATGATGTTGTGGGTGTGTTTTGGAGAAGCATAAAGTTGTGGATAATTTGTGGGTGTTTTCCATTTCCAGATTTTGATTTTATAGGTGTTTTCCATCACAACAATTTTTTTTTTTAATATAAAAGAAGCAATATGCATATTTAGGAGTGTAAGATAATTGATAAGTCAGACACACTCTCAATGATTCTCTAAGTGTTTTCCATCTAGCAAGATGCACTTTTTTTTCAAGAAAAGAAAATTTTAGATGTTGAAAAAGAGTGCGAAGTTGTTGAAAATTTCATACCAAATCATCATCTCGTACACTCTTAATTGTTAATTAAAAGAAATTGACGACTTAATACTTAGTCCCACAGCTCTTATGGGGCTTGTGAAACAGTAATATGATGCTTAGTTATATATGTTATGATTTGATGTTAGACAATAGTGCCTCAACTATTTTTGATTTATCCTTCCTCTCATTTTTTAATTCACCCTCTCAGAGGCTTTCTCTTTTTCGTTTGTTGTAAACTGAGTACTTACCTCAAAATTAATTGACCCTACACACAGCACGTAGTGTTAAATTATTAATTCTTTGGGTTCCTGCCGACCATATAAAATTGAAAAAATTATAATTGATGACTTTAAATTAAAAATATGTATATTTGAAGATTTTAAATTTTAAAATTATTTTGAATGAATTAAAGATTAAAAATTTAAATTGTGCAAAGAAAATTATATTTTAGACCCTAATTTAAAAATTTTTGTTCTTTTGTTCTTCAAAATAACTTTAAAATTTATTTTTCTTTAATATAAATATATTTAATTTAAAATCTTTAACCATAGTTTTTTCTATAAAATTTACCAATCGTTGCATCACCCAATCGACTATTTCAGACGTTTGCACTTTTCTAACCTCTAATTTTTTCATTAACCGTTTTCCCCTCCAGTCTGTGCCTCTCTTTCATCTGGAGTCAGCGCATACTGCCTCGTAAGTGGGGATTGGTGAATGAGACAATTTAATGTAAGAATGGTCTATAAAGTTTTTGTTGTAGATTTCTTTGGAGAGGAAGAGAAATAGAAATAAAATATGACATCAAATAATATAAGAGAGTGAGTGAGAGTCTATGAGCTCACATTTTACATTTATTTTTTAAGTTTTATAATAAAATTTATAGTAAAAATTATAGAGAATTTAAATATGAAAATTTGGCTTATATCATTGACCAAAGAACTTTGGCTTTAATTTGGACTTCAATGTGGCACAGCTAATGCCCAAAATTGACCACTATTGAAACTATTTCTTTTAGGGTGATACTTTCTGACACACAAGCAGACCTACATGTTGTACCATCAGCTTGGACCCCTTGCACTAAGAGATTTTATTACACTTGGTATAATAATGTCATTTCAAACTTTTTTTGAAAGATTTGAAAGTTGTAATTAAAAGAATAAAAATTTTAATTATAAAAAATATATTTTAAAATTTTTAATTATATTATATAATTAAAAATTTTGGAATATAATTCCCTTAACAATTAAAATTTTTATTTTTCCAACTATAATTTTTAAATATCCTACATTTTTTTATATCTTTAAAAAATATATCTAAAAGTGTTATTGAACCAAGTGCAATAAGATTGCTTACTGTAAAGGATCTAGGGTTTAAATTACACAGTTTTTTCTTCTTTATAAATATATATACAAACTTTTGTAAAGTTAAAATATAATTAAAATATTCTTAAGAATAATTTTAATTTTTTTATTAAAAATGTTTTGAACTCTTTTTAATATTACTATTTTGTATTAAAAACTATAAATTCAATTTATTCTAAATTTTAAAAACTTAACATTTCTATATTAGTTAAATACATATTTAATACTGATTATATTATATAAATAATAGATGTAAGGATATTTTGATCAAAATAGATGTAGCATTAGAATTTGGATCATTTAAAATTATTCCTTATAAATTTTGGAGAGAAAACAAAGAAAAGAGAAAGTGAGTTAAAAAAGAAATAAGTCTTTACATACTTTTACTTTTTTATATCGCTTTCTTTTCAAAATTTACAAAAAAAAATTTATAGAGAGAAATTTTAAAAAATATTTAATTGTATTATCTCACATTTGTCATTTCTTATTTTTATTATATGATACATATTTTTATACAATAAATTATTAATTAGTTACACAGAAGCTTAAGTAGAGTTGAGATAGGTTCAACGAGCCCTAGACCAGAGATTCAAAAATTCAATTAGTTAGTGAACTACCAAAACAACTCGTGAATGTGAGTGTGATGAGGCAGCAGAGTGAAACGCACATTTTGATACATTACAGCTTTTGTGAAACGTGTCTTTTGATGGCTAATTAAACCGAACCAAAAAATGGAGGGTCAACAACCAAATTAACTATATCGATTTTGACATGTTAAAAATCGATTCGAATCTATTTGCATCAATTTTGGTTTAGTTATTTGTCGGTTTGATTTGGTTGACGTTTACTCAAGCCTAAGAATTTTGAAGAACTCAAAACGTATAAAAAAACACATTAATCGCATGTTAAAGAAAGAGAGAGCTAAGAATTAATCATGGTTTCGATGCGAATGAAGGTATGAAGCCAGGGACGGATTCACAGGGGGCCAGAGGGGGTGCAGGCCCCCCATGATTTCCTTGACCATTACATTAGATTAGATTACGATGATTGAGGTTCTTTCAGACAAAATATAACCATTTGTCAGCTCAACACTAAAATCATGAATATTTCATCATTGTTACTGGTGATTTATCTAACCAAGGAATCGAGGCACGTAAAAAGATCATATTCCCCTAAAGAAATGTTCTTTTCCTGAATTCCTTCTACACCGAAACTTGTTGAAAATTGTCCCAATAAACTTAACATTGCTTAAAGATCAGGCTCGCAAGAGATCTTCGTAAGGTCCATAATGTTCCAGACAGAACCACAATACCATCAGACATTGTAATCAGCTAATCAATTTGTTTACCCAAAACTAAAGGCTAAAGTATTTAAACAAATGTTGATGCAGCACTGCCATGGTAGTCCTACCCATCAGTTTCTTTAGATATCCTCAATAATGCCACACAGAAGCACATAAACAAGTATAAAATGTGACATAAAAACTACTTAAGATGAGTATTTCCAGAAAAGAAAATAGTCAAATATCATAAACATTTTGGACTTTTACTTCCTCCAAATTAATACAGATTAATATATTACTTGCTCACACTTTTCATCAACAGAACACAAGGATAGAATAATATCAGTGATCTGGAAGAAATTATTCAAGCTGGAGGCAGTCAACAATTACTAGCAAGAGCAATGTCAAACTTTGATGGTAGTTGAGATTTTAATGAAAGGCACATATATAATGTTATTCCTCTAAGCCAGTATTTAATCTATGATTACTGTCATTAAATTTTTATCGGTATACTATTATATTTTATTAACTTGACTAATCACATGATATTTTATTTTTTGCCTCCCATAATTTATTTCTAAATCCATCCCTGTGTGAAGCAAGTGATCCCAGACGAGTGGCATTAACATAATCTTGGGGACAATGAGCAGGTATTCCCGGAATCACTAAACCAATAACCCTGAAAAGTCTCAGAAGCCACCCTTCTTTGTAGTCACATCCCTTTTCGTACACAATTGTGAAGCTCCTTATCAGTTCCAATAACGCATTCACCATCATCGGTATCGCTGCCAATGGCGAGAAGTAGTTCTCATTCGGCTCTTCTTTCACAATCTGCATATTTTCCGAATCATTATAACACAAATTATAATTACGCTACATAAATAGACAAAGGACAAATAATCCTGATTGAGTAATGTAATATTGGTACGTGCCTTAACTTCATAGTGCCTGTTATAGTAATAACATGTCCCAAAGTGCTTGAACATCAAGTCCTTGTCATCGTAAGGCAGCCTTGGAACTATATCGTTGCAATAAACAAACCTGCAATACCTGATACCATGATCCTTCAACTTTTGATCCATGAACTCTGCGAACGTTTCATCTCCAACTCTTGGTTGCCCAAACGTGTAAACCCCCTCAAGTCTTTCCAATAACAAAGCCTCATCGTGCAACAATAAGATTGCTGGAAACAGGATTGCTAGCGCCCCGCCCAAACTATGACCCGTCAATATATACTTGGCTTTGTTATTTACACCCAAACAATCCTTTAGTATGTCCCTAATTGCATAGTAGGCCACGGGGGGATGATCACTGTCTTCATCTCTTACGATTTCCTTGGGCCAACCCACATTCTTCTGAAGCCCTAAGGCCTTCATAAAGCCACCATGCATTTTTCCAATGCCTGGAATCTCATACCATGAAATATCAAAATCAGAGCAACATGCATCCGCATCGAAGGGATCTGTCCCTCTGAATGCCACCACATAAGTATCAACCTCCTTACTTTTGTCTAAGACAATGAAAGCCTGAGTTGTGGCCTTTTCTTGATATTCTGCCATGTACGTGCCACCAAACATTATAAAAATATATTATAACATTATTAGAAGATGTTGTGATTAATGGGATATCAATAAAGGGGTTTGCTTCTTAGGTCTTACCATTCCAGTAGTCATATGACCCCATGAACTCCATCTATATATACAGTAACAAATATCAAAACAAGATCAATTACTTCAACATGAAGGATGGATCAAAGGAAAATTAATATATATAACTGATTATTAAAGAAGATAATTAAAATGTAGAAACAAAAAATAAGAAAAGATTACTTGTAATTTGTACCTTCCAGTGATCTTTGACAGTAGTTTCAAGGTAAGCTACATTCTCATAGGATGCCTTAGAAGCCATCATAGAAATTGCAGCATTATACCTGCTGTCTTCACGCTTGATGCTGCCATCCAACTCCACTCGCTTGTCCAAATTTCCGACAAACGACAAAAATTTCGCTGATGTCTTATCTGGCATCTCAATTTTGCCTGTTCATGTCCATCATCACTATCAAATTAATAAGTTATTTTCATCAAAAGGATAAAATCACATAGGTTGTCATTAATGATTTTTGAATTTATACATCATTCACATTTTATATCTTATTGAATGCAATGCTAAAAATGTTTTTGACGAACTATATTTAATCCCGTTAAAAATATATATATATATATATATATCTAAGCAATCATAGTGGTGGCTGCATTTCATGACCAAAAAACTTCGCATGTACGCACACAATTATTTATTTTGTTCTATTGAAAATTGAAAGCCACTGTATATATAACAGAAATATATATAATAGAAATATTTTCCTATTTATGGGACTAGAATTTAGTCACAGGAATTTTCCTATTTAAATTTCATTCTCCATAATATATTTTTTTCATTCTTCCAGTCCTTATTATTAATATTACATTTCTGATACACACGTATAAATACGTGTGTGTGTGTGTGTGTGTTCAACTTTTAATTTTTTTGTTTCATCTGTCATAATTTGTTTATCCACTTTTCCCAAATAAAATTCTAAATATTTTCTTTATAATTAAAATAATAATTAAAACTAGATACTAATGCTAAAAATAATTATGAAAAAGGTCTGTGAGAAAGTAATATGAACATAAAGGCAAAACATAAAGGAAAAATTACATTTAAAGATCTAAGTTTTGTAAAATTTATAATAACCAAATTACTACCACTTGTTATTAGAGCTTAGAAAAGTTACTATCAAATTTTAAAAAAATTATTATCAAAATTACTTCAATTATAATTTTATTAAAATTTAATTGTAATTTTTTTAAAATTTAATTGTAATTTTTTTAAAATTAACAGTAAATATTTTAAAATTTGAGGTAATTTTAGTATTTAAAAATGATTTTAATTTTTAAAATTTTTTATTATAAGTTTTATAAAATCTAAATCTTTCAATATAATTTTTCTAAAGACAAAAGTAAAAAGCAAAATGGTCAAGGCACTGGGAAGCTACGCCCGGCCCACATAATCACATATTATTGGTTCCTAGCTAGCTTTTATGGCCGAAAGGTTCCCAGCTAGCTGGAATAATACTTTTTATAGAGGGTTATAACTTATAAACCAGCAAATTGTTATTAAAAAAATAAACTAGCAAATTTGAAAATGAAATATTTGATTTTATACAACTTTTCTTTCTCTTTTCTTCTGACAAGTTTTTGTGAACTTTTCAAGAGTAACAAATTTTGAATTAAAAATCGAGTACCTAATTTTAATTAGCGTGTGTTTGTGTGTGTGTGTGTGTGTGTGTGTGTGTGTGTGTGTGTGTGTGTAGAGAGAGAGAGAGAGAGAGAGAGAGAGATCAAACTAAAATTATATTGAAAAAAGCAGATGGAATAAATGAGTCCTTATTCTTGCAGCTTGTCCACATTGGATTGCCATATATTCTGTGTCCTAGTGAGAAAGATGGCTAGGGTGCCTTCAACATGTACCTTGTCTAGTGTTCAACAAGCAACAACACTGCTTGTCGTTACCCTTGCAACTCTCGATCTGTGCTCTCTCGATAGTTTCATTACTATATATTTTGTTCTTATTGAATGCCTTTTTCACTCCGTTAACATAAACATTATTAGGTGTCAAATATATTGCAAAACCTGTTTATTTGGTCACACCACCTTTCTCTTTTGAGGTCAGTTTTACAACTAGTCAAAGTTCAAACCATAGTTTATATACAATAAATGAATGTCGCATTGAGCGTATCTGAATCGTAGTAATCATCAACTAAATTGTAATGATGCAGTGTTAATATTGTTCATTACTTGTCAATTGTCTCCGGTGAATTAATATTTTGGTGCCTCAAAGATATATTTTTTCTTGATTTGATTTCTTAAATTCAGTTAACTCATTTCAATATTTAAAATAATACTTTATTTTTAATATCATCATTAACAAATATAAATGATGTGATTTAGTGTAAAATTGATATGATCCTAAAATGCCTATCTATCGCTGAAACATATTATGATAAAATATTATACTACTTAAAGTAATTAAAATATCGTATAGTTGTAATCTTCTTTCATGTCATCATGTGTTTCATAATTGGGCATTTAACAGTCACTGTAGCATCATGCTGTGCTCGTCCCCCATATTTATTAATTATTTTGTTAACGAGCTTAATTAATTAACATAAAGATGATATCCAAAACAAAATACTTTATAGAACATTGAAATGGCATGGGACCTTGAAACTTTGAAAAATCAAATTACTATCTTTCCAAGGCCAAAATCTCAATTCACTCATTATTTTGTCCAAAATTTGTGATGTATAATGCATACAAGAAGCCAAAGATTTGTAGAATTTAAATCGATATTGTGTCATTTTAAGGTGTAATTTGAAATTCCCCCATCAATACTGTTAGATGGTTATCCTTCTTTAAAAGCACATATGCTCTGCCAAAATTAATGATGGGGAGATCGACAATGCATGAAAGGTTGCCTAATTGACATAAGATTGCCCAAAGGTCGGGAGCATTGAGCTGGTACTTTGACCTTACCCCCTTACATTTCTTTTTTTTCCTTTCCACTCCCCTCCTCTGATCATTAACGTAGCTACCTATGTTAAATAAATGAATGTCCTAAATCCGAAACACATTCATGTAAACTCGTTAAACCGAAGCAGATGGGTATCCGAATGTATGTTTAATTATGACCTCAGAACAAAGCAGCAACGATAGTGAAAACTGCAAAATATAAAGTTGAGTAGAAACAACTAACCTGTGAGGAAGTTAAGTAGGAGCCTTAAGACGTTGTGGTTGCTGGATACGAGGTTCAACCAAATTTCAATGCAAGACCCAAAATAAGCAAGGGGCTTGGCTAAAAACTGAAGGAACTTCTGGGCCAAGATAGAGATAAAAATGAGCCATCTGTGGCGGAAGCTATCCTTCACAGTGCCCTCAGAGCAATCGACAAACTTTCTTTCTTTTAAGTTCGGGGAAAATAAGATATGAATGAGATCAAACAAAACCACTTCTTCGGGCTTCAATAACAAATAAGTACTGGCGAAACCATTGGGGCAACCGCATGCCATGGCCATGCCTAGGCCTAACAAGATAATATGTAAACTATACTGAGGAGGGTAAAGGATTAAGTTTTCGATGGGCTTCTCAGTGTTTCTTTGCTGCAACCCTTCTTAGCTTTATAGAGTCCTTAGACGACCAAGGGGGGTATTATTGTAAAAGAAGATGTGCACTAAAGCATATGGTCACGAACTTTCTATGTTCTTCCCTGGAAGGAACTAAAGAAATGATTGATATAGATGACCATATGAATTATCACAGCCACTGTATTTTGCCATATTTCCGGTCCAAAATTTAGAATTCATTGAACCGTATGTAGTCCAACTTTTGTAAATTTTTGAAGAATTTGAATCCCAGATTGAACAAAAATATGACATATTAATTATAAGTTCGTGTAACATTTAAATTATATTTTAAAATCATATTTAATTATATGAATACAGAGCAACAACTCAAACTAGATTTTATTAGAGAATTTACCGTTTTGTAGTAAAATTTAAATGCTTTCCAATAATAACCTCCTTTAGTGAGTAAACAGAACCGTATGATCTTACATCTCTGCGGGGAAAATATTTTCTTCTCTTTCTTTTTTATAGTTTAATAGCTAATTATGATATATATATATATATATTGCAAAAATCTAAAATCTAACGACTTTTTTTATTTCCCGAGAGTAACCACAACGATGAAAGTTTATGGGGGACCAGCTATCAACAAATGCAATAAAATATATATATAGTGGTGGTTAGAGATTCTGTCAATGTATTTTAAACTTATCGATTCCTTATTAAATCTGGAAGGTTCAATCAGATCAAAAGGAGACGGTAAAAAAAATTCAAGTGCTTTGGAAAATAAAATTCCATGTCATATATATCACGGGCTTTGATAAATTGAGTTGCTCATCGATCGTAACAAAACAAAGAACTGAATTAATACGAAGGATTGCTAGCATGATTAAGTTGCACCGATATAAGTTGGATTTTATTTGTACTTGTGATTCTCTACCTTATAAATATTCACTTGTATATCATAGATGTACTTTATTTTATAGTTGGAATAATTTATTTGCTTCCTAACTTATTATTCAAAAATAAAAAGCCTGACAGATTGCTGTGAACATCATATTAATTAGATAGTGTACTACTTTACCATTGTTGAAATTGACAATGCTAAACGATTAGTTCATCGAACATGGATATTTCCTGAGAGAGTGGGTGATCGAAATAGCACGACAGAAAAACATTGCTATTATGTTTTTAATTTCTTTGTACCTTAACTATATCTAACTGCACGCGCGAAAGGGCCTTGATTTTTATATGCTATGGTGGCGATTTAATGCATCATTGTATTGTTAGTCGTCAAATCCTAATAGCTGACCGTCTAAAATTGTGAGGGGTCATTTTTTTCTTAAATCTATATCTTGTTATGTGAATGATTATAACATGATACAGTGTTATATATATACGCGAAGAGAAAAATAGACACATGATAAATAAGGTCTATTGTTCAAATAAGATTCATTGTTTGAGTGAAATTTAGATGTATCTATTTCTCTTTTCACATTATACTTTCACGTGAACTATAATATGAAGTCTAAATGTGTATTTGGATTGATGGTGAGTAAAATTGATTTTGATAAATTTGATTTTGTAGAATTGATTCTATATAAAAGTGAGTTTACTTGAACATGATTTATGTTTAAAAATTTTAATTAAAAAATAATTTTGTTAATGTATCTTCAATGCAACTAAGTTTGCATTTATAAGAAGCAAGTCTAAGTTACTTTAACTCAATATGATTTTTGAACATCCTAAAATCATGATATAACATGATGAACATAAATCCAAACATGTTGTAAATGAATTTTTTTTGTATAAACCAAAATATAAAGATATAAAGCGAAACGTGAGTGAATGAATGCTGAATTAAACATACATTAAATTTTTCTTAATGAATAACTATGTAATTCTATATTTGTATTTTTTGTGTGTGTAATTATACATTCTTTTTCTTTCGCAGGAAAAAGACACACACATATACACACACACACACAACCACGCATGTGTTCATCTGTGTTTGGACCTTGGATAAATTTTGTAATTTTTGATTGGAATACCTGACATAATGATAAATCTTTCTACCAAAAAAAAAACGTGTTCTTCACGTTTTAACTGTGGGTGGGCGCCTCAGTACGGAAGTGTCGTGAGAAAGAAAGGGAGGTGGTTGAGTAGAAAAAGAAAAACATACTCCTCTAATTTGTTAGAAGATGTAAATTCAGAAAAAGGAAAAAAAATTACAATTCAAATCTTAAGTAAAAATATTTATATTGAATAATTTTAAATTTTAAAATTATTTTTAAAGATTTTGAAATTAAAAAATTAACTTGAAATCCTTATAAATTTAATTTGTTTACAATTTAAATTTTATTTTAAGATTTTTTAAAATAATTTCAAAATTTTAGATTATTTAGTATAAATATCTTTAACTTAAAGTTATTAACCATAATTTCTTTTTTTCAAGAAAAGAAGGGTTATGTCAAAAGATGAGACTTCATTAGTGTAGCGTGAATCTTGAGCTATTGATGGAAAATGAGGGAGCACATGTCATTTTAGGTGGCGACAGGCTTGACCCACTACTACTTGTGTTTCATATTTTTCAAAAAAATAGGGCCTCATGAATTATGATCAATTCAAAGTAGTGGTTAGACTGGGAGAACTCAAGAGTGGAAAGCATTTAGTGTAGTATTAAGGGCGATAGTGACAGAGAGATAGAGAAAAGGCGAAAGCAAGACTAGAGGAGTCAATCAGAGATTTTTTTTCTTTTTTGTTGGGAATGGCCGTAAGTTGTGATGATTAAGGCCTTAACTACAATTTAGCTTGGTATATAAATGTTGGCACAAAGAAATATATTGTTGACTAACGACATCAGCCATTCAATCTTAACACAAGTTGTACCAGATAAAAAAGTTCAAGACAAAAGGAGGGCAAAAAGAAGATAGAGAGGCGAGCGAGCAAAAATGAATTGAATGCATATAAAACATAGATAAATAACTCCACTCTTAATAGTTTCTCGATGTAGGGCCTGAGTTGGAGTTTTGAACTGAGTAATTAAGCTATAATAGTTAGTAATTCACAGAGTGAGATGGAGGAGTGGTGTGAGGTGAAAAAAAAAAAATTGCCTCACTTATTAGAAGTTTAATGAAATCATCCTTCACTAACAAGATGTTATAATAATATTATTAATGGAGTCAAGTGAATTTGAATAGTAAAATTTTTAATACATTATTTGTGATGTTAACCTTTTTCAAAAAGAAAAAGGGGAATAAAATTAAAAAAATAAAAATTATGAAGAACTCAAATCACTCAATTTTGAGTGACTTGAAAATAGAAAAAATTTAGATAAATTTTTTATATCTTTGTCAAATTATTTAACAAATTTATTATATGTATTTTTTTATTTAAAAATCTATATTATTAAGTTTTTTAGGTAATAGGCTAATCAATATATTATATAAAAATTTATACAAACTACAACTTATGAAGTTTTAGCTCAACAGTGTGACTTTTCATGGCATGTGTATCAAAATACTGTTGATATTTTATATATAAACAATATATGTCTGTATATTTACTGTTTATTTTTTTTTTAATTTTAATTTTTTTTATATAAGATCCACAAATATTTTTTAAATTCCTCTTATTGTAAGGGAAGAAACTAGTATTCATTAAAGATGTTCATTACTTTATTATTTTTTACTCTCTCTCTCTCTCTCTCTCTCTCTCAAACTCTTCACTTTTAAATTTAATAAACTAATCTTCAGTCAAAAATGTTCATTTCCTTTTTATTCTTTACTCTCTCTCTCTCTCCCATGATGACACTAGTGACTAGACCACATATTGTCCCACCTTCACTCACACTATAGTGATGTCTGAAAAATCTATTAAAGAGCCTAGTAATAAAAAGATAAAATATTATATACCAGTTTTCTCTTTGAAATTAGGGTTTGAGATGGCGTAAGATGATTTTCGAACCACCCTAGCCCTCTACACTCCATTTGTTTTTAGACATCTACTTAATGATAAAGATATTTAAATTATTTCATCCCACTTCACTCTACCCCTAAACCATCATCCCGATCAAACAAATTTACAAGTCTTAAATTTCAATGTCTCTTCCATGATGACACTAGTGACTAGACCACATATTGTCCCACCTTCACTCACACTATAGTGATGCCTGAAAAATCTATTAAAGAGCCTAGTAATAAAAAGATAAAATATTATATACCAATTTTCTCTTTGAAATTAGGGTTTGAGATGGCGTAAGATGATTTTCGAACCACCCTAGCCCTCTACACTCCATTTGTTTTTAGACATCTACTTAATGATAAAGATATTTAAATTATTTCATCCCACTTCACTCTACCCCTAAACCATCATCCCGATCAAACAAATTTACAAGTCTTAAATTTCAATGTCTCTTCCATGATGACACTAGTGACTAGACCACATATTGTCCCACCTTCACTCACACTATAGTGATGCCTGAAAAATCTATTAAAGAGCCTAGTAATAAAAAGATAAAATATTATATACCAGTTTTCTCTTTGAAATTAGGGTTTGAGATGGCGTAAGATGATTTTCGAACCACCCTAGCCCTCTACACTCCATTTGTTTTTAGACATCTACTTAATGATAAAGATATTTAAATTATTTCATCCCACTTCACTCTACCCCTAAACCATCATCCCGATCAAACAAATTTACAAGTCTTAAATTTCAATGTCTCTTCCATGATGACACTAGTGACTAGACCACATATTGTCCCACCTTCACTTACACTATAGTGATGCCTGAAAAATCTATTAAAGAGCCTAGTAATAAAAAGATAAAATATTATATACCAGTTTTCTCTTTGAAATTAGGGTTTGAGATGGTGTAAGATGATTTTCGAACCACCCTAGCCCTCTACACTCCATTTGTTTTTAGACATCTACTTAATGATAAAGATATTTAAATTATTTCATCCCACTTCACTCTACCCCAAAACCATCATCCCGATCAAACAAATTTACAAGTCTTAAATTTCAATGTCTCTTCCATGATGACACTAGTGACTAGACCACATATTGTCCCACCTTCACTCACACTATAGTGATGCCTGAAAAATCTATTAAAGAGCCTAGTAATAAAAAGATAAAATATTATATACCAGTTTTCTCTTTGAAATTAGGGTTTGAGATGGCGTAAGATGATTTTCGAACCACCCTAGCCCTCTACACTCCATTTGTTTTTAGACATCTACTTAATGATAAAGATATTTAAATTATTTCATCCCACTTCACTCTACCCCTAAACCATCATCCCAATCAAACAAATTTACAAGTCTTAAAATGTTCCATAAATTATTAAACGTCAAACACAGATAAGTGAAACCAACCATATTAAAAAGTAAAAACTACAAAAAACCATCCTTCTTTTTTATGTGTAGTCTAATTCGTATTTGTGTATAAAATTGACAAATAATAAATGAGTTCAACAAGCATTTTCACCGACAAGGATTACGCCGCCCTATTTGACTGTTGATAACGTTGACATTGGGCTAAAGTACCCAATTGTCCGTCGAATTGGGCTGTTTCAACTGTGACATAATGTTTATAAATAAATGGGCTACGTGGAGCCCAATGTATAAACACTGTTCACCTATTATCTGTTTCCCCCCCAAAAACAGAAGGCCTGTTACGGTTTCCAGCTAAAGCCCATCCTATCCAATCAGCTGATTCGATTTGTTCATTGAATCAGTTCAGAAATAAAACGGTTGTTGATTGAACTCAACCAAAAGAAACCAAAAAAAAAAAAACAAAAGGTTGGCTCTGGATGACGTCAGTGGAGACTCGGTCTTTCCCTAGTGTAGTTGATATCTAATCTTCGGCTTTGGCCTTTTGCGTACTAATAAAGAAATGCCCTGCTAAAAATTTGACATGAAAACCTATATATTCTTCACCAAGAAAAAAAAAAATATATGTATATATATATATATATATATATTAGTGCATATCATTCTTCATTTGAATACGAGGAAAGAAAATAATGGAGAAATTAAAAAAAAAATGATTTTCCCCTTGGACGGCGAGGAATAGCAAAGGTAGGAGAAAGTGAGATTATAAAACATATTCATCTTCAAAATATTGATATTGTCTTTTTTCTCATCCATAGTCTTGAGATCAGAAGACAAATTCTAAATGAAAAATAAAAACCGGATTTTTATATGTATTGGACTATTCGAATACGAAAGTGAAACCTCCCCTAAATTAATCATCATAAACCTCAGTACCCCACACAACATTAAAATATACATGCCATGAATGATGAAGCACATGGGGCGTGAAATAGAATTGACTTGGTTAATAAAGAAGTTTCTTCATTTTGGAGATGGATTAACAGAAGTAATATCCCCTTCTTTTCTCACGACACTCCAAAATAAAACAAGCAATTCAAAACCGATCTATTGTTGATTTTCCATTATCAACTATATATATAGCCTTAACTCCACCAATTTATACCACTCCTTAAGTTTATAGTTTATCTTATTTAATTTAAAGATTTTAACCATAACACTACACGTGCATTGCTGCCTGAAATATGCAATTAAAAAAGAATGCACATAAGCCAATATACGAAAATTTTTTAAATATATTAAGTGTATATACATCCACCAGTCAAATTTACTTTATAGATATACGAAACAGTAAGATGCATATATAAAATAATCTGTTCAATGTTCATACATTTAGTACATGCAAAATTTTTTTCTGATATATATGGTAAGTATGCTAGGTGAACACATGAACCTATACATGATCCGCGTTGGTTGGGGTGGGTTTCGAAGCAGTGTCGGTATAAATTCCACGAAGAACCACTGAGTGAGGCTTATCTCAACATGGGTGGGAGAGGGTAGAAAATGGGGAATGATAGGAGGAATGTGTCAGAGAAAGGATACAATGTACTTGAGAAAGGGTAGAGGGCGTCTTTGGTCTTTCGTCTTTATTCTCTACTCATTTAATAATTTAATAACTTATCTCATTGGGTGTGTTGGGACCTTAGTGGAATATCTCACATGCTCCCATTTGGCTTTACCTTATGTCTTGTTATTATTTTATTATTTTTATTTTCATTTCTTGTAGTTGATATATAAAAGATAGAAAGGGGTATTTCAGAGGCATGATCCTTCAGACATGAACACCCACGTTATTCGACGTTGCTCCGGGAGGCAACCCACTTCTTATTCTCTCCCTTCTCATCTAAAACACAAGCCAAGGGAGATAACAAGAGAGAGAATGAAAAGATACAGAGCAAATTCTTTTCTTTTCTTTTTTTTTATTTCTATACATAGAGGAGTTGGTTAGTAGTTGTCAAAAATAATGACCAACGTTATTTATTTGGAGCACCCATACCTGCGTTTAAATTTAATACTATTTGACTTTCCCATTAAACAATCATATTCAACGCAGTGGAGAAATGAGTCACTAATCCTATTATATTTTCGTGCCATTGCTAATTATTTTGCGAAGTTTATTGATAATTTTTACATGAATGACAGTATTCTTCTGTGTTAAGAAATATTGAAATCGGAGTTGTGATCATTATAGATATGTTAATAGTGCAATATATTTAGTAGCATATGAAACTAGTTTTTATTTTAAAATATAATAAATAGTTTTTAGATAAAAATGCATTTTTGGTTCTTTAATTTTACTTCCACTTTTAATTTGGTTTCTTAATTTAATTTAATTTTAATTCATTAATTTTATTTTCAAATTTCACTTTTATTTTTTAATTTCATTTTATTTCAATTTAATCCGTTAATTTTATCTCATATTTTTATTTTGTCTCTTGATTTTATTTCGTTTCAATTTAATTTTTAATTTATCTTACAAAACTGCCTATGTTTTATTCAATCTAATATCATTAAGATCATTCACAAAATTAGCTTATGTAGTTTTTTGATGGCTTAACTCATATGACCTTTAGCCAACTTAAATCCCCCTTGTCATAATACCTTTTATTGTCATTACCCAAATGCTACGTTTTATTCTTTATGACTTTCTTGTTAAAGGGGAACCGCTAATCTCTAATCTTACCAGGAGATCAAAATCATCACCCATGTCTCTAGATGATATATGTGCTTGTTATCTCGTATTTACAGAATGCAACATTTGAATATTAACAGGGGAGGGTATTATAGCAAGTATATTTAAGTTGGCAAGGGTTATCAAAATTAAACCGCCAAAGGAGTTACATACTTTTCTATTAAGCATCATAATGGTGTTAAAAAAAATATTTGAGTAGTTTTTAAAAGTTAAAAAATAAAATTGAAATTAAATTAAATTAATGGATGAAATTAGAATATATAAACAGTTGATGCAGCAAATTACATTAAAATAAAAATAAAAGACGAAAATGAAATATAATATAAAATTAAGAGATCAAAATAAAATAAAATGAAATTAAGAAATAAAAATATAACTCCATGTAAAATTAAAAACAGAAAAAAAAAGTGGATTTTTGTCTAATTTTATTGTTGATATAATTGATATTGGCTTCAAATATATCATGCAAAACAAGATGCGTATATAACACAAGAGAGTATATGTAATGCCAATTTCTCTATTTCATTAAAAGAGATAACACTAAAATGTCTAAACTGAAGAAATAAAAATATAACTTCAAGTAAAATTAAAAACAAAAAACAAAACAAAACGAAAGTGCATTTTTGTCCAATTCTATTGTTGATATAATTGATATTGGCTTCATATATGTCATGTAAAACAAGATGCGTATATAACACAGGAGAGTATATGTAATGCCAGTTTATTGATTTCTTTGAAAGAGATAACACTACAATGTCTGAACTGAATGAACCTTTATTTATTAGAATTTTATAAAATGATAGCATAGATCTTTTGTTCATTAATTATCACCTTTCGAGTTTTTTTTTCTTGCATCAACTTTTTAAAACCGATGAAAAAGAAAAAGATTAAATGATAATACAAATTTCTGATTGACTGTTAGAGGGGTAAGAAAGGAAGGAAACATCTAGAAGTTTATTTAGTATGTGCATGCATGCTCTGCCCTATAACGGAAGACAGTGCTCCCAAAACACTGTCCTGGTTCTTGTCTTCTTATGTAACAACTTTGTTTATCATTCATCGGTCCATGACCATGCATCTCATTTAAATTGAATTCAAGATAAGGAAGTAAGCTAATTGATCTTTCAGAGGATTCACCGAACGATGGACATCTTAAAGCTGCTGAATCTTGAGGACTATATTAATAATCAAGATGTGTTAATCAAAAGACATCGAGTACTTCAATTCGAGGAAGATGTTGTCCCATATGGGGCTACGCAGAGAAATGTGTTGATCAAAAGAGATCGCTGGACAAGACTATTGGAGAATATTTTTTGGCCTAAATATAGCAAAACCAGCTTGTTTTCTGCAGACTTAGCACGACCGTCAGCTTAATTCCTCTCAAAATTTATCAATGTTGTCATCTTATATTTTAAGATTACAACTTCCTTTAGCTTGCATTTGCTTTTCACCAGAGCGTCAGTGAAATCACGTGAAAAATTTAGGTGAAAAAACATATGAGTGTCAATACATATATTACACATCAGACAGGAATAATGGAAATATAATTAATTTCGAGACGGAGGATCGCTACCCAATATATGAAGCTAACTAGGTATTATTAGGATGACAAGAAAACATTGTATCTCTATCTATCGGTCAAAGGTTCTTTCAGTAAGAATGTTAATTAGTTTAATGCATGATGCAATCATAAAAGGGTCTAGATCATCAAAAAAGAAAAGAAAAATTGCCTATAATTTGCGTTTTATCTTTTAAGGTTTTACTACAATTTGCGATTTATAAACATTATTGCAAACTAATTATCTTCTGAGGCCGTTTCCCATTGGATGGGTATGAGTAGGTGTGCTCATCAAATGAAAGTAAAACAAAAACATATCCATACACATTAGTTTTTAGAATTATTTTTTTTCACGTCGGTTCAACAAGAAAAGGAAATTATTCCAGCCGATGACAATAATATTTCATGCAACAGTTCCACAACCGAGTTCACATTTCATGAGAATCAAAATTCCACTTCTCAGCTGAGGGTTTGCATAGAACCCACCATCCGAGAAGGTTGGCATCCCTTCATGAAAGCAGAATAATTGACATTGGCATTTGACATCGCAGAAAAACCAACACCTATGGGCCTACTAGCCTCGGCTTGTTCCAGAGTCTGCACTTGTTTCTTTAAGAACTTGACGTAATGTATAGCTTCATCTAACATAGAAGCCGTGTCCATTTTAGTCCCACCAGGAACTAATCTCTGAAGAATTCTAATTCGCTCGCTTATCCTTTCCCTTCTGTGCCTTGCTGCCACGCTCTGAGGGTCCTTCGAAATCTTCACATTCCTTCGCTTCAGTGGCTTCACGGATTCTGGGTCTATATGGATGGGTTGCATTACTGCTATTTTGAATATCATTTCTCTCATGGCTGCCATTGAATTCCTCTTGTCTGAAGCGTAGGGAAAAGCAGACGTATTGGGATTATTTCTAAGCCTCGTTACGGAAGCATCATCAGATTGAGGTTGAAGTAATGATTGTGGTGCAATGGGTTGTTGAATTGGATTGTTGACAAAATTAGGAGCCTCATTTGGGTTGAGGAATGTAGGGAGAGTAGTGGTGGCAATATTCCCACACTCTGTGTCAGGGTAATTAGTGGGAGTGCTAAAGAACGGATCACAGAATTGATCAGGAAACTTCTCCATTTGCATCATCATCGAAATCATGTCCATGCTGCTGCTTTCACCCCCTGATGTTTTCGCTATGTCCACATCCATGAGAGACAGGGAGGGATGGAAGGAGGGAGGGTTGGGGAAGTGGGAAAGAAGAGAAAAAAAGAGGAGGGGCAGGGTATGGGGAAAAGAGAAACTAGGGTTTGTATAATGAGATGGAGGGGCAGAAGTGAGAAGAATTAAGGAGATAGAAGAACGAATAAAATAGTCAGAAAGAGCAGAAATGTGTAGAGGATTATAATCTCTGGAACCGGCCGACAAGAGCAATCTAGCAGGCTCACTCTAAGTGGAAGCCCTTTATATGGCAACGTGTCACCTATATTTTCCCTATTTAAAAACGTAAAAGAAAAATCTATAGATGAACCCTCATTTATGATTGATTCCAATTTTATTTAATTATCGCCGGTAGAGACCGCCCATCATGTGTGTCGGTTCCCTCCCTCTTCGTCGTCGATCTATTAGCTTCGTGATAGGTCAAAGCTTAAAGTATATAAAATCGATTGTTGAGGGTGTGTTTCGAATCACGGTGATAAATTATGATTGTACAAAAGTAACAATTTATTACTTTAAAAAAAATGTAATTTTGGAAACAGCAGTTTTCAAACACACACTGTTGATGCATCAACCAGTTTGTTTACCAGTTGACTGAAAGAGAAAGTTCTTTGCTTTGCAATCAAAATTCTGCTTTCTAAGATAAAGCCCAAGTAGCCCCACTTTCACATGACATTTGTCAGAAAAGTACTGGAAGAGAAAAAAAACATTTATAATCTTGCGCTCAAAACACCTTCGTCACCGGCAAAAGGGGCGGCAGAGATGAGATAGCGTGAAGTGGACCCAACTACAATACATATATGTATATATAACGAGGGGAGAAGAATAATCCAAAAAAGGTAAGTTGAAAGTAAAAGGTCGAATTCGGGGTTAGATCTTGACGAATCACTGCACTTGGGGCACACTTTTCTAGATGAGAATTTGGAGGTGGCGGTGAGGCGTAATTGCTGACCCTCCTACTGCACTTACTGCACCACAGTCTGCATGCTCTTCGTCTTTTACTGCTAACTATTTTTGCTGTCTCTTTTCCCGGATTGATAACTCATGGTAATCAACTTTACATTATTTAGTATCTTTTCAGCTTGCATAAACGTGTGCAAGCTGGCCAATAAATATTTGAACATAATAAATCAATCAAAGTACAGTCTGAACCCACCCACCATATTTCTCCTCGAATCCGCTTTTGTACCTATTAATTTGTTCTACTTGATTTAAATCCAATATCCAATACATTGTTTTCTGTAAAGAATAATGTTATTTATGTATTTGATACGAATCCTGCCATCATTATTAAAGCGAGAGCACCACTGTTTCTTTTGGATTCGTGCATTGTATTAGTAATTCTCTGTTGAATGCTGAGTGTTGATGAACAATAATATATTTAAAACCATATATAGCTTCTCTGAGGCGGGGACCTATTTGAGAGTGGGAACAACATATGCTGTGTGTTTGAAAAAGGGTGAGCTCATCAACAACAGAGATTTTATATCAGCGGTGGGAGAGAGAGGAACAGCAAAATAAGCTGAAGTATTGTAATATAAAAAGGCAGAGCAGATAAGAAGATAAGTGGTTAATTATATTCCACAAAAGTGGTCCCTTGCCTGTTACCTCTATTCATTATTCATTAACATGATCTTCCGAATTTAAATCGGATTGAATTTACTTACTTTCATCCGAGTTGCTTGAACCAACGGCTAAACTGAAGAAAAAACCTTTAGATATTGTCTGGCTTCTGTCTTTAGGCAGTCATCTTGGTAAAAGGAACCTTTTCCAAGCCCTTTGCTGGGAGAAGAAAAGGAGATATAGGCGTCACCCTAAGTACGCGAACTTTCTCTAATTGACAGTACAAAGTTAAAGTAAGAAATAGTGTACGAATCTCTGAAATTTCAATGTGCAGTAACTTATTGAAAGCCTGAAGGATTTACGAAACAGCCGATCAGTCAACTCAATTAGAATGGGCATGCAACTATGCACTTGCAATTCAACAAATTAGGTTGAACCTTGAAGGTTAATTAACACAAATCTTTCTGAGTTCATGCTTGGGGTCCCACACTCAACCTTGTGTTTTGCCATTTTGGCTTAGGTTGTGCTTTTGATCGTGATTAAAGTAATGCACAAAAATGATTTTCCTTCCTAAAGGAGGAAACATTGTACGCTTGGGTTGGTAACTGAGACATCAATTATGTGTGCCTATATATATAAATATGTAAATCATGACGCGAATCCAGGCACATATGGCATAATAAATTTATAAATTATTATTCCTAGAGGTTCAAATTAAAGATGCTGACCAGCCAAGAATTTGAGCTCGTATGTGCCGAGTGAAAATTTAGTTCCTTGGTTAGACCATGTTTATCTAGTACTCCTTATCTATCGAGGAACAGACCAAAGCATTGAACCAAGTTGGTTTTAAGATTGGATAGAGTTGGCAGATGTTTAAGGATCGAGATTGTGTTCCCCATAAGTTTGGTTCGTGTTTGAATTTTTAATGTGATCTTCGTCTTTAATTGAAATTCACCACGAGGCTGTGAGATTGGGATATACCAAAATGGATACTATGAAGCCTAATTTGACACTTCTCGTGTGAAAAAGGAAGTCCCCTGTAACAGTGGGTTTCACTGTAAAAAGCCCATGAGTAGTGTGAATTCACATGAACTTTGTTGCTCTTGTTTAGGACGCAAAAAATTAAATATAAGAATAAAAATAAAAAATATAAATATAAATATAAATTTAGAGATAAAAAATAATTTTAATATTTTTATTTTTAATAATTAAATAAGAATTAATATATAGTATTAAATAATAATTATAAAGATAAAATAAATATTGTACACAATTTTATTTTTTTCAGTTTCATTTCCTTTACCCTACCAAATATGCATGTTTCTGGACACTATTTTTGGTTTAGAATTCTCAATTTATGTCATAAGGGTGCCCTAAGACCCAAATTGCCCAACAAAACTTCTCATGTTACAAGGGCTTCTCTTCTCTCTCATATGGCTGTTTAGTCCCAGCTCGTTTGAGCAATTTCTAATTTGGAAGCTTGTTGGACAAGACTAAAGAGGAGAGTAAACCAAATATTGAATGATAGAAACAGTATTTTAGTAATTTTATATAGCTGAGTTTTTTAATTTAGATGGTAGGAGATTTATTATAATGAGATTAATAGATTAGATTTTCATTATAGTTTCTTTTAAATTAGGACAAACAAAACAGAGATTATGGTGGGTAACTGCAATTCCTCCTTATTTCATATCATGGGAGAGGTCTGGTTTTTGGGCCCCAACTTGTAATCCGAAACATCTGGTGGGCTTCCACATCTAACATAAGAAATTTTCGAAGACTTTTGGGCCAACAATGTCAGAAATGATATGGGCCAAATTTGTGGAGTCTGTGCTTACAACATTTGGACCCGACGAACTTTCTTGCCCAAAATTTTGCTTTTTCTATTAAATAAATAAAACGCGTCCCCGAAGCATCTAATTAGTCATTTAAGTAAAATCCAATAAAAATTATAAAATTGAAAGTCCAACTGCATCATGAATCCTAATGCGAGACGGCCTTTAGAAAATAGTGAGTCAACTGGAAAGATGTCGAAGGAGATAAATAATATTAAGTGCTTAAGCCCTGCCACTTTCCACGAAGCTCGCACCAAACTGTACTTGGAAGTTTCAAATCTTGTGGTGACAGATTATGAGATTATTCTTTTTATTTTTAATTTTTTCTTTGAAATAAAAAAATATTATGGAGCCAAAGAAACTGATGTATTTGGATATGAGCTTATTGGTTAAGGAGGAAATCCAAAGATTGAAAAGTATAATGGTGGACGTCGAGTATGAGCTGCCCTGGCTGACTCGTAAAGGATGAGGATGAAATTTGAATATTATAAATGATTAGACTTAGGACAATTTCTTATATTTTTATTATCAAATATTTTTAATTAAAATTTGAAAAACATAAAATTCTTTAAGAATATCATAACAAGTGTATAATTTAAGTGAAAAATCATATAATTGTTTATTTAAAAAAATACATTTGTCGTAATATTGTTAAATAATTATATATTGATCATATTTTAATTAAATAATTTAATGACAAAAATATAAATAACTGGACATAAATTTTTTCTTATCAATTCATGAGGAGGCGGCATACAGTGCTTGTATGTTTCCTAATTTATTGGGAAACCCAGGATATTATATGAACTTGGACTCCTTCGTGAGATTAACCGTGACGTTTCAATGGACCTTTCCCTCTTCAGCTTGCCACTAGAAAAGTAAAAACCATGACTGTGACTATAACTACCTCCCCCCACCCCAACTCCCCAAATTGCACCCTTTTGGTAACAAATGCATTGCACATGCAAATTGGGTTATGGTGCTAAAGACAATGAATGGGACCCAATCACTGATGTGGCCCAGCAACGTGATAATAAAAAATAAAAATAAAAAAAGAGAGAGCGAGAGAAAAATGAGCACCGGGAGTAATGTGTAGGTGTGAATGACGCATGGCGCTGAGGCCGAAAGCAAAATGACGGGAGAGCTGATTCCCAGGGGTCAGAATCACTGGGCCCATAAATGGCCCACTTGTACTAACAGAGAAGAGATTCAGGGGAGTTGATGCAACCGTAAACGTTGGTCTCGTGTTGCTTGTTGATTGATGCGAATGAGACGCTGAGCTGCATGAGCGAGCGGTGCTTTGAATGTGGGATTCATTGTCATATGTTTGTGAAACTGACAAACTCCGCCATTTCCCATGTGTTTGTGAGTGAACAGAGACCCCTTCCCCTTGTCAAGTTAATCCCAGATTTTTCTTGTTTGATGAAACACACCAATGTCACCTGAGTAGACCCCTTCCGACTCACCCATATTCCCATCCCATCCAAACAAATGTCCCTCCTTACGCAATTCTAGTTGACGCTTCCTTCCTTTGGCCTTTGCTTCCACCTTTCTTATTAATTAGTATTTTCCCAAAATAACCTCATCATCTTTCACTTGGTAATCGAAAATTTATTAGTTTAATGGACAAAATTCCCCCCCCCTTAAAAAAAATTAAAAATCCCCCAAAATAAAAAATTAAAACTTTTTCTGGTCATTCCATTAATTTTCACGTTGGCACACATCTGACTTCCCTGAATGTTAATTACAAAAAGTTTTGACGTGGCCTTTAAATTAACGTAATTAAAATATGAAAATAGAAGACGAAAAATGGATGGAACGTGCATTGCACGAGTTGAAATTGGGAAGCAGATGCAGGCACAACAGCAGTCAGCAACCAACGTAAGAAAAAGTAAATTACCTTAAAAGTAGCTGGGAACGCGTGAGTGGGCTTTGGTTCTTGGAATTGGAACTGCTTTACTGTTTTGAACTTTCCGCGTGGAGAATCATGAAAATGACCGAAAGCAGATCCGGGTAGGATTGCATGCATGTATTGTAATTTGCAAGATTAGTTCGTTATGCTTCGTCTTCCAAAGCTGACCAGACGGGTGCCTACACAATTTACAGCTTCTAGCCAATCCCCTATCGCCCAATTACACTTACGACAAACACAAGAGTATCAATATATCGTTAGTTAAGATAAAATATCAACCAACACACATAACTGTGCAGCATTTTTTGCGTGTCCTACCTGTCAACTCGATCTAATTTTATTTTTAAGGCTAGTCGGGATAATATTTTAAAAATTGAATATATCAAAACCTAATTTTTTACCCATTTATTGCTAAATTCATTTAAGTTTTACTAATTTTTAACCAATTTAACTTAACTTTTATATTAATTTTGAAAATCAAATGAACTAGAGTCATCATTGACCAGTTTGGTATAGCTTTTAAAACAATGAATTTTATATGGTCAAAGTGTACAATTTGAGAAAAATTATCTCCAAAGGGCAACAATTCATCAAGTTCGTTCATTTTTGTGTGATTCAAAAATTTTGAAGATTTTTGTTTATTCTGTGGCAAAATAATTTTTTATAAATTAAAAAAACCATAAAAATTGTCATTTTTTGTTATTTAAAAAAAAGACCTAAATGCAGCACATGATGATTGACACAACAAGAAAATTTTTTTAATGAAATAAAGGAGCTTTAAATCTTTTCGTTTTTTTTTTTTTGGTCTTAAGATTGACAGACAACTCAAACCAATTTGAATTTTTTTAAAAAAAATATTAATCCGAACACCTAAGTAAGATGCAATTTTACAAGTTTAATTCATTTTATATTATTTTAATGTTTCATTAATAACTATGAAACAATAAATTAAAACATACCAAAAAAATAATATATGAATTTATATAATTTAAGATTAGATTTAAGTATAATGTTTTATATTTTTGTTATTAACTTTTTCAATCAAAGTATAATAAGTATATAATTCTTGAATAATAATATATGATTTAATTGAACTTATCATAATATTATTATTAAAAAATCATACATGTAAACCAAATCAATCTCATCTATTGCCCCCTGATGTAGAAATCAACGACCGTTCATGGCATACTCCATGGCGGAACTCAGATTGCCATTGGAACGACGGGCTAGGGCTTTTGATTTTGCAAATGAAAGAAGAAAAGCTTAGGTGTTTGAAAATTCTGGGGGCTTTTACAAATTTGAAGAAGTGCCAGGTCAGAACAGAAAAGGAGGGGTAAGATCTACCAAAAGCACCTATATTTTGTGCACTTAGAGGCAGTTATTTAAATTTGCTCATAAATGAGCGTTCTTAAAATTTTTTTTAATTATGTTTTAATTGAATATATTTAGATGAATTTATAAGAGGGAGAAAAAGTTGTGAATGATAACTAAGATATGAATAATTCAAAAAAGAAAAAGAAAAGATGAAACCGTGGGTGGATGCGAAGGATAAAGTTGGGAGTTGAAAGCAACGTATAAAGGTAAACATAGTAATCAGAAAATCCGAACAAATAATCTAATTATTTATTTAAATGCAGCTGAAAGCAAACCACCAAAAGAGTAGGGAAATATAGTATATATATTAAATGCTTAATTAAAAAAATAATAATTGAACAGGATAGGGTATTGTTAACGCCGGATAGATAGTGCATGAATGGGAGTGTTGGGAATGTGGATGCTAAGGTGCCCTTGTTGGGGGTGATTCAATTTCAGGCTACTGGGCTTCTGAATTGCCGTAACTTGTCAGCGAATGACTCCATTCACCACGTTTCCCGCACTGTCTCGCGCAACTAGCTGGCGCCGCAAATCTCATCTGCCTCAACTTCAAGCCAAGGCACCACAAATCATCATTAATTATTATCCTCTCTCTATACAAAATCTTATTACACTGTTTAACCTCTACAGCCTTTATTTTTGTACGCATAATTGGTACAGTGCAGATACAGAGTAGTAATCGCCTCAATTTACGAAGTATTTGAAGTCAATAAATTATTAGAGAGGGAATCAATAAATGGGGGTACTTCAACCAACAACGGCAATGATAACCATGAAAGATACGCAGTAGTATATCTCGTTGTGCTGCCTTAAGCTGCGGACGATTGTGGGTGTCTCTATTTTATTAAAAAATTAATGTCACAAACCAAAATGAATACAAAATACCATAATGAATACAACAATTTCCTTCATTCAAACGGCGGTCACTTGGTCAACAATTTATCGCAGTGACTCGTGACTTATATGTGTGTGCGTGTCTGTTTTAATTGTATTTGTACCATTATTCTTCTTTAATTACTTGAGTTGAGCTGGTCATTTCTTGAAAATCTTCAAAATCTCTGGTGGGAGTTTGTGGGTGACCTCATGAAGATTGATTGTTGCAAATATTATATATAAACAAACAAACAAACCAAAAAGGAGGGAATTTTTTTTTTTTTTAATTTTGAATTCTCTTTTTAGTAAGTGTATGTATAAAAAATTATCTTATTAGAAAGAAAAAGAAAAGTATGAGCCTATATACCTCCGTCATTTTTCTCTTAATATTAGATCAGATATTCTCTATTCATCTCTTTCTAATAAAATAACATTATATATGAGAGAGAATCAAATTTGGTTTTTCTCTTATATCATGCATATCCATCTCAGCAAATCCTCATATAATTCCTGGCCACTTGGGAGGGCATTTGCTTCAAATCTGTGGGTCATTGCTAGTCAGCTAGATTCACATGAGATACACTTTCTTCTTTATGTCCCGTGCCAGCTTTGTTTTGCTTCTTCCTCATATGGCTAACCATCACATCCTTATGCTTCGTTTGATTACCTTTTATGTTCCTGCTCATTAAATAACATTTCGGAATGAGTACATGAAAAGTTAAATGCATTTAACCTTACATTAACAGACAAAATGAAAAATAGATAAAAGGGGGAAATTTGAAATATAAATCTTTTTTTTCTATTGTGGTAAATAGGCAAGAGATAAAGAAAGATAGTGATAATATTTAATATTATCCCATGTTCATTCAAAAAAGGTGCACGTTTTGCGAGTGTTGCCTTATAATTCTACAGCTTAAGCGTCTATTATTAGAATGCGAAGCTTGAACCCAATTACTTGGAGTTCTTTAAACTGATCTACGTCAGAGAATTATTTATGAACTAGCGATTATTTAAAACACAATTAATTAATGGAGCCACCTTTGTCAGATTATATTACTTTTTTTCTTTTGACGCTACCTGACCAACGGATCTGAAGTGATCATTCATTAATTAAAAACTTAGAAATTACAATCAACTTATTTATCACGTGATTTTATTTTAAACGATGAGATATGGATCACTGATACAGGGTAATATATATGAACCATTACCTTTTCAATTTTAGCATTTCTTTTGCAACGAATTTTCAATTAAATAAAGTAGACTGAGTTGCACCTGCACCAGTATAAGAACGTGCTCGTTCGGGGCGCGTATAAGAACAAGATGTTAACAGTTTCTTAAGATAATTGTGTCATACAAATCAGCAATTTTATCTCCGGGATGAGTTTAAGGCTTAAGCAGGGCATTTTCGATTATCTACAAATTCTTATTTCTTGGGATGAGATAAAGGGATAGGCACCAAACATTGAATAACATATATGTTAATCTAAATAAATATATGTAATCTAGATGCGTGTATATATATTTCTTGATAAATCATGAAAATTAATTAATTAATTTTATAATTGAAGTTTGTGATACTTATTGTTGATGTATTTTTTCAAAGGAGATCGGCTAAATAATGATGATAATTTAGGTTTAGAAGTGAATTGAAAAGTCCACCTTCAGTTTCTATGATATGAGTCAAAAGAGGAAATAAGATACAATGTTTTTCTTAAAAGAAAAGTCTCCCTGAGTTCAAAATATAGTTAAGTTTAAGATTGGAATCTTGAATATGCATAAATGATAGAGCCAAAAAGTTTGTGTATAGACATAAATTACTAATGAAATATACAAATTCTAAATTGACATGAGTTCATAGTAAAAAGATTATTAAAAAAATTGACTACAACTTAATTAAAAATTTAGTTAAAAGTAATAAATAAAATAATAAAAAAGGAAATAAATAAATAAAAGAAAAATAAAAAAAATTATAATACAATTTTATTGAGAGATTTCCATGTGTAACTATGCTCCTTACTTCTATTTATAACTTTTTAAGATAATTGTATATATTCTTTACTTGGCCATGTCCTCATTCATCATATTTTTGTATGCATAGTAGTCTAATGTTAAAGGACATTTAATTGTCTTTTGAAGTTGTGTTCCTAATAAATCGGTACTCTTCTAATTTTTTTGGTATTTTTGTTACGTGGAACATGAATCTTTGGCTCTTGATAGAGATTTCAACTAACATCTTTATTGTCTACTATCTTTCGGCCATTGTTTATCGGCTAAACTTCTCAGGTGGTGTAACTTATAACTATTGACAACTTACAATTTTTTGTGCTGACACATGTCATCAATAAATTGTACACCAATAAAATAAAATAAAATAAAATGGAAGTATAATATTTTGTAAGGAAATTCTTATGTACATTAAATAGATGTATACCCATAGATTAAATATATTTCATACATGTGTACTAACTATTCCATACATGTATTAAGTAAATCCTAATCCTTTAGTGTTAGTGTAGTTAGTGCAGATCAAAATTGTTCATATTTTGTAAAGCAAGAAGATTAATTTTACCTGAACGAACCAATAGAATGTATAATAGGCAGCGCATCATGCGGGGGGGATTATACTGTAAGATGTGGATGCACTACTGTAATATCAGTTAAGGGACACGAAAGAAAAGGCTTCGAGGATAAAACAAAATAAGAGAACAGATTACAGATAAGATTCAAAAGCGAATTGAAACAGTAGTAGTATGGTAAAGTTCAATTGAGCATGCGGAAGCAAATTTCTAAGTATTGAATAAAGCACAGCTGTCAGCCAGCGTCGGAGTCTAAGCCGCAGGCCGCGTGAGAGGGTACGCTAATTCAGCCAAAATAGAAAACTAAAATATCCTGATCCTCACCTATCACGTGCTCGAATTATGCTTCCAATTCTCACTTGAGGTCATTGACTATCAACTAAATTTCTCCCTATACATATATAAATACACGACCCCTTGTGAGTCGTGAAAAATCAGAGCTAGTTTCATTCTTTCTTTTCTTCCTTCCAGAAATTCCATGGAGTGGGATCGAGGAGCATCCGTTGGTAGCGGAAGCTTTGCTTCCGTTCATTTAGCAATTCCCAGAAATACTCGTACTCAATTTTCATCCCCCACAGCCGTCAAGTCCTCTAACGTTTTCAGCTGTTCTTCCCTCAAGAACGAAGAACACGTGCTTCATCGCCTTGGACTTTCCCCCCAAATCATCAGGTGTTTCGGCCATGACTGTACCTTCGAAAACGGTGAGGAGTACTATAATTTGTTTCTGGAATACGCCGCCGGTGGTAGTCTTGCCGATCAGCTCAAAATTCGTGGCGGTCGATTGCCGGAATCCGATGTACGCCAATACACGAGGTCGATCGTAGAAGGACTGAGACATGTTCACGCCAACGGGTTCGTCCACTGCGATATAAAGCTTCAGAACATTCTTTTCTTTGACAATGGCGATGTCAAGATTGCAGACTTTGGACTCGCCAAGAAGTCAGGGGAAAAACAGAGCAACGAAGAAACCGAGTACGAGTTTAGGGGAACTCCTATGTGTATGTCCCCAGAATCAGTAAACGACAACGAATATGAATCTCCGGCCGATATATGGGCTCTCGGATGTGCAGTGGTGGAGATGGTCACCGGAAAACCAGCCTGGGATTTCAAGGATGGATCCAATATTTTCTCGTTATTGATGCGAATTGGGGGAGGAGAAGAATTACCGGAGATTCCCAATGATTTATCAGAAGATGGGAAGGATTTTCTAAGAAAGTGTCTGGTGAAGGATCCTAGCAAGAGATGGACGGCGGAGATGCTTATGGGGCATCCCTTTGTCGCCGACGAAACTGTTTCATTAAAGCAGGTCAATGAACCATCGACATCGCCGAGAAGCCACTTCGATTTTCCTGATTGGGTTTCGACTACAACGGCTTCAGTTCTGAATTCACCGGAATCTCATGATTGGTGTGAATGGAAATCTGAATCGTGGCGTTTGTCTAGTATCTGTTCGCCGGCGGATAGGCTCCGGCAGCTGGTGACGAATCAGACGCCAAATTGGTTGGAATCTGACAGTTGGATTTTTGTTAGATGTGAATAGGATTTTTCATAGCCCAGTGGCAGAGGTGGAGTGGTAGAACTGGAAGCAGATTTTGAAGTTGTAAATAGATTAATTGATGCTAATTTTCACCCGCGTCGCTTGGGACCCAGTGTACAGAGACTTTGACAACACTAATTCTGAGTTGTTATTATAATTATTTTTTAATCATGGTTTTCGCCTCGTTTTTTTTTTTATTTAAATCCACCCACCCAGCCACCCTTTTTGAAAGAGTTTTTCGAGTGTGATACATCAACCGGCGCAGATTAAGTCTTTCAAAAAATGACGATAGGATGATTGATGTTTGAACGCATAATTACTTCAACCAATTCACATATAAAGGGTGAATTCAAGGTTGATATATAGGTATATATTTCTGTTGTTTTTTGACGTGTCAAACCCCCCAAATTTGACATAATTTATTACCAACTGAGAAATCAAGGAGTTGGTCGTAGGAGACACTTTTTATAGATTCCTGACTTTGGAATCAATTGACCTTGTTAGTCTTCAAATCCCAAGTATGATACAAGAGAGAGGTCTTTTGAGCAATTTGGAAAGAAGGGATCCGATATATCCTCGTTCTGGAGTACCCAAGATTTGTGATTCCTATGAATTTTTAATCAAAGATTTTGGCACCCCAGGATTCAGCCAGAATGTTCTTCTTGTGCGATTTTTCTGTCCGACAGACTACAATTCAATCGGTGGTTTTGTTGAATTAAGAGGATATACCCTGTAAACTTAGAACTTCGCTAAGATTATGGGTCAGCAACAGAGTTTTTCATAACCAGTTATCATTCCAATTCATTTTAAAGTTTTTTTCAAAGTGAATTATGATGTGGGGTCGTGAACCCTCGGCTCTCACCCTCACTGAAGATTTCTTCTTTTCTTGTTTTCGGCCAGACTCCCTGAAGAATTCTTCACAGTTCACACACACACAAGCACCTCCTGGGAAACACTTTGGTTTAACCTAAACCCAAAAGCCCAGACGGATTTTTTGGTTATAAAAAGACCCAAAGGCCCCCAAAAAAACTACATCATAATTCTTCTTGGGATCGAGACCCCATAAGCATGGGCAAAATGTATATATCAATATGTGGGCTGTTCCCCTAAATCTCGAATGCGAACGACTTTTAGATACTGTCATTGCATTATCAAAAACTAATAATTACAATATTTAGTCACAAATTTTATATTCATAAATACTTTTTTTCAAAGAATTTAAAGGAAAGCAAAATCTTATATTCTACGTTTTTTTTCCAATTTATACAGAACACGAAACATATTGGGAGGGAGATGGGATGGGTGGCTGGGGTTGATTAAAAAAATATTAAAATATATTTCAAATTCAATATAATATATTATTTAATATAGTATCTTCATTAAATTAAATTAAATATTTTTAAATAAATACCGTTAAATAGTATATTAATATAGTATATCCACAATAAATCAATCTACATGTCAAGATCTATACTATTATACTAACTTCACTAATTTTAAAGAGTTTAACAATAATTGGCATTGATGTCTAAGTATAAAAAAATAAATTCTAATCAACTACAATTAAGCAAATACATTGACATTAAAACATAGTCTTTAGAATTCATGACATTACCAAATCTTCATATTTATCTTTAATTATAACCCAAACACTAATACCTTTCAATTTTAAAAAATAAAAATAAAAATAAGGGTTTATTTTTAAAATATTAAAAGACTAAATTTATAATTTTTTATGCTAAAAAATTATTTTGATAAATATTTGTTAGCATTTTTATTAATAATTTCTATTTATTTGAAAATAGCGTGAAAGAATAAATTTATAATTTTTTTAATTGTAAATCAATATATTTAACTAAGTTAAAATGATTTTTCTTTCTAGTATAAATTTTTTTTATAAGACTAAGAGAATATTTTTATAATAAAAATATGTTAAAAAGAATTAAACTATAATTAAAAATGTAACCTTATTAATAAAATTATAATTTAAAATTTTATTATTGTTAATTATATTTTAATATTCATATTAAATGTTAAATAATATCTTAAATTAAACATTGATATACTATTTAATAATATTCATTTTAAAATATTATTTAATATAATATATTAGATAATATTTTTTAATCAGCCCCCACCCCCTCCAGTTCGCGTTCGGATCCCCTGCTCATCGCTTCCCTGCTGCACGCCTGCTTCTCCACAAAACGACGTCGTTTCGTCCTTAATCCTGACCGTTTGCGGAATCAATACTCGAAGATGCGACACACGGCCTCATTAATCCAAACGGTGCCATCTCGATCAGTTTGCATCAAGGGCGATCTCAGACGTCCATCCCTCGCAATCGTGGCCGTTGATTCATTGAGAATGAGGTTGAATAACACCGAAGGTTCTGCATGTCGCTGCACTTATGGGAAATCAGCTTCTTTTAGTGTTGTCTGATATTCGAAATAGGTGGGAAGCTGGACCAGTGGAGGCTTCCATGCATTGCTTCTCCAGTGCTGTCTCTTGAGGCTTCCAAATAAGCTGAAAAACACCAAAGGCTCTAAACGTTGCTTCTTCAGTGTTTTATCTTGATTATTTTCTCTTGCTAAAGCATTTTTCTCCTGTATATTGCAACTCTCCAACTGTACATTTTCTTTTCCAACCATTTGCGTCTGGATGTGTATATATATATATATATATATTAAAGCATATATTTCATTTGTGTAAATATATTCAAAGTTTATATATATTTAAAGTTTATATATATATGTAAATATATTTAAAGTTTAATATTATTTAAAGTTTATGTATATTGTTCTACTTTAGCTATCCATTTACTTCTTTAAGCATATTTCTTTAACTATTGTATTTTTATTGAAATAATATTTATTTTAACATATTGGTATTTTTTAAGTAATTTTGTTATCTTTTCTTTTTTCAAGAATCATTATATGGAGAGTAATTTGATCCCTAAAATCGGTTTAGAATTTGAAAATTTAGAAAAAGCATGGAAGTTTTGGGTTGCTTACGCGAGTCGAACCAGATTTGGAGCAAGGAAACATACTTTTACTAGAAGTAAGAAAGACGGGGAAATAATAACATACAAATATGTTTGTTCTAACGAAAGTGTATGAAAACAAGATAAAAGGGAGTTTAAGACACACCGTCCAGAAACTAGAACCAATTGTAAAGCAAGGATGTGCGTCACACGAGTTGATGAAAAATATAGAATTAATGCTTTTATTGAAGAGCATAATCATCCACTCCATCTTCCAGAAACGGTCCACATGTTGGCTTTCCAATGCAAATTAACTGAAGTTCAAGCCCACGAAATTGATTTGGCAGAAGATTCTAGGCTTCAACAGAAATCATCTTTTAAGCTTATGACTGTCCACGTCGGAGGTAGAGCTAATATCGGCTACACCCAATTAGATGCCAAAAATTACTTGAAAATCAAGAGGCAAAGAAGCATGGTATATGGAGAAGCTGGATGTTTGTTGCGCTACTTCCAGGGCCAGTTAGCAGAAAATCTCTCATTTTATTATGCCTATCAAATGGATATGGAAGAGCAGATTACAAATGTCTTCTGGGCTGATGCTATAATGTTGCTTGATTATGCCTATTTTGGTGAAGTGGTATCAATGGATACTACATATAGTACTAATCGTGATCATAGACCACTAGCTATACTTTCAGGTTTTAATCATTATAAAGGAGTGGTCATTTTTGGAGTAGCACTGTTATATGACGAAACGACAGGGTCATTCAAGTGGTTACTAGAGACTTTTTTAAAGGCTCACAAACAAAAAAAGCCTCTTACAGTTTTTACTGATCAAGATCAAGCAATGACACGAGCATTATATGAAGTACTTCCAGAGACAAAACATGGTTTTATGCACGTGGCATTTGATGCAAAATGACATGAAACATATGGGAAGTTTGATGAAGGGAGAAACAAACATTCTAAGTGATTTTAAAAAGTGCATGTTTCAGTATGAAGAGGAGAGTCGATTTGAAGAAGCATGGATCCAGTTGCTTTCTACTTATGATGTGCATGAAAACTCTTGGCTAACCTCAATTTATAGAATGAAAGAGAAATATGCGTGGTGTTATATGAAAAATACTTTCACACTTGGTATGCGAAGCACACAAATAAGTGAAAGTTTGAATGCAAATATTAAGAGCATGACGAGACTGGACTGAGATATCAATCAATTTTTCAAGCACTTCGAACGGGTTGTAGAGGGTAGGAGGTATAATGAGTTGAAACGTGAGTTTGAGTCATGAGAAAAAATACCTTAATTGATTGTACAAAGTTCCCCTATGCTACGACAACTTTCTTAGGTTTATACAACCCTATCTTTGAATTGTTTCAAGAACAATGGGATTTATGTGCAGCTACTTGTATTAGACATAGGAATGAGGGAGGTCCATTGTCTGACCACATCATTACTATGGTTAATGAAGAGGGAGAATGGAGAGTCCAGTTTGATGCACATGACATGTCAATTTCATGTAGCTGTCAAAAATTTAAAACTCATGGAATACTATGTTGCCATGCTTTGAAAGTATATGATGTGAAAGATGTGAAAAAACTCCCAGAGCAATATATCATCAAGAGGTGGACAAAAAATGCAATGAATGGTGTCATACATGATATTAAAGGAAATGAGGTCCAAGCAGATCCTAGATGAGAAAGCACATAACGGTATAGGCAACTTTGTCCAATGATGATAAGATTAGCAGCTGAGGTAGCTGATTGTCCAGAAGCATTTGCATTTATACATAGAGGGATTTTAGAGTTGAGCAAGCAAGCAATTGAAATTTGTTTGAGTCAAAAGAGTCCAATCACTGACAACGTTGCAAACACAGAACCACCAAAGGCAAAAAGATTCAAAAAGAGGGATGGTATAAGAAAGAAGAAATGACTTAAAAGTTAGGTAGAGCGTTTAAGTAAGAAAAGAAGACAAACTACATCATCGAACCGAAATTCACAGAGCAACCAATCTTTGGTATGAAAGTATACATGTCTCTAATTTATTATTAATGTTCACAGTTTTAATAAATATTATCTCTTTCAGGACAATCAGATACAGGGTAACACCTCCAGTACCGCACCTCAATTATCATATGCACCTTCATTTGCATTCTAGCCTCCATTTGCACCTCAATCAGCTGAGAGTAATCTTACTTTCACTGAGATGTTATTGGTAAAAGAAGTGGATTCTTTAATACTTATAGTTTAATTCTTGTTACTATATGATTATAATATGATTGATGTTGTTTTCTAATGTAGGCACCACTAAGTACTCCCATTCTATCACTTGATTCCCTGGAGCTTAGTCGAGATATTTTGCATGATCATAACTGACTAAGCATAACTAAATTTGTTATAAATAATTCAAAAAAAATAGCAACAAAATATGATATTTTATTAAAATCAATATGTTCATGTACATTGGATTCTTTGATACAACATAAATCAACCAAAAGTGCACGTTCTTTGCATTAAAACTATAATACAAATCTCTAGTTGTTCATTGTACAAGTCCCTTTTCACTATTACTAAACTGTATTTCTTGTCTATTTTTCTATGATACAATCAATTACATGATAAGCCTTTCTGAAGGGGTTGATGCTGTGTTGAAGAAGAAGGCAACTATCATGGCTTTGTTGAGTTTACAAGTCCCTGTCCTATTCTGTTCATGCTTTGTTGTCACTTGTTGTATGATCTTGGTTTTCAACAGAAATAATCTTGGCTTTTGCATGATACTCTTTTTGTAACTTGTTCCATCATTCACACAACTCAATCAGTGCATCACAATATAGTTGAATCATATTACTTCAACTTCTCCTGATCTGTTCAAACAAATTGTTCAATGAGATCTAATTTTAGACAAAGGGTAGTCAAATCTTAAACAAAAAAAAATAGCAGTTGCTAAGCCTAGTATAAGCCAATAGTTTCACCTCTATTTGCACAAGGTAAATATATTTAATCAAATACTTAATTTATATAAAGCCTTATCACATACTGGATTTTCAGAAGAGTTTACCAAATTGCTAGATTCTCCTCCAGTTAAGTTAATGTCTTGAAGGGAGACAGGGGCAGGGTCACTTTCTAAGACAATTTTTTTAATTATGAAGTCCTGAGCCTCTTCATTTTTTTTATATATCATCTTGTTGGCAAAACTGTACAGGGCTATGGTGACTATTGTCATTAGAAGGCTCTAAATAAAAAATAGGTGAAGATAACACCACATCCTTAATATAAGTGTTTCAAGAAGTTCATCACTTGAACTGCATACATCAATGAAGTCAAAGGGTTAGCCATCTGCAATCAAAAGGTTAGAATTCTGTTAATGACATATTGCATCCATCATCAAATTTATTAGTTCAGATTCAAAGTGCAAATTTATATAGATCAACTAACACATTGGCATCTTTACTCTCAGCAATCAAATTATACAACAGTAAGGACTTCACTAGAGGTAAACATATTGAGAGAGTAAGCACATAGACACCCAACATATTGAGAGAGTAGGCACATCTGTATTATCTTATTCAGATGTTCCTAATGGACAACGTCAGCCATGAAATTGATAACCCAGTCCAAGAGGGCAGCTTCAGTAGGAGGTAGATTCCTAGCTAATTCAGCAGTTCAAATTCAATGCTAAAGAAACATTGGTGTAGTCAGATGATAATTGGGCAAAATTAGTGCAAAAGATTTTTATTCAAAAATAATAACACATTCATAGATAGGACAGTATCTTTATGCGGTGTTGTTATGACCCATTGCAAGATATGAAATTTAAGTCTCATATCAGTAAGTATGGAAGGAATAAAATTCTAATGTGCGCTTATATGAACCTTGAACTCTTCAGTTTACTGTTGGGATGCGGCTCTCCAAAGGTTCATATTAGGTCTTTGGTACTTAGGTAAGTCAATTTATCAAGTAGTTAAAAACTTACTAAAAAAATATGAGTATAAATTATATGAAAGTTTTAATATTTATACATTGTATATGTCATAACTAATAAACAACATACAGATATTGACTTATTCTTCTTCTAACATATATTAGAGTTCTAAGTACTTAGAAAATTAGGATGTCCGTCATGCCAGATAAAATATACATTTAGTCACTTAATTATATATTGAACATAGCGCTTACCACGATGAAGTCATCACTTGCACCCAAAACAAGAATGTCAAGAAAGCAGTCTGGCACTTTAGGTACTGGAAGTGATGCATTCAGCTTTCTTAAGTCAAACAGTGGCATCCTTGAACTTTCTTTCATAAGTTCTTAATATCTGAAATAATAATAAATAATAAAGGAAGCCATTGCTTTGGGATTTGAATAAGCTTGAAGGAAAACGAAACTTATTTATAGTATAAAAAGGTCTAGTGGTAATTATTGACAACCATTATTCATTGACACCAAAGCTTTCTATATTTGGGCCAAGATGTTACTAAAAATTATTAGCAAAATGATGTACCTATTATAACGATGCATGGTATACATATAGTACACACAGAAACCATAATGTTTATATGTCAAAGTCAAAGCCCTGAGTAACCAAACAAATGGGATTAAATTCAGAATCGAGTTTACAATAGAGTGTTGAATGAAAATTTAAACTTGTAACGCAATAGTGCCAACAAAATCTTAATACCAATGATCATATATTAAAACACACAAACTCCTTGAAAGACACGGAGAATTTGTAGTGAAATAAAACCCAATCAGCCATTATTTTTTTTATAGATTTATAATTTTCATGTGTCTGGGTGTTTAGAAATTTAGTTTCTAATTATCAATTTAGACATAATAATTCGTTCACCATACACCAGTTTAATTATATTTACTCCAAATAAATCCAAAGTCAAAGTAAGCCAACATGTTTCCACTAAAACAAAATCACATACTTTCTTCAATTTTGAGGCTTGTAGTGACTACCAAGGTTTTATGTTAGACTCACACATTTTTTTAAAAGGAATTTCTTCCTTTTATCTCCCCATTGCCTTTATAAAGCTCTTGACGCAACATACAAGGTTACATGACTTGATTTATTTCCATAATCAATTTTCTATAACTTTTGTTTTGCCAAGAGATTGTAATGTATAAAATCTTATAAATACCAATGAATATATCATTCAGTATCATTTTTCATTTTCAATATAAGTGTTTGTGGGTGAACTTTGCCAGAAAAACAAACCTTTTAACAATATGGTCCTTCATAGTGGCTGAGAAAAATGTCTCTCAACAAAGAAAGAGAGTTTTGAAAGCCTTTTGCTGCCAAGCTGTGTGTGACCTGCCAGGTTGTGCATAGATATATATATATATATATTATTTATATAAGAAGCAAATTATAGAAAAATAGAAAAGCCAGTTTGAGTACCTGAAAGGCAGCAATTGGTTTGGAAAAGAGATACCGCTAGACTAGCACAAAACAAAATCACAGTGTATAGAAAAATGAAAAGATGAAATCAACACACAACAGTGTGTATATATATATATATATTAAACAAAAAAAGGAAAAAAGCAAAGTACCTCACACTGGGAGACCCAAGCTTATCACAAACAAAAATACGAACAAGAGTGGAGGTCAGATTCAGGCGCTACAGATGATGACGGGAGACCCAAGCTGAACGATCGAAGAAGGGATACTTCAAGGTAACGAACAAATGGCTTCAGACGAAAATGAGAGATCGTTGAAGCAAGGGTTTTGTTGGGTAACTTATCAACGACCACGATTGCGAGGGATGGATGTCTGAGATAGCCCCTGATGCAAACTGATCGAGACGGCACCGTTTAGATTAATGAGGCCGTGTGTCACATCTTCGAGCGTTGATTACACAAACGATCAGGATTGAGAATGAGAAACAGCATCGTTTTCTGGAGAAGCAGGCGCGCAGCAAGGGAGCGATGAGCAAGGGATCCTGACACCTCCCATTCCCCCAGTCCCCCCTACCCCCGCGCCCTCCCAAAATGTATAGAACTCCAACCTCGCATTTTGTTAATTTACAAAAATACAAAAATCAAGTACTTGCGGAAATACAATTTTTGGGTTGGGTATCATAGCTGTTAGTTTCTGACATTGTAACAACAGTGTTAAAAAGTCAAGTCTCATCCAATTGTCCGTCTTGTTAGTTTTCATATTCGAAAACAAAAGTATGTTTTTGTTTTTGTATCTTTTGACCCTAATAAACCAGATTGTGATATTTAATGTTTATATAATTTGGTCCAATTTTTTTATTATCGAATAGAAAAAAATTGAGGGATAATTTTTAATTTTAATTTTTAATAAAAACATAATATTTTTTGTTTACAGTTAAACACAATATAATGAAATATTCTTAAAAAATTTTGTGCACATTATATATTTATTAGAAAGATAATAAAAAATATTTTATCTAAATATATTCCGTACCTAGTTATCTAATTCTCTGCGCATAAATGACGGGTTTACTTGGGCCCAAAAAAGGGCGGTATTTTACTTCCGTTCAGAGTCCGATGTAAATAACATCTACAACCTTTATTTAAAAAATAAAAAGGAAAAAAAAGGTGTTGAACATAAGAGGCATTCGCCCTGTATAGCCGCGTAGAGCTTTCACCCAACGACGATATTACCTTTGAACTTGGTACATACTTCTAGAAACGTAGCCCCTCTGCCATTAGCCTTCGTTACTTCAGCGTTGTTTTCTTTTCGTTGGGTAAATATATGGTTAAGAAGAACATTCAGCCTATACAATATTAATACGTTTACACTGGGCCCCCCAAACAATAGCCTTTGTAATATATACAACGGCGCATCATTGTCATAATCTAATGGGAACGGAGCATGCCGGTTAAGGAGGTGTGAACTGTTCTCCATCTTATTATAATGCATATACTTTTCTAAATAAACATGTTAGTTAATTTTTCTTCTAAATTAGGGCTGATTAATCAAATATTTCGTCCTCCAACTCTCATCTGGATTCTTATTTTCTTGAGACTTTATGACCAAGTAATAAAAAAGGAAAGACAGAAAGGTCAAACGAAGACCAATATCATTTTTAATTAATTCTCATATAGTTTTTTTTTTTTTTTTTGGGTCTCCTGAAGATTATTCAAATCCTCGATTTCCCATTCGCTTGTGTCTTTCACAACCTTGTCATAAAAAGCTTCTTCAAATTATCAATCTCGGAAATTCGTATATCTGGATAGGCTAAACCCAAAATGAAGGCAAGCTAGCTACTGCTATTTCATTGCATTGATAACTTCCCGACTTGTTTTTCTGTTGGTACATATGATGTTTGAAATGGTAACTTATCCAAACTCGATGCATCCTTCTTTTTTTTTGGCAGAAATTACTGGGTAGCGTTGGTAATTTACAAGCTCTAGTGGTTCTGATCGTACTTTGCCTCGTTACCAGCTCGTCCAGTCTCAAGGTCTTGGTTTTGTTGTTGTCATGATGGTTAAAATTCTGGGCCTTAATTATGATCTATGCTCAATTTAATTTAATACGTTTTAATTTGGGAGTGAACAGATGGGAGAAACCTGCGGGTCGGGGAACCAATGCGACGCGGGTCTGCGCTGCGAGACTTGCTCTGCAAATGGGAATACCCGACCCAGATGTACTCGGATCCAGCCCACGAGCCCCACTTCCAAAGTTTGATTCTGCTTAATTTCCATTTCCAATTGATTGTTTTTCTGTGTTTCAGTTTGATCTGCAAATTAATTCAACGTTGAATTTGTTCTTGGTGTTGACATAATTAGGTGAAAGGTTTGGCGTTCAACCGGTATTCATGGTTGACCACACACAATTCTTACGCTCTCCTCGGCGCTACATCGGCCACCGGATCTCCCATTCTATCCCCTACCAACCAAGAAGACACCGTTACCAGTCAACTCAATGTAAACACTTTTCCTTCTCTCTGCTCTTCCTATTCATTTGCAATTTAATTTCGTCAACGGTCTTTTTTGAATCAATCTTAATTTCCATTCTAATCAATTATATGTACAACTTGAACGGCGAAGACGACTTAATGAGATTTTACCTTAATTTGTTTTCTCTAATTAGCGTACCATACTTGACAAACAATGTTTTAGCCGGTCAGTTTCCTGTTAGATGGCGTCTTTCATATGTCCGTTCGGACGTGAGGGAGCTAGTATCTAGTCAGGATGGATGGAATATCCAGAGAGAGATCTACATAAGAACAGTTATGTGAGAGTCCCCTTAAAAAAATAATAATAATAATCTAATTATTCGTCGAAGTTTATCTATCCGCATTAGAGGTCTTACAATGGGATTATTTAAAAATCTTTAATTAAGCCATCACAACTCATTCAATTAAAGGAAACGAAATTGTGAGACGTTTATGAGGAATATATACATATATACAGTAGGGAGGAATACTAAAGGAGGGATTGTCAAATATAGGGATGGAGATAATTTTAAAGCTCACCTCTAGCATTGCACCCCCAGCGTGGATTAATTTTTTTTGTTTTGGGATGCATATACAGAACGGGGTTCGAGGCCTTATGTTGGATATGTATGACTTCGAAAACGATATCTGGTTATGTCACTCCTTCGGTGGCAAATGCTACAACGTCACCTCATTTGTAAGTGCAATACATGCGATAGACTCATAGACTCGTTCGTTTGGCTCTTGAGTAACTAGTAATTAAAGCCACTTAATTTGCCCAGCAACCTGCCATCAACGTGCTTAAAGAGATCCGATCATTTCTGGAAGCAAATCCCTCAGAAATTGTGACCATCTTCATTGAAGACTACGTTACATCTTCCAATGGGCTCACCAAGGTCTTCAACGCTTCTGGGCTCTCCAACTACTGGTTCCCTCTGTCTCGTATGCCTAAGGATGGTGGTGACTGGCCAACCGTGGATGACATGGTTAACCAAAATCAGCGCCTCATTGTTTTCACTTCCATTGCATCCAAAGAAGCTTCCGAGGGCATTGCTTACCAGTGGAACTATGTCGTAGAAAACCAATGTGAGCTTTTTCTATATTGTTATAAGCACGTAATTAGTTATTCGGATTCCATCATGTTTTAGTTACGATAAAGATGTTGATTGGGCATCGATCATCAGATGGGGATGACGGAATGAAAGCTGGGTCTTGTCCAAATCGTGGAGAATCGTCCGCGATGGATACCAAATCAAAGTCCCTGGTTCTGGTTAACTTTTTTCCCACGGACCCTAATGCAAATGAATCCTGCGCAAACAATTCAGCTCCATTGCTTAGCATGATGAACACTTGCTATAACGCATCCGGCAATCGGTGGGCAAATTTCATAGCTGTTGATTTTTACCAGGTATGTATGTAGTCACTGGTGCTCCAAATTTGATCACCAATATCCCTCATTGATCTGTTCACCATATATTGATCCACCGTATTTGTAATTGAAGAGGAGTGATGGGGGAGGAGCCCCAGAAGCTGTTGATGAAGCAAATGGTCATCTCACTTGCGGCTGTGATAACATTGCCTATTGCAAGGTTTTATATTTCTACCGCTGACTCCTAATTTTTTAATTGTTTTTCCCCCCTGAAAAATTGCTCTTTTGATTTTTATCATTTAACAGAAAATTTGATCTCTATTAATTAAAAAAATTAATTTAGTCATTATCATTAAAATTTCATAAATATTTTATTAAATTTCACTTATATAGTCAGTCATATATTATGTTAGTACTTTAAATATACATTATTTATATAACTTAATATCTATTGCATTTCATGTAATATATATGAGTTGATTTCATTTTATTATGTATTTTTACTCTTTTTTTCAAGTTAAACTATGCATATTCAAAATACTAAAATAACAAATAATGACATGTTATCAAATTTTAATAGAACAATATTGTTGAAATTTTAATGACAGGGACTAAATTAAAATTTTTTAAAATTATAAGGCCTAAATTACAATTTTTTTTTACTATAAAGACTAAATTGAATATTAAGTAAAATTATGGAAAAAAATAATTTAACTTTTTTTTTTAATGACCTGGCTGAAATTTGTCTTATATACATACGAGCAGGCAAACGCTACATTTGGAACATGCGATGTGCCAATAATTTCTCCACCTCCACCGGCTGCCCTTGCCGGTGCCGTCCCTGTGGGTGGCGGAGGAAACCAGCCTTCCCATTCGCAAGGCATTAGACCAGACAACTTGGTTGGGTTCATTTTAGCATTAATAACTTTCTTGGCTTGGATATAACAGTGTTACAATTGTTTCCATCCACTTCGTATTTTTGGAACCATGCCTCACATATATATGTAGATTTATTTATTTATTTTTGTTTCTGTCTTCATGTGTAGTATTCAATTTTTGATTCATACAAAATTTCCATGTACTAGTCTGCTGCTTCTCTAGCCTTGTTTTATACTTTTTGTCGACACTTCTTTTAATGTTTACTCATAAAGACCAATAAGTATACCATGCGAATGATCTTTATGGTTAGAATAAATTGAATCATAAATAGGTCTTTCCTTTATAAAGAAAAATGAAATTTGTATGCCTCTTATTGTTTGATCTCTAATCCTGCCTCAATCATCAGTGCGTCCATTCCTCAGTTGATGTATTGCAATATTCTAGGCCCTGTTTCCTTGCCCAACGCTTCTGGGCAAGTCGTAACTTAAGAAAATGGTTCAATTCTGAGTCCATAAATAAATAAATAGATTTTACTTCTTCTTCTTTTTAAGAGTTATTTAAATTATACAATTATTTTTTTATTATAAATATATAAATAAACTCAGTTAAACTTAAAATTTGATGAAAATGCCTTCAAAAATAAAATTGATTTTTTATTAAAAATATAATTTATTAATTGTTCATTTTTTATTTTAATATTATTGACTTTAAATGTAAAATTTTTATTATTTTTATATTGGTCAAATGTATATGGAATATTTTTTATATTTTTAAAATAACAGATATAACTCATATTTTGTCACAAGAGATGTGAATATAGAATATCTTTTCATTTTAAGAGAGAGGAATATAATTTATTTAAATAAGAAACAAAAGGAAAAAGCGGGACATGGCTCCCTTCACATCAAATATAATAGAGGGAATAAGGAAGAATTGGAAAATGGGTGATGCAATGCTTAGTTGGCCACGGATTAGTTTGGATGGAGGCCCCCCTTAGTTGGCTTATACAACCAAAAGAAATTGTATGACTGTTGCATCAAAGATAGTAGGTGCTAAATCAAACTCAAAAAAAGGATACCACAACCACTAAAGGAGACATTTAAAATACCAGGTTGATCAACTCTTCTAATGATTGATAAGGTTGATCGACTCTTCTAATGATTGATAAACTACAGGCATCACACAAAATATTCAGGATGTAATACTATTTAATAAATCTTAAAATAACTATAAATTGCTTTGACGGTTTGGAATAAACTATAACATAATGATTTCTACTTAATTTTTTTAAAAATATATAATGTTTACCATATATATATATATATTATCATTAATCATAAAATCATTCAAATTATTTATAAAATAAGTGTGAATGATAAATAAATTGATTTTTATTACTAATATGATTCTAAATACACTTTAGAGTGAATTTGGAACTTTAATTCAATGACTTGACAATCATATATTAAATTGAGCAACCTTGAGCTTATAAATTGGTAATATTTTCTCTTTATTTTTTTTAAATGTTATCAGTATTTGTATAAGTGTCTTTTCCACTACTTTGTCAATTATTAAATTTGTATATCTTGTATATTAATTTTTTACTCACTTTTAATCCATACAAAGAATGAAACAGTTCCTAAACATTTCATTTGATGTAAAGAATGTTAAGTACTTAATTAACAATGTAAAAAGTATTTATTCTCCATTAAATTTTATCAAATGTGAATGGAAATTATTAAAGCACTTTAAATTATGGACAGACCATAATTATTTTTTTCCAACTAGAACTACTTGTTGATATATAGCATAATTCGGATGCTTATGTGTATAACCGGCGCTACTTTATTCGTCTATTTGATCATTACTGAGTAATAATTGTATGTTCTTAGAAATACATGTTTTTTAGCAATAACATAATTAATTATTAAAAATGTAAAGTAATATTTTATAGAATAATTACTTAAAATATTAACTTATTTAATAATTAATAAATTTTAAAATAATTAATGTAATTTTTGTGTAATTAACGAACACAATTATAATGATAAATATAATAAAAAATATAAAAATATTATTATATATTTAATAATTAATTTATCATAAGTTATAATTAAAAAACTTATATTTTTAAAAATATAAAATCATCATTCATCATTATTCTAGAGATAATTACATAAGTGCATATATTGTTTATTCAAAAAGTGTGCAAGATTAACATGATGCTTACTTATAAATATAAACGTGTTACGCGCAACAAATATATACTTGCAGTTAGGGGTGAACAAAACCGAACCAAATCAATTAAACCAAATTAAACCAAACTAAATCGTCAAAAATCAAATAAAATCGTGTAAAAATTGGTTTGGTTTGGTTTTTATTATTGTAAAACTGATTAAATCGGTTCGATTGTCGGTTTTCTCCATATTTAGTTCGGTTAACTGAACTATTAAAATTGTAATTAATTAAAATTTAATATTTTATTTCTTTTTAGATTAGTGGGATCTTTTGTCAATTAAACTTGTATCAAAATTACATTTTTTATGTGGTTCAAGAAATATACAAATTATTTATATTATTTATTATAAGATATTACTCTTTTTTTTTCACTTTTTAAAGCTTATTTGTGAATATATGAAATTTGTTTAGGTAATATATATATATAATAAATTATTCCAAAGTTATTATTAGTTAAAATTTTAAGATATGTAAAATATTAAAAACTAAATTCTACATATTATAAAGAATAAATTTTTTTTAAAAAAATTATTTTTAAATAAAAAAAATAATGAATCAAACTAAATCAAATCAAACAAAATCAAATTGATTAAAATTTAAAATTAACAAAATTTAATAAAATATTAAATCAATTAAATTGATTCAATTTAATTTTTATTTAAAATTAAACTAAATTAAGTCTTTAAACATCCCACTTGCAGTGTCAGACATGAGTCAGATCTAGACGATATACGTAAGGTGAAATTGTTCTACGAGCTCGGGAGCCACGTGCCAGCAGTATAGAACCTGCATCCTATTATTTAAATCAAAATATATTATAAAAGAATCAATATATATATAGACCAGAATAATACAAAAAGGATGCTTGTCACTTTAAAATAACAATATTCTGAACAACGACATAAAATATATATATATATATATATATTGAAGTGACAAGCATTCTTTTTGTATTCCTCTAGCTTTTTTAAATTCAACATGCGAAATCTTCCCCTTAACGATGCCCTAGGCAGCGGCATTTTATGTCGAGCTAGCACTTATAAATTTGAAAAGTTGGGGGACTAAATTTTTCAAATTACAATACTTACCTGTCTTATACACCAACCGGCACGCCAAGTGGCGGAATCTCCCAGTAGTGATGTTTACCGATCCTTCGTTTCTTATTAAATCTGACTTCAGACGCCACCTCCTTTTGTTTTATGTAATCCCCGCTGCATTTATTACAACGATACTTTTATCGGATTATTACTGTTTTTCTGTGGCTAAAATCCCACAATGTGACCAACGACTTTTTTTTTGTTTTTAATTTGGACAGCCAGTATTTCCTTAGATTGATAAATAAATATTAAAATAATTCTAACGAATTCATATTATCAGAAATAAAGTAATTTTAGATATATTTTTTATTAATTTTTTTTAATAAAATTATAATATGGAAAAAAAATTTAAAATAATTAATTGGATAATAATGGGTTATAAAAGATTATATACTTGTCTGCTAAAATAATATACTTATGTTATTATTATTAACAAATTATGTATTTTTATATTTTAATTGAGAAATTTGGAAAAATAAATAAATAATTACACAATGAAATATCCCATATTTGATATTTCCAGAAAGAAATGGGGTGAGAGGGGGGAAGACAAAAGGTGATGTACCAAATGCGGTAATGATTTGATGTTGCGCCTTTCGTTCCCCCGCGGTCCCTCTCACCCCAAATCCATCTCTCTTTTCTTTCATCTTTCTTTCACCTTGCAACCTTTATCTCTGCATGAACATAGATTAACTTAAAAGTCTCACAGAGACAGAGAGAGAAGCAGCCGCTATATCTCCTTCGCACCTCACACTCCCATCTCCCTTCTACCTCAGACGGAGTAGTCAGAACTCAGAAGCCAACGAATGAAGGCAAGCCTATGCATGCTATCTCCGTAACATATTCATATTTCTGATTCCTATTTTTTATTTTCCCCTCTTTCAAGGTGAATTTGCACATGATATTTCATTTTCTGCAGAGCTTAGTTTGCCATCGTAATTTACGAACCCGAGTTCTTATAATCGCAATTTGTCTGGTTTCCTGTTCTTCCAGCCTCAAGGTCCTCTTCTTCTTTTGGTTCCTTCCTCTATGTTCGATATCAGTAGATGTTAGTCATTTCTAATATTGGCAAATTGTGTATGGGTTCTGAGGTAGCAGATCGGAGAAACCTGTGGGTCGCAGAACAAATGCGACGCTGGTCTCAATTGCCAGACATGTCCTGCAAATGGGAATACCCGACCCAGATGTGCCCGGATCCAGCCTACTAGCCCCACTTCCAAGGTCGATCACATTTTCCAATTTCAGTCAATTTCATTGGATTGAATTGTTTCCTCATTGTTTCTGAGTTTTTTTATGTTTAGGTGAAAGGCTTGGCGTTCAATCGGTACTCATGGCTCACGACTCACAACTCTTACGCCCTCGCCGGCGCTAGATCAGCCACCGGTTCCTTCCTTATATCCCCTATGAATCAGGAAGACACTGTTGCCCTTCAACTCCAAGTATGTGCTATATTTTTTCCTTTTCTGAGTTAAACCGAGAGAAATGTGCTCTATTCTTAGGGACCAATATCTGAGGAATAGGTCTCTGCTATTTTTGTTTTATTTCTTAAAGTCGTTTAAAATTCATAATGCCAACTTGAAATTAATAAAACATCCTCGTTAATGAGGAAAGAGACTTCGATTTCCCCTCCATTTTTGTCAAGTTGGGAGTATCAGATTCGCCAACTAAGGAATAAGGACATGGTTTGCGACTGCATTTTTAAATATTTGTTTAAAGATTTGCATTTCCTATTGCACTTCTTTTTTTTTAATTTCTCGCTTCAAACAAGCAAAATTCATTGTAAAATAAGGATTTTACAATATTATTTATTTTATCACAAAAGATAATACACGCTGCCCCCTTTTTTAATTCGAGTATCATGGAACGAACATGAAAATTGGGGAAAAAATGCCTGATTCTCTTTTTTTTTTTTCTGAAAAAAAGGATGTTAGTGGACAGTGGGGATCATGTGATTCATAAAAAATATTCACTATCTCTTGAAAAGGTAATATAATTATATTCAAGTTTATTTATTTGGTTGTAATTGTGATTCCATAATTGCAAATGTGACAAAAGAAGTAATAGCACTTAGAATAGATTATGATCGACATATTTCTGACACATTGTTTTTCCCTTCGCCGCTGGATATGCAGAATGGAGTTCGAGGTCTTATGTTAGACATGTATGACTTCCAAAATGATATTTGGTTATGTCACTCGGCTCAAGGCAAATGTTACAACTTCACTGCATTCGTAAGTGCGTGGCTCTGCTCATTCATTCTTTAGAGACAAAACTTAATTAGCTCCATTTCATACGGTGTAGCATCTTCCTCTGTCTCTAATCAATCCTAAGTCTACTCATTTTGTCCCCCCAGCAACCTGCCATCAACGTGCTTAAAGACATTCGATCCTTTCTGGACGCAAATCCGTCAGAAATTGTCACCATCTTCATTGAGGACTACGTCACATCCCCTAATGGCCTAACTAAGGTATTCCAAGCTTCTGGCCTCAGCAAGTGCATGTTCCCAGTATCTCGGATGCCCAAGAATGGTGGAGATTGGCCAACTGTCGATGACATGGTGCAGAAGAATCAGCGCTTGGTCGTCTTCACCTCCAAATCATCCAAGGAAGCTTCCGAGGGCATTGCTTACCAGTGGACATATGTGGTTGAAAATCAATGTGAGTTTAATCTTAGGATTATAATAAGAAAGATGTTTTATGCACCTCTTTTTGTTACAGAGCTGAAGACCAGTTCTGTTTGTGTGTGAGAATCTCAGATGGAGATGAAGGGATGGTAGCAGGTTCTTGTCCTAATCGTGCGGAGTCACCATCAATGAACACAAAATCAAGGTCCCTGGTTCTCCAGAACTTTTTTCATTCTACTCCCAATCGATCTCAGGCTTGTGCTGACAATTCAGCTCCATTACTCAACATGATGAAGACTTGCCACGATGCAGCTGGCAAACGATGGCCAAATTTCATTGCTGTTGATTATTACCAGGTATATACTTCTCAAATCCTTAATCCTACTGATTGTGTTATGTACTCTTAGCTTAGGAAAATAGTTCATAATTTATTGATGATGGTTGTTGTTGAAGAGGAGTGATGGTGGAGGAGCCCCAGAAGCCGTTGATGAAGCCAATGGTCATCTGACTTGCGGGTGTGACAACATTGCGTATTGCAAGGTTTCATTTCTTCTGCCTTTTCCATACTTGTTTACGGTTTTTTAACATAGTGAGGTTACAAATTGATCTTATATTAAGGAGTGTGGAGATGTAGATGAGAGTACTATGAAGTGATTGAGCTGTAAGTTACAATTAAAAGGGAAACCTTCAATGGTTCAACTAGCTATTCAACCGTGTATTTGTAACATTTGAACAGGCAAACGCTACATTTGGCACTTGTGATATCCCTCCCATTTCTCCACCTCCACCTGCTGCAGAAGTCGCCGCCGGGGGAAACCAGCCTTCCCAACGTCCTGCAAACTTTGCTGACATGGACAAACCGGCCAAGCTACTGCAATCGGCGGGGATATTACTGGCTACGATGACTTTCTTTGCATGGTTATAGAATGTCAGTTTTGCTCCACATTTTGGCCATGTGGACATTGGATAATCCGGTCATTTTGATTCTGAGATTTGTTAGGAATTAGGAGTCATTTTTTTCCCTTAGCACGGCACTCGCGCGGTTATTGCAACTAGCTTTGTTTAAATGCACACATTTTACATCTACGAGAATTTCTCAAGTTCTTTCTATTAACATGTTCGGCTGTTCCTCGTTGTTGTTATGGGCTGCCGTTCAGCTTGTTATCACGAGGGTTGTATACAAAGAGTCGCACATGGTTTTTTTTAGCGAAATAATTGTAGTAATAATGACAACAACAACAAGCACATGGCTTGTGGGAACCGGGCCTGGTCAATCGCTGTTAAATGCATCAACAAAGTGAGGATGTTGAAAGGACCTTTCCTAAAGTGAGGCCACAATTTATCCATCTGAAAATTTGGGTCTATTCCCCATCTTGGAGTCAGAGTGGAGAGTATAGATTCCTCCTTTTTCTCACACATGGATGGCCTCACGTTCAGCGGTCCACCTTAGCAGTTGAATGCTCTTTTATGTTTCACAAAAGTTACGATCAGGTGAAAATATATTAAAAAGGAAACTCTTCAATGTGGAACTTAATCTTATCCTTGGAACAAATTACAATCTTGCCAGATACTTGCCTAAAGAGCTGTAGAAAGTAATCATAACAGAAGGGTTCCAAGATTCGGGCACATGAAAGTTATCTGAGGAGAAAATACAAAAACGACACCCCAATGAAAAAAAAAAAGAAAAAGCCCTTACATCCATCTCTCCCCCGCACATGACATAAATATGAGTTCTAACTTCCAATGATTTCAAGTGTAGACACACTGCGATGCTAGCACAGTCTCCCCAAATAACAACAGTAACTTCCGCGCCCAACGGAAATGGAGATTGGAGCGAAAGGACCACGATATTAAATATACGTCTGATTTTGCAATCAAGTTGATGGAAATTGAAAGAAAAATACCACTTTCTAATCTCCACATTTAGAAAATTGGCTGTCTCGATATCAACTGGCCTTTTTGAATGTCGTTTAAAAGCAATCTTGACAATGCAGTGTCTTAATCAAGCCATGTTCAAGCAGATCAAAACGAAAGATGTGTAACAACCACCTTTTAATGGATGAATCAAAGTAATAATATGACATAAATTTACATGTCCCAGCCTAACCAAAAGCTACAAGCTTCCCTCCAAAAAGGCACGGACAGAGAAAATGAAGCAGGTCTCCCTCCGAAGGTATTGAGTGTATAGACAGGGGATAAGAAGCCAAAAAAATCTAGACCAAATTATGTTGAAGCCCAGTAGACTAAAATCGCATTTGGCATTTGCAAATGACAGGCTGTAAAGGAAGGGGCGTTGGCACGACAAGCTTCTTGGTTATTATAGAGACAGCTATGCAAAATTCGTTGCTTTTCTCCTTGAAGGTGTCATCTTGTCTCACTGACTTGCGTCTCGCTTTCAAACTTACCATCATCACCAGACACAGTTGCCTCCTTCTCTTTTACTGCTCTCTCATTAGCTGAATGTCCTGCATCCCTTTTCGCTCTCCGATCCTAAAACAACATAAAACTCAGCTTCATGGTGGTAGGATCATAAAATATCAGGGATACAAAGATTCTCATCTTTCACGTACAACGTGGTAGTCTTCTGCATTTAGTTTCAGTGTGTTTACTTAGAAAGCAGGAGAGTAACTTTGTTAAAAGGCAAATTACTTCAGATCTATACGCAACCAACTTATCACAATAGCTCAGAGGTTTTGATAGCAGTATTGAACATAAATATCTATTTAGTTGTTGGATTACTAAAAGTTTTACAAAGTCTTTCTCTTATTGCACATTCACAACAATTTGTGAATGGAAAACTAGTACTCAAGTTAATTTAAGGGGCTGCTTCTTATCATTTCTTTTTCCAAATTTAAATTGTTTTCCCAATATGTATCATGTCTTAATATAGCTTCTTAATTAATGAAAGGCTACACCGCATGCAGTACATCCTAATTTATTAATGCTTGTTTTGTTACCTCTTTGTGAGGAGAATCCTCAGCTTCAAGCAAATGTATGACATGCCCCATTTTAGGCCGCTTTTGTGCATTAGGGTCAGTGCAGCGTAAGGCTACAAGAAGGGCCCGTTTGAGTGCCCTTGAAGTTGGTTTCTCAGGGAGCTTGGGATCCAACACTCCCTCTGCATTCCTGTTACTAACCATCTTCTTGAGCCAGTCAACTAAATTCACCTGAAAATAAGTCATCTTCAGTTACATGAGCAAAAGGCAGGAACGGAATGGAGCGGCAGTATCAAAATGGTAAAAGTGAGATAGGTGAAAAACCTCTTCTGGAGGCAGACTGTAATCAACTGGATTCCTGCCTGTAATTATTTCCATTATAAGAATTCCAAAACTATACACATCACTTCGTTCATTTAACATCCCTGTACTTGCATATTCAGGAGCTACATATCTGCCAAAGGGGAAGATGTAAAGGAATTGCTGGCAACTCAAGGGGATAGAACAAGGGAGAATGTACAAACCCAAATGTGCCCATGACACGGGTTGTAATGTAGCTGCTCTCAGAGCCAAGGAGTTTGGCAAGCCCAAAGTCTGACACCTTTGAATTCCATTGCTTGTCAATCAGGATGTTGCTTGATTTAATATCACGGTGAACAACTTTTGGTTCCAGCCCCTCGTGAAGATAAGTTAACCTATTGAATCAAATCACTAACCAGTTTATGATAAAAAGAAAGTAAAGCAGAGCTCGAGAAATTAAGTTAATATGTTATATACCCTTTTGCTGTTCCCAGAATAATGTTCATTCGAATTTCCCAAGTCAGAGGACTGCAAGGCCCAACATCCCCATGCAGCCACTGCTCCAAGTTCCCACTGTCAACGTACTCATACACAAGCATTCTGCCACCCGGAGAAACATCTTCAATTATAAGTGTCTACTCCGTGTGTGTGTGTGTGTGGAGATAATAACAAATATTCTACCAATAAAAGTATTTATTGACATCCAGAGAACTCTTATATGAAGTATAACAGAGTAGAGTCTAAATAAGGAAAAAACGGTAGTTGCAGATATTCAAAGGGAGTACCTATAAGCTCCTTCAGCACAATATCCCAGCAATCTAACTAAATTCTTATGTCGGACTCGTCCTATAGCTTCCACTTCGACCTTGAACTCTTTCTCTGCTTGTCCCCTAACGTTATCAACGTATCACATACCAAACTTATTATTTTGTGTCAAATATGAATAATCAATAAATACGAGAAAAAAAGTACCTATTATTGAGCAAATTCTTAACGGCAACATGAGTGTTGTCATTCAGTATACCATGGTAAACAATTCCGTAGCCGCCTTCACCGATAACATTCTCGTCGGCGAACCCATTCGTCGCATCCTCAAGCTCCCTCAGAGTATACCAGTGGCCCCAACCCAAATGCGAAACTTCAGGAATCGCCGTAGGCACCTGATCGACGGGTCGTACCTCCCCACTTCCGTGTGAAGACGACCGAGCAAGGGCCCGTTCAGGGTACAAAATTCTGTGATTCTTCCCAATCTCAAATTGAATTCTGTTGAGCCCCAATGGGTTCTCTTCTTCCGATGCTGGTAGCAGAGCCTGCCGTTCGATTCCGGAAAGTGGGTCGGGTTCGGGAAACGGGTCGGCTGGAATACGGGTCCCGTTTGGCTTAGAATCGTGGTGATGGTCGATTCTAATCTCCTGGATCTCTTTGGAGACGAGTGGGATGGAGGGTCTGTGAGAGGGGTTTGTCTCGGAGCGCTTGGAAGCAAGCCAGATGGAGATGAGGAAGAGAAGTAGCACAATGGCGGCACCGACACATACCCCGAGAACAACCCACAATCGGAGTCCGAAGATAGAGGTGGGTTTGGAGAGCTGGTCGTTCATTGTGGGAGTGGAAGGATCAAGCATTGCAGAGTGATCTCATAAATTGATCAAAATTGTGTGGGAAAGCGAGGAACTTGGAGCTTTGAACATGGAAAGAAAAGAAGGAAGGAATAAGCGCAAAAGTGAGTGAGACGGAAAGAGTAAAGGACATAGGAGCTGGCATGATGGGACTTGTGGAAATAACAGGGGAAACAATCAATTGCAGTTTGCGTTAGCCTCCAAGGGGTAACTACAAACAGCGCTGATAACTTCTTTGGAAGCCGCAAGGGATTGCTACTCTGTGAAACTGAAATGCCGTTGGGTAAACATAAATAGTAACTTTACATACTTTTGTTTTTTTCCTAAGCCGGCACTTTTGGCTTCCAACAATACTAGTTTCCGATCTACTCAGCTTGTTTACCCATTGAGGTCGTAGTTCTTACCTTCATACGCATTCACCTATCACAAGTTAAAATTGAAAAAAAAAAAAAGAAAGTATATTACATATATATATATATATTCTATAAATTTTATTTTTTTTATAAATTAAATATTTTTTAATTTAATATCTTAAAAAATATCTTTTTAATTTATTCTTTTATATATAAATATTTTTGAATTTAATTTCTCACAAATAAAATTATTATTCAAAATATTTTTATATTAATTTTTTGCATAAATATTAACAAATATATAAACATATAAAATATATTTTGATATGTGATTGTTTAGTCACAATTATCTAATATATAATTAACCGTTAGTTTTATTAATAATATATTAATATAAAGATGATATTGGTAATAATTTTATTTATAATAAATTAAATTAAGAAATACTTATATGAGGAAAAAAATGAAAAAAAAATTCTATACAGATTAAATTGAGAAATATTTCATTTATAATAGATCAAATTAAGATGATAATTTTATGAAAAACTAACTTAAAAAAATATATATTCTGTTTGTGAATAACCAAAATATAATTTTAGTTATTTTTCACATCCTCATTGGTTATGTCCATTTCATTGTTCATACTTCATACTAAAATTAGACGCAACAGTTATTTATAGTATAAATATTGTTGAATATTTTAATAAATATCAAACGCCATAGTAAATAATGCAAGTTTCATAGATTACTGGAAGTTATAAGACTAAGGTTGATCACTTCGTTTTATGATTATGAGTATATTCAAATGAAAATAAAGATGTAGTTAGACTTGATTATAAGTTAAAGTGTGCTAAACCCAATAAGTTTGTCTTAAAAAAATAAATATAAACTTGAAAAAAAATCTAATAAAAAATAAGTCTATTTTTAAAAAAACGTAAATATAAATGAGTCGAATTCAAGTTTTTTTTTTTTTTAAATTCAAACCGTATTGTGATGAATTTATTATTATTATTATTATTATTATTATTATTATTATTATTATTATTATTGTACCACTTTATTTGACTCTAAACTTATTGTGTACTATGTTGGGTTTTTAGCTTATTTTTAATAGAAAAAATTGTATTTAAAGATCTAAATTTTATAAAATTTATGATAAAATACTTTAAAAGTTGAAATTACTTTTAAGGATTGAAATTACTACCACTTAGTATTAGAGTTTTAAAAAGTTACTATCAAATTTTAAAAAAGTTATTACCAAAATTATTTAAATTGTAACTTTCTTAAAATTTAATAATAATTTTTTAAAATCTAATAATAAATGTAACCGTTGCACATTCTGAATGTTGAACAAATGTTCAATAACATATTCTTAAAATAATCTGAATTATATGAATTTTAGTTTTATGATTATCTGTTATTTTTCCTCCACCACATATTTTCTTGTTTTTAACGCTTTTGATGGGAGGGAGCCATTGATCTATTGCCAGGTCCCTAAGCTCATCTTTTACAAACAAGGTCTCAGAGCATAGACAACATCATTTAGTAAAATATTAGAGTTTGAAAGCATTCCTATGGGATAGTTTTATTTTTTAGGTTTACATGCAGTGACAGGAGCTATGAACTTTTCCTCATATTGATTTATTGAATATCATATTTGTGCTTTGTATATCCAATTTCAATTTCATTTGGTATTAGAGCTTTATGGCCTCTATCTTGCACATTTGGAAAATTTAAAAAATGTGTTTTCCCCGTTCATTATCTGGGTTGCTTCATACTCGGAGTTTGTCATCTTTTTGAAACCATAAGTTTCTTTTCCATCAAGTCCTAATCATGTTTGGCTTTTGAAACAACGCAAATGGAGCTATAAAAATGCTAGAACAGGTTGTGTTTTATTGTGGGTCCAAAACCAAGTTGTGTGACTTGGCAAGAAAAGGAGGATGATATGTGTAACGATAAACTCACCTGCGATTTGGCCCTCCAGATGAATGGCCATTGTTTTGGTGCATTAGTGGAGTGCATCATTTTAATTAAGTTTAATGGTTTTGGGCTTCAAATTTTAGATTTGTGTGTGTATTAAATTTCTAGGCTATTAATTCTAGTCTAGACTTATGATCCTTTATTTGTGAGACCAATTAATAATGATTTGAGGTTGTAATTATGTGCTTGGCCAATTATACCTTGCAGGCTAATATAATTTATGCATCTATCAGGTTTTTTTTTTTTGAAAATTTATATACATATTTTTTTAATTCTTCTTGGCCCAATTTTGTATAGAATTTGTAAGTTGGAGCCCATTAAATATTTCTAGACCAACGTGATGATAGGCCTTCAACATTGATTTGGATTTCCAATTTAAGGCCTTTAAAAATTATTTTTAGGCCCAATTTTTTCATTTGGTTTATTTTGCCCATCATATATATTATGGACGCGGGCTATTGGTGTTTTCACTATTTTGGTGATTTTGAAAATTTGGCTTAGAAATTTAATTAGACCTATCAAGGTTTAATATTAAAAAAAATTTAAAATATTTTCATAAGGGCCAATATTTAACTTAAATTGATTAAAATATTTTTTCTTAGCCATTAATTTGTCCCCGAAAAAATTATAAATTATAGTGCTTTTTAATTTATGCCTAATATTTGTATATTATTTTTTGGCATTATCTTGGCACATTAAGATTAAATTAATTAAAAATTTTTTAATTAGTTAACTAGTCACATGTGGATTAGTTAAGTAATTAATTAATTGTTTAGTTCTTATTATATTAAACTTGTTTATGCATTAATGTTTGGTCATATGCAAGCATTTAATTAAGATTAAAATGTCATATAATTAGTATATTTTAGTTTAATTAGAGTTTAATCATAGCATCTCTAATTATTCTAAAATTATACATGAAATGTTATAATTATACAAAGAAAAATGACATCAAATTATAATTAATCGTATTTAATATAATAATCAATATCCCACAAGAACGTTATATGATTAATTAATGTGAGATAGTGAATTTTTCTTTGCTTTAATTTACCTTGAGATAAGGGGATATAATTTGCTAATTTTACCATTTAATATATGACCTTAATTAAATAAAATTAAACCCACAAGTAGTTTTTTTTTTTTTGGTTACCAAGATCATAGTTTGGAAGACATGTTCTATATTAGCAAAATATATCATATGGAATATTTTATTGTCTCAAATTATCGACATAGTATATAAATTTTATGCAATTTTTCAACTTTAAATATATTTGACTTTCAAATTTTTGAATTGACTGATGATAACTATATCATTTGGTAGAAGAAAATACTTGTCTAATTAGGGTAGATGGATATTGATTATATAATTAGAAAAGAGGAGCCTCCTAAATACACAAACACTGGCAATGGATTTGCAATAGCTCTTTAAAGATTCTAAGTGCTTCTTTTATAAAAAAAAAAGAGCACATGAAAAAAGACTGCATCAAATTTAAGGCTTGACTTAAAAAGAAATATAACTCAATCTCATTTTTTTTTATTACAAATCTAATATGATAGATATTAGTAGTAACATATGATGAATTGATTCTAGTTCTATAATTCATATCTCTAATACTGTACAAGATTTTTTAAACCAAAAGAAGCCAATGGACAGTAAGTAATGCATTTATTCAGGCAATAAAATGGTCTCACTAATAAAAGCTATAGGAACCTACAAATTAGTTTTAAATATTGGTTTTAGTTTGATTTTAAAGATGACTTTTTATGTTCAGAGTTTCTTTAAAAACTTAATTTTTGTTTTGAAACTTATTGGTAATAGTGCAATTTCTTATGGTTGTTTTGAATTCAATTACAAGACAGTATATCTAGAGATTCGTTGCACATTTATAGTAGCATAGATATTAGAGAAACATTACTAATGAAGATTGCTCTATGATGTGGCACTTTAGGTTAGGTCATATCTCAATAAAAAAATGTTAAAAAGTTTGTAAAGAATAGAGTACTCAGTACACTTTATTGATTTTGATACTTGTATAGACTACATTAAGGGAAAGCAGATTAATAAGACCAACAAATGTATCAAGAGAAGTTATATCATATTATAAATCATACATACAGACATTTATAATCCAAATTTAGACTCTAATGGTCCAAAATACTATGTCACCTTTATCAATAATTACTCACGATACATGTATGTTTATCTGCTAAATAATAAGAATGAGACACTTGATACCTTCAAGGTTTTTAAGGTAGAAGTAAATAAAAAATATGATAAACAAATTAACATAGTGAAATCTAATAGAAATAGTGAGTATTATGGTAGATACATTAAAGATGGATAGGCACTTAATCCATTTGCCATATTTCTTTAAAAGCAAGAGATTGTTGCCTAATACACCATGAATAGGTCTCTATACCAAAATGGTATAGTTGAAAAAAAAATTGAATATTGTTGGACATTGTGCAGAGCATGCTTAGTAGCTTTAAGTTTCATAAGTTCTTGTGGATGAAACCTTTAAGATGACTTTGTATATTCTTAATTGGATTTCAACTAAGGCTATTGAGAATACACTATTTGAATTGTTCAAATATTAGATACCAAGTTTAAGACATATACATGTTTAGGGATGCCCGTCTGAGGTTAAGGTTTATAATCTATAAGAAAAAAAGATGAACCCAGGGACTATTAATGGCTACTTCATTAGGTATGCTGAAAGGTCTAAAGAATATAGATTTTGTTATCCATCTTATAGCACTATAATTATGAATCAAGAAATGTAAAATTTCTCGAGAATGACTAGATTAGTGAAAGTAATCAAATTCAATGCTTGGGTAGTGAAAATGATAATTCTAGTTCCCAAGCTTCCACATCAAGTGATAGAATGATTATAATCCATACCTATCAGGTATGAATGAGTATTGAATAATCAATAATTGGGGATCCACAACCTATCGACCATGACCAAGTTTATCCAGTTGTTGAGCAATTATCATAAAATGTTAAGCAACTAGCTGAGTAACATGCTTTCCAAGAAGATGCTACCTAACATTAAGAAGATCAGTTAGGGTAAGGAAGCTGTTAATTTTTAATGATTATGTCATGCACTTACAAGAATCTAACTATAACATAGGAGCCAAAAGCAGTCCTAGGAGATTTTTACAAGTTATCAGTTACAGATAATTTGAACTATGGTACAATGCCATAAAGGAAAAGATAGATTCTATAACATTTAATAGAGTCTAAGATATTGTTGAATTACTTAGGAATTCTAAGACCATTAGATGTAAATAGGTCTATAAAACAAAAAAAGGACTTATTAAACAATATCAAGAAATACAAAGTAAGACTCATGGCTAAAGAATTCACTCAAAGAAAAGGAATCAATTACATAAAGATATTTTTTCTTATATCTAAAAAAGATTCCATCAATGTGATAATGACATTAGTTATCCATTTTAACTAAGAGCTACATTAGATAGATGTGAAGACTAGCATTCTTCAATGGAGATCTAGAGGATGGGCTATATATGAAATAATTTGAAAGATTCTTCTCTAGTGCTGACAAGTAGTTAATGTGGAAGTTTAAGAAATCTATATATAGATTGAAATAGGCCTTCCACTAATGGTATCTTAAGTTTCATGATGTTATCTCTTCTTTTGGATTTGTGAAAAATATCATAAATTAATGTATATACCAAAAGGTTAATAGGAGTAAAATTTGTTTTCTTATACTATATATAGATAACATATTACTTGCAACTAATGATAAAGGATTGCTATATAAGATAAAATAATTTCCCTTTTAAAAATTTTAAAATAAAGGATACATTTGAGGCATCTTATATTATTGGCATTAAGATCCATAGAGATAATCTCAATATATTTTACGCTTGTCACAAGAAAAATATATTAATAAGGTCTTAAAGAGATTTTGAATAAAAAATTGTTCACCAAATATAACATCTATTGTGAAGGATGACGATTCAATTTGAACCAATGTCTAAAGAATGATTTAGAAAATGAATAAATACATACAATTCCATATGCTTTTGTTGTTAGAAACCTTATATGCTCAGGTTTGTACAAAACCTGACATTGTATTTACGGTTGAAATGTTAGAGAGATATCAGAGTAATCCAGGTATGGATCATTAGAGAGCCATAAAAAAGATGATAAGATACCTTAAGGGTACTAAGGACTACATGCTGGTGTACATATGGATTAAGAATCGTAAAGTAGTTAGCTACTTATATTTAAATTTTGTTGGATATGTTGATTCACATAAATCAATATCAAAGTGCATTTTCATGCTTATTAGTGGGGCCATGTCTTAGAAGAATGCAAAGCAAATTTTGACTGCTACTTCTACCACAGAAGTTGAGTTTGTATCTTGTTTTAAGATAACTTCACATAGTGTATGACTAAAGAGTTTCATTTCTAGACTTAAAATTGTGGATTCAATTCATAAGCCATTGAGAATTTGTTGTGACAACTCAATTATGGATTTTCTAGCTAAGAACAATGAAAGTGGAAGTTAAAGCAAGCATATCAACATTAAGTACTTAACTATTTGGGAACGTGTCAAAAATAATAAAGTCATTATTGAACACATTGAAGCTAAGTTGATATTAGCAGATCCTTCAACAAAAAACATGCCACCATTAGTGTTTAATGATCATATATGTAGGATAAGACTTGGTATCATATTAAGTTTTTGATACACACATACACACACATATCATTTGTAAAAAAATTCTTATTTGGTTTGAGTTGTTTTTCTCATTTTAATGTATACATTTATGATTAAAGGAAATCAACATTAAGAAGACCTAGAATAACTGTAAGGCTTATTCATTAAACTATGGTGGATTGAAAAAATAAAATGTATTGTAATATATGAAAAGTAATACTTACATATAGAGGAACTATCGCTATAATTCGTACATTAAGTTTTCTCTTCAAGGAATATAAGTATTCATAAATCTAGAAAATCATTAAGTCATTCTGACCACATTGGAGAATATAACTGTTGCACATTCTGTGGATTTCAATTTCATGGTTATCGGTTATTTTTCCTCCACCACGTTTTCCTCTATTTTTGGTGCTTTTGATAGAAGGGAGATGTTGATTTGTTGATCTACGCCTATAAAAACAAAGTCTCCAAGCTCATTTTTTACATACACGACCTTAGAGCATAAACACCATCACTCAATAAAATATTTGAGTTTGGAAGCATTCCTATGTGACTATTTTATTTTTCAGGTTTATGTGCAATGGCTGGATGTATGAATTTTTCCTCATTTTGATTTACTGGATATCATATTTGTGCTTTGAATATCCAATTCTGGTTTCAATAAGTCTCTTAAAACTAGGTAATAATTTTAGTCCTTAAAACTAATTTTATTTTTTAAGATCATTTATTGTAAATTTTATAAAATTTGAATCCTTAAAAGTAATGTTTCATTTTTAATATAAACCTTGGTATGATTATACTCCTAGTATGTCTTCATCTTGTAATTGCATTAGATAGTTTTGTAAATAAATTGACTTTGTTTGTAATGAATGATAATAATCATTAGTAACACTTGCTAATTCATTTATGTCTTTTTGCATTCACTTTTCTTACAATGAACTACACCAAAATGTTTTTTTCTGGGACCTTAATTACAACTAAATCCTTTAGTCTCTAGGTGACAGAGCTGTTAATTATCCCAACCACCTTTCACCTAAACGGAACTAAGTATTAGTTAGAAAAAAGACATAACATTATAGGTGAACAAGTAAAGGAAATAAACTATTTTAAATTTCATGGATTTTTTTTTGAATTAGTTAAGCTTACTTTTCTAAGATACATTTAAATCACATGATTTCTCCCCCTACTTTAAATATTTACATATTCTTTTTTAAAAAAATAAAAAATACATTAGATTAATTTTTCTTATAATAAAAAGATAAGTTACAATTATATTTATTTGAACTAAAATAATCTTATATTTATTATTTATATAATATAACAAATATTAAATGTGTATGCAATGGACTAATATAAAAATAGTTATAAATTTGGAATAAATTAAATTTATGATTTTCAATATAAAATAAATAATGTTAAAATTAAAGATTAAAAATATTTTTAAATAATTTATATTTTTAATAAAAAAATTAATGATTCTTTAAAGTATTTTGTCATATTTTAGCTTAAAGAGATATTTTGATCATATTTTTGTTCCTTTAATTTTAATCATGTTGGGAGAAAACCATAAAAGGCCTATGACTTTTCGACACACATAACCTATCTTAAAAAACAATTCACCCAAATAAACCTCTACCAAAATAGTATCGCCATATAAGCCATTTGTATTTTTTGTTCTCTTTTTATAAACACAAACTGCCTACCTCCATATTTAATAAAAACAATATTTAAAATATTTGAACATTAAGTAGATAGCTTTGCATTAAAAAAAAAAAACAGTTTCTTAATTGAATGTAAAGTAGATAGCTTCATGTTAAAAAATAAATTTTAAAAATTATTTTAAATTAAATGCAAAGCTATCAGTTCCACATTTCAAACTAATATTGAAACATGGAATTGTCACCTCTATGTTTCAATGGAAAGGCAGGAGGGAAATCTTCATAATTCAAACTACCATTATCCCCTTATCTTTATATGGCGCTTCTCAATTGGAAACTCAAATTACATAAAGGAGATGGCAAGAATTAATTAGACAAGATAAAAAAAATTGTAGTTAAAATTACAAAGTCACCTTTCCCCTCCTCTTTTTAACTTGTGTTTCACTTTGTTAGCTTCTTATTTTTTCACTTGCATCCTCCAAATTCTCAAAGCTCCCATTTCCAACAGGTGCTCAGCTTTCATTTTTCTTTTTTATCAATGAAGATCTAATTTTACTTGATTTTTAGTAAGTTTTACCTATAAGTGTGGTCCCAAAGTTGTCAATTTACTCATTTTCTTTCATTTTGCTCTTTTTAGAAAGCTTAAGTAATGGTTATGGTCTTAAAAGCCATCATTTGAATAATTTTCATTAAAGTTGTACAAGTTCATAGTTCCAATGTGTATATATATTATTTTGACTGAACAAATATGATTTTGACAAATTTTGTTATTTCATTATTGTTTAAAAAGTTTGCATGGGCCTTTCTTCACTTTGTGTGACCATTATTGGGTTTTAGGTACAACATTATGAGTTTTTCACATTCATTGTTATAGGTTCTATATAGGTCTTATGGCATGACAAACATGTATAACTACAACCATCTTAGGTGGAGACGCATCTTGCAACATTCCTGTTATACCATATAATGAAGAATGATGAGTTTTATAGTCATAGAAATATGCTTTTTCTATATTACATATTGCATAATGGAGGTTATGCTTGCCAATTTTGAGTTGTTTATCGTAGGTTATTTAGTTCTTGTACAACTGATCGAGCATTTGACAATTAATCCTAGATTACTATTTAGCATCACTATTTGACATGTGTTTGTCCCTATAATATACTTTTGGATAATCGAGTAACATCATGCAGATTATATTCTTTGCTAGTTTGGTGGGTAGTAGCATATCTTGAACAAGCCATTCAATGTGGGCTCTCTTCATGCACTTCAACTAAAAGGAAATATTGAAAAAGACTATCAACAATAGCATATTATGCTTATTGTAACCTGGAACACATGGCCTCAAGTTGTAGCCATAGCGACATAAGGGATAGTTCCATAAATTGTACCTTATACTACATGTATTGGTACTGAAATTATATATGACGATGGATATATCTTGTGACTGGCTCATTGGGATTTGTGATATGATTTTATATACTTGTCATCCTTACATTCCTTCCTCTTCTATATATGGTTACGTTGTCTAAACAATTAACTATTAAGTTTCTTTTTTTATAATCGATGTACTGGATGATTTGCATAAACTTGTTGTCATTGATCCTTTAACACTTAGTTATAGCAAGTTAAGGAAGCAAGCAAGTAGAGAAATTAGGACAATGGTATGTGCCTAGGTGAACATGGGGCAACGATAATCTCCCAACCTATTCTACTTGCACCGAGCCTATTAAAGCCATTAAAGCCAAAGGTTAAGCTAGGAAAGAAAGGCTATGGTTTCATCTTATTTAAGGAATCAATGGTGGATGACGCATTAGGTGGTAACGATGCAAGCATGCTATCACATACATATACTCTAGCATTGGTGCAAGAAGACTTAAATAGTGCTAGTCTTCTATTATGCCTTTCACAAACTTCGAAGGTCCTGGTCCTTCATTTGCACATATTGCACAATATATAGAATTTAAAGATCATAGTCCTTTTTCATTTATGTTGATCGCGCATTACATAGATTATAAAAGCTACTAGTCTCTCATACTATATGCCATTAGTGCTTCAATCCCTTTACATAGAACTATACTTTTCCATCATGATGACGGAGCCTTTGCAATCTTGTGTAATCCAATGCACATTACTATTTATAGATCAATTTGCATTTAGTGCTAAATATATCAGCGTGTCTTTTTTACAGTGGGGACCATTGCATCAATAATGGTAGGGTTTTTCATTGCAAATCAACTGATCCCTCTTAGTCAATTTCCTAAATAAGACTTGAATTCTCGATCGATACACAATCTTAACCACGGTGATTCATAAGAAGTAAAAGAAGAAGAAGAACAAGGAGAAGAGGACGAAGAAGAAGAAAAAAGAAAGGAAAAAAAGCTAATGTAAATTACCCATGATAACTCATAAAAAAATTGCAATGTGGGATAGGAAGTCATTATGGTTAACACAAAGTCTTTTTTTTTTTTCTTGTATGTCAAATTTTATATTTATTTTTTATTTTTATAATTCAAATTGTTATTTAGTTTGTATAATATTATATTTATTATTACAAAATTTTTTCTTATTTTTTTTGGAACATTTTAGACAAAAATAAAAAAATACCAAATAAATATGTAATTTAAAAAAATATATATGTTGAACATGGATGGACTTAATTCTTGTTCAAGAAAAATTATCTTTTTAAAAGAATATTTGTTAAACACAAATTAAACCTATCCATATTCACAAAAATTACTTAAAAAATGTTACTTGAACATAAGTGTGACCCATCTACATTCAACTATATTAAAAATTAGGAAAAAAAAAAAAATCAAAGAATAGCGAGCACTTAGCAGTATCCTCCTGTAAAAAAAGTTAATAATTTATCTAGGAAAAATATTTTGTCATTGGTTTTTTTGGGTGAATTATTTTTTAAGATAGGTTATATGTATCAAAAAGCTAAAGACCAAGCAAAGATCAATAAAAAATAATAAAATTAAGTTCAGCCAGCATATATATATATATATATATATATATATATATAAAATAAAAATGTTATCAACTTAATAAAGCATACTTGAGATCTAAAATCAATGTATATTTTTACCTGCTTGTACTTTGTAGATAAATAATATTTATCAAGAACTCTATATTAATGAATTTATTTATCCAAAGCTTAAAACTACGCTAAGCATATATAAACTTTAAATCCTAACAATCAAATATATATTAGAACTACTTTTGGCTGAAAATGAAGCTCAAGTGGACTAGTTGGGTGGCTAAGAATGTCGATGTTGGTGTTGATATATATATATATATATATATATATATATAGTTCCAATAGCATTCTTTTACATAATCTGTATAATATATGTTTTATCTTTATCTTTTTTACTCCATTCATCAAATCACTATTTTAATCATGGTTGAATGAATTAGACTGGACTAGTTGATTCAACTAATTAGATTAAAAATTGATCTCTAGTTTGATTTAATTTTCCTAGAAAATCAATTTGTTAAAAAAACCAATCAAACCAGTTAAAAACTAATAGAATCGATTAAATATTGATTTGAACCAATTAGCAATTTTTTTTTTGAATTTTTCTTATATATTATGATAGTTTATCTTGAATAACTTTGAAAAATTAAAGATAAAAAATACTAAAAAAAAACATTGAAGAAATGTAAGGAAATATATATATATATATATATATATATATATATGAAACAAAAGATGAATACTTGGTTATTTTTTATACTTCCTCTTTATTATGTCTATTTTGTAATAGTATTTTTTTTAAATATAAAATTGTTTGGCTAAAATTATTATTTTTTAATGATAAATACAATTTTAATACAATTTAAGAATTTCAAAAATTGGATATTAAATAATTTTAACTTTTAATTATGGGTAATTTTTGTTTTTCAATTAAAAAATAATATCTCAAACATCTTAAAAAATATAAAATTAATAGTCGAATATTTAAAATTTACTAATATTTATTTCTTATATTAAAATTTTAATATATAAAATTTTAGAAAAAAACATATTTAATTATTATTAATTTGACCACAATTCAACCAATAAACATGAATCAATACTTATACTGGTTTAATAATTAGTCTAATTTTAAAACATTGATTTTAACTATTAAATTATCTTTTTAAAAGTATGAACAAAAAAATTATTTCATATCCTACGTATTCATATTTTACATTCTTTTTTTCTTTATATTATACACTCTTATAGTCAATGAGTCACACAAGATTTAACTAGTCTTCAAAATTCTTTAAATTAAGAGAATGCCTCATAATCTATTTGTAGTCAACAAAAAAATATCTAACGATTTGTTTGAAATTATCTTAAACCAAATCATTTTAAGAGATGATTAAACACATTTGAAAGTGAATCGCAAGCATGCGTGCTTTTCCACCTCAGTCGCTTGTTTAGGATAGTTATCATGATTCCATAGTCACAAGACTGTTACCTTCTGTTGCAAATCTAACTATTGTTGTTCGTTGCACACTGTCACAAAAATCACTTGAGACAAAAAAGGCAATATCAATATATGTGTGTATGTGTGCATAGCTCCTTATGGATTATTCTAATTGGTGATGTCCCTTTTGTTTTCTTTTTTTGGGGGGGGGGAAGGATTAAACTCATATTAATGCAACTACTACTACTACTTATCCATTAAGAAATTTTAAACTCCAACTTGCCCAATTGAAGATGGAGCAAATTTGTTTAGAAAAAATTATCATGACATTGAAGGATGTATGGTAGGTGTTTGAAATATGTATTGTATGATCAGATTTAGACAAATTAAAATATTTAAAAACAACAATAAAATTTAAAACTTGTAGAGTCAAATTGAGAAGGCATGCTTTCTAAATGTGTATTGGATGAGCAAATTTAGATGAATTAAAACATTTAAAAACAACAATAAAATCAAAAGTTATAGAATCAAATTGAGAAAGCAGTTCCCTTTTTCTTCTTTTGGTAAAGACGGATCCTTTGAAACCTAAATTTAGAAGTCCATGACCTAATTTTATGCGCAAAACAAAATAGGATCAAGTCCAAACAAATGGGAGCCCAAATATATTTCAACGGTTAACCACACTGACAGCAATACATGAAGCTCCTTGCCAAGTTGGGGCCTCTTGTACAAGTCCAAGCCCACAGAAATATGTTGGACTCTGAACTTGAGGTTAAAATTCACTGCCTCTTATCAGCGATTGGGCTATAACCACTAATATTCTTTTATTTATAAAATATTTCTTGAATTATCTTATTAATTTAATTTCTTATAGATGAAGTAATTTTTTTTATTTAATTATTTATAAAATTACCTTATCAATTTAATTTCTCACATATAAGTATTTATTAATCTGATCTGAATAAGATTATGCTTAATAATACTTTTCTATTAATGAAACTAATTATTAATTTTTTATCAATTTATATATTATATGGCAATGACTAAGGGATGATCTATTAAAATAATATATTACAAGTTATTATATTTATTAATTTTATTTATAGTAAATTCATCAATAAATATTATTGATAATAATTTTATTTATGAGTGAATAAATTAAGGAATATTTACGTATAAAAAACCAATTAAAAAAATAATTTTATAGATAACTAAAATAAGAAATATATCATCTATAAAAGATAAAATTAAAAAAGTAATTTTATAAAAAAATAAATTAAAATACTTTATCGACCAAAATGAAATTTTAACCATTTACGACAATATCACGCTTTTCACAGCCTTTGTAGAAAAATCATTTAAAAAAATAACAAGTGCCTGGACGGTGGTTGTAATTGTGTGGAAGAACATGCAAGCTCAGATGCGAACTCAAAAAATAAATTAAGTAGCAAACAAGCCCATGCAATTAAATATGATTATGAAGTTTGGTTCCAAGGTGTGAGGGAGTCGGAGTCAAACTATTTGGATGGTTGCAGAGTTGGAATCTGAAAATGAAATAAATCAGAAAGATGCCTCTGCACATGGTGTGTGTGCATCTCCTTATATATCCAGCTCAGCTTCTTCTGCATGCCATTTTTCATTTTTCTTTGGTATGTATATATATAGCTGTATACAAATTTAAACTTCGATATCTTTTCCAACATATTATTCAAATCACTCATAATAATACACATTTTTTCATCCCCGCAACATAAACTATATATCATCTCATCTTTGCATACAATAAATAGTTCCTTCAATATTTCCTATGGCAATCATCTTCTACAAATCTGGCAGTTTTTCAGTTATGTTTAATATCATTTTTAAATGTAATAGGAAATTATCAATAAACTTTTACTCAATCGTACTAGAGTAATTTCCAATGTTAAAAAATTTGAATCTTGGAGCCAAATTAATAATAATAATAAAGATTAATATGATATATTTTAAATTCTATGGCATGCGTAAGTTAATGATTAAAAAGTGTAATTACGTTAATTTTGCCAAAAAATTGCCACATAGTGATTACGTAGTTAGAATTTTTATGCAACAACAAAAAATAAATAAATATTCAATTATTGATTATGCTTACAATTTTCAATTTTTAGAAGAACTAGTCCTGTCCAGCAATGACCTTATAACAGAGGATATATGAAGGTTTTGTTCAACAAGATATCTCCGGCATTAATAAAACGAAGGTTGTGTACAAATAAAAAAAAAAAAATTGTATCAATTCATGGGAAAACAAAAGTATCGAAAAAAAATATTAGATAAATTTAAACAAGTTTGTAGAAAAGGGCAGCATCAATATTCTGAACAAGATTAATTTCACACTCAAAGAATGTAAACATTTTTATAAAAAATTTAAAAAGTTAGAAAAAAGATAATTCAGTCTTATAAGAAAATAAATAGATTAATTTAATGCTCACTGTCAGTTAGTTTAACTTTTTATTATAATAATATTTAATTTATAAATTAAAAGCTCATAAATACTGGAGAATTTGTACCCCCCCCCCCAAAACAAAAAAAAAAAACGCAGTCTCACAAACATTTTAAGAGGCTATACTAATGATGCATAGCGACACATATATAAATATCATAAATGAAACCCAACAGATAATTTATGTATGCATGTGACGTTTTTCATTGTGGTTGATTTGTTTTTTGTTTTTTTTTAAATTATCAATATTAGGCTTACTATTTGTTGATCGCTATATATATAGTTAATTTTATACAGAAAACAGTCGTATACTGTGAATTAAATAATGAAACTTTTGTGCGTGCGCGGGTGGGTTATTCCCCTATTTTCTCAATAATGAAGAAAACTGTTTGGGTAAGAGAGAATCTGAGAACAGGGGTAAATTAGGAAGTCAATGAAGGGAATTGTAAAAGCTTTCCCCTAAAGATGTTCAATGACCTTGAAGTCGTCGTTTTAATACTTCGCAAGTAAATTAAATTGACTGGACAACTTAGCTAGCGTGCTCAGGAAGAGTAATTCACCTATATCTAAATTATTGGTATAACCTATTAATATATTAAGAAATAAGTAAGTTGATTTTGACCCCACTGGCAGCAAAAATTAAGATGAGAAGAAGAAAATTACGTGTCAACTACCAAGAGTAAAATATCCAATGTATTGTCCCTCGTTCCAGTCTGCGTTTGAAAGCTATCTAGCATCTTTTAATTTTCATATATGCGTAGACAGTCCTATAGGTCTCTTTCCGATATAGGCAAATTAAATAATTAAAATGTATTAATTTATATTAAATTCAAGGACAATTGAAGTTATATTAATTTTATTAAGAAATATATATATATATATATATTCAACAAAAAATCCTATGAAATTCATGCTGTATTAATTATCTATTGAAAATGTAATTGATCATTATATATTCAAGTTTAGTTTAGAAATAATAATTATAACAAGATATTTTTGCGTTTTAGATTTTTTTTTTTTTAAAAGCTCGTTTTCAACATGCATAAGCCTCCAATCAAGAAACTGGAAAGATTTGTTAACCCAAATATATTGCTGTCCTAATTTGCACCGTACACGTCTGCGATCAAATGCCTGTATAAGCCGTCCTTAGATTTGTTGTTTTCTTTGTTATCATGAAAGACAGAATAAATTAAGCACATTTTCATTTTTGTTAAAATTATACAAATTTTTTATAGAGTGAAAAAATTATTTTACACTTTAGTTTAATTTTAAAATTTTTCTTTTATTTAAAAAATATATATTTATGTTAATAAAAATTTTAAAATTAAACTAAAATATAGACTAACATTTTGTTTTACAAAAAATTTATGTATATTTTGAAAATAAATAAAATTTTTTATAATTTTAATAAAAAAAATCTGTATAATTTATTCAAAAAAAATATAAGCTCTCTGGGTTATATATAGCCTTTAATCCGTACTTTACAAATAACATGTTCTATTTATTTTTTTTCTCTCTTTTTAATAAATAGAAACATACAACAGCATTTTAGCTCACGCCCGGCAGCCCTGGAAAAATTATACTACAAGACCAAGAGTTAAAATAATTTATTATAGAATATTTAAATTTTAAATTTATTCAAAAGTTCAAAGAACAACAAATTTTGAATTTAAAGACAAAAATCTTAATTGTAAAGATAGCAATTTTAATTGTACAAAAATTTTAATTATAAAAAAATTACATTTCATATTATAAAACTTATAACCCTTATTTATTGTTCACTCAGTTTTCCTCTCATTCTTATTTATTATTGTTTAAAAAAATTATAAGATACTTATAATTTTTTTTTAAATAATACTGTACAGAACTCATGAGCTCTCTCTCTCTCTTCCCCCTTTGTTCTCTTTCTTAAATTAACAATTTTAAAGACAATCTAAACTCAACTACTCTATCCTTATCATGTAATTATAAGATACTTATCGTGTGGTTATGATCCTTAATTCCTTATGGACCATTGTTTGATTGGAGTGTTGGTTTGAGATTAGTATAACTTCATGGGAAAATATATGTGCCATTTCATTTATTCAAAATATTATAAAATTATGACTTTTGTTCGAATAATTTTTATGACAAAAGTAATATTAAAATTTATATATATATATATATATATTTTAAAATGAAAATTCTTTTTCTTTTTAATCACCTATCTATTGAATATTTTTGAAGATATTGCGGTAATAAATAACATGAAATACTTAAATTAATTATAAATGAACTAAATATTAGTATTATATTTTATTACTATAATTAACAATAAATTTTATTACTAATTATTAAACAATATTGTAGATGTCCTTTTTCACTATTCTTTCAGCACATCAAAATATTCTTAAACAAAATTTAATTTTAAAAAAAAAGTATCAAGCGTAAATTTATGAATTAATTATCAACAACTTAAAAAAAAGGTTAACGGCAGACTTATATAAAACTTTAATAGTGAATCACGAGAATGATACAAGCTTTTTTATTTGTTAAACCAAACAATAACGATACACTTTTATTTTGTCCATGGAAAAATAAGAAACTTGAAACTCTCACATTTTGGTATTTAAATGTAAAAAACTACAGATAATAGCCATATAGTGTGCATCACGTATGTCCATCAAAACCCAAAAAGGGAATTGTAAAACTTAAAAAAGTTGATGGTTCTTCTCTTAGTAACCCGGCGCATGCAGGCATTGGAGATTTGATTTGAAAGGGTCTGGCTTGCTATTCGATCTTTTGGGTTTTGTTGGACTTGTTTCTAATTTTTAAACTGAGCTCCTTGCTTTGCATCAAAGGTTGGTTTCTACTAACGACTTGGGGTATTAATCATTTGGAGTGTGAATTCAACTCAGCTAAGACGGTGAACCATGTGAAGCTTCGTCGCTTATCTACTCATCGGCCGGCATGAAATGATTATTTGTGATATTAAGAAGTTGATGCGTTCCTTCAATCCATTTCGCTGACCTTGAGACATTTGTACAGAGAAGCAAACTCCTATGCTTACTTCCTTGTTAAAGCTATCATTCATAGTGGTAGTGAAGTTCGACGTTGGTCCTTTCCTCCGCCGAAACGCGCGCTTTCTCCTTCTTCTAGCAGATTTGGTTGCTGTGCAACGTATAATAGGACGTAGTTTTATTTTATGTTATTCTTTTGTTTTTATTTTTTCATTCTTTTAGTTTTTTTCTGCTTTACTCTTAATCTACCCCAAAAAAAAAAAGTCTATGATCTCCCGTGATTCCAACATGAGTTGGAAATTAACAACTATCATAGTGATTAAATGAATGTATAATTTCTTGGATGCAAAATTATGTCCTGTAGATCAATCATCTATCCTAGTAAATTAAAACAAGCATACGGTGTGACTCTTTATTTCTCACCACATAAAAGTCAAAAAGTTAATTTTTTTCCTTCCTTATAGATTATCAATGAGAGTTAAGTAAAAAAAAAAAAGATATAATTGAAAAATTGATTCACAAATTAAGTAAAAAGAATATATATTTAGACATTAAAAATAATATTATTAACAAATTACTTAATGCATTTACATGAACGAATACTTTTTACATGTATTTATTAATTTATGTGTTTATTAAAATTTACTTGAGAACCTCTACAAAAGCAATTTGGTCCATCGAACAAGTTGAGTAATAATTGCTTATTCCAATCTAATGAACAATAAATTAAATGGCTATGTTTTATAATATCTTGTACGTGTATCGTGCATATTGGCAGGTTAACCACACACCAAGCTCGCTACTGTTTCCATTAATTATTTGAAGGTGAACTAATTAATACTAGCACAAACCCTGCAACAGGGGTTTAGATATTGTGATCAAGGCCCATCGGGGTAAAAAAAAAAAGCGGATTCCGTAATATAAAAAAAAAAAAGGAAATGTAGATTCCACAACAAAAATAAAAAAATTAAAAAATACGAATAAACAATATATAAATAATGATAAACAGTTCACAAACAATAATACATAGTATATAAATAATATTGAATAGTATTTAAATAGTAGGGAGCACTACATCAATGATAGAACGTTATTCACACTATATGAACAATAAAAATAAACAGTAAATAATCCATACCTTTTATGTATATAAATTTTTTTTTAAAATTGAATCAAAATTAATAAAAATATTAGTTCAAGGTCCATTTATTATATCATGGTCAAATAATTAATAATTAAATATATATTTTTAAAAATTTATATATTAAAATTATAATATAATAAACAAATATCAGTAAACTTTAAATATTTATTATTAATTCAATATTTCTTAAGATATGTAAAATTTATTTTTAATTAAAAAATAAAAACTACTCATAATTAAAAGTTAAAAGCATTTAATATTAAACTTTTAAAGTTTTTAAACTATATTAAAATTTTATTTATCATTAAAAAACAAAATAACAAATGAAAAAACAAATAATAATTTTGGCTGAGTTGTGTCACAAGTGCACAAAATCAATTTCGTGATGAATCATATAGTTATGGTCTCTCTCTCTCTCTCTCTAGATTATATTCTCTTACTCATAATCTACAAATTGAATCCTTCAAAATAAAGGATTGAATTAATTATGCAAACAAAGAGTTAGAGAGACTTATTCAATTCATTAAAGCTATACCTGAAATTTAAGAGAAATCAATTAATTCTGAACAATTATTAGATAATTATTGGAGGCTTGGTCAAGAAAATAAATTAAGCTTTTATATATATATTTTTTTCTTGGACAAGCATTAAAGAGAAAATCACTTTAACACAAGTGATACTCAAACATCGATCATGACCATTCTACTTAAGTACTCATAATGGCTTGGTCAAGAAAAGAGGTTAAAAATTAAATATCAAGATCACATACATGTGAGGAGTCTTCAAGAGAGTAAAAAAGAAAAAGAAATTGAGAAATTTACTTGAGATAAAAGAGCTTATATGAGTGTGAGAGAAGGTGAATATATATGTTAAAATAATATGCTGATTTTTTTAATTTAAAATTACTTAAATATTGACAATGCGTTTTGTTTTATAGCAAATAATGGAGTATCTGTGTTCAATTGAAAATGTAGAAATTATAAACTCCGCAGCACTACAATTATAATATTTAACATGAACCTTGCAACAAAACTTACTTTTTAAATGGAAAGATAAGTATTGTTACATATATGTGACATCAACGCACATTTTACTTATACGGATCAACCAACCAAACTTTTTTTTCTGTGAAGTATATGCATGCATGATTTCTTGTTCAATACTTTTTAATTTGTTAACCAAAAAAATCTTAGAGGTCATTATAATGACCAGGGTGTATATTATAATATATACAAGAGCCAAAATAAAATTTTCTTACTCCTCTTTCAATTTCGAGTGTGTCCCTTTTGGGCTGGTATATACGTTACTCTGATGTATCTTTCTGACCTTAATGCAAACGATGAAATAAAATTTTCATATTTTTAAAATTTGAGGGATACATGGACCCATGGTTGCGCTCTTCCATATATATTCTCTCCACAATATGCTATATATATAGTAGCATGTGATATACGTAACAGGCGAATGACACATGGATATTGGGCTTTAGCTTTGGTAAATTTTGATAGGATTTCCTGGAATACAAAAATGTAGAATATAATTGGCATAGTAACTGAAGGAAGAAAGGTAGGGCGAAGGAACAAGTAGAACATTAACTTCTCATTACCAGCATAGCAGTGAATTTAAAACAAGCTAGAGAATGAAGGATTCCCTGCGAGTTCTACCCACGCGACACAAAAAAAGCGAGTAGCAAAACAGAGCAAAATGACAAGACGAGTAGACAATAAGTAGCAGCTATTTTACATGAAGGCTGGTGGGGGCAAGAGAAAACCATGCTTCATTAATTAGTTGATTCTTTTGCGAGCTCTTATTGGTTTAGTTTGCAGAGAACAGGAGGGTAGTGATTACTGATTAGCAGTGTTGAACCTGTTGAGGTTGAACCTCTTCACATCCTCCACGCACACGTTCTTGAACAAGCCGACATCAGTGGCCCCTCGGATCAGTTGGTACCCACGCTTCCTGAACTGGTCGGGCCCATCAAAAGGCATTGCCATCCCGGCCAAGTAAGGCCCACCGCCCTCCTTCCTCTCGAACCCTAAAACCGTGCTCTCTATCCTCCTCATCATCTCCCTCACTTTCTCGTTTCGTGGGTCAGACAAGCAGCCCACACTTGCACTCAGATCCAAGGGCCCAACCATAATCCCATCCACTCCTTCCACTCCGGCTATCCCCCCCACGTTGTTCACAGCCTCCTCCGTCTCAACCTGGCACAATATCAGCAAGTCCTTGAAGTACTCCCTCGCGTAATCATGGTCCATTCCAAACCTGGACGCCCTCACAATAGGGGTGGCCACGCCACGGACTCCATCAGGCGGGTAGCGGCAGTAGGATACGGCTCTCTTGGCGGTCTCCGGACCGTCGATCAAGGGGAAGATGAGGCCTTGTGGGCCGAGGTCAAGAACTTTCTTTACCCACACGTGGTTAACCTCGGGTACGCGAACAATAACAGGAGTGTTGGCGGAAGTCAAGGCATGGATGCAGTGGAGGGCTTCTGAAATGCCGCCGAAGCCGTGCTCCAAGTCGATTATGATGAAGTCGTAGCCGGCCCACCCAGCTATTTCGGCCATTGTTGGGGAGAAACTTAGGAAGGACATGCCATAGAGGCATTCACCATTTTGAAGGCGAGCTTTGAGGGATTTGGAGGATTTGGGTTGGTCATGGTGGAGGTGGCCATTTAAAGTGGTGTGGACGTGGATACCGTTGGTGTGTCCATTGGTGTGGCCGTTGGTGTGGCTGATATTTTCCATTTGGATGGGTATGTAAGGAAGGGGTAGAGTGTAGAGTAGTGCTGGAAGCTGGGGAAGCTTAGGCGAGAATTAGCTTTCACAGAGAGCTTTGAGGCTTGAGAGGAACCTTTGGTGGAAAGGGGTTTTTATAGTGAAGCGAGCTTGAAGTCCTGGTATGGACAGGCATGATCACCACATTCACCAATAATTTTTTTTGGACATCAGATCAGTTTCTATTAAAAAAAAAATTCGCTGTAGAGGGTCCGTACTCGATGAGAGGGCACGTTTGGCACATGAGCAGCCCCAAGACGCTAAAACCTGGGGCGTACGATTGAGAGCAGGATGTTGACTCCTTGATTCCGGTATTTGATAATTCATGCATAGCTTATGCTTCTTATGTAACTTACTTAACAACATAAATTTAACTCAAATATAATAATGCATCTCCATGTGCGACTTATCAATCATATTGATTTGAAATCTTGTCAGAGATCAAGTGACATAAAAACAAGTGTATTTTCTTGATAAATTCCTAGTGGAAATGTGATTAATGAATTTAATGTGTAATTACATGAGTAATGTTAGTTTCATATTTTAAAATAAATATATTATCCTAAAAGGGAGAAAGTAAGTAATATAGTTAATTAAAATCGTTTTGTGAATAATTATTAAAAAAAATTAAATTTAAATCCTTATTTTATATAAAAATTAATTAGATATAATTTTATAGAGGTGTTATATATATCTATATATATATTTAAAGATTTAAAGAGCATATCTTTAATAATAGATTCTAGACACTAATTCACGAGTTAGGAACGAACGAAATAAATAAATGATGCGATGTACTAAAAAACAGTGATTGTGATGAGGATAGGATTGACCTTATATCATGAGCATGTGTTTTACTCTGAATGGATCCTTGATTATTTGAATCGCGTTCTAGAAATTGATTTGATATAGATTTACTTGCCCATATTTTTGTTATTAACATTTTTAATTAAGATATTATAAATATATAATATTTTAATTATATATATAATTTAATTAAAAAATTATATAATTGTTAATAGAAATTATATAGTTTCAAAATTATAAAATTATTCTATTTTAATTAAACAATTTAATAATAAATATATAAATTTTTGAATATAATTTTTTTCTTTTCGGAGTTTGATATTGGTACATGTACCAGTGGGAAAAAGAGAGAGCAAGATTGAGATGGCGATTTACATCTTGTTTAGTATGTAGAATATAATTTGAATATCGTGGTGAATGAATTAAAATAGTGATTTTAAAAATGAAAATAATTTTTGTATTTTTATTTTAAAAAATATAATAATAAAAATATATTATTAATTAGTAATTACAGAACTATAAGAAATATTACTTGAAAGTTATATAAAACTTATCAAACGGCTATTACAAGTTAAAACAAAGCAAATAATCGCGGCGGGTCGTAAAATCTCGGGTCATAAAATTCGCCGTGGAATATGAGTGGAACTTGCAAATCAATCAATTATCGGCCCTTATTTTTCATCATTTCCAAATATAACATTATCTGCACTCCAGGGGACCAATTTCATATGCCGATATATATATATATATCTATCATAGTTCAAAGCTACACTTAATGTTAAGTTTCACATTGGCCAGAATTAAGGTCAAAGTACTCCTTATAAGGCTTGTGGCAATCCTCCTCCTATGAGCTAGTTTTTAGGATTGAGTTAAGTCCAAACTTAGTTTGCATCATGGTATCAGAGCCTCGATTCGATGTTAGGGCCACCTGCAGATGTCCAATTCTGCAAACTTCACGCTCTAGATGTCCAGTCCTGGGCGTGAGTGGGGTGTGTTAAGTCCCACATCGGTAATGCCAGAGGTCAAAATCTGAATCAGGTGTGGAAGCAACGTGTGCTATGGTGGGTTGAATTGGGGTGGAAGTATCTGCAAGCTGGAGAAAATATAAGCCCTCTCTCACCTCAGCTAAACCAATCATCTTCCAGGGGTTGAGTTCCTCTATGTAACAGAATTTAGAGTGAAAAATGAGGCAAAGGTTAATGCAATCAGTAAGCTTAGCACCAGAGATTACATTGACTGTAAAATTCAGAATATAAAAGACATTGTAGAGAATAAGATTAGAAGACAAATGAATAGTGCCAATAATGGTGCTAACAACAAAACTATGATTTGGAAGTTTAATTCTAACTGGTGAAATAGAAATATAAGAAGTGAAAAGAGTAAGAGAAGAACAAACATGATCCGTGGCCCCAATATCAATGATCTAGGGGGCCCGTGCCATAGAAAAAGATATCAAAGAAGGGTTAGCTGTGCCATGTGATTGAGTGAGGGAAGAAATATGATTTATAGAAGGAGAACCGTTAGTCTGAATGGAAGAATCCAATTGGACCAAGGATAAGAGTTTCTGGTATTGTTTAGGTGTGAGGGACAAGCTTGGAGTAGATGACATGCCAGCTTCAACTGAGATAGTAGAACTCTGAAGTGCAGAATTTACCATAGGTCCACTCTGAGCAACAGAATTCACCATAGATCCATTATTCATCTGGTTTCGAAATTTGAAACCAGGTGGAAAACCATGCTTGCGATAGCATGTTTCCATTGTGTGATGTTGCTTTCCGCAATATGTACAAACTTTAGTAGCATTATTCCTAGAATACTGAGTCCTATTTTGCTGAAAATTCTATTTTTGTGAAACAACTAGAGTCTGTGGTACCTGCGAGAATTTGTTTATCATCAATCGAGAATCAACACTGAAATTCATCTCTCGTTCTTGTTGAAGAACAAGAGAGAAAACCTTATTAACATAAGGTAAAGTTTCAATCAGCATAATTTGCGATTTAACAGTGGAGAATTTGTCATTAAGTCCTTTCAGAAAGCGGATTACGTAATCTTGTTCTCTGTATACTCGAGCTTCACAATTACAGGATTTCAATGGACGAAGACTTATGAATTTGTCCTACAGAATCTTCAATTTGGTGAAAAACTCACTTACAGAAAAGATCTCCTTGTCTAAGGCTAAAAATCTCTTCCTGCAGATCGGCCACTCAAAACACGTCACTTTGGGAGAATCGATCCCTCAGATCATCCCATACGTTGTACGCTTTGTCTAGACATAGGATGCTCTCTTTAACCCCTTGTTTGGTTTGAGGGGAGGGGAGAGGAGGAGACCCCTCCCCTTGTTTGGTTTGTAATTTTGGAGGGGAGGGGAGGGAAAGTTTAATAAAATTTTTCTTCTTCTCTCCCTCTCTCTTATCCCTCCAATTTAGGGGGATTGGGAGAAAAAGTTAAAAAAAAGACTAAAATACCCCATATCTTAATTATTAATTCTATATTTTATAAAATTTTTATAGGTATGGTTGAGGAGAAATTTTAATGTACCAATTAACACGGGTATATTGCCATATTGAAAAAAAAAAGTAAACATGCCAATGTTTTCAACTCAAATGCATTTTAATTTTATAAAATAAAACTGTTAAATTATACATTTGTTGAAATAATTATTTAGTTAATTTTATTTGTTTACAAATTTTTTTAAAATAATTATAATTATAGATAATTTTTGACATTTATTTAATTTGGCTGTGACAATATTAAATTTTTAAAAATAAAAAAATAATTAGCAGTATTGTTATTACTTTTAAAATATATAAGGGTAAAATGGTTTACATATTATTATTTTCCTCCCTCCCCTCCTGAACCAAACTCTCCCTCCCCTCTCCTCCCTTCCATTAAAATCCCTCCCCTCCCCTCCCCTCCCTTCCATTAAAATCCCTCCCCTCCCCTCCTTTAAACCAAACAAGGCCTAATTGTTTCACTCAGAGTCTTGGAGATCCAGGTGCAAACCATCGTGTTGTACCTTTTCCAAGCCAGATAAAGTGGATCATCAATCGAAGCAGACCGAATGCTGCCATCGACAAATTTAAGCTTGTTCTTTGATAATAACGCCATCTTCATACCGCGGGATCAAGAATGGTAATTAGATTCAATTAAAGGAGGAGAAACCAAAATCAAGGCTGGATTCTCATTTGGATGCAAATAATAGGGGCTCGAAAGGTTTTGAGAAGGATCAGAAGGTGAACTGATAGAAGTTACGGGGACGTTTGCCACATTATCGGCGCTGGAAGTTGACATAATGGAGGAAGAAGTGAAAAGATAGAAACTAGAAGTGAGACACTCAGAGTACTCCTTATAAGGCTTGTGGCAATCCTTCTCCTATAAGTTAGCTTTTGGGATTGAGTTAGGCTCAAACTTGATTTATATCACTTAATGAATTCAATATGAGGCAAATAAAATTTTATTCTGGTTTTTGGTAAATATGTAAAAGTTTTAATTAATTAATTTGCATATTATGTTTTTAATTCAATCCTAAATTTATTAAAATGCTTACAATTTCTTTATACTTCCTCACCTATAATTCATTCAAAAATGAATATCAAATTTTAACAATTCAAGAACTGGAAGGTCAAATTTGAGGTATGTGTTAATCAAGGCAAATAAACAAATAATGTTTAAATCAATAAACTAATAAATTTAGCATTAAATGTTTGATGGAAATCAAACAAAATAGCAATATCATAAGTAATTGTATAGTTAAGTGACTCAACTAAAAAATAATAATTTATAAAAGATCAAATTAAAAGTTTACATGCCTGTCAATAATCAAAATATGATTGATAATTAAAAAAATGTGTGAAAGATACAAACAATTGTTAATAGGAACAACCTTCGTTCTTCTAAAATATTGTTATTGACCACAACAAATCTTCTTGTCCTCTTGCAACTTTTCAAGTACAATAATTGCATTCTTTTAATCAAATTTACTTGTTTAATTATTTCATTAATTAAGATTCTATATAAAAATATTGTGATGGTTGTGTTTTGTATCAATTAATAATAGACTTTTTTTTTTTTTACTGTACTTCTTTTAAGATGTGTCAAAAATTCCGCATTTTTACGAAGACCATGCAGATAAAGGGTCATAATTGTGAATAATATAAGACACATAAAAAATTTCACTTGTTAAATACTAATATGTATTTGTGTGTATATTTATTTGCTTATTGAAAATTATATTTTAAAATAAAATATACTTTTTTCTTGAAGAAAGACATAATTATAAAACTGATATATACGACTTTAAAACATAAACAAAAAAATTCTTAATTTTGTTTATATGATAAGAATATCTTCAAATTAACTTACACGTCAATCAATATTAGATCCGTCATCAGCCAATCTTAGGGGCCCATTCCTATATTGACTTGATGTATTTTAGAAAATAAATTCAAGTGAGTGGTTAAGGTTGGAAACATACACTTCTGAATTATTAAACTAATCCTTAGAACTTCTCTCAACTTTAAAATCTTATAAAACACTTTTCTTGAAGCTGATTTTAGTGTTTAGTATTTAAGGAACATTGTACAACATTTTGATGTTTAAAGGATGTTTTATTATATTTTAAAGTTTATATATTAATTTTTTAATTATGCTTTAGTTCAATAAGATGAAATATAATTTTCCACTATTTTTCTCATACTGGTATTTTTGTTTTCATTATACCATAACTATGGGATCTACGGCACAGTGACATGTAAAGTTACGCAAGGATTCTTACAAATAAGTTCAAACTACCAAGATATTGTATTACATTAAGGTCTATTAATAATTAAATGCTTAAATACACTTTTCATCCATTTAATATTATGAAAGTTTTAATTCAGTTCTTTAGTTTAGAAAATAGATAATTTCGTCATCTTTTTTTGTTCTTAGATAATCTAATTCTATGCATTTGTCTCATACTTCATACAAAATTTAATGTAAAACATACCAATTTACTGATTTTGACGTTATTTATTTACTTGATACTATATATTAACTTACACTTAAATTTGATATTCAAATTAATATACTGTTAAATTTGAAATTTTGGATAAATTATGTGACAATAAACAAAATTAAGTAATTTAAAAAAAGGTAGATAATATTGTTTGTTTTTAAATTTGGAAGACTAAATAAAAACTTTTATGAAATTAGATGAAGTAAAAATATATTAAAGGCATACTTTAATAGTAAGGGATGAATATAATGCATAGTGGAGACAGTTCAAAAATCATATGAACAAATTAAAGAGTGTTCCTTAGTTTGGATGATGCTAAAAAATGGCTTTGCATCTAATCATTGATTCGGTGAGTTCTGACTTTCTGTGTACGAGAGTGCTTTGCGTGTATGGAGTCGTGCGGATTTTGTGGGGTTAATTCGAGATTTGGACTCCATTATGCCCAAGAAGTTGCACTGTTTGACATGTTGAAACTCGAATAAAATTAACTATGTATCAGAGAATTAAAAAAAAAAAAAATTGTATTATTCAACCACTTTTTATTGTAATATCTTTTCCAATTAATAAAAAGGTATAACTAATCTCTTAGTTTATTAGTCCCAGTATAATAAATCTTAAATCAACCGTTAAATCTAACTTTATCAATATAAAATTAGTTCCTTATTATTTAATACTCTCTGTTTTCTTTTTCTTTCCCCCCCCCCCCTTCCATCCTCTTCACCAATTCACCTTTTGTCCCTAAATTCACCATAGTCATAATAAATGCAAATCAATTTGATCTATATATAATGTGCAGATTTTTGAAGCTCAATTTTAATGTTACCGACTCTCTCTCTCTCTCTCGTTTCTAGAAAATTGGAACTCCAAGTCCATTCCAATGACACAGAAATATGGTTAATTTTAGATCTGAGCGTGTAAGACATCATTGGTGTGGTGTCTATTTCTTAGTGACAAAAATTTGCAGAGTACCAAAAACCAAACAATTCCTTAGCAATGCTAGCATTTGAGTCCATCCTTTCCAGTACTTTTAGTAGCGACAAGTTGTGGTATTCTGCAGTAACATATTATGTATATATGAGAAAGTTTGACATCAAATAGAAAAAGTGTGTATAACATTATTATTTTTTAATTCATTCTGTCCTTTTTAATCTTTCTTCAAAGGCACTCCATTTCCTTATTAAATACAAAGAATTAAGATCCTTTGGTAACTGAATGTCGAAAGTTGGAAAATTTTAATTTTCCTAGTTCCTGGAGTCCTCTCCAATCCAACTTGTGCTAGTCTTGTATTTGAATGATTAATTTTGCAGTTTAACGTGACTATCCTTATATGCAGAGTCACGCCGATCTTTAAAAAAACAAAATTATAGATTATAAATACTTTGTTCTTTAATGAAATTAATTAATTCAAATGGAAATTATAAAATTATAGATGCTTAGAGCATAGCCAAGCTTAAGTTGTCATGGTTATGAGTTGGTTAAAAAGACGAAGAAAATGACAAAATAAATACTAAATAATAAAAAGATATTTTGACAATTTTATATAATTAAAATTAGATTTAACGTTTAATTTAGATGATTGCAATAAGTTTAACAAACCAGGGGTCAATTGTAACATTTTTATAGATTTTGTGCAACATTATAATTGGACGCAAAGACATAGATAAATAAGTGCCATTTCAACCCAAAACACAAATTGTTGATGGTAATTAGGGTAAGAAGTATATTACACTAACTCTGCTGAGATGTTTAATTAAACTATATTTGATATTTTTCTCGTTTTAAAAAATTATTTGATTTTCTTAATATTTGACAAATACTCTATTTTACTTTCTATCAATAAAAATTATTATATGCATAATATGTTTTTTTTTTCAAATAAAATTATTTATTTATTTTTATTGTTATATTAAATATAAAATTACACTTTTACAGAGTACAAAAATTTAACTTAAATGAAGTAATGAAAACTTTCTATCATATATATATATATATATATTATCAAATATTTAAAAAGTTAAATAATATTTTTAAAATAAAAATATAAGAGAAATAATATTTGCAAATCTCCCCAAAAAAAAAAGTGTAATTTTATATAGGTCATATCATCGTGCCCTTGCATTATTCTAGAAGAAAAAACCAAATTGAGTCGGACATTGTGTGACACTGACAGTGGAATGGGGCACTGTGGCAACACGTGATAATTATCTTTCCTTCAAATCAAAGTATTTCAGAAAAGTTTGTTATTAAAGTTTAATTAATTAATACAATATGTGTACGGTTTTCTTTAAAAAAATATTTATTATGATATATTCTTTAGTCAAAATTTGTTTAAATATTATAATTTCAGTTAAGAAATTTTAATATGAAATGTTTTAAAAATTGTATTTCAATATTATTCATTAATATGTAAGATTTTGTTACAGACAAAATGGCAACCTACAAAGAAGCATGTTAATGACCTTTTAAGGGGTTGGATCGCACTTTTTTTTTTTTTGTAACGATCGGATGATAAAAAATATTTGAGTAACAGCATTCGCATATGTTTTATAATATATATTTTAAGTTTTACATGAGTTATTATGATTTTAAAACATATTTAATAAAATAAAAGGCTCAAATATAAAAAAATGAAGAAGTGTGAAAATAGTGTATCATTGAAAATGTTTTTTGTTGGGAGTAGTAGGACTGTTCATAGATAGGGTCAGGATGAATATTTAGTATGTCTAATACCCTGTTCGACTAAGATATTGGGCTTATTTTTATATCCTTGACCCGGCGAGAAAGAAATTTAACAAGTCAAAGAGTAGGAAAAAGTGGTTAAAATTTACACTTTTCAAAGCTTTCTCTTCCTTCCTTAGCCTCCCCTCTTGTGTGCTACTCTCAACCCTTCTTATTTCTGTTTTAACGTGTGAGAGAGTGGGTGAGGAGATCTGAGCAAAGGAGGGGTATTTTTATAAGTTAGGGATTCATTTAAGCAACTTTTCAACTGAACATTGCGTTTCTCACGTTTAAGGAAGTACCGGATGTTACACCCGGCCCCACCCGAATAAGCCCAATTTTATAATAGATTAGGGCAAGTTAGGGCTGTTGGGACTATTTTTTTTATGAACTGATATTTGTAATATAAAAATATCTTTTTACATACACATAGACATATATTTTAAAACAATAGGCTTTTAGAACTCTCATATTTTTATTAATAATAAAAAAATAGCTTGGTATTATCAAGCAAAATATAAGTTATACTAATATAATTAGCTTTAGATAAATATATGTATTTTTATTATTTAACAAAAAATGTTAATAAGCATATATATTAATAATAAAAATAATTAAAAAGTAGAGAGGGTTTAGGTACATAATGAAAGTTGTATCATGCAAAGAGAATCAGATGAAATAAGAACAAAAATATATATATAAGATGACAAAATATTGATAACTAAAAAAAGTAACTATTAGGGTGAGTTGAACAGAATATATTTTCATCCATAATCAGATCCGACCCGATATGATTTTATTTAAAATGTTGTCTATTTAAATTTTTTGCCTAACCCGACCTGAGTAGGTTTAGTTAGGACGGGCTCCTAAGGTCTAACGAGACAATGAAAACCTTTAGTTAGGAGAGCCTTATAGATTCAATGTCCTCATAGACTCAAAATAATTAATCTATATTGTTAATACCTATAAAATTGGAGAAATACCACATAACTTCAAAGAATTTAACAATATTTGGCACGAACCACTGCCTTTAGAAAGCAAATAAGTCCTAAAGTCCAAGAACTGGCTCTTTCATTATTTCTAAAAACTAGCTATTTTATCCAAACCATCATTGTACGTTAGCTCCTATAGACAACTGCTTACTTTCCCTCTAATTAAGCTACTAAAAGAAAACTCTAGTGTTTGTTTTATTCTAATCAATACAATACATCCTAATTGACCAACTTTCTTATTTCTATTTTGCCTTATCTTTGATGCCAACACCGTTAATTGCACATACAGACTTTTGTTGATCAAAATGGGAAATTAATTGCCGTATCTTTTGCCGTAGCATCGACATAGGAAGGTAAAAGTGAAAAAAGAAAAATACTTACTATAAAAGTAAAGAGAAGATGGGAAATTAATAATATATTAAATTATTATTAGTGAGTATTTTTAATAAATTAAATTATTTTATTGTTCATAATTCTTTCACCTAATTTTTATAATTTAAAATTTTATAATTAAATTTGTATATTTCTAAAAAAATTAATTCATCATCCATTATTAAATTTTTATTAATATATTATTAAAATTTGTTGATATAACTAATTATTTATCGTCTTAATATTTTAAATATAGGTAATTCATACAATTTATCTAAATTACTTATCGTCAAATATATATATATATATATATAGTTGTTGACACAAATCATATTTTTTCAATTATTTATTAATAAACAAAATTTAATAACTTATTAGTTTAATGAAAAAAGCAAAATTATAACTTTTTAAAATTTAAAAATTTGATGACAAATATATAAATCAGTAAAACTGAATTGAAAAATAAGTTAACTCTGAAATATAACGTTTTGATAAATAGATGAAAAAGAAACCACTCGGTTTCGCTGTGTTGATAAAATATATATCGCGGTAACTTAGATCCCCGTCAAACAAAATTGAGTAGTTAGACTTCAATATTTAAGATGTTACAAGTCTAGCTTATCTTCACGCAGCTGGATCGAGAGAAATGATCAGATTCACGTGCAACCCAATATGATCACACACACAATGATTAAATTCTTCAAAATAACAAGAAACTAATAAAATATAAAGCTAGAAGGTGAATGATCAATTAAATTATTGATGTTGTGAATTAATTTATGTGCCACTAGACACTCAAAAGGAACAGATCTCAAAGTTTGAGTATCATGTCGTACGGACAGTTATATATTTTTGGGAGGTGATCATCAGCGACACACACTATTCAGATAGTATTTTACAAGTTAAGAGATCAATGTACATGTACGTATATCTAGGCAATTAAAAAAAAAGAAAAGAAAAAGATGTTATATATTGGAGCATTTATCAAAATTTCTTGGGTCTGAAATGAATTTAGGTCTTCAACAGCCGTTATAATTATTGACTTTGTAAAAAAAAAATACTTTGATAGCGTTTAGTGCATGGGGAGTATGCCTTTTTTTAATTTAATATTTATTTATAAAATATTTCAACATAAGATATATAACAAAATTACTATCCTTGTATTATTTACGTTATACAAAAATACAATACATAATTTTTAAATTTTCATATCAATTCAATTTAAACATTTTTTAAATAAGCTTTTAAACACTTAAGAAAATTTATATATCAAGCAGCATCTTAAGTCTTGATTGTAAAAAAGATTTAAAAATAAATATTATAAAATCGGACTCCATCAATTATTTACCCAAAAGACCTAAGTTGTAAAGATTTAGTGCTGAACTTATTAGAAAAATTTTATGTCGCAAGTTGCAAGCACAATGGGGCAATAATTACCAAGGGATCTGTGACATCTGGTAATTGGTATGGACCGCCTTGCTCTACTAATCACTTCTCGGCCCCTCCTACTCCATTAATATGATATTCATTCATACAAACAATATAATGCGAATCTGATTTTTCTTTTTCAGATAAAACTAGGAGCTGAAGTTCAAAGCATATTTAATCAAATTCTATATATAATCGGCTAAACAAATTGAAAAGGAAATAAAATAAGTCATCTGAGTTGAGGGTTTAACATCTTAATATTACATGAGAAAAATAAATATTAAACGGTTTTAATAACTACAAATATAGAGTTGCCTCTCAATATTTAATTCTTGAAAATGAATTTCATTCATCCAGTATTTGAATTAAATGAAATTATTATTATTTTTTATGCCAAATTTTAGAAAAAGTAAATAACAATAAGTATCAAAATCAAGTATAGTTAATGATCTTTTTATAATTCAAAAATATATTGCTTGTTAATTTTTAATATATTGATAAAGCACCAAATTATGTTAAATTAATGCAAAATTTTGTGAATATAATATTTATGATTATAATTTTTAATGTAACAAAGAATTTTATAATAAACTCATCTTATACAAAATTATTTAATAATGTAAATATATTTTTCGCTGGTTATCTTATCTGTCTTTGCTGTTTGAAGCTGAGAAGAAGAAAACGGATAATACTGCTATAGATTCGGGTTGGTTCCCCTTATGTGTTGTTGTTAACTAATAAATAACTAGTAAATACTTCCAAAACAAACTCGCAAAGGAAAAAATTTATAATGATGATGATGATGATGATGAAAAGGAGAATGGCAGAATTAGCGCGTGTATGCCTTCTTGGATACAGTCCAGAGCAGGGAATTCAACAACTCCAAATACCATAACAGAATAATGGTCGTCTGAGACAGAATAATTGGGTATATAATTGATACGGCTGTTATTCACTGTAATTCATTCATACAAGAGAAATGTACCAATATAATAATATATAGGTTAGTTAAATTAGTCTTTAGTCCCTGATTATATATTTTTTCTTATTCTACTTTCGTCCTTCAAAATAAAATAATTGATTCATTCCTAGTGATGATTGAACGCGAACGATTAGTATAAATTAATGTATAAAGTAATAATACCAAAAGAACTGGGCCAAAAACAATACGAAAAGAATCCAGCATTATATAATGGGATGGAGATGCACAAGAGACTTCAAGAACTAAAGTTGAAGAAACCTTGTAAGGGGGGTATGGAACAAGTTTGTTTGTCGTTGATATCATTGTCGCTTACAATAGCCATCTCGTATTTTTCAAGTGAAAGATTCAATGCATCATATATATGTGTGTAAATGATTTTAAAAAGATTACCATGACTAAATCATAAACCCAAATAATGAATGTGGTCACGTGCTCTGGGAAGGTGCGTGGTAGTTTGTGTTTAATCAGTGGCGCTGTATGTATTGTGGTCTCTTTGTGTTATTCATCGAGAAAAGGAATAATGGGTTACCAAGTTGAATTATGGTGTCATACATTATTAAAGAAAATTTCAGCCCGCTTACTTAGATTGACAGCAAATTATTAACAAAACGACCATGCCTGCCTGCGGGCTCTTCTCATGACTAATTAACACCAGTGACGAAATCACCAATCTTGCTGAAAGCTCAGCCTCTCTCCATGATGTATACAAATCTTTTAAAAGTTTGAAATACCCTTTTAGTTTATTAAATTTATTCAAAAGTTTTAATTTTAATTTCAGAAATAAATTGACTTATATCTTTTATAAAACAGCTGAAATGAATGTACCAGATCAAAACGAATGCAATGCAACACCAAAACACAATGAAGGAAAATAGCATTGAAAGAGAAAGTGTATACAATTTCGAATGCACATAGTATATATACTATGCTTGGAATATACTTCAAACACAAAAGAAAGCTAGTAAACGACGTAAGCAGGACGTGATCATCAAAGCCACTTAATTGGGCACAAAGCTACGTCATATTAGCTTTGGTTCATGCAATTATTCAAACATGATTTTGCCAGTTGTCCCTAGAGCTAAGGAGAATAAGCATGCATGGCTCGAATTAATTTGCGGGTGCATATATAGCTGACAATGATTATATCATATTAGCATGATATATACAGCTAATTATACCCTTCCTGATCCTTTGATTCATTTACAAACCTACCTACTTCATTTACTGCCAAATCTTAGAACATGCAACTGACCCAAATGATCACATCTCTATTAGCAGCATGCATGCCTACATTATATATTTTACATGCTGGCTGCGAGCTTATTATGTTAGATCTATATATGTGGTTTTAATTAGCTTGAATTATGTGAAATTGTAATATATTATATTTTTATTATTTAAAGATTGGCATCCTAAATACATAAATTTGAACAGTTGTCATTGATGAAATTTATGCTTCAAAAATGATTTGATGGTAGACACAAGTGTTGGAGAAATTAATTTACCTCTATCAACATCATAGTCAAATTAATCCTTTCCAGCTTAATTAATTGCACTTATATATGTCTCCAACAGATCTGATAGAAATAATGGCAGTGGACCAATAATTAAATAAAAAAGCATTACTATGTCAATATATATATATATATATATATTAAAGCTATGTACTATGAACATGCTGACAACAAAGTTGGTCCTGTCCAGTACTTACTTTTTGAATGTTTGTCCACAATCCATTTGTCTCCCTTGCTAAATAATTGTTTCTAAATTATTGAATACCATATAATAAAAAATTAATATTTACAAATATACGTAGAGGAAACATTTGCGCTATACTAGTATTTTTACAGTGAAAGTAAGAATTTAAATGTAACAATATCTAAGATTCCTATATCAGATATTCGAATTAAAAATCATATAAAGGAGACGTAACACAAAATGTTGAAGAATGTAAGAATTTCGAATTTTCCAAATACCCGATATTCTCATATTTTAACACTACGTTTTCATAACAAATGTAGACTTAAAAATACCAAGTGTGTTTCGCACTAATGATAAATTATTGGCATAACATCTTACCGCATGTATGGTTTGTCGCGGGAAATGGAAAAAGAAAAAGAAAATTTGATGAAATGATAATTTTATTTTTATAATAATTATTTAATATTATCTATTAATTATTATTTAATTATTAAAAGTAGAAATATTATAAACATTTTTTATTTACAAAATTATTTTTTTCTTTTAATTTTTATTTTCGTATATAACTTTTTACATACCAAATTAGCCATTACATATTATTGATGTACGTAGACATGATGTAGCCTTTAATTATATTCAGTGGATTTAAAAAACACCAAGAACTGTGTACATATATGTGATATTGTCCATTTTTTAAATTTATTAACATAAAAAATGAAATGTGATAATTAACATTCACAAGTTTTGTACCATGCCCTGCATGGAGCATTTATAAATTTGAATTATTTTATAGAATAAAAATATAAAATATAAAATATTAAAATTAATATAAATTATTTGAATAATTTAATTCATTAACAGCAGTTGAGATTTAAAATTCAAACAACATAAATTGTTATATCTAAAGAATATATAAAATATATATATATAATGTTCTGACACGAAATTTATAATTAATTATTAGACATTGATGTATATTAGGAGGTAGATTTATATAGACAAAATATGTAAAATATTATTTCATAAATGACGTGAAATAGTATAAATCTATGTGAAAATTTATATAGATCATGCTCAGAACATGGTTTTAAATATTTTGTATTATACACAAGGGGGGCTGGTTAATTATAGACAAAATGTGTAACATTATGTTTAATTATTTCATGTTTTTTGAGGGTGTTGAATTATGCAAGAATTTCACGGCTTTTCTACGTGGATATGGTACAAAGAAAAACAAATGACCAAAAAACTTGACTGCCAAAACTTTTTTTTTTCATATACTTAAAATTTTATTCTTTATTTTTTTTATTAATAGGTCGTGGCATCTCAGATACCACGACCTATTTTTTTATTATTTTATCTTAATTGGGTCATGGCATCTGAGATATCGCGACTCAATATATAATTTTTTATTTATATTTAATTTATTTTTATATTTTTAAATTTATTTTAAAAATAAAAATAAATTTAATATATTTATTATTAAATTCGAAATTATCTATAAAAGTGTAAATTAAATTTTTTATTTTTTTAGTTTTAATTATAATTGAAATTATTTTAACTAATTTTAAAATATATACTTTATTATTATGATTATTTCTTCAACATTTTGAATTTTTTTATTTTAAATAAATTATTAGACTTATTATTTTCTAACACAATTGAATTGAATTAAATTTATTTTTATTTTTATTTTTATTTATCATCTAATTTTTAAATTTAAATTTTCTATATTTATTTCATCCAATTTTTTTAATTTCTTTATTTAAATTAATTACAAAATTTAAAATATTTTTTTACAAAATTTTGAATTTAAAATTTTAATTCTTTGTAGTTATATATATATATATATATTTATTAATTTGTTAACTTTTTCAAAATCTTTAATTTTCAATCCTTGAATATCTATAACGTTACCAATAGAAGCACATCGTCGATTACTAGTACCTATGATTTGAATACACATCAATTCACTGGCCCCACTGTTATCGGCTACATTCAAATGGGTTTGAAGTTGAATCATATCATTTTTTTTTCTTTGTTCTTTCAATGCAAAGGGTGAAAAAAAAAAAAAGAAATATTGTGTATTAAAAAAAAACCTACAATTGTATTTTTTTTTTTTCATTCCAAAAACATAAACATTCAAGTACTGAAAATTAAAGATTTTGAAGAAATTAACAAATTAATATATATATATATATATATATATAATATATATATATATATATATATATATATAATAACTACAAAGAATTAAAATTTTAAATTCAAAATTTTGTAAAAAAAAATTAAATTCTATAATTGATTTAAATGAAGAAATTACAAAATTGGATGAAATAAATATAGAAAATTTAAATTTAAAAATTAGATGATAAATAAAAATAAAAATAAAAATAAATTTAATTCAATTCAAATTTTTTAGAAAATAATAAGTCTAATAATTTATTTGAAATAAAATAAATTCCAAATGTTGAAGAAATAATCATAATAATAAATTATATATTTTAAAATTAGTTAAAATAATTTCAATTATAATTAAAACTAAAAAATAAAAAATTTACACTTTTTATAGATAATTTTGAATTTAATAATAAATATATTAAAATTAATTTTATTTTTAAATAAATTAAAAAATATAAATTAAATTAAATTAAATAAAAAATTTATATATTGAGTCGCGATATTTCAAATGTCACGACCTAATTAAGATAAAATAATAAAAAAATGGGTCGCGGTATCTAAGATGCTGCGACCCATTAATAAAAAAAAATATAATATAAAATTTTAAGTACATGACAAAAAAAGCTTTGGCAGCTGAGCTTTTTGGTCATTTGTTTTTTTTTTTCAGTGTCATATTCATGTCGAAAAGCTAGAATTTCACCATCACACTACTACTATTAATCTAACTAATGAATTATGGCGTGGCGGCTTAGTGAGAAGTGTCACACCTTAATCTACTACCGCAATCTAGCCTCTCACTGGGCTCAGTTCTATATGATTTTCAAAGAACCAATACCAATCCGTGGCATTTTTATGCTATAAAACGGGGTTTCATACACTTATCTTCTGCCCCGTGGATCCTGTGAACCCATTACTCGCTTTCTCTACTCACAATCTATTTATACAACTCATACATAGCATAAAACAAGCCATAAGCCACGGGTATGGAGCCAAAAACTAGAAAAAATATAATTTCTCACTTGGGCCCAAAAGTCATATTTTGGCTCTATGGTTGAGACTAGACGGGGCAGGGGTAAAGGCAGAGGCAGACCACCCAAGGCTCAGAGAGCTGAGCCAGAGGTTCCTGTTGAGACTGAGAATCCTCTGCGGGCCATCATGGAGAGACTTGATCGGTATGAGGCCATGATGGGCCAGCACCAAGAGATGCTGGAACAGCAGAGATACATAGCCCAATAGCAGCATGATATGATCATGCATTTACAAGATACCCTGACTAGGCAAGAAGAAGCCAGAAGGGATGCCCCTGTACCTCAACCATCTACATCTAGTATTCTACCTGCACCTCCCTAGGAGCCTGCTGCTCCACAGACCCAAACGCCTATCCAGAAAGTGTTGAAGCAGTTTAGGCAGAACAATCCACCCTCATTTGAAGGGGAGTTGGATGTGGATAAGGCGGAGGCTTGGGTGATGCAGCTTAAGAAAATATTCTCGGTGATGGATTGTACCACCGAGCAGAAAGCCCAATTAGCCACTTTCATGTCGTGAGATCACATGACCTAAGAATCTCACCTCGGTCAGCCAAAACTCACATTTACTAAGTTTGGCAAACAACCTTTTCTCTCTCAATGTGTTTAGGACTAATCTCAAATACCTCTCGTGCTCCTCAAAAGATCGGGAGTACACTAAAATATCATCAATAAAGACCACCACAAACTGATCTAGATACGGTCTGAATACTTTGTTCATGTAATCTATGAACACAACAGGCGCATTCGTCAACCCGAATGGCATCACAAGGAACTCATAGTGCCCATATCTCGTTCTGAAGGCCATCTTGGAGACCATTTCTCGCTATTGCGAGGAATCTTAGCAAAATTTCTGGATTTCGAAAATTTTCAGCTTTTACTTTCTTTTCCTTTTCCCTTTTCCCGGTTGTTACAAGAAGCCTTTCGCCAATTGATAATGGGCTGAATATGATTATAAATTGTTGGGCGGCGGATGCGGGGCCATTAATAATTTAATAAAAAGGTATCTTTTCTAAAGATTCTTTCTAATTTTCATTTTCTTTATTTTTTCCCGTACAATGGAGGGTAGCTACCATCCTGTGTTCCTAGCTAAAGGCACTTTACATGAGAACAATAACTCAAAAACTTATTTCCCCTTGCATGACTAACTAATATGATTTCATTGTCTACAATAAAACAACTTTATTATAATGATACCGTGGAATTGGAATCCTCATTAAATTACATGTTCTCACAGTTCTTTTTTTTTTTTAATTTTTTCACTTTAATAGCAAGTGTGATTTGACATCGTAGTATTCTCAATAAATCCTATTCTGAGCCTAGTCCTGAAGCAAGACAAAATAACTTGTCATAACTCAAACTATAGGATTTTGACTCCAATACAATAAACAAAATTTTAAATCTTTCATATGTAACGCCTTCAATCTTTATTCCTTATATATATTAATTTTTTATTTTTTTTAAATATGGGTCACGATTTTCACAAAATTGTGACCCTTCAAAAATTTTAAACAAAACAATGACCCTTCAAAATTTTTTTAAAAAAATTATACAAAATGGGTCACGGTTGCCATTTAAAAAAATAAATAAATATAATGAGTCAATATAATTTAATTTGTCAATTGAATAAATTAAATATCAAATTCTTAAATTAAATATCCACCAACTCTTTCCCTTTCCATGGCTATGACAACCCAAACCAATAAATCATGAGCTATATATTAGTGAAAGGGAACACTTTGCTTATTGAGTAGCCAAATAATTTTCTTTACCTTTTTAATACATAGCAATACTTGTTATCGGAGAAAATAAAAGCAATCAAATTGGCAAGCATTTCGTGGGACTTTTTGACTCCTTTATATTATAGGTAAAAACATAATATTGATGCATTTAACTATTAAAATTATTTTTGAAAATACTTAATGTTCTTCTTTAAATTTTATCGAGAATGTGGAGTAAACTACTTTTCATTTCCATTGGCTTTAAAAAAAATAAAGGCTACTACTCACTTCTTAAGATTTATGTAATTTTTTTTAATTAAATATTGAAGACAGACTTACCTAGTTGCGGACTTACACATTCTATGTTAAGTATCTATCAATTATCAATAAATATTTTTTTAAAAAAAATTAATTTAACAATTATGCAAAAAAAATCATTTAAAACAAATTTCACTTATCTTCAATCATTTTATTAAGTTTAAAATAATATTATTTATTTTCTCCTAAACAATAGTCTTCTATTTCTTTGTATCCATTTTTTTCTCTTTTTACTAAATTTAAATTATTTCACATTTATTTTTTTATACCACTTAGCCATACTTTTTTAAAAATCTCTTTCACTTTTTTTTAAATCATTATCATTCATATTTACATAAATTCTTATTTTAAAAATTATATCTCTCTTCTTATTTCTTTTTCTTCAATCAAATTAAATTTTTACTCCTCATATGTTAATTTTAATGAAAATTTTAATATGTCTAAAAATTTCTTACAAACTAACTTTTTACTCCTCATTTCTTTTTTTTTAAATCAAATTCTTAAGTAATATTGAACTTAAAAATTTATTGAAATATGTAATGAGCAATAAAAAATTTAACAAAAATTCGGCAACTTCTAACCATTTTTTTCGATACATATTTTTGTTATAATTTTTATTACTGTAACATTACATAACAAGCATACTTAATTGTGAATTAAATTTTTCATTACATTTTTAAAATTTATTACTAATTATCAAGTTTTAAAAAATTACATTTATTTTCTTTTGATAATATTTTATTTTTCTTCAATTGTTTTATCAAGTACCAACGAATTATTATTTAGCAATTTTTTTATTCAATTATTTTCTAAACTATTTAGCCATTATTCTTTCAACATAATTTTTAATTTTTTTTATTTTTATATTATTATAATTGATATTTTAATTATTTTCTAATTAATTTATTTATAAATCATTAAAGTAATGCAACTAAAATTTCTTACAAAGGTTAATTTTTAATATCTCTATATTTATATCTCAAGAGTTACTCTTTTTAAAAATAACTTATAATTTGATTTTTAAGTTGTCAAGTTCATATAATTTCAACTTATAAAATTTAATAATAAATAAAATAATTTTTAAATTTAACAATTTTATTTCATATTATCACACATTTATTATTTATTAAATTATTTAAAAATTGTTATATCAAAAATTTATTATTTTTCATATTTATATTATACATTTAAAAAGTTTTAAAATTAAATTAAATCAATTTACTAAATTATTTATTATATTGTGAATTTTTTATTATATGGGTCACGGTTATTGCTCAACCGTGAACTATATTAATTTTAAAAAAAATTATTTTTTTTGGGGTCACGGTTCAGCAATAACCATGACCCTCTTATTAAAAAAAATCACTTTGATGCATTTTGGAAAAAAAATCAATGGTGATGCATATGGAATATTTATATTTTTTGTTAATATTTTAGGGTTAAAATCCCCTCAAACTACTTTGTTTTAAAATAATTTTTTTTTTCTTTTTAATGGGAAATTTTACAATATGTTGCACCTTATATAGCTGAATTATGAAGTTGTGTTATTTCTAGAATCTTTGGTTGGCGGATCAATTTGTCTCGTTGCATTTTGACAATACATGACAAGATATTTTAAGTATAATTTAACAAATTGAAAAAATATATGATCGACTATGAGAATTTAAATTCATAAAGAGGAGGCATGTGCGTTGCAGGCGCAAGCGACAATTTGGATTGATTGTCTTCTTCTGATAGTTTATTTGCCAGATCTATATATATGCTTTTCAAGCATATTCAAGCAAGCAACAGATCAGAGCTTGTTGAGTTATACTACCTATATATACACATATCCATACTTTTTATACGTGTATTCATAAGTACGGTATCTTATACTTCAATTAAAACTACTATAAGTTTTTAAATTGTGGATTTATGGTGTAAGTGATATGAAAAAAGAAAAAAAAAACCATAGCATTCTTAAATGGTGTTTTAATTTAACTGAATCTACCTAACTTTTAATTAAAGGTACATTATTCAGATTCTTCAATACCATAATTATTTGCTTGTAGAGAATGCACAGGAATAATGTTAAACAGCTGCTGAATGTTGAGTATTAAATGTGAAGAGGCCAATTACTTAAAAATATATAGCTTAATAGGTTTGTTCTACAAAACATTGATAAACTAAAAATACATAAATATATAACTTAAATGCATCTTCTGTTGCTTAAGTTCTATAAAAATTTTAATTTAGCTCTCGTAATTTAAAAGCAAGTAATATTGTTATTTTATTTTTCAAGATGATTAAAACTTGCTGCTCGGCCAAAGTTTTATCCAAAATGTAACATCAAATTTAACTATTTATTGATTTAAGTAAATATCAAGTTTGAGTATAATTAATTAACTGTGTTAAATAAATAAATAACTCAATAAATTTGAAAGTTTGATATATCAACATTATATTTTAAATAGATGACATGACAAGTGGGTGAAATTAACTTTTTTTTAATACAAAGATACATTAGTTTACTTTTAAACTAACATGGAATAAATTAAAACTTATATAAAATTACAGGATTAAAAATATATTTAAACCGCCATATATGTATGTTAAAATTGAGTCATATTACAAAATATATTAATATATTAATATATCTATTATTATTAATTTAAAGTGGTACATGTAGGTTGGCATATAAAAGAATAGAATTTCCAAGCTGAGGCACGCATAATTATTAATATATAGTTTGTACTATTTAGAAGGAAAGGAATAATTAAAGACGATAATTCAGAAGCAACTTGCGGATATGGTGGTTCTCGATGTCATCTATGTTGCTTCACCATGATTCAGGCATTCAGCTATTCCTTTTACCGTGGTCCGTGTTGCACTGTAAGATCTGCCGCCAGGTCATCATCAATTATAGTATTAGCCTCCAATTACACTTTTCCACAATCTGACGTGTTGATAAGCCATCATCAATGGCTGTTTCCCCCATCAAAATACTTTTTTATTTTCATCATTAATCATATTAGATTCTACTTCTACCAACTCATATATATATATATATATATATATATATATATATATATATATATATATATATATATATAATGTGATTTGCTTGCGATGATATTTGGATCCATATTTTGTAATTAACATCTCTCCCATTATTTGGTAAAAGTAAGATAACACGTTCTCACTAGCTATCACATCTCTAATCTCACCATCAGCTACACCAATTAACACATCTATCAATAATACAATATTGATTGTGAGCAATAATTCAATTGATTGTACCCTACTCAGTTTTAAAACCCGGCCCGAACTCTTTCATATTGGTTTTTTTTTTTTTTTATGCTTCATGAACTAATGTCTGCTCTTCAAGATATATTTGAGTTATTGTATATTTAAAATATCAATATGATCAATATATAACTACTTTGTCAACTTCCTTTACTTATTTATATATATTTTTTCATTAAAAAAATTCAATTTTAGGCCCAATAATATGTGCATCTTCACGCGAAAAAAATGTTTATCTAAGGGGTAGCTTTTCAACGGATAGGTATCCAAATATAGACTAATGTTAACCTTAGTTGACATAATTTAATAATCAACATAATTGGTAACAAGGATACATTTCAAATTCTATATATATGTGGATATCAAAGTTATCAAAAGTGGGATATCAAATCATTGGAGGGGTTTGGTATGCTTATGTCCTAACATATATGAGTATATATTGTTTATTTGAATGTGTACGACAATCTAAAGGTTTTGTTTTATATGATAATTAAAAATTATTAGAATTCTGTACGGCGCAGAAAATATAATTATTATATATATCATAAATATATATATGTAGGCTATTGAAACTTCAATGTCATAGATATATCTTTAAACCGGATATTTAAATTCATCAAAAGGGTCATTATTTCCTTCAAATTAAAAAAATAACTTTTTAAAAATTAAGGAGTCCTTTGCTATTTATTATTCTAAATATCATAATATAATATACTGCAATCTGAGATGATATGTTGAAAGTTATTTAAAAAAATGATGCCGTTAATTCTTTTGCATAAAAATTGATTAAGTTAAAATTTAAATATAAGTTCACTATTTTTTAGTTATATAAATAATATATTATATAATAATTAAAATGATTGTTTTGGGTAGGGAATGACAATATACAAGGAGAGTAACTTGAGAGAGAGAGAGAGAGAGAGAGAGAGGGAGTATTATTTGATGATGAGATACAATAATCAGTTGGTTGGTACAAAAAATTTTGGGAATTAAAAAGAAAAATATGATTTTGTAGATAGAAAATAATTCTTGTATCTTTATTTAAAAAATAAAAAATGATAGATACTATCAAATAATAATTATAAATACATAATAGACATTATATAAATTTGTTTTCTTCCATTTCTTTTTTCATTTAGATACCAAACATGCCCTTTAAGTGTAAGATTTTACAAGAATAAAATTATATAGTATGGATTGATTTATGGAGTGTGTGTTTTATAAACTTGTCTTAGTTTGACTTATTTATATAATTTAAAATTGTAAGACAATCATGATTCTTAATCAAGTAGATATGTTATTTTGGCTAATTAAGCCACCTAGTTTAGAACCACTTGTTTCTCTTAAGCCATAGTTTTTTTCTAATTTGTTTTGTCACTGCATTGTATATGTTTGAGGGTTGGATAACTGTAAAATCTCCTAGATATAGCAATGCGGGTTCAAGTTATATTGGATCTATGAAAATATTAAGATTATAAGACATCTATAACAATAATGACATCTTATTTCGTATGTCTTAAAAAGGGCAAAAGTTTATAAATATATTAATAATCTTTTTCTTTGGTAAAAAAATTATTAGTTTGTCATTATGCAAGTAGCCATAGCCCATATGAAATGATTTCCTTTTATGTAAATAGGTTGGAAGCGACAAAAGTTGAAATTAAATGTACTTGCGATTGATAGCTGTAGTCTTGTTGATATTCATGGAGAATGGTTGGCATGGATGAATGTAGTGCAGAAATTGGGTACAATTTTCTGATTGGACAATCACTACGTCCATGTCATGTCTTTCATTCAAAATGATTAAATTATAGGAGAGGGTTCAATGATTGGAGCGTACATAATTCTTGAAACATTAATCCGTGTGCTATATATTCATTTTAAATAAAGTCATAAGTTTGTAAATTTTGTTATCTGTTTGGATGGAAAGGAGGGGTAGAGAAAAATAGGGAGAAAATGAAAGAAGGAAAAAAGTGAAGAGAAAATTATTGTGGTTTGACTGCTGGGATTGGCAACACAAAAGGGCTAAACGTTGGATTGAATAAAAAATACAAAATTTCAATAGCATTTTAACTTGTTTAAAATTTAGGAAGAAATTGTAATATTATTGCGAAATATATATATATATATAGAAATTTGGAATGTTATAATATAAAAAAATGTGCAAACAACAAACAAAAAATTTTACAAAGAAAACAAAAATCTTAAAAAAAACTAGATACAGATGTCAGACTGCAAAGCGGTCGGTCCAAATCGACTGCTTGGTAATGGTCAAACCGTTGGTCTGACTGCTCAAGTGATGGCTTGGTCTGACTGCAAAGCAATCGAACATAACCTTAATTTTTTTTTAGTTAGCTTTTTTTTTTTTTCCTTATCTTGGCTTTTTAAAGACTTATTGTGCATTTTTTTCCCTTCATTTTTGTTGTTTTTTAAGCAAGTAGCTTTGGTTTTTTTTCTTTCTTTCTTTCTTTACGTTTACTTCTTAAAACTTATATTTTTTTCTTCTATAAATTATGTAGACATTACGTAAAATTGTTTCGTTTAAATTATAATGTTATATATATGTATTTTTTTCCTCAATGCTATATGTTACAATTTTTCTTAGAATTTAGACAAGTTATAATGCTTTTAACATATGCATTTCATATTCCATCCAACGTTTAGCCATTATACGTTAATGTGAATTCCTACAAATAGGCACCATTAAGTAGAATAATTATAACAATTATAGGAAAATTTAAAATAATACAATTATATGAGATTTCAATTTTAAATCTAGATATCATTTTAGAGTTATCCAATAAAAAACAAAGCGTCTATCATAAACTTATACAAACAAAACAAAACAACGCCACCACTATTTAAGTCTAATTTCATGTCCAACATCACTATAACTGGACCATAATCATCATCACAAAATGACGTTGATAACTTAACAAAATCAAAAGAGCTTTCATCTACTAACCGTCATCTGCTTTAAGAAATTCTGGCATCACTCATCATCTGTATCACTATTTATAGTCGCAAATAATGTGAAACTCCAAAAAACTTCTACTTACATTTTTTCTTCATTACATAAAAAAAAACATTTTAACTTGTAATCGTCAATTAATCCAATTTGCTCCAATTTTGCCCATACTTCTTCGTCGTTATAATGCTGAGGTATACTTTTTTCAAGGATTGCAAGGCCCTTTTTGGTAATCTCAACTTGTTTTTTAGCAACTATAACCTGCCTTTCAGATAATAATATAAATTTATCATTTAAAGAATTACCATCTTTCATAACTTTAGCTAATTCTTTAATTCATAGTATAATTTTTTCATATCTATGTTCAATACTATCAAACATCACTTTCTTGTACTTTTGTCTTTTGGAAGATGCAGTGCTAGTTGAGTGATTTGAGTTGCCATATGTAGGACTAAATGAATCTATATTAACTCTAGAGTTCGTGGCCTCGTAACCCCAATTAAAATCACTTTCACTTATTATTTGATTCATTGTTCCTTCTTCACAATAGTCATTTAAATCAATGCACTTTTTCTGCCACCGTTTCACTTTGTCCTTGACACTCTTAAAATTTTTCTATTGCTCTGTCTATACTAAGCAATTCATATAACTTATTATAATGTAATACAAGCGCAGTCATCCACTTTCTTACTTAAGGTTTTTTCTGCAAATACATAATAAATGTGCAAATTTCTATGTTATACCAATGTAAATAAAAATATATTCCAAACAAAGCTTTGAACAGAGTAATTAATAAAGATATCAAACTAATTAACATCTATGTAGTGTAATTACTAAGATGAAATTACCTCAATTAAGTCATTCTAGATTTGATTTTTAGCTTCAAATATTTTTGTAATTGGACTCTAAGAAAAGCCACTCAATCCATTGAATAACTCATAAAACTCTCTAAATCGCTGTGACAACGTCTTTTTTTCTATTTTTTAAATGTTGCTTCATAATATGCGGCCCAAAAAAATTTCGTAGAGCTTATAGCACATTATCATATGCAAATGTTATAAATGTACGATCAGAATGATTTCCTTTCATCATCTCTTCCAATAACGCATCAAGAAAAGCTTTATCCATCTCAGGTGACCATCGCAAATTGTCCTTCACTGAATCCTTCTGCTTTGGGGCCATTATTGAATTTCTGCATGAAACAGAATAACATAAAATCTCAAATAATAGAAAAAATACTATATTCACAATCCAAGTCATCTACTTTGATAGTACGCAAATTTTTAAAAATACACCAAACAATTTTATTAATAACATATTTTAACATTTCAAACAATATCGATATACATCATAGAATAATACTCTATTTATAGTATGAAATGATTATATAAGAAATTATAATCTATTCCGATAAATATTCTACATCTGGTCGGCTATACTATCTCTTAACATTGATATTTGTCTATATTCCTCCTCTTGACCATAACTAGAGTAAGCCTCAGTATTATCAAGGGATTCTGTTGTAATTCATGATCAACTTCGGCAATTAAGCTCTCATCCAAATTGACCTCCATCAAAAAATTGTGCAATATAAACTATTATAATATTAGTCATAGTTTAGAAGAAATAATGTGGTTCAGTGTCGCTAGCTATAATCGAAAATCTTTTTTTTAAAACTCCAAATATTCTTTCGATGATATTTTGCAATGAGGGATGTCGATAATTAAAAATTTCTTTTTCATTATGTGGTGATCGTGTCAAATATTTCTTCAAGTGATAACGGACTCCTTTGTAAGGTGTTAATAGACCACGCATGAGTGGAAATTTAGCATCCCTAAGATAAAATTTTCTTGCAAATATGAAACATTGATTAGCAACCAAAGAATTAAAAAATTCTACATCTAACACTATCAACTATGAATGTATTACATACTGACCTTGAGAAATTATAAGATTATCTTCCGGTGGCAAAGCATTTTTTAAAGTTCTTGAATCCAAAGCTATTCCTTCCCAACTAATCAAGACATAGGTGAATTTCATGTCAAATAAGCTTGCATAAAAAATATTTTACGTAGGATACTCTTTTCGTCCTCGAAATCAAGCAACTTCTTCTCTAGGTACTTTTGCTTGAACATGAGTTTCATCTATAACTTCCACACAATCCTATCATTTATAATTGGTTAAAAGAAATATATTTAGGACATTTATTTTATTCATAACATATATAGATATAGAAATAAAGATATACCTTAAAATATGAGTAGAATCTACTATTGTTAAAAATTTGGATAGGAACTTTTGATTTAGAAGACTGCGAAAAAAACTTTGCTTCAAGTGAAACCACCGTGCGTAAAACATTATGAAAATGACAACTAATAATCTCCCCTGATCGATGAAAGTAAAAGCATAGTGTCCTATGTTTTACATTATGTGCTAATATGTGGAGAAATTTGACAACTTGTTCCTTAACTGTAACCGACTGTGAATCTTTTACTCTTCCAGTGGTTCGAAATTTTTCACATAACTTCCTAAAAGCCTGTGGGCCTATGCGCAAAATATCACGGTAACTTTTGTCATCTTATAGTCATATCATCAATTATTCTCTCATGTTATATCGATTAATATTGGTAACACTAATAGATTTACTAGTTAGAGTTAACATCTCTTCCAATAAATGAATTGCATGTAGAAGCAAACAAATAAGCCGTACCATACATGTACGTTTATGCGTTTTCAACTCTCTTATTGAATGGTTTAAATTTGAAACTTCAAAATTAATCAATTGCTTGACTTCAAAGTCAGCATCATACATATCTTTTTCCACATCCTTTGTGAATTCCATATTATTATAGTTGTAACTCTATTGAACAATTATACAAAGTATGTAAAGGCATATTATATACAAATAAAAATAAAAATTTATAAATAAATACATATGAAGTTGCCAAAAAGGGTCAATGCTATGATCAGTTATATTAATTATAGGTAATATGAAAGATAAGGATATAGAAAGTGGCATTGCTCTTTTACAACACTTCAAATACTTATAAGGAAGGCTATAAAGGCCTATATTCTAAATAATTTAATTACCAACATTTCACTCAGATTAATGTTATTTCTCATTTTGCCAAATTTCTTAACACATTATGTAAAAAAGCCTAAAAATATTGCTAAGTCTAGTGGCAACTTGCCTTAAGGTACTTGACATTCTAATTGAGCTATAAAGGGCAATGTGAGTGGTAGGAAAGGAAAAAAGTAGACTCACAGTCTTTTGTTTCAGATAACGAAAGTTAGCTGTCTCAAATTTTATACCAAAATGTGAGGCCCAGAATGACCACAAAAAAAGATTTCAGTCTTAAATACAAAAAAACCTATTCATATATAGTGTAGGCTAAACCTTGACTATTAACTCTAAATCGTAGCAACATAATCCACAAAAATATGAAGCACAAGAGGATGAATAAAACCCATAACCGTATAATATTAATAGTATGACAACAATACATATGCATACATATAACCAAAAAAAGTTACTTCTTTCATCGACTTGCCAGTAAAGGTGCAAAAAACAAAACTTAAAATTTATAAATTTATCCTTCAAATCTTACACTATTTTTTTTTCTTTTTTGCAGATCTAATTTCTATTTTCAAAAAAGTCTATCATGGAAAGAATTTTGAAATAATTGCCCATGGGATGTAAAAAACTACGACAATAATGATAATAAAATTTCTCTTAAAAGTAATAAAATTTCTTTCACAGGCATTAATGAAATATGACATGAAAAATGTGGAAATACTAGATGACACTGCAAAGTTTGGAGGAAAAAAACAGAGGTCGAGCCAAAATGTGAAATTTCTGCACAAAATAAAAGAATAAAAATTAGGGTTGTATAGCCCGTTTATTGAGAACGAAGTCATAAAAAAGGGATTTCTGTTAAGGGTAATTTAGGAAAAATGAAAGATACATTACGCTGCCGTTCCTTTTCTCCTTAAAATCTCTCCATATCCAGAGAGAAAAAATTTAGGTGGGACCCACTCTCATTTTCTTTCTAATTTTTCTCTCCCTCTCTGTTTTTCTCTCAATTTAAACGGGGGAAAATGCCGTTTCTTTCCCCCTGATTTTCTCTCTACTCTCATTTTCTTTCCATCCAAATATAGTGACTATGTTTGTTTCACTTATGTTATAAAATATGATTAGCGTCAAACTTATACAAGTTGCTATATTGTAATTTGAGTTATAAATTAATGCTGTAGTTGCCTTTAATTTAACAATTTTTTCTTGAGATCCAGACTATTGATGTGTTGAGTTTATTTTGTTTATACATTTTTATTAAGCCATGTTACAAAGCTATAAAACTTAGCTTGAATTTATAATACTATTAGTTAATTACTAACTCTTAATACACACATGCATATATATGTATAGATATATATAATATGTATTAAGTAATAAAAGAAAATAATCATATTTAGATCATAAACTCAAAGGTTGAGATTAAAATAGATATTATAAATGCAAAAGTTTTCAACATTTATGATAATTTTTACATTAATCTCAAGCATTGATTTACAATTTAAGGATAATTATTTTCTCCTCACAACTTTCACATAAAATCATATATATATATATATATATATTACTTAGTTTCCTATATAATCTACTAATGTGAGAATTATTTGTTATGAGATTGAGAAAACTACTTTTTATCAACTAATACTTAGTTATAAATGTTTTACACTAATTTTAAAATATAACAAAATATTCATTAAATTTTGAATAAAAATAAGTTTTCATTTTAGCCTAAAATTGATATATTTTCTCAAATTTTAATATTCATCTATTGATTTTTAATTAGACTTTAATATTTATTTTTTTATGTTAAGAATATCTTTAAGCTTGCTTTTGCATTAATCAAGACTAAATCTTTCATCGAATAGTTTAAAAATATGCTTTTCACATCGACTTAATATATTTAGAAGAATAAAATCTTTCTGGTGCTGGCCCAATTTTAAATTTGAATAATTAAAATAAAATAATGTAAGTGCAACCCTATTAAAATTTACTTGAATGAGATCCACATCTTTTTGTTTCTTCCTTACAACATTTTTATTTTTACGTGAGAACCAAATACGATTTAACACCTTACACACACACATATATATATATAAAAGGTATGTTGGGTACTAGAACATCAATATTGATGTGAATGCTACTATTAAAAAAAAATATATATTTATTATGTTATTATTATCATTATTTAATAATTTTTATTTTTTTAAATAAATATACAATTATCATTTTTCATCTTACATATTTATTATTTATTTTCATTTTTTCAATTTCACCTAAACGATGAATCACTACAAGTAGAGGCATTAATTTATTATATATATATATATATATATATATAAGGAGAGTTTGTTTTTATTGAAAAATTATTATGAAATAACTATTTTTAAACTGTTCATAATCTGATATATTTTTTAAATTTCTATTTTTTGCTCATGATTCACCAATCTTAGTTTGTTATTAAAGGAGAACCTTTAAAATTGTTCTCCACTATATACGTATGTGTATAAGGACGGAACTAACCAAGCACGTCACAGGTAAAGCGACTAGCTTTCTCCGACTAAACCCAACCTTGATTTAACCTTATCATCTTCCCAAAGGCCAACACAATCGTCAAGAGATTAGGTCAGGAATTCACCAATTCCCCCATACATGTCATCAGCTAACTATAAAACTGTTGTTTTTTATTTTAAAAATATTTATGTTTTAAATAATTATATGAAGTCAATATTTATATCAAAGTACTTGAATAATATTGGACCCATTCCTATAATTATGATCTCTAGTCTATGCTGAGTACTTTTGAATGAAAAACGGTTGTAATACGACATCAAGCAAAACGGAATTAAATGTCATAATTTAAAGACTATATCGCCGGTAAATTTATTAATTGATAGGGGTTAACGGTGTTTATTTTGCAACATAACAATAAATGTTATAGTAATAAAACATTAATAACAAATAATTATGACTTAATCATGCTTCTAAGAAGGTGATTCAGATATCCTTATTTGAAATTCATGAACGGTAAATATTACTATAATTTATATACTATTAGGTAATTTAAATTTAAATTATAATTTAGTTATATTTTAAATTTTAAAAATAAATATCTGTTGTAATAATAAAAACATTTTTTATAGGATTAAACTTATATGCAATTCTTTATATTTTTACTATCATATTCTCTAATTAATAAATGTATGATATATTAAAAAAATTATACAATTATTTGTTAAAATCATATCCTTGTCGATATATTATTAAAGAATTATATATTTTTTATATTTTAATTAAAAAATGAAATAATAAAGATATAAAAAATTTTATACTATAAAAGTAGAATAAATATTTTTCTTATTTTGTTAGCCAAAATCCACAAATAGAATATTCCAAAAACTGATGTTGGATCTCACTCGCTCCAATCGTAAGAATTGAATCAGGTCCAAAGGGACGAAGTTTTGGCAAAATAAAAGCCGCGCTGTGTTGTTGTCGCAGTGGAGATACAGCTTAATCATGACAGCCAAAAATAAAAAGTAATAATAATAATCGCGGCTCGTTTTGCGTATTAATAAATGAATATTTTTTAAAGAAATTGTTGCTCACAAATCACAATCAAGTTATGCAAAATATATGTTGCACAATTTCATTTTCTTATTATTTTTTGGCATTGTTTGCAAAACGAAACCGCGTGCGTTGGTTTTAATTAGTGCAATGAACTACTGAATAGTACTCCACTGACATATGCAAAGAGTTTTGGTTAAAACTTTTATTTGATAAGATTCAGAATTTAATTTATAATACAATTAAAAAAAGGACGTCGTAGTAAAGCTGTATTATTATTTTTTCCGGCAATCAATGTCCAAATACAACTAAAATTTGTTACATCGATAAAGCATTTAACAAAAATGATATTTCATCGTTGGTGCGTTATTTATAAAAAAAAATTATTCAAATCTAAATGGTAAGTAAAGTACACACATACACCACCTGCCCTACCTTATACCGAAATCCAGACCTTGGGATCACTCGCTTCCAACATTCAGTTTAATTAGTTATATCATAAGCGAAAAGAAGGGGGTGGCAAGCCCACATCTGTTGATACGTAATTGTCAAATTTTGTCTGGTTAATTATGCACAAGGACGTGCCACAAGGCTAGATTCATATATTCATATCTTCGATAATTAATATGATCCGCTATGATTCACTCCTCTAAGGTGGTTCTCCATTTGAATTTTGTGGCCTAGCTAGTAGTGGTCGTACTCCTACATACTTTAATTCCAAGGCTACCTGTCATATTGGATCTTTCCCTTCTAATTATTAGGAAGAGATTCGAACCAAGAACGGAATCTACGTACTGTACAGGTACAAAATTCAATTACATCAGCATCCTCACGCATTTGGTATAGTATCTGCTCGTTCTTGTATAGATTTATATCTTTTTTTGTTTCCTGAACTTAGTTTAAAACAAAAAATTTTATGTTCAAAAGTCTTAGATTCAAATAACATTTTTATTGGACATAAGTGTTAAAAAGATTATAATATCATTTGAGAGTATCTGGGCTAACTATGCATCCACAAATTAAGGAAATAGGAGGGCCAATTGCCAAAACTGTTGAACGTCAACAACCTTCTTTGATAGGTAGGATGCTGCAAATGTTTATCTTCTCTCAAATAATTTGCAAAATCATAAACGCTTGGTCTCATATATATTATATTCTTACAGGTATCATTTCTCTCGAATTTTCACCAAACTTGTCAATCAATTTTCGTGTGTAAAACGACATTTATAATTAATTAAATCAAACCAAACTAAAAGTGTTACGCATCAATATTGCGGTACAATCATTGTGCAAAATTCATGTTGGCGTAAACATTATTATGTTAATGGTAAAAAGATAATAAAAATGAACTTCTATGACAATGGACAATATAACCTGATGCGCTTCGGGACGACAGTGTCAGTCACAATTTATTGAGGTACACGAAGCTTAAGCACCTCAAAACTTATTTTGCTGCATTAGTAAGTCGTAAATTCACATCTCATTCTCGGCATTACAAGTTTAACTGCAGATATATCAATGATTGGACTTGACCAAGCCCTTCTTAAACTTCCTTACATCCGCCAGGCAGGCATTCTTAAACGACACGACGTCACAAGCCCCACGAATGCACTGGTACCCACGCCTTCGAAAGTCCTGGGACCCATCGGGTCCAATAGCAAACCCAGCCAAAAATGGGCCTCCACTTGCCTTTTTCTTAGACCCCAATATTGTCTTCTCTATGGTCCTCAAGAGATCCTGGACTTTCTGAGCATTTGGGTTTGACATACAGCCCACGCTGGCGCTGAGATCATAAGGCCCAACCATGACGGCGTCCACCCCGTCCACCCCAGCGATCTTCTCCACGTTGTTCACGGATTCCTCCGTCTCCACTTGGCACATGATGAGCAGGTCCTTCTCGTAGCACTCGCTGTAGTGCTCGTCGATTCCAAACTTGGAAGCCCTGACAATGGGAGTGGCAACCCCACGCACCCCCTTGGTGGGATAGCGGCAGTGTGAGACGGCCTTTCTGGCTTGGTCGGCGTCGTTGATGAATGGGAAGACAATGCCCTGAGGGCCAAGGTCAAGCACTTTCTTGACCCACATATGGGAGTTCTCTGGGACGCGGATGATGACGGGAGTGTTCGCTGCAGAAACGGCGTGGATACAGGGTAGGGCATCAGCGATACCCCCAAACCCATGCTCCATGTCAACGAGCACGAAGTCATAGCCAGCGAAGGCAGCTATTTCGGCCATGGTAGGGGAGTAGCTAAGGAGGGCGATTCCATAGAGAAGCTCCCCATTTTGCAGGCGAGCCTTGAGGGATTTGTGGGTGTTTTCCATTTTGGAGGAGGACTTAAAGGGAAAAATTAATATGGATCAGAAAGAGCTTAAGAAGAAGCTGTCTATGGGGCTTGTTAAGGAAGGGTTTGGGAGAGAGGGCATTTATAGGAGCATAGTCGAAAACGTTCGTGTGGGAAATAGGGAAATGATTCACTAGTGGTGGGTCCGTTGTGGCGTATGGAATGAAGTGTGTATGGGTAGGGATTGGAAGGATGGCAGAGCAGCAAAAGGATGTTGTGCTGCGGATTTTAATGATCTAACTACTACACATGTTTTGTTGTCCAAGGTGAACTGTTGAGGGGCAGCTTGTCAATTTTTTTTGGCCACTCAACATTAAAATGAAACACAGTGTCTTCATGTTGTGCCACTCGCTCCACAGTGCTCTCTCTCGTTTTTTATCAATGCTTTCTCTCGTTTTTTCGAATCATTTTCCTGCATCTGTGAGATCCAATAATTATATATAACATTACTTTTATTGCAATCACAGTTAATATATTGAATTTTCTCATATAAATCACGTACGTATTTTGTTGTTTTTCTTCTAAACCTCTACCTCCTCATATAATACTATAACATGAGAGCAATAGTATGAATTCATCAATTTTATTTTGACTTCAATTTCTCGTCAAAGTTCACGTGCCCGCACACTTGAGATTTTAATAATAGTTCCTTTTCCATTTGTATATACGCGCGCGTGTTGTGTATAGAAACAACAATTTGATTAGTTATATATTTACTTCTAGAGCTAAGTGAGTATTCCTTATTAATTCATGTTTGAAATGTAATTCTGACGGCGACTAATTCTAATTAATGGTTAGAATTCACTATTTTCTCAATAATTCTGCCCATAAAATTTCTACAAATTAAGAGTTTATTCGTGCTGCATCTCTATCTCTCTCAAGCCGTTGCTAAGATTTGGTGGTCCGAAGAGTTTTGTCAATGGAGCTGGTAGGTTGGTGACGAATGGGAGAGAAACCCAACCAAGAAGAAAATTGAAAAAAAAAAGATTTGTAAATAAAAGTTGGAATATCTTTTGAAATTCAGACTTCAGATGATGCTGAAAGGGTGAAAATTTAGAAAGAATGAATATGCTTTGCTTTTTTTTTTCTTCGTCTAAATTAAACCCCATGTCCCCTTCTCTTGCTTTCACTTCACCACTCTAGAGGGTAAAAATTTTTGGGGATCCACTCTCAAAAAAGATGAGCACTAATTTTTTTATTAATCTATTGTTGCGGCGCTCTCTTTCCATTATGGTATAAAATAAGGATTCTGTTTACATTAACAGATTTGAATTCCTTCACAATAAAAGTCCTACACTCGTGACATGCACATGACACAAACAATTTAGATAAAAAAATATTTTCTGAATTTTAAGTTTCAAACTATTAACGGAATCTTTAGCGAAATATTTGTCAAGGTGTACTTTAACAAGAAGTTAAATACTTAAGATCTAATTTAGTGTTGAATTTAAGTTGTAAATTATTTGTTTTTAAATTTTTTAGCGTAGACCTGTTAAAGTGAGTTTTTTCTTTTTCCTTTTCAGTACCGTTAAAATAAGTTAAATAGGTTCAACGCAGTTGGTGAAATTGGTGGATCAAACAACACTAGCTAGTGGGGGCCCAACAAATCCATTTTGACACTCAACTGCTCAAGAACATGAAAATGAATTGGGCCTTCTATCCAAACAAGAGCATTGGGCTTTTGAATTCAAAACAATAGAAAGTAAATTGAGTGTATTTGATTTAGGTAAACCGTGTGGATCCTACAAGGTGAAGAATGCTCCCATGAATATCCAATAAAAGGGGACCTTGAATGTAGATGAATGCCACCTTTTGCTGACGAGTGCTTAAAAATATGAATGTTGTATCTGTTGAGAATGCTATCACAAGGGACGTAAAGTTTTACTTAGGGGTTGGGAAGTCATAACCTGTATTATTTTTTGTTGATTTCAGGAAAAAAAAAAAAAGAAAAGTTAACTTTTTATTTACCTAATTTTATCTATACATGTGATTGGGAGAAATGTATAATATATAGTTCAATTGTTTGCCTCTTCGTGTTCAGTGGTTTTACCTCTTTATTTATTTATATATTTTTATATATAAGATTGAAAGAAGTGCAGATTATAGTAGTACTCCATTTGCATATTGGATTATAATATCTCTTGGTGTCGAAGTAAATAAATTGTGCTCTCACTATTTATTTTGTTCTTAAACTAACAAGTTAAGGTGAAAGGGGCAGCATTGATTTTCTAGAGTAACTTTCAACAAACTTCGGATTAGTCATAATAATTTTTCATTCTTGAACTGGTAGTATATGCTTCATTTGTATTCCAAATCCTGTGTACAAAAAATTATATATATAATTACAATAATGAAATTTATCTTGACATTCTATTAAAAGTGTTGTCAATTTGTAATCCTGATTGCATGTTCCTTCCTTAAATCGCTTGATGTTCCATTGTAGTGAATATCTGCTTAATTGAGAAAATTTCGATGGAAGAAACTATATCTTCAAACGTGACATTTTTTTAGAGAATGTAAAATATTTTTTTTCCTTTTCCATAGAAAATTATTGAATATAATCATTTTTAAGAATATATTATTGAGCATATTGATTAGTGAGCTCCTAATGATGCAGGTACAAGACTAAATAATATAAATAAAGCATATGCATACTCCGTTAAATGAAATTGTATTAACCCTGTCGGAGGCTATGTCAAAGCCTACAGCATGTTGGCTTGTTGAAAACTGTTACTAAAGACTTTGATGGTTGATGGTAGGTAGTGTTCTTTTATGTGTGAACATTTTTTTTTTCTATAAATTATTAAAAATTCAATATATATTCATTAAATATAACAAAATAATAATTACTTACCATCTCATATCATACAAATTTCTATAGCTTATATATGTATTTTAATACAAGCATTATTCTTTTTTTAAGTGAACAAACGATTTTTTATAAGATAAAATTGAAATTTAAAAGATTATTTTAAAATATTTTAAATTTAATGGATTAATTTGAAATAATAAATAAATTTAAAGAACTATAATATTATTTAAATTTAAATTTAAAGATAAAATTAAACCAAATTTTAAAAATGTTATTTAAATATAATAGAATATATTGTTTGAGCTATAGATAAATTAAATACATAACTTTAAAAATATTATATAAATAATGAAATTTTTATTTTTCATTTTTATGATTAAATTATATTAAAATAACCTAAATTCTTAAATAAGATCAGATTTATGTATTTTTTTATATCTTTACTATTGGATTCTTTTATTAAAATATAATAAGTACATAATTATTTAGTAATATTACAATAAATGTATAATTTAATTGAAAAATCTTATAATTATTTGTAAAATAAAATCTTATATATTATTAAAAATGACACATTTATGATATTTTAATTAAAAAAGTATGATTTGAAAGGCATAAAGAAGTGTTTTTACTCAAACGTTGTGTTGTTAAGACTAGTGTGCCAATTATAGTTGCTTCAAAAACACACAGGCTAGGCCCTATGCGCGCCAAAACTGGCGAGATTTCCCGCGCTTTCCTTTGAAAGAAACTCTTGGCCAGCGGCCAACTGGTCCATTTGCTAGTTGCTCTCTCAACATCAGATCACAGAGAGAGAGATGGCGGACGAACAGCCTTCAACCGCCGCCAGACGAAGGGGAAGAGGAGCCGAGGCATCCGCGCGTTCCGAAGCATTGGAACGCCTAAAAGCTCGACTCCGTGGGGGTCGCCGTTCAGATGGCGACGGATACCAAATTAAGTTGGAAAACCCTGTTTACGATACAGTCCCCGAGGATGAGTACAATGCTCTCGTTGCCAAGCGCCGCGAAGAAGCCCGAGGCTTCATTGTTGACGACGAGGGTCTTGGTTACGGCGACGAAGGGGAGGAGGAGGATTGGTCAAAAGCTGGGTTCACTCTGTCGTCTGATGAGTCTGATGGTGAATCAGAAAAGCCCAAAAGGAAGAAAGTAGAAAAGAAAGATCCGCAACCTAAAAGGTCATCTTCTTCGCTCTCGGCTGCGGCAGCGATGATAGGGGCGCAGAGGTTGTCATCAATGTTCACTTCTTCGGTTTTTAAGAAGAGTAGGGATGATAAGGCTAAAGGATTTTCCTGTGATAGTATTGTTGATGATGTTATTGCGGAGTTTGCACCGGATGAGACTGATAGACTTAGGCGTAGAAGGGGGCAAACAAATCCCTTCTCTGGTTCGAACAATACCCTGCCGATTTATAATGTTAAGAGCGAGGAACCATCGATTGGGTGTCCTGATCCAATGGGAGGTGCTTTGTTGTCGGATGCCGTTGCAAATGGCAATCTTGAATCGATCACAGTTGTTAAGAATGATGATTATGCCTTGGATTCTGAGCAAAACTACGGAGGAGTCAGAGAAGAGGCATCTACCAAAGAATCAGAAGATGGAAAAAATTTTAATTCCGAAAATGTTCAGGCATCAATCATGCAAACACATGATGATCCAACTAACGGAGATGTGACTGAAGAGAAAATGCTAAAGGATATTGAAATAGAAACTAAGCAAACAATGGTGAAGGAGGTATTTCCTCTGAATGCAAAAGTTAAAGAAGAGAACCCGGCACTGAGTGCGACTGCTGGTTGGCAGGCAGCGAGGAGCGGGGGGAACGTCAATGTCGCTGATTCAAAGGTGGCCAACGAAGCTTTAAATAGTGAAGAAAACTTAGAGTTCAATCTGGAGGCAGGTGGGTCGCTGCCTTTCTACATACTTGATGCCCACGAGGAGTGGTATGGGTCTAATATGGGCACCCTATATTTGTTTGGGAAGGTAATTTGCTGGTTTCATGTTTAATTTCCAATCAATTACTCTTAAATTGACTGCGTGCACCTTAATTTTGTACTGTTTATTCTTCATTTAAAAATTATTGTTTCACCTTTATCAAATATAATAGTTTGATGGGGAAGAAATTCCACCAATATAATGATTTCTCAAACATGTGTGGAGCAGTTCATCCGGCATTAAGATCTTGTTAGGGAAGGGTAGGACCGTAGAATGAATGAAAATTAGGATAAAGATCTCATTATCTTGTTTAGCAAGCTTTAATGGACTAATTGTTGTAATTCAATATTATTTATCATGCTCAATGCATGATGCTGCATATGTCCCTTGGTTGTTGTCTTTCACCATAATATTTTAGTTTTCTGGTGCAAAGTATCAACATGGCATCTTGTCAAGCGCTATTAGAAGTTATTTTGCCTCTTCTCTTTGGATTTAAACACTGCAAAGTGTCACAGTCAGTTACCCATTGGTGCTCACCTTTGTGTAACCTGGATGTGAAAAATCCCCTGACTGGAATTCTTGTTGAGATTTAGGTCAAAGCAGGTAATTCGTATCAAAGTTGCTGTGTTGTTGTAAAGAACATGCAGAGGTGTGTCTATGCAATTCCAAATCGTCCTTTACATTACACTGATGAGATGATGAAGCTTGAGAAGGATGTTGAAGATTCCCGGATTTCTCCTACAGACTTCCATAAAAAGCTGCAAGTTAGTTTTTAGTTTTGAGACGAATTTTTACTTTCTCATTGTTAGTTTTATTTATTTTCCCTTCTTTCCCTATTTTTTGCTAGCCTGTTGCTGCTAATGCATTCTGTCTTGTCCCTTTTCTCCTTGAAATTTTAGGATATGGTATCTGGTTTAAAGAATGAGATAGCAAAACAACTGTTAGATCTGAATGTTTCAACCTTTAGCATGGCACCTGTTAAGGTTTGCTGATTGAAATATCTGATGTCTCAGAGGGTTCATAATTGTTTTGTAGGATGCTTTTGTGTCACCTACATTTAATGCTTATTCTACCATTCTGATTTCTTGCTCATATTTATGTTATGGGAACGCCTCGCAGAGGAAATATGCATTTGAACGTTCTGAAATACCTGCTGGTGAAAATTATGTGCTGAAAATCAACTATCCATTCAAGGTACATTATTCAATATATGAATATTTTCAAGCAAAATGATGAAGAATTCTGGAGTACATCTTAATATTTATTGATGTTGACTGTAAACACCATCGTACTCCACCCTAAGTTTGAAGTCCATCCCCCAACCTTTTTTTCAGTTTTTTCTTTTTCCCCTTACCAAAACTCAAGTGTGAATTCATTATGCAAGTGTGACTTGTCTCAATCTTTATATTTTTTCAACCGTGTTTTGAATCATTACTGCTGGTAATTCTGATGCAGGATCCACCCCTTTCAGTAGACCTGAAAGGAGATAGTTTCTGTGCTCTTCTAGGAACTCATTGCAGGTATACACTTTCAGAGAATTTGTATCCTGTTTCAGCGATGATGAGAACATGAAATTTGAAGACAGACAGTTGAATCAGTCTTTCTTAGACTTAGGAACCTGAATTCTTTTTATAAATAATTAGTTACCTTACATCTAGTTTTTTAAGTGCTTGCAACCTGCTTACAAACTGTCTTTTCATTGCATTAGGGAGCATAAGGTTTATGCATCCTGTTTCAGTACTTTTGGTTATTTAAACCTCTCATAATCTAGTTGAGATGCAGCACATATCAAGGAATTCCCGTACTTGTGTTAGAAGTGTCTGTAAATTCAACTTTTATTTGCTTTGAGAAAAGCATGTGAGCTGACTTTATCACCACCTGCAGTGCATTGGAGCTTTTTCTTATTAAAAGAAAGATAAAAGGGCCTTCATGGCTACTGGTTTCAAACTTTTCTACCCACTTGGCTTCTCAAAGGGTGAGTTAAGTTGGGCTACTACTAGAAGTAATGAATTTTTATTGTCTTTTTAATCCTTATGTGTCAACATTTTAATCATAGCACTGTGCTTACAGGTTAGCTGGTGCAAATTTGAAGTGATTGTTGACTGTCCTAAAGACATAAGGATTTCAACTTCCTCAAAATCCAGTTTTGAGATTCCTCCTGTGGTTGTTGCAGCTGTAAATTTGAAAACCACTATAAATGAAAAACAAGGCATAAATGAGATTGTCTCTGCATCCATTGTTTGCTGCCACAGGGTTAAGGTTTGTTTAGGGTGCTTGATGTCAGTGTTTGGCTCTCTTATTATCATATGAATGTCATGGCAGCGCACTAGCTCATCTTTTGTATATGTGATGACCTCAAGTAGTATTTATATGTATCGAATATTCAATATATAATATAATCATGATCATAAATATGTATTTTTCTACTTGTATACATAGTGATACATTCAAATCTAGTAAGGTTTGATTTGCTATCTATATGTTTAGAGTCAAAATGTGGCTAACAAAAGTCATAAATAATTCACTGCTTGTGTTTTCTGTGAATAGTCGTTAACAAATGATTTGAATGGCTAGAGCTACATGTATTTGTGATTCGATTGCTGAACATTTGATTGCTTCATAAATTGATGAGTTTGGTGTATTTTGAATGGAAATAGCGCATGCCCACCAGATAAATTACCAAACTAGTGCTCACTTAACAACTTTCACTATTGGATTCACTTTTTGAATGACTGAAGTTTTTTAGTTATTTCTTTTGTTATTTATGCACACAGATACCCAATTTGGTAATTTTAAATTCAACTTAAGGTGATGTTCTCTTGTCATTTACATAAACCTTGGACAAGGTGAAGCTTGTGACTACCTAGCAGGCCTAGTCTCAATAAATTGTAGTCATTTTCATGTGATTATACCCCAAAAAACCATTCTCGGTTGCATGTTATAACAATATTTTGGATGATGCTTGATGAACACTGAAATGCCAACAGAATAAAAACTTGTTTCATTTCTTTTGGAATCTTTGACTAATCTTTGGGACATAGGTTGATTGAGAATATATGCATTATAAGTTTTCTGGGAAAATTTGCAATGATTTAGTATAATCAAGAACAGAATTAAATTCCTTGGGTTTGCTTATGTTTGTTGATGAATTATCTGAGCTTATACGTTGGGCAAAATGATGGTTTCTTGGACTTCATAAAAATGAATGAGGCCTGAACTTAGTGCTTGACTTTTTTGGATTTTTTGTGCCAGTATATATATATATATATATATACATGTATTCCTCCACTGACAGTTTTGCTTAATGTTGAATTTTTTACATAATTGATTTATAATGTCTTTAAATAATTTCACTCCTATGTTTGATATATTTGAGCAGAAAGTACGATCAGTAAATTTTTTTGTTTGACTTTTCAGATTGACAGTCCCATGTTGGCTTCAGAATGGAAGAGACCTGGAATACTGACCCATTTTACTGTTGTTCGTAAGCTTGATGGAGGCATATTTCCATTGGGATTCAATAAGGAGGTTACAGACCGAAACATAAATGCTGGCTCAAATGTTCTCTGTGTTGAGAGCAGGTGGAAACTTTTTAAAAGATGATTCACAAGTTTGATTATTGTACTTATACAAAATATTATGCTTTGAGTTAGTCTTTCTTCTTTTACGAGAAATCATAAAAAAAATTCATGAAAATTATATGCTTACCTCTTGGTTTGACCTATATTTTATGTTTGCTTTGCAGTGAAAGGGCTTTGCTAAACCGCCTGATGATAGAATTACACAAGTTGGATAGTGATGTTCTTGTTGGACATAACATTTCTGGATTTGACCTGGATGTTCTTCTTCACAGATGTCAGGTGGAAGTTTTTGCTTCAATCAGAAATAAGTTATTCTGGATGATATGATCTTAAAACTTTATTCTGAATTTCCTCATTCAATTCACAGCATTACTTATTATTTTTTGTGTGAAATGGATAATATCTGGATAAGCTAATCATTGGTTTAAATGGTTTTAACTTTGAACACCAACATTAATGTGTAGACATGCACTTTTTAGGTAGAAGAACTGAGAAATTAAATGGTCATCAAAATTACCTGATTTCCTGATGTTGATGAAGAATATCTTGGCAAGATAAATAGTTGAACGTATTTCTTCAGGCAGAAATAAATGGAGAATTAGGATACATTCAGAGATCTGAATTGATATCAATTAATGATTCTTGTTGGTAGTCCAAAGCTAAGCTATCTGTGGTAATTTGTTTTTGGTTATATCACCTTTCTAGAGTAGGTAATTTTTGTTCAATTGTTGAATGGACATGGTTGCTCATTACTTGCTGTGAAACTCATTAGCAGATGCATCCTTTCTTTTTTCCTGAATAAACATTGAAGGGAAAAAAAATCTTTTCAGGCAGTTGCTCTTTAATAAGTTTTGATTTTGTAACTGTTAACAACTTGCCTTCATCATGAGTTCATAGAAGTGGCTGTCATAATCCCTACATGTCCCCATTATGCTATTCCAATTATGAATTCTGTCATGATCTGTATGACTTTACATTTTGGAGGAGCTTCTGCACCTAAAACACCCAAAAATTCTACTTATGCAGGCTTCCAAAGTGCCAAGCAGCATGTGGTCCAAAATAGGCCGCCTTAAGCGGTCTTTAATGCCTAAACTTACCAGAGTAAGCACAGTTTTTGGTTCTGGAGCTACTCCTGGGATCATGTCTTGCATTGCTGGTCGGCTTCTTTGTGATACATACTTGTGTTCTCGTGATCTATTAAAGGAGGTATGATATTGGTTGGGAAATCATACCCAGTAGGAACCCAGGTTTTTATTTCTTAATTATTAACTTTCTTACTTTGGTTCTTCCAGGTTAGCTACTCTCTATCACAACTTGCAAAAACTCAGCTGAACAAAGTTCGAAAGGAAGTTGCTCCACATGATGTTTCAAAAATGTTCCAATCTGCAGAATCCCTTATGGAACTTGTAGGCGCCAATCTTTACTCAAGTCTCTCTTTTCCTTCATCATATTTTATAAGAAAATCAGGATTCAACACTTTTTCTAATTTAGGTATGCATGCAACTACTCTAATGTTGTAGAAGACTAATTGAAGTGCTAATTGTGGAGGCTTACTTTGTATTGTTGTTTCAAATGAAAAACACTTTGTTGTGAAATAAGACTGGCTCAATTCTGAATTTCTGAATCAATATTTTGGACAGACCTTTTTTTGGGGGGGGGGGGGGGAAGGGGAACAAACTGGAGTTTGCAAAATGAAAAAGGAAACTAGATACAGTGTGCAAAAGTGTGCACTCACTACAATATTGAAATATGTCATATTATCCTTGTTGATGTTCATAATTTGATAACTAAAGCATCTTCCCCACCTTTCATTCTTATTTTTCAAAGTTCCAAGTGTTGGTTAGACAATTTACATCTGAACTTTGATTGATCAATTATGATAATAAGTGCGCTTACTTATATGTTGGTTCTCACAGTATTATTGACTTGTGCAGATTGAGTATGGCGAGACAGATGCATGGTTGTCTATGGAACTCATGTTTCATCTGAGTGTTCTCCCCCTTACACGTCAGCTGACTAATATTAGTGGTAATTTGTGGGGAAAAACTCTTCAGGTGAGTCCTTGTATCTAGAAGCATTTATTTGCTTGCACAAGTTGATGTTGGAAATGTCCTAGTGGGCATTAACCTCACATCTAATCCTTGCACTTTCAGGGTGCAAGAGCACAAAGAGTGGAGTATCTTTTGTTGCATGCTTTCCATGCAAAGAAATATATTGTGCCAGACAAAATTCCTTCCCGTGCAAAGGGAACAAAATTGACAAAACGCAGAGTAACTAATGGTGTTGAGGATGGCAACTTTGATGACGCAGATATTGATAATACAAACTATGACAATGATGCTCCTGACAGTGATCACGGGAAAAGCAAGAAGACTCCATCCTATGCTGGAGGACTGGTTTTGGAACCCAAGAGGGGTTTATACGACAAATATATATTGCTTCTGGATTTCAATAGTCTTTATCCTTCTATCATTCAGGTTGATATCATTTTTTTTTAATATATATTCTTACTATTAGTGTCATTTTTATTCTATTTTGGTGTTTTTTCAATTTTACTTCCTTGTTCAGATTGGCTGCAATTGTAATTTATGGCACTTTTTAGATCTCCGTGCATCTTACTGAGCTAATTTACAGGAATACAATATCTGCTTTACAACTGTTGAAAGATCTTCAGATGGATCTTTTCCTCGTCTGCCATCTAGTAAAATAACTGGAGTTTTGCCGGAGGTAAATTGCCACAGATACAAATTTTAACTTTCACAATAGTTTCTGCTTTTTGATCGTTTATTCAGAGTTAAACTTATTGGATTGTTTAGAACTTTTATTTTATACCAGCCTTTGTTTTTCTCTTGTTTCCAAATTTTGCATGATTTAGCATTGAATTAGTGCGTTATGGAATGTTTTCATTGTCTCATGTATTATAGTTTAATCGCATTATACCTTGACAACTTATATTTATCTTTATGGATCAACAAAATTTTTAGAATTGTAGTTAGCAGCATATTTATGCTCAAGTAGTTTATATATCCTCTCGAGCATCTATATAAGGTTTCTGGCTTCTATTAAACTGGGCTAACTTTCATTACCTAAGAGCGGCTGTAACTATTTTTTTCTTATCTATTTATTAGCGCATTTCCAGTAGAGTGTAAACATTTAAGTTGGATGCTTTAACATAGTATGGCACATGTTTTTGGATTCATGTTAATGAAGTGGGCATGCGTGTTTCTCCTTTGGTTTTTCCTCAAAAAATGAGGGCAGTATTAGCTGTTACATAAGCCACTCCCCTGCCGCCCTCCCGCCAAGAAAACAAAAACCCAACCAAAAAAACCTATGCATATATATGATTTGAATTTGAATTGGTTTTTCCTGCTAGTTGCTTAAAAATTTGGTTCAAAGGAGGAGAATGGTAAAGTCATGGATGAAGACTGCATCAGGTCTTAAAGTTCAGCAACTGGACATTCAGCAACAAGCACTAAAGCTTACTGCAAACAGGTTTGTGTCTTTTCGTGGCTTTAGTTTACTTACTGAGAAATCCTGGTACTCAAAATGGCATTCAATTCTTCCCTCTGTATAAAAAAAGAATATGGTGGGTGGTGCAGTATGTATGGATGCCTGGGATTTGCTAATTCAAGATTTTATGCGAAGCCACTAGCTGAGCTTATAACCCTACAAGTAAGAAGAATATATCGGCTTATTCAACATTAACAGTGGCTACCTTGCTCTCAAATCAATATGAAAACAAATATGTTTTTTCATTAACAAGTCTCATGATTGTGCAGGGAAGGGAGATATTACAAAGTACTGTTGATCTTGTTCAGAATAACTTGAACTTAGAGGTTAATTCTTTTGCATTGTTTCTTTAAGTTATTGTTGCAGGCTTTTAGTACGCATATGGACTATCTGAATCAATTGGTTGAGAATATTAGCTCTTAATTGTTGTACTGTTCCATTCATAGGTGATCTATGGCGATACTGATTCAATAATGATTTACAGTGGGCTAGATGATATTGCGAAAGCCAAAGCAATGGCTGGGAAGGTTATTCAAGAGGTAGGATTTAATTATGAGGAGTGCCAAACTCCTTGGGACCTATATAATTTACTTGTGGATTCTTTTCTCCTTTCCTGTGCTCTAAACATGGACAACATACCAACATCATATGTTAAGAGTAAGAACCAGATTGGACTCCTTGTTAGTGCATATTGAAATTTTATGTCTGTACTTCCTCATTCCTGCAAATGCCTTCGGTGACGTGAAGTTGGACACTCTGCTATAATATAAGGTCTTTATAAAAATGATTGAGAAAAGAGGAGGTTGAATTTGATCCTTAGTACTCAACATGTGTGTGTTTTTTAATGCTGGAAGTTGGTTTTTGTCTCTACTTTTCTTTTGCCGGTTAAAGTTCATATAAGCTGTGGTTTCTCTTTTACTTTGGCTTTAGGTCAACAAGAAATATAGGTGTTTGGAAATTGATCTTGATGGTTTGTACAAAAGAATGCTACTTCTTAAGAAAAAGAAATATGCAGCTGTCAAGGTGCAGTTCAAAGATGGCACACCATATGAGGTATTTAATTTTTTCAAGTTTACTTTTTCCTAACTTCTTGGGAGGGAATCCTATGGGATTTATTAATGGTGCAGGTTATTGAACGTAAAGGTCTTGACATTGTTCGTCGTGATTGGAGCCTATTATCTAAAGAAATAGGAGATTTTTGCCTGAGTCAAATTTTGTCAGGAGGGTATGTTATATTCTGCCAACTTGTGTCCATTGATATATTGATTTTGCCCAACTGGAAATTTGAGAAGCAAGATTCACTCATTTATCTAGTACTAATACGGCTCTCATACTTACAGGTCATGTGAGGATGTTGTTGAATCAATTCACAGCTCTCTCCGGAAGGTATACTATGGTTTTTAGCAATATTCCTTGTTTATGATAAACCTATCATGTGTTTTGAGGGTTTAAAAGGAAGAAGCTTCTTGGAGCTTTGGGCTTACAACTCCCTGATAGGAGATGTGAGCGCAGAATGCATAGGTGTATATCCAAACATGATTGGTTTAGAAAAGGATGGTGTGGATTTTTTTTCAATTGTGTATTTATCTGTCCTCTGGAAAGGCATTGAGGTTTAATGGAGTTATGCTTAGAATTTTCCATACCTCAAAAATTTTCACGTGTGATTTCAAAATGGAGGGTTCAGGTTGATGTCTCCTTAGAATTAATGTGTGTGAAAATTAAAACAGGTGCAAGAAGAGATGAGGAGTGGACAAGCACCGTTGGAGAAATATATTATCACTAAGACATTGACTAAACCTCCTGAAGCCTATCCAGATGCCAAAAATCAACCACATGTTCTTGTAAGTCCAAGATATTTGGTTCTATTACTTGAAACAGTCACTCATCTCAAAGTTCTCTTTTCTTGCACTTTGCTGTGATTCAACACATTTTAAGGATGCCTTTGTGGATCATTATTTAGGTGGCACAAAGATTGAAGCAAAAGGGCTACTCCACTGGTTGCTCTGTTGGCGATACGATCCCTTATATAATTTGCTATGAGCAGGTTTGTCTTTTAGTTGGTGCTCTCAATCAGAGACCAAATGCTGAAAAACTTTGAAAATGTATTGTTTTGCATTGGATATGTGATGCTGATCATGCATGGTCTTCCCTCTTCCGTTCTACTGCTATGTTCCACTCTAGCAGGGCAGTAATTCAGGCAGTGCAACAAGCATTGCTCAGCGTGCTAGATATCCTGATGAACTAAAACAAGAACAAGGGAAATGGATGATTGACATTGATTATTACTTGTCACAACAGGTATCTTATGAAGCAAATCGAAGTTAGCCATGATTGCCACTCACTGTACCCTGCTTGAGTACTTTTCCTCATCTTGCAGATTCATCCTGTTGTATCACGTCTCTGTGCATCAATTCAGGGCACGAGTCCAGAAAGACTGGCTGATTGTTTAGGGCTTGATGCATCAAAAGTAGAACCTCTTTCCCGCTGTGTCTTAGTCCTGCATTTAGAGGCAATTAAATTTTTTTCCTAATTTTAATTGCAATTCTGAATTGATGAACTGTGAATGGTTTACAGTTTCAACACAAATCAAATGAAGCCTTCAATGGTGATCCTTCAAGCTCACTCTTGTTTGCTGCTGATGACGAGGAGAGGTAGCCACATTTTGAGTCTAAAATTTCTGCCCTATTAATTGTCACAAATCTCTTACATGTGCATACTTCCTACCAATGGTTATTTGAAATTTGAACTCTGAACAAATCAATTTCTTAATAAATAAATATTGACGATGCAGCAGATAAGTAGCAGACTATTTGAAACCAGCATTTTTTTGGAAGAGATTTGAACATGCTCAAGGAATTTTCTTTTTCCATTTGTCTAGCTTATCTTTCAAATATTCTATATGCTTCATTAAGCTCTGTGCTATGATTCTTTCATGATTGGAAAATCAGATAAGGTTGCTGATATATTTCCCTTACGGGAATTTGATTATTAATGAATTAAATGTGATAAAATCAATTTGTAGGTATCAAGGATGTGAGCCGTTGGTTTTGTCATGTCCTAGCTGCTCTGGTAGTTTTGACTGCCCATCAATCTTTAAATCTATTTGTTTCTCTGAGAGTGAAAAGCCAACAAGCTTAGGCACGGAGGAGTCAAACTATAATTTCTGGCGTAAGCTTCGCTGTCCTAAATGCCCAGAAGATAATGTTGGCAGAATTTCTCCTGCAATGATTGCCAATCAGGTTTTAACTAGTTTAAAATTTCAGTTTTATCTGTAGATGTTTTGTTTAACTACATTTCAGCCAGGACGTTTTTTCATATTCTTTGAGATCATAAAATATATGTGTTTGTTGATTTGGCTTAGCATGAGAAGTTGTTAGCAGCGTATCTGCTGATAGTTTATTATATTTTATCTCAGGTGAAAAGGCAAGCAGATAAGTTTATTTCTATGTACTACAGAGGCTTACTAATGGTAATTCGCCACTCTAATATTATCATGAAAATATTTGCTTGTAGAAGTTAAATATGACCATCATAAGTTTATATTGCTTCCAGTGTGATGATGAAACTTGTAAGCATGCAACACGAAGTATCAACCTTCGGCTGGTCGGTGATTCTGAAAGAGGGACTGTTTGTCCAAATTACCCTCGCTGCAATGGGCGTCTTCTAAGAAAGGTTTTACTCGTACATATTGACTGGTTCTGTTTCTTTGTTATTATCTGACGTATAGTTGGTAAGGTTCTAGTATTTTGTATTAAGTCAATTAACTTCAGTTTGTTGCTTTTCTAGTACACGGAGGCAGACTTGTATAGACAGCTCTCATATTTTTGCCATGTGTTGGATACTGTTTCCTGTATCGAAAAGGTATTTCTAGAACATACCCTTTGGACTGGCAATTTTCCTTCCTCCATAATCGTTGAATAATGCTTAATTTTATAATGCTGCCTGGGGTTGCAGATGGAGGTTAAATCTAGGATACCAGTGGAGAAAGAGTTGTCCAAAATTAGGCCGATGATTGATCTGGCAGCATCAACAGTACAGAAGATTCGGGACCGTTGTGCCTACGGATGGGTACAGCTGCAGGACCTAGTCATTACTATATGATTTACAAATATAATACTAATTTTGGCTTGTTTATAGTCCACACAAGTGATGTTTCACTTTCACTGTATGTAAATCTACACTGGCTAGCTCTTCAACAAACTCTGATAAGTTGATATTATCTTCTTTCTTGTACGGTGTAATCGAGTTCGATTAATGACGGAAGCTGCTGTAGTACAAGTGTGGCTTAACACGACAGCATTGCTATCTCCCTATGGTAATGATCTATCCTGGCTTGTCACTCCCTTCCTAATATTTTGGACGATTTCCTGACCATACTCCATGTCAAGTGTTTGTAATTACAATCATTCGTGAATAACAATTGTATATTAATTCTAGAATTTCTAGTATAAATGTTTTTGTTACAAAAATCAAAGTTTTAACTTTGGGAGTAGGAAGTGAAAAAAAAAACTGATAAAAATAAACCCAATAAAAGCTTATATTTTTAATGTGGCATCCGAGTTCTATCTATACAATTGGCATCGAGCCATATTATTAACAATGTAACAATTTAAGGGTAACGAAAATCATTTATTTTACGCAAGCATTAAAAGAATAATTGTTCCTCCAATCCTATACAAGATCATAATTCAGAAGCACTTTGAATGCTTTGTATATTGAATGAAAGGACTGCAACTTTTTCTGAGTATTTTATTCCCCAACCATTAGGTGTCCAAGGTATGCCATTCTATTTACCTAATTATTGCAGCTCTCCAACAGGTGCCTCGTTAAGCCACAGGAAATGAATGAAGTCATATAATTTTGCACTTACGCTAACCTGCATAAGATTTAAGTCACAATATTCAATATAAATCAAAATAACAAAAAAAGAGTTCTGTAGAGCAACGTGTAACTTAATACCTTATAAGGAGTCGGATTAAGTCTCCTCATGTGGTCACGTCGCATGTGTTCAAGTTGTTCGATGCATCGCCCTCTAATGTCCTTTAGATGCGGTAAAGTTTCACTCGTTTTACCTTCGAGAGAACCATGGTACAGTATAGAAATATAAATAGACCGTCAAAAGGGGCAATTGCTGCACATATGAACTGCTGATAAATGCTGGTAAGCCCCTCATCCCTCATTAATTAAAACATTTAGCATCCATAGCACCTACAGGTGAGAAGATTTCTTTCTTCTTGTTTTGGGGGTTGGGAAATGGGGCGAGGAGATAGTATAGCCGGCTTACAAGTTTTGAAAAATTTGAAAGAGTTGGATTAAATGGTTACGTAGTGAAGTGCCTTCCTAAAATGATGCAGACGCTTCCCTTCCTAATAAGAAAAATGTAGGTAAAATGTGCTAATATTTATCAATAATATGCCATTGATCTCCATGATTGTTTCTCACCTGAATTCCCTGGCCAGTAACACCTCAGAAGCTCCTCAACACGTTGTGGCACAACGTATGCTCTCTTGGATTCTTCAAAGGGATGACGGCACAGAATTCTTTCTCCCACCTGTAAGTTAAAAATTCATTTATAAAAAAACAAAATTATGCCTACATATACGTCAGTTGTGGAATCAACACTTGCTTGCATGGGAGCGGTGACTAGCAAAGGAGGTTCAAAACGAGATGACACAAAGGCCATTTAACCGTCATTTGTTACTATATTAAGCACAAGTGATTAGATGTAGCTTACTTAAATAGGGTGGAGGTTTTACAGAAAATTGCATCTACGTCACTAAGAGCATATAGCCCCCCCCCCCCCTCTATTTTTTTTTTTCCAAAGCAGCCCGCCCTCGTGAAACCTAAAAGATGCAGCACCTTCTCCTAAGTGTAACTGGAGATTAATAATTTCAAATGCGGAACCTATACAACAAATCATTAGATGTTTTGCCAGATATGTGAGATGGCTTATTCTGATTTGTTCCTAACATAACTCCTCGGTGCTTTGTTCTCAAAGATCCATCAGCTTGAAGTCCCAACTTGGCATTTGAAAAACCAACCCTCCCAAAAGAAGAAAAGAAAAAAGGAGAGGGGGGGGGGGGGTTTAGCATATACACTACTGGCCGCACCACGTTAACAGATTACCTTTGGAGATGGTTCATTTTCCCCAGTCATTATGTCTACCAGGGGATAGCCTTCTTTCCCATACAACCTGAAGCATCGTTTCTTACACGGAATAGAGACCTGAAACCGTAGAAAGGGGCAAAAGCAGCAAAAGATAATCATTAAAGATGAACAGATGGTGCTACTAACACATCCCGCTTAGAGTTTTCAAACCTTTGAGACATCTTCAGAAAGTTTGATACGAGGCTGATTATTTATCTCAACCAGCTTGAAAACAACACCTAAAGCAGCTTGAGCATAGCATGTAACCAGGTTTGTTCCAATTCCAAAGGCATCAATCTCATGACCCTGTTCGGTAAAAATGTATTCCAGTTAATAGAGTATGTCAAAAAAACTATGATCATCCGCCTTCCTTTAGTACCATACAAAAATTCCGTCAAAATCAATATATATATGAAGCCATTATGTCGCCATTTCAACCCATATTTCTTATTTATTTAATTGTTATAAAAGAAGGCTACAATATAGCTATATATAACAATATAGTATGTTGGGAGGGGATTTCAACATAATATGAATGTGTTCTAAGATAATGAGAAAATAATGTTAGCAATCAATTTTTATTTTCTTATTGTTAATTATTGTAATTATATTAGAAAGTTGACCTTAGGAATTAGTTTCCTAATTGTTAGACATTTTGTAAGATTTTATTTCTGATTTATTTTGTTTCGTAAAATAATTTTTCTTTCCTAAAATAGTTTCATTCTTTTTATATAAATACCTTTGTACTTTGATCAAGTAATACACACAAGAATTTCTCAATTTGTATCATGGTATGAGAGCTTTAGAGTTCCTAGGACGTCTACCCTTTTTTTTTCAGGCCTTCCTTGCTGTTTGTCTTTTAACGGAACTTTCCATATTATTGCCTCTTTGTGTTTTGTGCATACCCACTCAACCCTACCACCACCAGAGCCCTTAGACCATGTCGACTGGTATTTTTCTTGGTGATCAGATCTTGTTTGGCCTTCCCACGCACCGCCACAAGTTTTCTGGAGCAACTCTCATGTGCCAGCATGTATGGCTGCATGAACCTGCTTTTCGGTCACCGCTTTTTCCAAATTTGGTCGCCTCACCTAGTCGCTTTCTTTTGCTTGTGTTCTAGACCATATCTGAGTCTATTTGGTGCACCTAGTGCAAGAAGCCTTGCCACACTAAGGAGAAGTGCTGAAAACTTCATGGTAAGCCTCCACAAATGAAGAAGGGACCGGGCAAAGTTCATATGGCGACCATCGGTTCCAACAGTGAGGATACCTCTTCTGTGGCTGATTTTAATAAGAAGGAGAATGAGAAGTTACGAAATCTTTTGGGAACCTTGGAAAAAAGCCCTTCATTTATCACAAGTATTTGTTCTTTGGTTTTCTCAGGTATTTCTTCTCACTCTTCATCTGCTTATAATTCCATCTTTAATGTCTCAAATAAGGCTTTTTCTGCCTCTTAGGTCATTGACTCTGGGGCCATTGACCATATGACTCATTCTTCTCAACATTTTCTTTCATATACTCCTTGCCCTAATGATCAAAAAATCACTACAGCAGATAGATCGGTCACTACTGTGGCTGGTCAGTGAAATGTGTGTTTAAATGCGAATATCATGCTTAAAAATGTTCTCCATGTTTCAAAACTTGCACCAACTTTATTTCTATCCAAAAACTTACAACTAATTCTCATTGCAATATGATTTTTTATCCTTTTCATTGTGTATTTCAAGAATAGAGCACGAAGAAGATGATTTGACTTTCTAAGGAGAAGGATGAGTTGTATCATCTTGCAGAAAATAATAGATACAGTAGAGTCCAAAGTTTGTTACCTATGTTTTTTCATTTTGAATCTTTCCAATCCAATATAGATAAGATTTGGTTTCACCACCTTCGTCCTGGACATTCATCATTTAATATTATCAAAATTCTGTTTCCTACTTTGTCCAAAGGATTAGAAATTGAAACATTACATCGTGAGACTTGTGAACTTACTTAACATAAACGTGCTTCTTTTCCAGTTAGTAATAAAAGAACTTTTGTTCCCTTTAATTTGATTCATAGTAATATTTGGGGCCCAACCCTGATTTCTAATATTTCTGGAGCTCGATGGTTTATTTCATTTATTGATGATTGCATTCGAGTGACTTGGATTTATTTGTTGAAACAAAAATATGATGTAAGCACTATATGTCCTATTTTTTATCATATGATTCAAACTCAATTTGAAACAGGAATATAGAGGTTTCGATTTGACAATGCAAAGGATTTTTTTAATCAATTTCTTTGTAACTTTTTGTATAAAAAAGGATAATATATGAATCCTCTTGCATTCATACACCTTAACAAAATAGGGTGACTGAATGAAAGAATGATCATCTTTTGGCCAGTATCAAAGCTCTATTGTTTCAAAAAAATGTTCCAAAGCAATATTGGGGGAAAACAATTTTAACTGGTACTCATATTATTAATCGACTTTCCACTCAAATGCTTGATTTCAAAAGTCCCATGCAAATTCTCACACAATTTTTTTCAAATTTCAATACATTTAACAACCTTGTACTTAAAATATTTGGATGTCTTGCATTTGTTCATGTGCATTCTCACCATAGAAACAAACTTGATCTTTGAGCCCTCAAATGTGTTTTCCTTGGATATTCTTTCATTAAAAAAAGTTATAAATATTATCATCCTCCTACAAGAAAATTTTATGTGTCTGCTAATGTCACATTTGCTTAATCTGATTTTTACTTCCACAATGAAAGTAACACAGTTGTTGATCACTCTATCCAAAATAGATCCAAAGACTTAATTCCTTTTGATTTTCCATCCTTACCCACTCATACCTCATCATTACTTGAGCCCCAATTATCACCAGACAACCCACCTGAACCTCCATTGCAGCCAAAATCGACTTCAGACCCTACTTGTCCATTATAGGTATATTCTCGGAAGAAGGCATCATCTTCTTCGCTAGAACCAATTCAATCACCCTCTTTTGCTCCTGACAAAGTTGAGGTACTCTCTTTGCCCACTAATAATATGAATCACAATGATCATGATATTCCTATTACTTTATGCAAAGGCACACGAACTTGCACAAAATATCCTTTGTCTTCCTTTTTTTCTTATATGCATTTGTCTCCTAACTACAAAGCCTTTCTTAATACACTAAATGTTATTCCTGTTCTCAAAACCTTATTTGAGGCATTCAAGAATGAGAATTGGGTCAACACTATGAAAGTTAAGATGCAGGCACTAGAAAAAAACAGAACTTGAGATCTTGTGCACTTGCCAAAAGGAAAGAAACTAATGGGCTGCCATTAGATCTTTACTACTAAATATAATTCAAATGGTACCTTGAAAAGATACAAAACTCGACTTGTTGCAAAAAGATATACCCAAACATATGGCATTGACTATATGGAGACTTTCGCCCTTGTTGAAAAAATGGATACAGTACAGGCATTATTGTCTATAACGGCTAATCTGGATTGGACATTACAACAGCTTGATGTCAAGAAAGTTTTTTTGCATTGTGACCTACAAGAGGAAATCTATATGGAGATTCCCCCAGGATTCAGTTCTCAAAATAGATTGGGCGTGGTGTGTAAACTTAAGAAAGCACTCTATGGGCTAAAACAATTTCCACGAGCATAGTTTGAAAGATTTTCTAAAGTCATGATTGGTATAGGGTATAAGCAGAGTCAAGGTGATCATACTTTATTTGTGAGACATTCAGCTTCAGGGGGAGTATCTATACTCTTAGTTTATGTGAATGACATCATAGTTATAGGGAATGTTCATAAGGGGATTGGATTGTTAAAAAGGCAGCTGATAAAGGAGTTTGAAATCAAAGAATTAGGCAAGTTAAAATACTTTCTCAGCTTTGAAAGAGCTCATTCACAGCAGGACATTTTTATATCCCAACACAAGTACATGTTGGACTCATTGACAGACACTGGCACCTTGGGATGTAAACCTATAGAAATACCTATAAAGTTGAATCATAGACTATGCGAAGCTTTTGAAGATATACTAGTTGATAAGGGTTCTTATCAGAGGCTTGTGGGATGACTCATTTACTTGTCTCATATTAGGCTTGATATAGGCTATACTGGGAGTTTTGAGAGTCAATTTATGCATGATCCAAAAGAATCACACCTCAAAACAGTCTATAAAATATTACAATATTTGAAGAATACACTAGGGAAAGGACTTCTGTTTAAAAGAGGTGAGGGATTGACTCTTGAGGCTTATACTGATGCAGATTATGTAGGATCTCTTGTTGATAAGAGGTCAACCTTAGGCTATTGCACCTTTCTAGGAGGAAATCTTGTTACTTGAAAAAGCAAAAAGCAAAATGCGATTGCAAGATCAAGTGTGGAAGCCGAGTTTAGATCAATGGCACTTGGAATATGTGAGCTATTATGGTTAAAAATGATTATGAAAGATTTAAAGATTAAGTGGGGAAGGCCCAATGAAACTTTATTGTGACAATAAATCTGCCATTACCATTACTCACAATATGGTACAACACAATCGTACTAAATATATTGAGATAGATCGTCATTTCATCAAAGAAAAATTAGATAGTAGCCTGATTTGTACTCCTTGTGTTCTCACTGGAGATCAACTTGCAGTTGTGTTTACTAAAGGATTATCTAGTGCCATCTTTCAAGACATCACCACTAAGCTTGGAATGGATAATATTCACTTACCAGTTTAAGGGGGAGTGTTAGCAATCAGTTTTTATTTCCTTATATTTATTTCCTTATTGTTAATTATTGTAATTATATTAGAAAGTTGATCTTAGGAATTAGTTTCTTAATTATTAGATATTTTATAAGATTTTATTTCTGATTTATTTTGTTTCTTAAAATAGCTTCATTTTTTCTGTATAAATACCCTTGTACTTTGATCAAGGAATACACAAGAATTTCTCAATTTGTGTCAAATAATTTCAAAGGTTTTTGTACCTAGATCTTTTCTCCTAGAGGCCAGTACTACCACTTTAAAAGGGATGGATTCAGTACTATTACAGTGTATTTAGGCCACTAAACTTTCCCGAGAGCCAGTATAATCCAAAATGAGTTGGGCAGGGGGCTAAGTTCTATATTTATTACTCTCTCCTTACTCTATATGCACATAAAAACACACACAGACAGATTCTAACAAGAATTGGGAGGCATTATATATCTAACAAATGTCAGAATATAGGTGAAATTCAGTTCACATTTCATCATATGATGTATAAATAGCTACTTTTGCTTCGTTCACATTTAGGGTCTATTTGGTTAGATGATGGAATGGGGGAGGGAATGTAAAATGTGGGTAGGTGAGAATAGGTAAGATAGGAAAAGACTTTTTTGCCTCTACTTTTAAAAAGATGATTTGATAGTTAAAATGGTGATTTGATAGATGGAAAAAAAAGTACAAGGGTGTAATAGACATTGCACAGCCTGTAAAGGGAATGCGATTGCGTTACCGCGAACCAAACAGAGCATTAGCCTTTAGCCCTTCCTTAGCATCTTAAGACTGATTGGTCCTTTGGCAATTTAGCCTGTATAATGAAATAATAACTACAAACAGCCAACAAAATAAAACCTTGGAAATTATACAAATCCTAGTTGAATTTACTATAAGTATATTTATATAAGCAATAAACTGAATGTGCCAACTGAATGGGAGGAATGGTATCCCTATTAAAAAAATTGATATACTGGCCGCTGACATTCATATTCATCCTAAACAAACAGCATAAACTTTTTGGACATCAGATACTTTTTGTTCTTGCAATTATAATTCTGGGGACCAATAGACAAGAATTACAAGCTCCAATTCAGAATGAATAATTACCTGTTTGTTTAAAGCATCTAACGTTTCCTCATTAAGGTCATTACTAGCAGTGATAGTCAATTTCCCAAAACCAGGCACCGCAAATTCTTCATCAATGGAGCAAAAGAGCTTCCTGACCTCACATGACAAATACGCTAGGTCACCAGAGTCCAATCTAATGCCAACTGCCTTGTATCTGCACAGGACATCATCTAAGCTTAGCAATGAATGGCAATTACATGAATCATTATAATGATACATGCGGTTTTTTCCTTTTGCAGGGAATGCTACGAGACTAGTTGGAGTCAAAAGTAATTATGTAATGCATATAATAAGAGAGAAACTACGGGTAAATTAGCGACAAGCTACTGCAATCTTTAACCTAAAAATAAGAAATGCCACAGCATAAAACATTACTTAACATGGACAAAGAAATCTCAACATAGAAAACACATGCAAAAAAATACAGGTAGACAATTAAAAAAATATGGAAATGCAGAAACAGAACATTTATGCTACTAACTGAAGAACAAACCTACAGAAGCAAGCCCAGCAACAATAGATTACCAGGAAAAGTTTGCAATGATACTTCAAACACAACCTAGTATCTACACCTAGGAATTTTTATTCTGCTTAAGAAATTTTACATATCAGAACTTTATAATTCTACAAATCTCTTAGCTAAAAGGTTTCCAAAAGTCAAGTTGAGATCAAGAGATAACCTAATTTTATGTATTTGTTGTCCTTAATTCTGAGTGACTTAATGCAAAGAGCAAGCCCATCATATTATACAATACTTGCAAATCTGGGAGCGATTTGGAAATACAAGTTCATTTATAGCATCATATAGATTCCAATCATCAACACTGTTACTACTAATACAACCATACTACTTGCTACTGTGATCATCATTAGTGCCTTGTAAAAAATCAAAGCACTTACTACCATAGTTTATAATATTTCATTCATTTACAAAGTAAGAAAGGGCCAAAAAAATTTAAATCTATATAAACTAAAAATCAACTGGAGGAACTAACAAATAAATGACTAGGAAAAGAATATTTCACACTAGCGTAAAAGCTCTAATCAAGTGATAATGATAAACTTGAAAAACTTCCTGACATACCCTAAATCATTAAGAGCTAATGCAACTGCACAGAAGTTAGGGATTCCACTTCTCATAACCTGTCAAAACAGATGCAAAGTCCCATTGTCATAATGATACACAGAACAGAAATGTGCAAGAACTTAACATGATAGCCTCAGCTATCAAGGTATATGATGGAAACCAACACCAAAGCAAGGCTAAATTGCTCCACTGTTATAGATTTATCTAAACAACGGATATAATCACACAGCCTGAGCACAGAAAACAGCTAATAAAGTAAAAGAAACTAACAAAGAAAAAGGAAAAAATACTCCCTAGCATTTGAGAGGCTAGAGACTCTCCTCACACCAAGCCAAATTCTTGCCTGTCTCTTCTCACCCTCCCTCATCTACTGATAGAGCCCTCTACTGCCTACTCTCTCTCTCCAGCCCCCAACACCATACACAAGTTAGTTACAGCTTTTGATTCCCCTTTTTGCCCCTCTATCCACTTATCAGCAAATAAGGCCCTCTTATCCTCTTCCTCTATCTTTCTCTTCTCATGAGTCTGGAGCACCCCAGGCCCAATAGTTACAGGTCCATCAGTATACTTCTCATTGTCAAATCCAAGACAGTACAATATTCCTCAATTATCCCTTCTTATACTTCTTGCTAAGGGTAATTGAGTAGTTATTCCTGTTTAACTATTAACAGCCAGCTAACTAACTCCTAAATCACTTAATACAGCTTGCCAATACAACTGTCACTCGTAACACCTAAGATATAACTAAAGTAGAAAATAAGTGAATGGTAAAATGAATTGACAAACAAATAAAATGTAAGAAATCTTAGCCCTTGCTATTAAACATGCCGTCGACAAAAAATAACCACAAGGCAAATGACCTAACAATTGCAAAATTAAATGATTTTAATGTCAGGATGTAAGATTGAAAAGATTAACTGGTAGGAGTTCAAAAGATCTGAGTATTTCAACATTCAAGAGTAAGATAATTATCACATGAGTTATGAAACTTTGTTACAATTTATCTCACATCATTTGGTTCTTCAGGACCATGCCTTGGTATCTCTTGGTTATACAAGAACTACCATTCCAATTGAGATACTCTTTATTTGTAACTGAGGTTGGCACTTACCTGTTATCTATCCCAAATTGTTGACCATAACATCACTAGCCCATCCTCTCGTATCTGTTTAGCTCATTATGAGATTGTGCCAAATGAACCTAATTCTAAAAGATTAATGGAAGTATTGATGTTCACACATATTTTTCTTACAACTGAGAAGATGAGTGAATGGCATGTGATAATAAATCTTTGTGTTTAACCATGTTATGACTTGTGCATAGCTTTTAATTTTCAAAGCAAAAAACTGATATCAGATCCCACAAACTCTTTCATATTTAATTTTGTTAATTTTTTATTAAGTTTCCATATATTAGTAACTGGTGAAGTCCAGACATAACAGCTTAATCAGGAAAGAAGAACTAGTTCAAGAATTCGATAAATACATAAAAGAGGGATAAGCAGGATTTACCCACAATCACTGGACATACTGGTTAAAGTGATATTACCATCACACATGTCTGTTTACTAGAAATAGAAAGTTAGTAGGAAAATACTGACATCATATGTGTCCACAAGTGCCAGAAAGCCCTCAGGAAATGCCAATGCATATGATGTGAATGCTGCCAGCTCACTTTGATTGGTCTCACCAAAGATACCACGTAGTGAATTTGACCGCTGCAAAGTAGAAAATAGATTAATGCTTCGTACACTGCAGTTTTTTTTTTTAAAAAAAAATCTTGTAGCAATGCCAAAGTAAACATGCCCTAGAAAAAAGAAAAAAAATATATTCAGGGAAATGTTTATAATAATGATCAAGGTCTATCAAAATGCTTCTCTTCTTTTTGGTGAGTTTGAACTCAAAATGCACCATTCCCAGCGAGTCCCTAGGAAGTCTGCTTAAAGTTGTCTTCAGTGAACTTTCATTTCTAATAATAGGCAAAGGGATTGGATAACACTGTTGCATATTTGAGCCTCTTCAGCTGATTGGTTCTTAGTTCCCTTTTGGTTTTCAGTTTAGGAGAATTAAAGAGGTTTCTGGCTTTCATGGAATGGCCATTCACAACAGGTAGACCACCTTGCTAAGGGAAAGTATCTTATGAAACAGTCACACCATGTGATATGTACTGATGTGGTGTACCATTCCACTTAAAATATGCCAACTGTGCAGATATCATAATTTCTTAGCACCATATCAGCTTGGTTGTAGCAGCAAGAATTTAGAAAGTCTGGTGGCATTCCATGTCCTTTAATTTCAATCACTTAGCCTTTGACATAGTCAAAAGTTGATCAATTGGTGCATTTTGAGCAGAATAATACACCACATCAGCATATGACATGGTGTAACCATTTAACAACATGATTTTGTTTTTCAACTAGCTAGACTACATAAATCATCACTGTCATTGCTGGTATTTTTAGTGGTGTTCATGAGTTTCCATATGCTGAGCACAAAAATTGAAGTTTGCAACACAAATAGGGATATCAACAGGTGAGAGGCCTAGGTTTCATATATATAACAATTCAGAATAAATAGGGAAAAAATAGTCAAAGCATTTTCAGGATTTTGCAAAAAAAGATCTTCCAAATGGATTATTGCATCGCTAATACCCTATCATTCCCCCCCCCCCCCCCCAAGGTCTTAGGGAGAGAAAAAAGTAATTGGAAAGCAATATATAATAAATACCATGAAGGATGTAAAGGCATGACACCTGAATTTTGGTAAGCCAAGTTTGAACCAAACTAACAAAATCTCCACATGTACTTGAACCATCTTTTCTACGAAGTGATCTATCTATAATCTTGTCTGGGCTCTGCAAATCACAGGATATACAAGGTACACATAAAAGTAAGCAAAGGAAATACAACAGAAAGTGACTCATTTCATAATATAATAAGCTATTGATAAATGACAACATAAATCTCACATGAAGCCAGCTAGAAATAACAATTCATCTTGCTGATAAGGATATGCTAAGGATACTTCTGAGTTCCAACTGAAACTCTATTAATATTAAGAGGAGATTTATCTCATAGTTTCAAAATTCTCTTTGGTCCAACTTATAATTAATGGGGTCCAATTGCATAGTTCTATGGAAACTAAAAACAGCAGAGAAAAAATTTAATTAATTTCCCAAATCTCTCTCTCTCTCTCTCTCTCTCTCTCTCTCTATAGATATATATCTATATATATATATGTAGATTCACACAATTCCTCTAAAATCTACAGCTGCCTTTGTCACTATCATGCAGTTTAAGTATGAAAAAGCTCTTTGCAAGTTCTGGATTCTCAGCATTATAATCTCCATTCAGGTTTATAAATGTCTGAACAGATTGTGCTGAATTTAGTTTATATGACTTCACAAATAAATGTATAAATATTTAATACTCCTATACCAAAACATGTTTCCTTCTATTTGCATTACTTAAAAGTTTCAAATTAGCCTATTTATTACTGAACATATATTTTTTTTCCAACACAAATGTGTGACTTTCTTGTTCACATGGACATAGAAGGAAATTCTCAAATTGAGTTCAGTGCCGCTTTTAGGCAATGGATAGATCAAACAGAAACCTTGTTGCTTTAAACTAAATTAGGTGATATATTACAAATGACAAGTATACTTAATAGGAAATGCTCTTTATAAACATCAACTGAAGATTAAATAAATTTTAAGTGGAATGGTTACCATGTATGAGCTAACGAAGGCATGAGAATGAGTGCCACGAAGGGGTATCCCAAATAACCTTCCTGCTGCAACATTGCTATTGACATACAACACAAAAGAGCGAAAGTTATGAAAAGGAAAGGTAAGAATTATTAAAAACTACTACTAAAAAAAGTGCAACACCTCAACCAATCCCTACCCCCCAATATATATATATATATATATGTATGTGTGTGTGTATATATGTATATATATAAAAAGGTACAGTTGTTTCTAGCATAAGATTTGGACCAAACCTTATTAAGTATAGTATTTTGGGGGCACAGTACATTGAGTCAATAATGTGAAAACCCATAAGATTTGCACTGAAGTCATGTGAGAGCAGAGAAACTACATATTCATCAACAAACTGGGAAAAGAAAAAATCCTACCATGTTGCCAAAAACATGCACTGCCATCTTCAATTAATAGTCAATCAAATATCTTTAAGGTTATAAAAGTTGTCTAACAAACTCACTTAAAAGTAATATTTAATTAACACTAGAACTACTGCATTAGCATGCTGGGCTAAAATCACATTACAAAAAGATATGTCAACAAAATATTAGGCACAATGACTGTTTTAAATGTGTGATTTAATGTACATATTATAAGAAATATTGAAGATGTTTCTTCCCAACATACTAGAATTGAAGTTTTTCAAAGATACTACCTTGTTGCATCAGTTCCTCCAATATAGCAGTACTTTGATGCTCCTAATCCACCATCAGGGCCCTACATTCAAAATGAGATATTCTACTTGAAGACGGAGGAAGCTCAGTTCTTCCTAAATTAACTTGCCAAAAAATTAAATCAATAAAACTTAGTAACCTGTGCCCTTCGTAGCCCAAACTCAAGCAGAACTTTGGATTTTCCAGCAACAAAACGATGCCTTGCAGCATTAGTAGTAACTAATGATGCATAATTAACTAGATTCACAAAGGGGGTTTCCAACAATTGAACAACCTGAACCGTATATGAGTATGGAAGTTTATTTAATGTACAGAATAGATAGCATGCAAAGCAATGAGAATTAAAAAGATATTTGCACGTACTAACATTTTTTAACTAAATAAGGATTTTAATGGTAGCAAGTACTCACTGCAATTGGGCCTTCAATCCGCAACAGGGGTATCTTAGGAAAAACAACTGACCCCTCAGGAATGGCATAGACCTCTACATCAGAGCAGTCAATTCCACTAAGATAGTTGAAGAATCCATCCTATGATTTAATGAATAATTTATTTATAAATCAGCCATTTATTTTGAAGGAAGAATCTGTTAAAAAGAAAAAAGGCCAACAGCATTAAACTTCCCACAATCACTGCAAACAAGATAATCAGCTGTATTATTCTAGACTTACACTTAGTCCCCACATTCCTGAAGGCTCTAAACTTTAGAGGATCTTTCAGAATATTGCAAGTCTACACTTGCCCATGCTATTTATAAACATGTAATAGAATTATAAAACAAAGGCAATGATCCCTGTTGCATCCATAATTTAGTTTGTTTTATGTTAGTTTGAGAGAAAAGTAAGTGACAGTTTTGATATAACTAACGTTATTAAAAAAATTAAAAAAAAAAAGTGCTGTGTGCTTAAGGAGTAAAGGAACTATGAAGCAGCTTCTACAATCACATGGTTGTTAACATGCTTATCTTTGTGTCAAGGTCTCCCGTATAGGTGCAATTTTATTTGAGTAAAGACATCTTAGGAAGATCGCACCATTCCAGACAGAGCTAGACAAGCTGTCTTCAGACCTAGTGAATTAAGAACTGTCTCGGGATGGGATAGAGATCTATCTGTTGATATTCTTTAATTCCTACTCAAGTGCTATCATCTAGTTTCTACTCTCTTTTAGCTGCATCACTTCCTATTATTGAAAAAATTTGAGTATAACACTTCTCCATTCTTGACGCAGAGAACATGAATTCTTCAGTTGAGCTCAAAACCAGCCTGCCCATGACAAAATTGCAATGAGACGTGACCATCATAGTTTAGTTTACCTCACATGAAGTAGATAAATTTTGACGGATAAAACTGATATCCTCCTTTGTCAATTTAAAATTAGCAATAAGCCTTATGCATTCTTCCAAACCAGCGAAGATAGTATACTCCCCTCCAAAGGGATTTTTCCGAAAATACAAATCGAACCTGAATCAAAGCACAAGCTTGGTTACAATAATCTTCTTATAAACATATTAAAGTGCATCCGACACAAAGACATTAAACTTGTGTAATTCAGTATAACTCTTGTTTCTAACTCTTGCAACGTTTTTAGGAAGAAAAGGGAACAAGAAAAGCAAAACTTCAATTCCCTTCGCTTTGTGTCGCACTCCGTCGACAACAAATGAGAAACTGGAAATGATTACTCACACAGCGCGTTCTTGATGCTTGCCAGCTTTCCAGTAAGCGTAAGCCATGGTGAATTGGTAAAAATCCGTGAGCAGAGGCGTAACCATTGGGTTGGTGGGTCCATCAATGACCTGTACCGTCTGCGGCTTGTTCGGGCCATTCGCATTCGCCTCCATTGATTCCCCCCTCGAATTCCTAGGGTTATCTTTTTTTTTCCTTTTACTGTGCGAATATGCTCCCGCGCGTCTACTTATAGTGTTGATGTTCGTTGCTCTAGTCTTGTGTCGTGTATATTGTTCGCAGTCTCCCTCCCGCGCGCTATGAATATGGATTGGAAAGTCTGTAGGAAGCGCGAACGTGAAGCACAGACAGAGGACTACTAGAGACTACAGAGAGCTGCTACTCCTAAAGACTGTTTTGACAAATAGGATAAAGATGGAAATCAAACAGAAGCAGGTGGTCACTATCTTCGATTTCTGGACTTGTAGTAGAATACCGCCAAGTAAAAGTAACAACGACGACGACGACTGGAACAACCACCAACACAAATTTAAAATGAGTTATCGTCTTCTCGTTTTGGATTTTGCAGTCGTAAGTAGGCAGCAATGCAATTGGCCATTTTAGTGCTGACGAAAGCATAAATAATAAAGAAACTAAATGGATATCGTCTTCCGCCGCCGCTCTTTAACCATCTCTTTCCACCGCGAACTTCTCCACACACGTGGTCGCTTCTCAGCCTCCGCATTTCTCGTTTCTGTTTGCTCTTCTCCGACTACGATGTTTTGTCCACAACGATTCAGTACTATTCTGTTGGGATTTAAATTTATCAAAATTTTAATTTGCAATATATTAATTATGTAATGTATTGTATTCTCTCTTTTTTTGGTAAACACGCATTGTATTCTATCTAAATCATAATAATAACTACTAAATAAAACACTTAAATTTTTGACAATTGATAAAAATACCATTTTTTTCAATATACTTTGAATATAAAAAAGTTTGGCTACTCTATTTTAATCTTGTAATTTATGTTACCTAACTCTTTTATTAAAAAGAACAATTAATTAATTTTCAGGTTAAAAAAAGGATAATTAGTTTTATCATCATTTTTAATATGTTTTTCAAAAAAAATCTTGGCCCTTTAATTGCAAATTAAAAAAAAGAAAGAAATAATTTTTTTTTACAATGTCTCTTATATATTTATTATTATTATTTAATAATATTTATTTATTATTATTTTTTAAAAAATGAATATGAAAATCATTTCTCATTTATTTCATTTATATTTTATTTCTATACTTAATAATTTTGTGTATCAAATAATCATTAAAAATAACATGTAAAATGTTCAATGATGAATAAATTGAATATAAGGTTTTTTTAAATATTATGACCCATGTATTCTTGAGTTTTGTTTAAAATTAAATTATTTGTTTACTATACTAGAAGCAAACCTTCGAATCTAGAGTATTTAAAAAAAAAATTATGGAAGGACAAAATTTTTAAAATTAAAGAACCGAACAAAAAAAAGGAACGAAGTAAAATTTGAACATAGATACATCGAATTTAATGTATTTAAAATTGAATTCGTAGAAAAATATCTCCTCCACAGCTCCATCGCTTTGGGTATATTTGGCTTCGATGAGGATAACGTTTTATGACACTTTGTTTTACATCGTGAAACTTCTGTATACACTCATTGCACGTCTTTGTCACCGGAATATAGGTAAAACGGCTACGAAAAAGAAAAAGATGCATGGAACGATTATATGCAGTGTTTGAGACGTCCAAATGACAATGTCAATTGAATAATACCTACCCACAGACAGGTCAGAAATTTATTTATTTATTTAATTACTAAATGACTGCATAAATTTGTTTAAATTTTATCGTCGTAGTATAATATGTAATATAATTTTTTAATATATTTATTATATTTTTTATAATTATTATTTATTTGTATACGCATTTTTCTTATATATATTTATATATCTAACATTCATTCAACAAAGCCACCCCAGATACTTTTGGCGAACAAACCAATCAATGAATGTTATCTATCCCGACAAATTTCTCTTTTCAATGACAAGTGATTGAATTAATAATATACCAGTTGAGATATCGTTTAAAATGAACCAGACCCACATATTGTGGCTTATCCTTTTATCAAATGAATCCTTGTATGGTGCCACATATTGTAGCTTATCCTTTTGTCACATGGATACATTTTTCACCTTTAAAAAATGAATCCCTAGATCAATTTGATTTTGACATGAAAGATGATTTCTTAAAGAGGAGAAAGAGGAATTGGGGTGTGAACAAAAGATATGCAACAAATTTTGCCCGGAATATATATGTTGTTTGGTGAGGCCTTGGGGTCGTTTGGTAAACTTGCTCTGTCAGCATGTATTTTATTTATTTAATTTAACTCTCATTTGGCTTGGGGTAAAGAGGAGAGGAAAAAGAAAAGAGAAAAGAAATCAACAAAGTGGCATGTTTGATTAGGGTTCCAATCAATCAATTCTCGTGATTTGGAATCCGAATTATTTACCATAAAATTTTTTATCCAATTGTACCCATCTCATCTACAACATTTAGATATAAAAATAGTTTTTTAACTACAAATTTAAAAGAAAATAATAATTAAGACTACAATAATTTAAATATAGATTATCCAAATCAAATTTGAACAATCCAAATAAAATGGATACAGTTAGGTAAAAAAGCCATTGGATAAAAAATTTATACATGACTTGGCAATGCTTATTCTCACACTTTCCATCATAAAATTGATAGAATAACCAAACATTCCAAGAATCAACTACTTAATAACCAAATTGCCTTGTCATCTAAACAAAACCATATTGGCTTCTATAACATCCTCTTTTCAATAAGATTTATTAATTAATATTTATGTGATTTTAAAACAAATTAATTGAGATTAGAAAATATGCAAAGGATAAATAATGATCAAATAATGAAGATTTAGGAAAATACAAATTTATAAAACATAAGAAAATTTTTTTTGACATTATTTAGAATTTATGAGGAATTTTAAGAAATTTTATGAATTATTTGGTATTTCTCTTAATTGGTAAATAAAAAGTAACTAGTAAATAAAATACTTGGGGATTTGATTTTTAGAAACTTTCAAAGTGAAAAGGCTCTAAAAATATAAGAAAAATATCTAGAAAGTAACAATATTTAAATATATTTTTGTTGTCAACAATTAATTATTAAAAATTTATGGCAAAAACAAGTAATTTTCACGAGACTAAAATATAATTTTGGCAATAAAATATAATTTTAGTTTAGGTTAAAAAGTAATTTTTTTCAAGGCATAAATACTATAAAAATAATGAGCACAAAAAGTCAAAAATTTTAATACACACCCTTCTATAATTAGTAGTAAATTTTTATACATAATACTAAACAAATAAGTGTCATTTTGTCTACCAAAATAGTACCTGTTAAACTGAAATCTAACTAACTTCTCAAAGAAGTCAAAAAGTGAGATGAAAGAATAGAAGATACACAATAAATTGGAGAGGCAAGAAAGTATTTACCTAATTTTTATTTAAAGTATTCTCTTTCTTTTTCTCTTTTTTTTTTTTTCTATGCATCACATAAATCAAAAAGAGAGAGAGAGAGATTAAGAAAGTGTGAGAACTAAAGAAGCTGTATTCGCTATAACTAAGCCATTTCTCGCTATAGCTAGCAGACTTAAAAAAATTTTAGGATTTCAAAAATTTTCAGCTTTTTTTTTTCTTTTCTTTTTTTTGGTTGTTACAAGAAGGCTTAAGGAAGTAGTAGAAAATAAAGTATAAAACTTAAAAAAAGCTTGAGGTAAGACACCAACTCTTACTGAGATTTGTTGGTTGCAATTTTTTTTTTTAATGTTCATCTTCTTTCTTATCTTTGTAATATAACATATGAATTTATGTAAATTTGAGGTAGAGAAATTTTGATGTGAGATAGAGGTTGATATGATTTGAATAGTTAGAAATCTATGCTTGTCTCATTTCCTTCCTTATGTCTTAGTAAGAATGATCATTTCATGAGAAAGTATGAAAACTTATAAGCTTATGCAACTTGCGAAGAATTAAATCTAGCTAAACATTACTTGTGTCAAACAAGTTAGAATAAGTCATAAGTATTCAAGGTAGGAAATAATCCAAAAGATGCGGTTGTAAAAACCTTCATAAAATTCACATGTTCATCCTTAGATTTCGTTAATCACTATAGGAAAATATATGGTTTATGGAAAGTAATTCTAAAAGAATGACTTTAGGCTTAGAATCAATGATCTAAAATGAAAGAAAGCTAGTTTTCATATATCATTATCATGGCCAAATCTTGAGAAAATAACTGGGAACGGATTAAATAAATAAATGATAAATATTAAACTCATACAAAATGAGTTTTTTAAAACAGAGGGGGGTCTACCCCTTTCCACCAAGAAGTGCCACTAGCACACCCTAGTGTGTTAACCAACCTAGAGCCATGCCAAAGGCCTAATTTAAAAGAAGAAATGGAGTTTTTGCAAGTTTAAGCATTTTTATATCCATTTAGCCTTAAAAGCTTAAGAAATCTTTCATTTAAGACTTTAAAAACTTCTTGTAAAGCCACATTAATCCTATAAAATGATTATATGAAAAAAATTTGTAACAATTTATAATGGATTGAATAGATAAACCTTATGCATGGCTATATTGATTAAAGTTAAAGTTCGTATGATATATATTAAACAATTCACATCAATTTTCTATAGAATCCTAAAGAACATCAAAGCTAAATTCTTAACATCAATCTCCTGTGATAATATACCATGTGTAGAAGATTAAACCTAAATTGTGCTTATGCATAGATGATTATGTTTTCTCTTACTAACTCGATTTTTACATACGAAAGGCTAAACTTTGAATGATATCTATGTATGAATGACTAGTGCTTGGACTACTGATAACCATAATGTAACATACCTAGATAATTTGGAATTTGACCATTAAAGGACTTAATATTGACCAATGACCTTAAAATATGGAAGACATGAAAAAAACATTAAAATATATGGTAATATGATAGAATGGGTTCCATTAAAATCTATTAGACTACTCTTCATGAAATTATTTGCAAGTTTTCTACGCATATATGTTATTAAGTAGCTATTGAAGCCCCTGAGTGATACATCTCATTAAAATGGGTGATCTCTATGAATATATTGAGTATGAAATTCAACAAGTTTACTTGTTTTGTTAAGCAATGGAATTGAAATTTGCTTTGATAAAGATGAGATTCTCTATTGGGATAAAAGTCCTCATATAAGATGACTTAAACAGAGTTTTCTGTTAAAATAAAAATCTTGATAAGAAATGGTCATTAATTGTTTTATATTGTAGCCCTAAAGTGCAATCATTATTTTCTTATGTGTTAATTTGCCATGGCAAGAGTGATCATTTCATGAGACATTTTGAAAATTTATAAGCTTATGTAACTTGCAAAGAATTAAATCTAGCTAAACATTACTTGTGTCAGACAAGTTAGAATAAGTCATAAGTAATCGAGGTGGGAAATAATCTAAAAGATGTGGTTGTATAAACCTTCATGAGATTCACATGTTCATCCTTGGATTTCGTTCATCACTATAGGAAAATAGAGGGTTTATAGAAAGTAATTCTAAAAGAATGACTTTAGGCTTAGAATCAATGATCTAAAATGAAAGAAAGATAATTTTTATACATTATTATTATGGCAAAAAATAACTAGGAATGGATTAAATAAAGAAATGATAAAAATTAAACTCACCCAAAGTGAGTTTTTTAAAATAGAGGGGGCCTACCCCTTTCCACCAAGAAATGCCACTAGTACAGCTTAGTGTGTTAATCAACTCAAGGTCATGCCAAAGGCCTAATTTAAAAAAAGAAGTGGAGTTTTTGTAAGTATAAGTATTTTTATATTCATATGGCCTTAAGAAATCTTTCATTTAAGACCTCAACAACTTCTTGTAAAGCCACATTAATCCTCTAAAATGATTATATGGGAAAATTTTGTAACAATCTATAATTGATTGAATAGATAAACCTCATGTATAATTGTATTAATTAAAGTTAAAGTTCGTATGATGTATATTAAACAGTCCACATCAGTTTCCATGGAACCCTAAAGAACATCAAAGTAAATTCTTAACATTAATCTCTTGTGATAATATACCATGTGTAGAAGATTAAACGTAAACTACACTTATACATGGATGACTATGTTTTCCCTTACTAACTCGGTTTTTATATGCGAAAGACTAAACTTTGAATGATACATATGTACAAATGACTAGTGCTTAGAATATCAATAACCATAATATAACATACCTAGATAATTTGGAATTTGACCATTAAAGGACTTGATATGGACCAATGACCTTAAAATATGGAAGACATGAGAAAACACCAAAATATATGGTAATATGATGGAATGGGTTCCATTAAAATCTATTAGATTATTCTTCATGAAATTATTTGCAAGTTTTTTACGCATATATGTTATTAAACAACTATTGAAGCCCCTGAGTGATACATCTCATTGAAATGGGTGATCTTTATAAATATATTGAGTATGAAATTCAACAAATTTACTTATTTTGTTAAGTAATGGAATTGGAATTTGCTTTGATAAAGATGAAGTTCTCTATTGGATAAAAATTCTTTTATAAGATGATGTTTTCTATTAAGATAAAAATCTTTATAAGAAATGATCATTGATTGTTTTAAATTATAGATCTATCCTAAGGGAATATTATTCTCTTATGTGCAGATTTGACATATGACTTGCTTAGCATATATAATGAGCTATATTATTTTTTATTATGTTTCTAATTTAATTATTAACGTTAAATATTTAATACCCCAACCATATTATGTGTAGCTTATGCATGGTATGATAACTTTATTAATGACTTATATACTTAGCTTATGCTTTGTGATATCTTATACTATTGCCATCGGATAATTTGATTAGCTCTTGTTCATATGATACCACTTATTTTATTGAATTTTGTATGGAACATATTGTCATAAGAATCTTAGTGATGACTCACAAATATTGCCTAATGTTTTGTGAGTTGCTATATGTCTACAAATATATTATATAAAACTTTGGATTTACTTACATAACGCCATTATTTTTTTAGATAGATAAATAAATAAATAAATAATGTTCTACACATTAAGTAGCTAAACCATTATCAATTTTTTTAATTATTATTATCTTACTAAAAATTCTATGTGATCCTCGTATATGTAGTAACGTGTTTAGGTGGCTAGACTAGTAATGACACTATATATAGTAGAGATTAAGTGAATGATCATAAAGATATTGAGTATGAGATCTATCAAGATTATAGTTAATATAAAGACCATTATAACCACTGATAACACAATTACTTTCCTTTTAAAGTCTAGCCGTTTAATTTAGGCACGTAGATAATAAAGAGCTTTTTTTTTTTGTTATCTCTATGTTTAACTCTATAAAATTGACTAAATAATGTTTTGTAACTTGGATATATAATTCAACTAGTTCCAAAAGGTAGACTAATAAGTTCCACCTTATGTTAAATATTTTGACATAAATTAGATCTAACTATCCTTAATTCTACCCATCTAGTTAGAATTTCACTTTTACTGACCGTATAATATCAATCAACAACAATAATAAGATAAAGAAAATGAGTTAATTAAGGGGGATTACAGCTTCCAACGCATCGTCATGTATGTACAATCTACCTCATGCATTTCAGTAACACTTTAGAATTATTGTAGCATTACAGGCTAAGCAGGACATTTGTTAAAATATATATTTTTATTTATGGCAATTAAAAAAAATTATACAAATTGCAAAAAAATTAAAAATGAATATTTTTATTTTTTTTTCTATTATTTGTAATTTACAAATTATTTACAAATTAAAAGAAATTTTTTAATGAATATATTTTTGCATAGAAAATATTATAACCATTTGTTTATTTCATTTTTGCATTATTTTCATTCAACCTAAAAGAATAAAAAAAAATTTCCATTCTTTTCCATTTGATACCAATTATGATTATTATAAACCACAAGATTTTATTCTTTCAAAATTTATTCCCTTTTTTCCCTAAATCTTTCCATTAAAAAAATGGACATTAAGGTAACTTTATGATGAAGAATGAAGAACCAACCAACCTTGTTTTTGGTTTTGCACCATTACATTGATGTCACAATGATAGACTTCTTATCTTTATCAAAATATCCTAGTGCTTGAAAGCAAGGATTCGCAAACACAATACCAGCAATATCTGAACTTTCTGTTTGTTTCCAATTGAGCATCCTCCTGCTTGATAAAGGCAATAAGTGCTAAATTGATGGCAAGGTTGAATAAACTCAATAGTATAGTTTCTTGAAGATGAGAATTTCAACAATTATAAGGAAGAAGAGTTTCAATTCAGAAGAGTAGTGACATCATATGAAGCACTCTGCAATTTAGAAAGTAACCGACAGAAACTAGAATCTGATCCTTTCCCAAAAACTAAAAAGAGTTTCAAGTTTCAATGCTACACAAGAAAAAAAAAAAAGTTATTCACCAAGATTAAATAGACAAACAGTATTATCTTAAGCTGAAATCATCAAAGAGATTTTTAAGTAGTGTATACGCACGTAGTCCGTACAATAATTTGCAGCGATGCCTGCATAGATTGTAGACAACTATTTAACATGAAAAGCTAGAAATAAATTCTTTTCCCATGAGGGTAGAGGCATGTGAAGAGCACCGCAGAATTCTCAAGCGTTTCCCGCTTTTATGAGGAAACCCAACAATTCAAAAAGAAGTGGAAGCCTAGCAAACTTCAGAAACTTGGTTTTTCTATCTTGATGTCGTCGTTGCAGGCACTTTTTTCCGTCTGTAATCTGGTGAAACGCTTATACCAACAACATTTAAGACATGGCGCATGCAGAAGACGATTATGATACATAAAACAGGTTATTTCATACATCGTGTTCCAAAAATTACCTACTTAACTGTGAGGTAAGAATAACGTTGTTCTCACTCTTTCTTAGGATCAATGCCATTTGATCTCTTCCAGCAACGCATGTTTCCGAAAAGCTCTTGTCCTTCTGCTCGAGTGTTTGCATATCAAAGGAGTGTGATACTGTAACTCAAAATTTAGACGATTAAGATCAAAGAATTAAAATAAATTAATGGTTGTAGAGTTGTTGAATTCCAAAACATACATACTTTGAGAACGACCTAAAGGATTGGTATCTGAAGGGCTTGCATTTAATTGCTGATGCTGCAATATATCATCCCTATGCATCTGCTTTATAATTGAAATTAACAAGTGACCTATTAATATACTTCAACTACGTATATGGGTTACTCACACATTCAAGCTTACCTCAGAAGTTCTTTTCGGTTGAAAGGATCCTAAATGCGGTAGCATTAGGGATTCTAGCCCGAAAGAGGTTTCTGGGTTGATTATATATGATGGAGAGGGCGCTAATGGTTGGTCCCGTGCATTGCGTTTGTCAGGTAGACTGGATTTGGACACATATTGCAAGGGGTTTTCTTGGGGCAAAGGCAGAGTAGCTGTCATATTTAAAGGCAAAGACCTGTTTTCTTCATCGAGCTCGGATCTCATCTGAGAAAATTGCTGAGCCTGCAAGCCTTCAGTAAAGCACATAGGATGCAAACTCAAACCATTTCTCATTGACAGCATCTGAAATTTTAATCATGAAAACTGATCAGAAACATGCAGAACAGAGCTTTTTTTAAAAAAAAATCTCTTTCCTTCTGTACTTTCAAGGGTTGGCATTAATCTGTGGGTTTTGGCATTTCCACCGTGTTTTAAAAGCTCACTCAGGAGTTCCAGATTAGGAATTCAAACCCGGTATGTAGAACCAACAAGGCCCTTTACTAAGATGGCCAGCAAAAATAGCTAACGTGAAATTACAGTCCCATCCTCAGAACCTAATCTGGCTGTCGAAAGTCAGTCCCATCAAAAGGGGCTATTACAAGGTATAACATGCAATTTTACAATCATGGTCTCTGAGTGCAGTATCTATAATGCAGCTTCCATACGTAGGACGAAAATGCAGCTTAAGATACACACCTGTACTTGGAGCTGAAGCTGTTTAAGGTATTCAATGGCTTCATCAAGCATTGAAGCCTTGTCCGTCTGCCACGGACATAAAACAATTTAGAACTGTCAGAACAAGGACTCATAAAGTACATGCACCAAATAAACTAAGTAAAGAAGAAACTTATGGACCTTGTTTGAATTTGGAATTAGATTTTGCAATGCCTTCATTTTTTCGTTGATCCTGCTTCTCCTTCTCTGCTCAGAAATCCCCATACCAGATTTGAAAGCCAGAAAGGAAAGTACATAAGCAATAATCATAGATATAACGGATGGAACCCATGTAGGCAAAAACAGCCATCAACAAGTCAAGTCAGTAACCTTTTCAGACAAGTTATGAACTTCCGCAGCTCTGCTTCTCTTTGATGAACTCCTTGGAGGATCTGACATTGCCGGATGCTCTTCCACCAACGCTTCAATCCCCTCCTACATTCAGAAATTGTCGAGTGGTCGAACTTCAAAATTAAACATTGTGAGGGTTATTGTGTCTCACATCAAATCCTTTAAGGAGGGGGTAAAAAGAAAAGACCCATCCAAACAAACAATTCTAACCCTTATTTTCTTCAAAGCAAAGGTTGCAGAACGGTCCCGGCTTTCGAGTGATCAAGAATCAAAAAGCCATTTTTTTATCTCACATACTCTCAGTTACCAAACAGAGAGCCCAGCAAAGTTCAACAATATATCGTTCTTCAAGGTGTACAAAAATTGATAAAAATAATCAGTGATCTTAGAGTTAAAACCCAAGCTAAACCTTTCACCTGACAAAGTAATACTGGGCATGCCTCAGGAGCAAGATATATCACCTAACCTTTTCTTTAATCTTAGCAACTAAGCTGACGAAAAAACCAAAAAGAAGAAGAAGAATGAAAGGAAAACATTTTAACCAAAGCTATAAACTTTAAGACCAGAAGCATTACCTCACTCTCGCAATCATACTCGTCGATCTCATTCTCACTTACTCCGAGAGATGAAGAAGGCACATTTACAGCAGAACTTCCCCTCATATTGGCCGAAGTATAAGTTCCCGAAGACGAGAGAAAAAAGTCGTTTGAAGCGCTTACTCCAATGGAGGAATCAACGGTCGAGATCCCATCTTGGAAGAGCAATGATCGGTGGGAAGGGTGAGCATTCTCCAGCTTAGCGTTGGAACTGCAGAGTCCAGCCATGGACGCAAACGATTTGAAGCTGTGTGCGTTTTTACCCTTGTGGGTCACAAGCGAAGGCGATGATGCTGACGAGGAGGATGCACGAGGGAGAATCTGACGCAGAAAAAGGGAGATTTCGTCTTGAGGTGAAGGCGAGGAAAGAGCTGAGGTTGAAGACGCAGGAAAATTATGATTGGTAATATTATCATAGTCATACATATCCCCCATTCTTTTACAGAGTCGTCGAATATCTCCTGCTTCTGTTTTTCTCCGAGGTTGCTTTTCTTCTTTTCAAGCGTAAGGAGAGAGAGTGTGTGTGTGTGTGTACGCTTCTTCTTCTCCCCCGGAGTTGGTTGCAGGATTTCTTAAGCAGGGCTTAGTTTCCGTGCGAAGCTTTGTCTTTATAAACCAAAGTAAATGTACTTTCGGGAATAGATGGGGAGGAGGATATGGGGAATTGTGGGCGGGTTTAGGATAAAATTTAATGCAGCGTAGCCACGCGCCAGAACAGCGAGTGGGGTGATTGAACCTCTTGGGCCTGGGATGTTAAATGCTTGTGCTTATTGCAGTTTCCATTGCTGTGAGAGTGTCAGCCAAGTGGAGTCCTCGTGCTCGCACGCTCTAACCCAGGTCGCACGTGAGGCACATAAGCATTTTCTCTGATTTCTTCTGTTATCCGTACTATCCCCCATCTCTCTTTACAGGACCCGTACACCAAATGAATTGATTTCCCCCGTAAAACCATCACCCACGATTTGATTAAAATTAAAAGGAAAAAAAAAACATTTTTTCTCTTTTAAATTTTTTCAAAATTCATGTAATATATTTTTTATTTATTATACATAGCTATTTATTAAGAAATAAAATAATCATAATTAAAAGTGAGAAAGTAACGTTATACCAGTGAGTAAAAATTATTCGATTATCTTCACAAAAAAGTTGTTGATGATGTATAATCTTTTTTTTAAAAAAAAAAATATTTACTATTGAGTTCAATTGTCTAGTGCAATCTCTCCAATTGAATTTGTCGTTGGATCTGGTTTGGTTACGTGTATTAGGGAGGAAAGTTACTTAATTGGAATGATCGACAAGTACGAAAATAAAAGAAAGGAAAAAAAAAATGGAGATGGGCAACGATGGCTTCATAAATTGGCCAGCCAAAGTACGAATAAGATCGGCAGACTCTCCACTCCCGCCGGCCTATGTTTTTTCATGTTTGCTCTGTCCACTGTATATTTATTTTTATTTAAATAGAGTTTTGAATAGCATGCAAAAGTAGATTTTATCTCAGAACAGATTTAAGTGTAATATTTAAATTTTTTTAAATAAAATATAATAAATAGATAATTATTTAATAATATCATGATAAATATATTATTTAATTAAAAAATTATATAATTATCTATAAAAATTATATGCTTATTATATTTTAATTAAAAAAATCTGATAATAAAAAATAAGTACTTGCATTTAATTTTTTTTTAATTTAATAAGACTGTTAGAGGCAGTCAGCATTGCTAATTTATTTGGTGGCAAATAAACACAATATAGGCACATATTATTAAGTTGTATAATTACTCTTTTTTATTTTTCATTTTTGCTGCATTTTATCGTCAAACTATTCCGTATTTTGAAATTCTAACAACTTATATAATTTCTTTATTACCACATATACAATATAACAATCTCATATTTATTTTGATATATATATATACACACACACACACTTAAAAAAAATTTAAACACTTTGTGAAACGTACGGATTCTTGATTAGTTTCATTTATCTTTTTTAAATTTGTTTAATTATAAAAAATTAAAAATAATCTTTTACTTTCTCTCCCTGGCTACTTTTATTTTTAATGTAAAAATATAACATACATATAAATCGAAAATAAATAAATAAATACAGAAGTTCACTCCATACAATTACGAGAGCAAGGTCACACTAACGCTTCTCATCATTTCATCTTCGTCTATTTATTTATTATTGGCATTCTTCTGCTTTGCAAAATCAATCTGACCATGCCAACAGATTTTCCCCTTTTTTCGTTTATAAAAAAATAAAAGAAAAACAGAGTTTTGAAGATCCATAATTCTGTTATATATATTAAAATAGTAATCATTAGTCGTTTGGCGTCATGTAATTTTTTCTAAAAAAATAATTTCTCACCTCGAGAAATTTTTTATATAGATTATATGTGTGTATAAATTTTTCAAGCATTTTACGGTTTGATAAGTTGATTATATTGTCTTGGGCTGCCTGCTTTTTTTCTCTTTTTTTTTCTGATTTCTCTTTTTCCTCCCTTTGTTTTTTTTTTTTAATTCCTTCTGCATTTCTCGGGCCCTGTGTAGAATTCCAGGTAATATAAGTTTATCAAATTTTTAAATATTTCCCATAAACTAGTTACATTATACAGATTACATCGATTAAAATACAAAATTAATAGTATTAATTGTATCGATAAGATGACGAATTGATCAGACGTCTCACTCACTACTTCCGTCCCTGTCGTCTCCGAACCAACGTCACCTTAAACCGACATAAAATAATGTTTCAAAATGTTTAGTAACATCCTTGGCCAACCCTTGTTAATTAGTGATGACGCGTGTCTAATTCTGATTGGCTAAGAGGATCTCGTATCCAACCCTCTAATTTCGGTCCTCCGAAAGGGTCTACCAGAGTATCTGCGTCCATGTCATCCCGCGTCACACGCACACACATACACACACAATGGATAAACCATCATGCACGGCAAGTAACGCTAAAAACACTTGCTCTCTCACTTTCTTGCCAAACAGGTGGGGTCCACCTTTTCGGGATGTGGACCGGTCAACCGGGTGGGGTGATGATACCTCGAGATACGTACCCGTAGACTCTGCTTTACATGATCGGACATGATTTGATTGACGGACCTTGAATTTTAGTTCCCTCGCCTACGATATACGTGGCATTTCGTTAGTGGTAAAATGATCATTGTGATCTCGATGAAGATCGGACGGTGGTGAGCGCATGAAGACGTACTCATGGTTCTATCCAATGTCTTCTCGTGCAGCTTTTTGACTCTGACTCTCACGAAAAGGTTAAACGAGAGAGAGAGAGAGAAGCATAGCATTGTAAAGGAGCGTGCATGACCGGGAACAAGTTAAGGGTAATTAATAGCCTACCTATATTGGATTTAGAAATGGGTTGAAGTAAACCCACAAACATTTTTTACTATTATATCAAAACAAATAAATATATATATATATATATATATACATCAAAGATTTTTAAATATTGCTTTTAAAATGTAATTGATACGATAGTCTTTTTTTCCTTTTTTGGAATGATAAAGCCCACCAAATTTCGGTGGGGTCCGCCACTAGTTCGGAGTAACGTTGGTGGTTCATGCAAACTTAGTAGGAAGATTACTCTTTCCATGCAGATACAGGTTTACTCTAGTTCCATGCATCTTGAACAAAATCAAATCACACTAACCATACATGTAATAGTAAAAACAACCCCTATCAAACAAATGCAAGACCTTAAGATGTCAAAGAGTCTGATGGACTTGCTCACTCACTGAAATAGGGCTTTGATCCATGCAGGGAATATTAAAAAAGGGATATTTGGTCCATGAAATCACGGCCAAGACAAGCTAATCAAGGTCTATTACACATCTAGTCCTCTCTGTACGCAGATGGGGCAGGTGTTCTTGATGCCCAGCCATTGTTTGATGCAATCGAAGTGAAATTTGTGTCGGCAATCCAGCACCCCAATGTCCTCACCATCAGCGTAGTTTTCCTACAAATGGTTCCAAGAGCATGGACCTGAGGTGGGCAACAGAGACTATAGAAGGTGTAACGATAATTGGCAGGAGACAAGCGTACGCTAGTAAGGGAGTTGACTCAAAATTCATATCATCAGTAATTATAACAAGAGGAAATACCAACTTGGGAGTTCCCTTTATATTAGTAACAGATAATATGAGATAACAGTTAAAAAATAATAAAAATTTTCATGACCACATCTCGGTTCCCCTCAAGCGAATCAAAATGTAGCAGACCTCACCTGACATATGCAACAGGATTCAACATTTTCTGGAGTTCCCACAGAGGAGGATTGGAACTTTTCATGCCCAAGGTGTATCAGAATATCTTCCTCACTCAATCCAAGTACAGGTTGTCCATTCTCCTACAGCTCCAGATAATTATTTTCACAGAAATATTCCAAAAACATGATAATACCCAAGTCAAATTATTTATTTTAAACCTGGTAATATCATGGAAGTGGATTATCTTCCCTGACTTCTGTAAACCAGAAATTTATCTAAATGCTATTCAGGTTTACTAAAGTGTTTACCTCATGACTGTTATGCTCCTCATGCAGAAATAATAGAAGTGAATAGTCAAGGATCAGTAATTCCTGTGGAACCATTAGTAATTACAGATTAAAGATTTATAACTAAAAAACAGGATACGTACAATGAAAATGAAAATCAATCAACTCATTTGTCAATGTGACACCAGCAGATGTTCATTTCAGCCTACATGTACAGCTTAAGGGGAGCAACTTTTTACAAGCCTGTGCCCCTCAGCTCTTTACCAATGTGTAAAAGCTGCAGACGATAATCTAAGGAAGGGAAATTCTAAGGCTGATCTAATGCAATCAATAATGTACAGATCAGCACTCCTGATGGGTATTTGCAAATTTTACTCACTTGGGTCGAGGGTATAAAGATAATAAATGTGTCTAAGTCAGGGTCTAGGCATTTTTAAACAATTTTTACAAGTCTGAATCTGGAGATTGTTTTGATAGTTTGGATCGGAGGACTGGGTACTCTAGCACCATACACATGCTATTCCCTACAGATATGGAATTTCATTGTAAAAACATGCATACTTTCAGTGAAAACTAACCTCTATCCGCATGGATCCACCGTTATGCAGATGTTGCAAGGTGTTTTGAACCTGTTACATATGTAAACATAAAAAGCATCAGATTGGGTGAAAATTAAATTAATTACCAAATCAATTAATGTAGCAAAAAAGGGGAAATAGAGTCAAAACGAAACTTCTTCAGCTACCTACTCCCAAATAGACAGTATCCCACCATTTGCTACATGAAACTTACCCAGTATAAGGGGAACCCAAGCCCTTGACTTGCTATATTGCCGCAAAGGAATAAGCTATTAGGATTTAGGACTGGCATAAGTTAGACATTTTGTTACTTCCCTCTAAAAAAATCATTATTATTCATAAAGACTTGATTTCTAATGAAATTGAACTTTTCATTCAATACCCCTAAAACAAAAAATACATATAGATCCAGCATCAATAGTACTGCAAAATATGAACCATCAACATGTTTTGTGAATGAAGCTCAAATGCAGAAAGCAGCCCATTCTTTTGGTTAGGGGGGTTAAGACATCAATGTCACTAACCATTGCATAAATTTTCGAACTTCAGAAATACTATGGAGTTATGCATCCATGAGCAATTTCCTACAGGTTATAGAGCTTCAAGGGTTAAAACTTAAGATAAAAATGATAGAGTCCAAACCTAAGAAAGGCTCGTCTAAATCCTAAGAAATTGGGGGAAGGCTTTTCTACCCTATGGGATATAGGATGTGTTGAACTCTTCTTAAAACCTTGACGTTTTGAAGAAGCTTAAGGCATAAATCTACTTTCATCATGACTTCTATTTGCCTGGCAAAACACAAACCTAAACCACTTTTCCATAAAATCATTTATGGCCCCTCCCAAAGGCTTCACTGCAGTATTAGTTCTCAAGCCCTTCTCCATTCATTTTATATTAAGAAAAAAAATCTTTTGTCATCAAAACTTCGCTTCTGTCCAACACACCCTCTACATATAAATTCCAAGTTTTAGAATATTGCATATCTGCACATTACAAACAAATCAATTATTTTCTGCCAAGCAATCATAGTTAAATCATCCAATATTAATAGTCAGACCTCAGGACGAAGCAGATATTTCAGAAATTAATATTCAGCTGGTCTTAACAATAAATTCACAAGACATGAGACCTTTAAAAACATACTCATCAAAGCATACCTCAGTTACCAGACTGTTTCTAGCTTCAGCAGTATAAGGAGGTCGAATATTGACACCAGATTGATTCTCAGATCTTGGCACTGTCCTGAGCTGGTTCTGTGATCTAGCATTACCAATTCCAATGGTCAAGTCCATTTCTCGTGAGACTGCTGAAGGGTCTAAATCTAATGGGCTATGACTACTTTGCACAGTGAAACCAATAGATGCAGCTGCAGAGTGATCCCCAACTCCTGATAACATATGCATAGGTTGTTCAAAAACGTTGAACCCAGAGACCTCTGTAAGAGCATTTGAAAGACAACTATCAGAAAAAGAACCATAATGAGAAGGGGAAGCAAAATTTCCAAGAAAGTTTGCAGTTCCATTGCCAAAACTCAAGTTTGGTTGATTCAGTGGCCGAATTCCCCTTCCAGTTTGAGGTCCAAGCACGACATTTCTTGGAATGTTGTTGGGGTTTCCACCTCCTGTTACAGTATAAACAGGTGAAAATGGAGGTGGAACACTTCTTGGCCCCATAACATTAACCCAAGGGGAAGGCTGCAGGGTCTCATGAAAATTAGGAACTTGCACAAATGGCTGCACATAGGGAATTGCTCCAACTGAAGCTTGTGCCAGGCTATAGAAAGGAGGACGGTCATGTTGGTGATACCAAGGTGCTTGACTGGGTAAGTGAACAGGTAAGTTCCTTGCAAGCCCCATTGATATATTGCTAGATGGTACAAAGGCTAGTGCATTAGCAGCTGTTTGATTATGGATATTGCTTTGAATGCATCCAGTTTGTCTAGCATGACTTAAGTGTTGCATGCCATAAACTGGCCTGGTAATACCATGACTAATTCCAGCCTCAAATGAAACTGGAAAAATATTAGCAGAACCATGCCTAGCTTCATTGAATTGTTGCATGTTAGAAACTGACCTTATAGTGTCATGACCAATTCCAGCATCAAACTGTTGTTGAAGGATATATGCAGGACCAATATATGGAGCAAATATGTTCAGGTTGTTACTGGCATTGAATTGGAAAGTAGCAGCCTGCGATATGGGAATCCTAGCTTGCACAGCTGAGCTTGAACTTTCAACTATTAACAATTCTCTAGAAGCATGTTCAGGAGATCTACTGCAGGACAAATAACTTATGTCCACTGAGCTGCTATCCACTCCTTGTTTATTCACTACATATGAGCTTCCACCGTCAATTGCCATTGAATCAGAAGAATTACCGTCACTCTGATCTTCCGATCCATCAGGTTTAAATGAATGTAGGCACAAACCTACTAACACATTCTGATTGGTGTAATGATTGTTTTCCATATATTCTGCATTTAAGTCTAGGTTATGATGGATAACACCCGCACCATGATCATTGCTTCGAGCACTATTAACATGCTCTTGATGAGGGAGAATATTTGGCCCATAAAGCCTATGTGGGAAACTTTGAATGCTTCCGATATGTGAACTTGAAGAAGAAAGAAATCCCAGTGCTCCAGTTGATTCACAATGCTTGGCCTCACTTTGGATGTTTTCATTAGATTTATATTGACCCAAACCTCCTATAACAGTGAGAACATCATGAGTTGAGGAAATGCCAGCAAATACATGACAAATATATCTTTAATAATCCCACAAAATCAGGTCCATATTAAAAGGCTATAGGAAGGGGTAGGCAGAGTTACCTTGATGATTCATCATTGCTTATAAGTTACCTCTCAGGAAAATATACCAAAATAGAACACAAGATCATGTGGCCTTCCTGCAAAGTCATTCAGCCTGCAAAAATACTAAGCAGTTGAATGAGAACTATAAAAAAACTTAATATCTTTCTCCTCGAACTAAAATCAGAATATTACTCAAAATTAATTAGCATTACTTTTTCATACAATAAGTAGCCAAAAACTACAGAAGTACCCAATTTACAAAATAATATATAAATAGAATTCATACAAGGTCAGGAATATTAATAAAATGGCATTAATATTCTTTTTAAGAAAAACGGAAATGCACTATTAAATGCATTGATTATTATATCTGGATCAGGATCTGCAAATGAAATCAATTTTAAACAGTAAATAAAGGAGCAATCTAATTGACTGTCCAAGACAAAAGTAAATCATAAAATATAGCTCTTGCATCATATTCAACAATGAATAATACTTCCAAGAGGATATATATTCAGAGACCTAATTGTCACCTTGAGGGCTGGCAACCCATCTTGCTCCAACACTCACCAAATATGCCCCTTGCGCATTTGTAAACCTATTTTTCATTTTATCAATCTAATAGTCAACAACAACAACAACAACAAAGCTTTTTCCACTAAAAGGGATCGGTTACATGGATTAATCGACATTATGAAGTCTTATCATAAATCATATTTTTAGACAAACTATTTAAATATAAATCTTTCTTAATAGTTTCTCCTATAGTTTTTTTTTTTGTCACCCCCTACTTCTGACTATTGATCTACTTTCCATCTGATCTACTCTCCTAATTGGGGCTTCTATAGGTCTCCTCCACACATGTCAAAACCATTTAAGTCGTGATTTTACAATCTTTTCTACAATAGGTGCGACCTCCACTTTCTCTCTAATGTATTCATTTCTAGTTCTATCTTGTCTGGTGTGTCTACTCATCTAACGCAACATTCTCATTTCTGAAATATTGAACTTATTCTCTTGTTAACTTTTTATTGTCCAACATTCAGTTCCATACAACATTGCAGGCCTAATAGTTGTGTGGTAGAATTTACCCTTAATTTTGATTGGTATTCTTTTATCACAAATAACGCTTGAAACACTCCTCCATTTCATCCACCCCGCTTGAATCCTATGTTTTACATCTTCCTCTATTTTTCTGTCACGTTGTATGATGGACCCAAGATATTTAAACCGTGTAACTTGTGGTATGGTATGCTCTCCAATTTTCACTTCTGCACTAAAACTAGAGCGTCTCTTCCTAAACTTACATTCTATATACTCCGTTTTATTTCTACTTAAACAAAATCCGTGTGCTTCCAAAACTAGCCTCTATATCTCTAACTTCTCATTCATTTCCTCCCTCTAGTATATCAATTTCAGGCCTCCATATACAGTCCAAAAATGCATCCATTTATATTATTTTTGCATAGTGAAAGATCTTTTTCTTAAATTATTAATTGCATATGACCTCTAGTAACAAAAAATCCTACACATAGGTCAAGTAAAAGGTATGCAATGCAGCTTATCTGGTAGCACCTTTAATTTGGTTGTGAAGAATTAATATATTTTACCATAATCGTCAATAACTCCAGCAAGGTATGTAAACTCAGCTCACAAAACTGACATATAACTTTGAGTCAACAAACTTTCTAGATAAAAATACATACGTAGAAAGTCATAAAATGACTTGGGGTTTACATAATTACATGCAGAACATATTCCATAAAAACTCAACAAAGAGGCACAGCAGATATTCAATCTAATCACAACCAATACACACAAATTAAATGGAAACTAGTAGCATAATAAGAAGATAGTAATAAGAAGAGCATAAGTGTTTGGAAAAGGTCATGAAACCAAGGCATGATAAATATAATTTCCACACAATCATACAATCATAAACAAACACAATCTTTTTCAATGATCAAACCTTGATATACAGCAATGTAAGATTTAAATCATCTAAATTTACTATGTCAAATATCAGTAAGAAAGGGTGTGAATCTACAATTATGGGTAAGGGTGTTCAAAAACAATCTAAACCAATTGAACTGAACCAAACGGATTAACACTGAACTAAAACAATAAAAAAAAGCTAAAATCGGTTTTGGACATTATAAAACCGATAAGTTTGGTTTGGTTCTCGGTTTTATCAAGTTTGATTCGGTTAAAACCGAACCAATTTTTTTTTTTTAGGGCTTCTATTAACTAATTCCAAATCATGCATAAACCTTTTATTAATAAAAAAAATAGTAATATTTTTTTTCTATTTTACTAACATTTAAATGAACTTATCAAATAAGTTATCTTGGAAATGTTATTATTTTATTATCTTTACATATGATATTGAATTACAATTGTAGAATAATTAAACATAATTATGAGGGATAATTTTTTTTTAGAAAAAAAGATATATCATATTAATTATTTCAACACTATTATTGGTTAGAATATTAAAAGATGCATTATATTAGAAGTCATATTTTACATATTACAAGAAACAAAATATTAAAAAAATAAAATAAAATCACTTTTATGCCAAAAAAAAAAACATGAACCAAATCAGACCAAACTGAACCAATTCGATTAGAAGTTAAAACCAACAAGATCCGAAAAAATGCTAAACCGACAACTTTGGTTTGGTTTGGTTTTGGTTCAAAACCGAATTGAACTGAACACCCCTAATTATGGGTGCTAATGATATATGATTTCACATGATTAAGCTGTAACACAAAAAAAGGGAAAGATTAAAACCATGTAAAGTCATCATAAAAATCATAAATGGTAAAATGAAAACAAAGAGCCCCTCTCCCCTGTAATAATTGCTAATTATTGGCACACCACATATGCAATACAATGAACTGATGTGACCAGATGATGAGTCATACTGATGCTTCCAAGTATGTAACCCTAAAGCCCAGATTTAAACTGATTGATGCATGAGTTGGTAAAAAGATATACAGTATTCAGCATTGAGACTTAGAACCTTACAACAACAGGCCTAACGTCTCAGTTCTAACCTAAAACATATATATTAAAGAAATCTGCATTAAACATTTTCCACCCCCCCCCCTTCTAGCAGCACACTACACAGAAACAGCATCACATATAAAACTCAACTATGATTAAATTTCACAAACAACATGATAGAAATACAGTAATAGAATTAAGCAGTAAGATTAATAATCATTCAAGGGGGCAACACACAATCATTCCATGCAGGGAACAAAAAATACCAGTTTTAGACATGAAGCTCATTATTTATTTATTTTTTTAAATGCATGAAACTTGTCCAACTGTAATTTAAAATACTGAAAATGGTTATATCCATAAGACTGTGGCACTACAATACATGTATAGCCTGGCAAGTTTCATATAGCACTACGGGAGCCAAAGCTCACAGTGTAGTGCTATGGCCTGGGGCACTACGGAAGATGTATAGCCTTGAAAGTTTCATGGCTATTTTTCTGTAGCTGGAGTGCATGCTACATGCACAACAGCTAAATAGGGCAACAACCCTAATTTAAATCATTATGACAGGCTGAATGCTAGCAACGTTCAACCCAACCTTCACCATTGGCACACTGTGGTCTTCTTGCAGCCATAAACAATCACCTGAAGCCGCAGAAGTTAGGTAAGCCTTATCTCTTCTTCTTCCTTTCTTCTCCCCTGATTTGGACCTTTCCCCTCCACCCTTCTTCTTCTCCTCCTCATCCACCGCCACCTGCAATATGTACTCCTCCAATACCAGCGTCTGCTCTGAATCCACTGCCATAACCAAACCCTCCTGTAGTACCACTTCTATCAACTTGATACTTGCTGATCAATTATCACTAGCCCACAACCTTTAACCTTGATAAATCTTATCTGTTTTTTTCTTTATTTTACTAGTTACATATTACAGTTTCCAATTCCAATTCAGTGCTTTCAATTTAGGTTATTTAAAGTTTAACCACACAAATGAGTTCCAAAAAAGCAGAATCTATTTGGAAATATTGCTATCTTGCCAATCCCAAAGTAGGAAAAAAGTTACATACAATTTTTGTAATAAAGGTTACAACCTACAAGCATAAGATCGCTAGGGCTAGAAATCATTTGATAGGAGGAATAGGAAATAAAAAGGAAAATGCCAAAATTTGGTGGATTTTGACAATATTTATAATATGGAAGATGAGATTGGGGGGGGGGGGGGAATATTGCTAAAAAGTACATCTTCAAGTGCTAGAGGGCAATAGCATCCTCCTTATCTCATCCTCTTATATGGCCGACGAACAAGAGGAAAACTCAGAAGATAAAGAGGAAATTGAGGGATTGCCTAGTGATAAGCATTATGATAATGTTGCACGTGATTAAGCAATAAAATAAGAACATATGTATTCATTACTCTTTATTATAACCAAAGATACAATCTTAGCCAATAGTGTTATCTACATAAACCTAAATGTTACCAACAGACACTGTGAAGTTCAAAACTGTTTATAAACTATTCATGGGAATGCAAAGTCGTTAGCTTATAGAAAGCCCTTCAAGAGTTTCATGTGTCAATTGCAGCTGCATTATTATATCAATCTAACAAATGACAGCCATATTGAGTGGTAAAAGGTAAAACTTTGGCCAGTATAAAGCGTAAATTTGAAAATAATCAAGACTTAAAATGAAAACACCCAAAGTATATTGATAATTGATAATGAATAATAGAGAAGGTTGTTTAAACTAATTTTTTCTCTTCAGCAACTTACTCATAAACGTGTGCATACACATACATACATACATATATAAAACTGATTGGCTATGTAAATATGAAATCGACATTTGCCAGTGTTCTATTCCTAAATGAAATAAACAGGTAGTAGGAGAAATAGTAAGAGAAAAATGAAGAATACTTTTAACAGGTAGTTGTTTCTTCTTCTTTTTTTCCAATGCTAAACAAGTTGAAGAAGAACTATAAGATTCGAAGACAAGAAGTACAACCAGTATAAACAATTGATAAATCCCCAAACTCCAGATTGTAGAAGAAGATTGAGGTTGTTAGATAGATCAAATCCACCAACCGATGAAATTGATCGAAAAGGATGAAGGAAAGAGTGTATACCCAGTAGAAAGGGGAACCGCCGGTGGATGAGAACAAAGTTGGTGACGGCTTCTGCTCAGTCTCCTTTCTCTTACCCTTACACTATCTCTGCTAGGTTTAAACAGTCCGAAGAAAAGGATGGGATGTTTTATAGATCGAACTGAAGGGCTGTATTGGTAAAGCTGGTTGAATTTGCATTCAATTCCATTCTGAATTTTGCGAAATTTCCTTCCATGAAATGTTTTCATAATGGGATATAAAATCAAAAAACCCAGGTAAAAAGATGAAGGCGTCATGCCTCGCTCCTGTCAAAGTGTTGGTAACGCTACTAGGAGCCTTAATCCAGCCCGACTCGTGTCACGAATCCCTCGTTCTCTGTATGGAAAGAGTTTCTCCCTCGTTTTTTTCTACTTCTGGACATCTCGGGTGGTTTTATTGCTTTCCAAACCCTCTCTTCTGCTTTTTCGCCCTTTTTGCATGAAATGAACAGCGAGGCTGAGGAAGGAAACAACCCCCACCCCACACGCGCTCAGTCCTCAGCCCACGTTTCTTTGGTTACATTTTTATTATTCATCATGCACGTAATTTTTTTTTTTCAAATCTTATGTATTTCCGCACTCTTTATTTTTTATTAAATTTATTTATAGATTAAATTTAAGTTTAATTATTTATATCTTTATTATCAAATTTTTTAATAAAATTATATAATAAGTAAAAAAATTTAAAAAAATGATAGTAAAGATGTAAACAAAATTCTGTATATATTTGTTCTCTCCTCTAACAAATCTTGTATTTTTTTTTTTGACCAATTAGGTGTTATGCATGTATTATATACCTCCCACCAAAAAAAAAATCCCACTTTCAAAGCTTTATATACCTCCCATGTAATCAAACAAATTAATAAATACCCTAAAATGCATCTTTTTATTTTCTTTAAATACTTAATCAGTAGGATACGATAAATGAATGGCAAACTTTTAACATAGGGAAATGAAATTTAGCATGACAAGAGTGTTTAAAAAATATATATCCAATTTTTAGATATTTGATAAATTTAGGTAAATGTAGGAAGAATTTTGTAATTGTAAGACATTGTCCCAACTAGGTGTATTTGGTTTTAATATGTTGTTAGTGTACAATCTTTTTATGGTTACAGCGTTATCTAATTTCATAATGTATTATAATTCAAATTAATATTTATTTTGCAACGTCCAACGTGCAAATATTAGATAGTTAATAGAATAATTAATATGTATAAGCCATTATTTCCACAAAGTAATAGATGTTAGATTTTTTTTATGAAAAAAAATTTGAACATTATAAACAAATAGATAATTCGTTGAGTAATTTTTTTGTGATATATATCAATAAATACATCATCAATAATTAACTACATTGTAAATTGTCATAATCTATCTATAGTTTAGTTTACCATGTATATTGTTAGATTGCTTTTTAACACAAGCATCACAAAATCATCCTTTACCTGTACGCTTTTTCAAGCTGGAAAGCGCATGGGATCTATGAAAACAAAAAATGGTTAATTATAAACCGGTTTCAGTAATAACGTTTCTAGAGGCTGACGGAGAAGGGATCAAGAGGAGCCCCAATCCCTTCAAATTTTGAAAATTGTTTTACATTTGTAAAAGTTTTAATATGTCCCAATTTTTAAAATTAAAACTTTCATATAATCCCCTTGGAAAAAAATAAAATTTGCATGTATGTAAGACATGGAATGATATAACTAACTATTGATTAAAAGAAAATTTTAAAATGTTATATTTTAAATAATAAAATATTATTAGTTTTTTTTTTTTATGAATGGGTTATTACAATAAGTGATTTTAATAATTCCAAGCCATTAAGAATAATGAAAGTTAGAAAAGACAAATTTTAGGACAATATTCTTTATTCTTTAACCTTACATATACTTAACAAACTTGGAATAAAAAACCTCTCTTTATGCTTTTATTTTAGCAGAGTAAAACAAAAAAGAGCGAGAATTAACATATAGTCCCATCATTATCTTTTAATTTTTTGTAATTTATTCCCATATTAAGGACACGTTTAATAGATGAAATAGAAAGAAAAAAAAATTACAAAATATTTATTATATTTATGTAATCATTACTTAATAGTATTTATGTTTATAAATATTTATTCTAAAATAAAAACAAAAAATATTATTTTTTAATTTAAAAATCATCTTTTTATTTTTATTTTTATTTTTAACTTTTTGTGTATTAAACAAACTGTAATAAATATAAAATTTTCATTTCTGCACAAGATATATAGAAGGAAACTACTCCGTATGAAATTAACAATTGCCATAACTTCCTTGACGCAAAAATTGGAGAAGGCCTCGATGAATATGAAATCAGAATGCTCATTCACATGCAGAGAACGGATTATGTACTTGAATTTGATTTTTTTTTTTTTTTTAGGGTTTCCGAAATTGCTTTCTAAGGCAGGGAGTGTTGGTGTTGGGTAAAAAATAGCTGTCCTTTGTTAAAATATGTTAAATGAAAATGCACTCCGAATATGAAAAAGCAAGTATATATCATATGAGGAAGCTGGAAGTCAATGATTAGACACCCATATTGAGTGCTAATTTGGTCAATGAGGGAAATAGAAAGTCATCAAATGCCGATAAAGTATGGAATCAAAATAAATTGAGTTCCAAATTTGCAAGGAACCACATCGTTCCATGATTATTAATTTCGATGATCGAATGCTTAGCCACGAAAAAGCAGATTGGTTTATGGGTCTCAAAATCTCCCGTTGAAGCCCTGCGGAATTTAGTAAATCGCTCAAAAATTTCTGGGCTTATTTAATAGTTGGGCCTGTCCTGTATTTTTCACAATTAAGAGCCCCCACTTATCATGGGTAACCTTTTCAACAACCTGGAATCACTATTGTCGAATTGGGCTAACATGTGGACTGGCCTTGCCCAACTTAAAATAGGATAAATTATTCTTTTATTTTTTAAGAGATATCTGAATTATATATTCTTCCCATATATTTCAAAGAATTTACACTCCTTTTTTCTACAACTAAAAGATACTTTATACTTACTTCCTCTGTGACAAAAGAAAGAACTATAAAACACTTATTTTTTTGAATAAAATCCTTATATATATATATTATTTATATAATATTGCAATTGTTAAATCTATATTTGATTAATGTAAAACAATCACATTTTTAAAATTATCAATTTATAAAATTATTTTATATAAATTAAATAATTATACAAACAAAAAATTCAAAATACAAAATTTTTAGGATTAATCATTTTAAAATAATAATTTAATTTCAACAATAAAATTTGTATTAAAAATATATTAATAAAAATAAACATCACGATAAACCTATAAAATTCAAAATAAATTACTTTTATAATTTTCAAACCAAAATATATAAAATTGAAATAAAAGTTGAAAAATAATTTTTTAATAAATAATATCTTTAATTAAAAAACTAATATTACTATTTTAATTTATTTTTTATTTCAATGAAAATTTACATATCTTTTCAAATTAGAAGAAAGGATTGTATAAATTTGAACATTTTTCAATGTAGAAAAAAAGGAGTAATTTACCATTAAAACAACTATCTCAATTAGGACAAAGTTTTTACACTTTTTTGAATAAAAATTAAATTTAAATACAATTCTTTATATCCTATCGAACTCTTTAATAAAAATATGATACATGTAAAAAAAATTAAAAATCCCAATAATTTAAGATTAAATTATAAAAAACATACACCTATCATGCTTTGGAGAATTCAATAGCATTAATATTATAATTTTTATCAAAAGACTGATAACAAAAGCCTAATAAATTTTAGACGGAGCTAAATTTTTTGTCACTTAAATTTTGAGTCCGTTTCACACCCTCGATTGGGCAATATTTTTTTAATAATGTTAATAATTAAAAAACATTAAATATATTTATAAAAAGTCTATAATGAAATAAAAAAAAATGTAAACCAAATTTTTAAATGACGGCCAACCTAATTAACGAGAAAGTTGCCCTTATCTAAAATCTATACGATCAATTAATTAATTTCTTCTCAATCAAAACAAGACACTCGCGCCCAAAATAATAGAGTCTGAATCTTTTATATTTATAAATTGAATATATATAATATATTTAAAAAGAAATTAACTTAAAGAGAAAAAATAACGCTACATATATTTTTATTTTTTTTATGTCATACACATTCTCTCTCTTTCTCTTTGCATGTATAAATGTAAATAATTTAATTTGAAAATAATAAACCCAAACCGGGTGTCGATGACCGTGTATTTCTCATCTTCCGGGGGATGAGGACATCGCATTTTCTTCATCATTCAATAGTTGTATAGAAGTTTGACGAATTTAACATGGAATAGATTTAAGTGAAATTTTTTTATATTTATTTTACTATAATTTTTAATAAAATTATAATACATATAAAAGAAATTAAAATTTTAATTATATAATGTTAAATAATAAATATTATGCGCTTATTATATTATTATTTAAAATTATATATTTATTATATTTTAATTCAAAATTTAATAATAAAAATATGAAAAATTTACATATAAATTTATTTTTCTCGTGAAACCTGAGTCTATGCAAATATACGTACCCCCAAAGGAGAAAAATAAAATAGAAATCCCTAAACTAGGGTAAATACTAGTTTTCTTGCGTGTGCATTTTCCAATGAAGATCAATTTAGATGGAGGAACGACTTACTTCCAATGTCTAATGCTATTTCCAACTTTAACTCTTTCTTTTCGATGAATTTTTTGGACGTAGCCAGTATGTTGCTTTATTTATATTATATCTAATAAAAAAAGTTAAATAATGTAAAATAGGATCCGTATTGCAAATTTTACTCACTATTAAAATATAGGCAAGACTTAGTAATAAATAGTGTTTTAATAGAAGAAAGAAGAAACGATTTTAAAAAAAAAATTATATTTTGATGGAATAAAAATATGTTATGGAAATTTTATTTTATGTCACTTTAATTTTTTTTTGACAGAATACAAATTAGTTGATGCATATAAGGATTTTAGTATTTCCTTACTTCACGTAACTCTGTGTTTTTCTTTTCTAATATTTGGCCTTGTTTACCAAGAAAAAATCATAATTAAAAATTTTAAATTAAAAATATTTATATTAACAGATTTTAAATTTTAAAATTATTTTAAAAAAATTTAAAATAAAAAATTTTAATTTGAAATCATGAAGTATAATTGTCCTCTTTAAATTTTTTAAAATAATTTTATAATTTAAAATTTTTAGTATAGATATTTTTAATTTAGTGTTTTAATTATAATTAAAAAATTAGTATAAATACGTGGCATTTGGAAGACTAAGTGGAGTAATTTTTACATGCACTAGGAGCGCCATATTATTTATATATTCAATGATTAAGATTTACTTTGTATGTAAACTTTATTTATACTACACATAGACTCTATCTGTATAAATTAAATTTTAACCAAATTTTAGCCATTGATTGTTCTTGGAGTATGGTGCACTAAGTGCACCTGAAAAAAATTCGACCAAGTGACACGATGACGAAACATGAGGACACTTTTCCCTTTCCTTGTCCATTGGAGCTTACTTGGCGGAATGAAAAAGCAGCCATTTCACGGCCCATTAAATTCCAGGGTCTCTCGTGAGGAAAAGCAAGAAAAGCTTTTAGCTTTGATATAGGGAAATGGAGCAATTGCAAGATGCAGAGATTGATCAGTTACCCATTGACCTGTTGGCTCACATATTTGTTTTCTTCACTTCCTTTACTGATTTGGCCCAGTAAGTTTACTCCATCTTCTCATGATTCGCCATACCTATGTTTATCGAGTTCTTCATTTTCCCCTTAATGTTATCGATTGTGAAAAAATTACAAGGGCGAGTATTGTGTGCAAGAAATGGAAACGAGGGGTAAGGGAATCTCTGGCTCACAGACAGAATCTGAGCTTTGCCGGTTGGAAAATGGATGATGACTCCACCCCTCGCCTTGTTTGCCATGCCTACAACCTCAGAGAACTCGACATGTATGCCTCTTTATTTATTATTTTCTTTCTTCTTGTTATTATTTTTCTTTGAATTCTATGTCCCTTTACAGTTCTTGATTATAAGATACTCGGCTACAATATTTCTATCAACTTCCATTTGATAATTTTTCTTAGACATTACTTTATGTAAACACTGAAATGTTTGTTTACCAAGATGATTTTTAGTATTTTCTGAAAAGTTAAAGGGTGAGTTTCATTGTTTCGGAGATAATTAATTGATTTTGAATTTGCAAAATAACATTGTATGAGCAATTGAATTGGCTATTCACCGGTCCTCGTGCTATTTCAAGGTCAAGGAGAAAGTGTTATTTGGAAAAGGTTGATAGCATGTTCGTTGGATGGATGGAAATTGAGAAAATGATTGTTTTATTTGAAATAATCGTCAGAAGATTGTGTAAATGGCCCTGAATCCTAAGCTAAAGCATGATCTAATTTTTTATCTGAATCTCCACCACTCCACTCCCATCTGGATTGTGTCCCTTAGTAATTGATTAATCCATTAACAATGTTTCACTCCTTATGGACATATCATACATACAATTGCATTTTTGAGAAACAAATGAGAGAATTTTGAAATTTTCTGACATTTTGTCATCTGCTTTTCAATCTAACAATGTAATCAGTTATGGTAATACATCCCCTTTATTTGTGAAGTTTGTAAGTTTGATAGCTCTCTGTCAATATCACTTTGAAACTCTTACACCTTGGGTATATTAAATATATTGAGTAATCAAATTGAGGATTTATCTAATCAGTTGTAATTAAATGGATGCACATCTACCATACGCTCTCCATGAGTTACTGCTGAAATCTGTCGCGTAACAGATATAGGTGACGGTCCGTGTGCATAAAACATGTGCTGAGTGCCATCTCACAAGAAGGGATTCTTAGTTTCCTGAAAGTTATGCCAACTTCTTCATAATCTAATTTGTCTTTTGTGTCTTTGAGTCTCTTATTCTGAGTAAATTGGTAATACAATATGAATTAATTTTTGTAAACCCACGGCCTTGTCCATTGTGAGCATGAGTGGTTGAACAACGACTGGACAGTCCTGTCATATACCACATTCACAATCAATAGCCTCTCTAATGCACTAATCAAGGCATTTCTCTAACCTTTTCCTATCAATTTATGGAGGCTAGTGGTTCTAACAGCATGGTAGCTTTATTCCCATAACATTGTCGATGTGATGATACATATCTGATTAAATGTGAGGGCATTTTCTGACACTACTAGGTTACAGCGTTGAATGAATTATATTACACTCACTGCTTCATTTTAACCTTTAAAGAATAGATGAGACATCTAAGGGTGGCATTGACTAGTAAAATCTATTGCCAAAAACAAGCTATTGCTGATATTTTGATCATTCTTTACCAGGTGCAAGCAGATAACTTGTTATACTGTATGATTTTAAGCATGCAATACATAAAGTGTACTGTATTAAAATTTCTTGTTTTTTCAGCCCAAGGAGCCGATGGGATTGCCAAATCACTGATAGTGGACTTATCAAAATATCTGTGGCAAAGTGTGTCAGTAATCTCACATCCATATCATTGTGGGGTTTAACAGGGATCACGGATGAAGGTGTTGTTCAACTGGTACGTCATAGTTCTATGTTTTTCGAACTTAGATCACATGGTTGGTGCTTGGGAGTTAATACGTGGATCTCTATGTTATGTGTTTTTGACAACTTGACTATATGCACGGTCATCAGTAAAATGATATTGACTTCAAGGGCCAAAAAATACAAAATGGAAAGAAAATTGGACTAAAAAAAATGATAGCTGTTCTATCTTATATAACATTTTTGAATGTTAGGCGTCAGTTTTGCCAGACTGAAATCTCTGGTATGCAATTGGATGCATCTTTGGAATTTCGTGCTGTTTATTAATCAAAACTAGATTGTGTGGATTCACATAGTTTTCTGGCATTTGCCAGGTTGGTGAATTGTTAGCTTAGGCCTTTCTACATTTTTTGAAGGCTAACTCAATGTCCTTTTATGACCATTTTCTAACAGATATCCAGAACTAAATCCTTAAAACATCTGAATGTTGGTGGTACATTTATCACAGACGAATCACTGTTTGCTATCTCAAGAAGTTGTCCGAAGTTGGAGGCAAGTTGTATAGGAATTGAATATTAGGTTTTGTTTGAGCAACATTCTGAAGTTATCCCCCTCTACGGTTTTTCCCACCCAACAAGAAGAATAGAGATAACAAAAGCATTCTATTGATACCCAATGCATGGTTAAAAAGAGAAATTATCATTTCTATGGTCTCAATCGTTATCGGTAGTTATCATTCATTAATCTAATCATCATTCTTCACTGGCTTATGTGGCTCTGCTTGAGTCTGACTATGTAAAGAGGATGAAATATTTGATATTTCTAGTATTACATGATTGCTTCTTATTTTTGTTCAGTCCATTGTCCTGTGGAGCTGCCGTCATGTTACCGAGAGTGGGCTTGTGGTATTAGTTGATAAATGTCGGAAGCTCAAATCAATGAACGTATGGGGAACAAGAGTTCCTGAAGACTGTCTCAACAACTTGCGTATTAGATGTCCAACTCTTCAGATAAAAGTTTAAGAACTGGACTGGACCACTTCTATGTTCTCGGTTTTCAAGGTGCTGATTCTTATAAGTATTTTCACCTTAATTCATGTACAGCTTGTTTTCTTCTTGTATTCTTAAATTCATCTACCCAGAAAACCGAATATGTTCAATCTCCAGTCCTGTATAGGAATTATCCTCTTGTAATTTTTTTTTTTCTTTTAATGTATACTATTATTGTAACCGATGATTTTTTAGTTTAAAAAAATATGCAATCATTGACTATTTTTGTTCTGCAGAGTTGCAACTATCATGGGTTTGTATACATTTTTGGTCTGGGTTTTGTGTATGAATTTGTAATTTTTTTAAAATCAGCTAACTGGTTAAAATTCAAACGCAACAACATTTGGCGTGGGTTAATGAGGTGATTTAAGGAGTTCATTGTCAAAGATGGTCCTTCCATTTGTTAGGTTGGCAAACAAGTAAATTTGTTTGGAATGACCATGAGACTTCAGATGAAGGGCATAATTTGAGGTATACCTTGAAATTAAAAGAATTACCTGTGGATCGAAATCATAATGACAACGGAAACTACGTCCGAAGTACGAAGAATTGACATGGGTCCTAACAGGTTGGCTTCCTCCCTTTGCTGTTCTAGCACAGCAACCGTATCGGTAAGCTATATTAAAGCTATTGCAGATTAAGTTTAAAAACTCGAGGCTTTGAAAATTGTATCTTGCAAGGTAGCGTTGTATATGAAGAAATAGTCATAGGCAAGATAAATGGGATATTATGTTTTAATGCTTTCAGGAGACCATGCATGATAGGAAGTTTTAGGGGGATCAAGTAATGCTGAAGCCATGGCAATTGGCCAACTATTTCTTGTTTATCCATGACTAGCTAACCTCCTAAAAACTTCCTAGTTTATTGAGCTCATCGTAGAAAGAGACGAGAATAGCAGTTTTTTCGCAATTAGGCCATACACAGAACAGAGGAATGGAGCACTGACGGCCACAATTCAAATATGCTTCATGAGTCCATGACTACCTCAAGTACATTTTTAATGATCACAATATATATTTAATCCCACATCATAATTACATTCATTTGAACCGTCAAAGTTGAATTTGACGCTCTCAAAACAAATATCCATGATGTTCTCATCTAATAAGCCATACAAACCTCATACAAGTTCCTCCGCTAAACTAAAAGGTCTGTGTTCTAAATTCGTTATAAGGTAATTTACTTAAATGTACGCCCCACAACTTAATTGTTTCGACTTCCGTCTTCTATGGGAAAATGGAAGACTAAGTAGCGAAAAGGAAAGAAACGAGAAACAAGTTGTTAGAATATTATCATAACAATTCGACAATGACCGAGAGCTTCTAGCCATCCTAAACTGATCCCATATCTATTCTGTCGTTTTCACTAAGGATGCCTGGGTATTGAACCTGAAACACAAGAGGAGGTAACATTACAAATATCAGCATAAATAAGTTATTTGCTCATGATTAGAATAAGGTACATGGGAGACAAAAAATTGTGCAATAGTGCAGTACTGATTAAGCACGTTGTAAGCAAAAAGAACAAAAGTATAATTCAAACATAGGAAATTTTAGAGAGAGATACATTTGTTAAAAATGGCTGAAATAAATCTCGAATAACTGCAATCATTATAAAGTAATAACACAGTTTTCAGTTTTTGAGCACCTGAAGCAATTCTCTCATTAATCTTCAAAATGAGGGAAAGGTAAAATTTCTTAACCCTTGGAACCAGACGCACACTCCGCCATCTAGCTCATGATTAATCATAAAAGTCTCCATTTTGTGTGTGTGTGTCTGCGTGAAGCAACAATAGGCTAGACAATTGATCTAGAGTTAACGAATTTCCAACCACACTGGACTTGTAAAATTTATAGCATCTTAACAGTCCCAAACGAGTAAATTACGGAAATGATGGGAAACTTTTAAAGCATCTAACCAGAACTTGGTCAAAAACACCAGACTTGATGCATATGCAAATATCAAATCATAATCAGTATTTGACAACTTCTTTTACAACCACATCATTGCGAACTTATGGAAATGATGTGCCTAAAGCCAAAAGAGAGAAAGGAGGGAATGTATACACTAAGAGTTGAAACATCTAGAAATCAAACTATACTGCCAACCATACAACATACCTGAAACACTTCCAGCTCCAGGAACAATCTAGTTTCTCCTCATCATTGTCTTCCTCAGATGACAGCACAGATCCCTGTATATAGCTTCAGGAATCCCAAATTTTTTTGTCTCATTTTTTAACCTAGCAACGGTTCCGTGAAATTTCACAGAGAAGCAAGACTGCAGCATACATACTAACATTCTAGAAGACTCTCTTGAAAACCACCCCCCATATGATATACAATAATACTTAATATCATAGTAGTAACAAAACTGCTATAAGGGAGAAGAAAAACAAGAGTAGCAAGCAATTTGGAGAGTGGACAGGTGAAGCAGATCTAGAAAACTGAACAGATCCAGTAAAGCTTCCAAAGGTTCCAGCAGTATTGGTCATTGGACTTGCACTGGGTACAGCAATGTTCTTGCAAGTTCCAAAAGGCACTCCAGCCTGCAAATCCGCAATAATGATGTGACTGTCGAGCTAGACTTTCTTTTCACAAAAAATGTACATGTAGAAGCTGTGCCAAAATAAAAACCATCCACATCCAGGATGTGTCCACCAAGAGAAGCAGCTAATAGGAACGTGAATATGCTGTTGCCCAAATATGTACCGCATGATTTCATATATATTATAAACTAGAGGACTCCAAGAGCTAAAAGCAAAATCTGAGAAAGGATTAGTTTCAACTATACTAACATTATTTGCTACTTTCAATAAAGTGAAAATCCCCCCATGACTAAACATTTCTTTCCATCATCCCAAGTCACAATTTATCTCTTGCATGGTTGTTGAAACACACGTTCACATACTTATAAAATACATTAAGCAGGCAAGTTCAAGAATATTATTACAAAGTTGATATTTCCTGTTCATGGGGCAACAACTTTCACTGGATGGTTATTGAATGTTGTAATTGGATAAATTCATTAAACTTTCTGCCTGGCATAAAATTATACTCAAATTTCCACTCACTAGTTCAGAACTTGAAGATAGACAAGTAAGGAAATTGTTAAGATAAAGAAGAAGGTTCACAAACAAATAAATTCAGATCAGGGCATAACTGAATAAGCAATGCAGACAAACCTGGCAACCAGTGATGGTACTACACCCACACAATGTGTGGCCGTTCATTTTATCCACAACATCAAAAACACCACCTCCATCACTTCTCTGCATAAAGTTACACTCAGAATGCTAAAGTAGAATTGCAAGGTCTTTGTTATGTATAAACCAAGAATTAAATACCAAGTTAAAACCCTAAACAATCGGGAATACCATGTAAAAATTAACGGCTACAAAGTTGGGCAGCACATCCCCCGCAGCTTTGTAACATGTATTCACCATCCCTGCAAGTGGAGCAGAATGCTCTTTGCATGAATCAGCTTCAACTGGATATGTTGGAAAGTAATTCTGCAAGAAAAGTGATGTACTTCTAGAATTTAACGGCTTTGATTCTTTTCTATGTGGGCAAGATCCCCCTTGAACTCCAGGATCTCCAGCTGAAAGTACATGAAATTATGAATATTTTATTACAATCGTTTATAATAGACCTATGCATGTGACAATGATATTGTACTTACGCTCGTTTTCGACCATGTACTTCCACTGATAAGCTATTCCTTCTTCAGCTTCCTTTGAAGCAATGGAAGTGAAAACAAGAAGACGGTAATTTGCTTGAACCATCTCCGTTATAGTGGGCCAATCTTCACCATTTTTCGGCATCTTAGACGCAGGAAACCAATATTTATCCAGTCCAGCATTGGTGAATAGATTAGTCAATCCCTTTGGAGAACGCACATAGTCTTCAATTATAATGGTGATAATCTCTGTTGGGTTTTCTGTCAAGAATGCTTCCACTTCGTTCAAAGTATTTATTGCAGGTTGCTGAGAATATTTCAATGGTCATATTAAAAGGTGCTCCATGAAAGTGTGACCATAGAAGTACATTTAGAATGTTAAAAAAAAAAAAAGTAGGAACATGGGTTAGAGTACAAAGGCGGTGAAGGCGAAGCATTGTCCCCGAAATGAATGGCAGAGCCAGATATCGTTCTCGAAGTCGTACATATCCAACATCAGTCCCCTCACTCCATTCTAAATCATATTCATCAAACAAATGTATAAGATTCTCTGATGAAATGATTTTATAATAAAACATGAAAAAGGTGAATGGGATTTTGTAATCTTGCACGGTTGTCAATGACCGACAGAAAGGAAAGAAGATCATTCTCTGCCGTTCATCTTGAAGCTGAATGAGAATCCAACTCGACCCAAAAAGGGAAAGAAAAAAAAAAAGTACGAAACAAGCAACGGACAAAAAGAAAATTGAAAAGAAAAATATGTGATGTGATGTTAGCTTCGTCTCTTCCTCTCCGGAATCTCAGAATAGGGAAAGAAGAACGCAAACACATACCCTTAATTGGTTGGTCACCGTGTCTTCTTGATTGTAAAATGTTAGCCTCTGCACGCCAGGCAACGGTGGTGCATCGACGATGCTAAATGAATTATGAGTCATTATCCACGTGTACTTGTTGAAGGGCAATCCATTAATCTGCAAATGAAAGAAGTGAAGGTACGAAAAACAGTCAACTATTTTTCTCATCATTTTCCCGGAAAATTAAACGAGAGCTCCCACCATCCATCGCCAAATTTGCATGACAAAAGAAGTAGACAGCAATTCCAAGAAGCGTAGCTCATAATAGCTGACTCTAACCGCTAACTGCATAATGGTGTGTTTGGAACCCGATTGACAAACCACGTTGTATAAAAACACGTTGTATAGAAGTAACTATTTTTTGTTTCTTGTAAATTATAATTTGTTTCTTACAAATCATAATTTATTTTTTTTAGAAGTTCATCCAAACATGTTATTGCTTCTTGTAAATCATAAAATCATAATTTGCTCCTGGTTTATTCTTTCAAAAACTCATCCAAACACACAATAAGTTAAAAAGCTTACTATAGATGATGGAATGGTGGCTAGACCTCTGGTGCAGATAGGTCGCGTCCTGCCCAAAGCAGGGCAGTTGCCACAATAGAGACCTGGCCCGCAATCCGTAGACGCTGAGCATGCTTCCAGAACCTGTGAATTCTTGTGAAATTCAGTTCAATCTGAAAAACAAAAATGAGATTGCACGGATCCCTTGAAAGAAAAGAAGAGAAGGAGAACCTGGCAATTCCCATTAGAGCAGGCGGTGGAAAAGGTGATGAAGAGAAAGATGAGTGATAGAAAGAGGTAACCAATGGCAGGTGCTCTGCATTTTCCACGGTACTCTAAGAAACGCGAGCACATAGCAGGTTCCGATGCAGAGGCTAGAATAGAAGCCACCAACACAGAGAAGAGAGAGGTTGAATTGCTGGAGGCAAAAGATAAATTCACTGTGCAAAGACTATCATAGTTTTGGGTATCACCTTTAATTTGCTCTTACTTTGAGGCAACTGCTCCTTTCACTATCCCCCACACTCCAATTCTAAATTATACCATTAAAAAAAACTGTTTTTTACTTATATATTTGTTAATTATTATACTGCTGATTGTCTCTGTCATATATTTTGAATAAAATGGCTTTTTTAAGTACATAAATTCATTCCACAAAAATAAAGCTCGGCACTATTAACAACAATTATAAGATTCTTATATCTAATCTTATTTTTTTGTTAAATTAATAGCGAATAAAAGTTTCACGGATATACTCTCTAGGATAAAAATTTATTGGCCGCAATAATAATAATTATTATTATTATTATTTTGTATGTTAAATCTATCAAATTTTTCAACAGCACAAGAGTTTTGAGTTTCAAAAAAAAGAATAACCCGAGGATTTTACATAAACTTCACATATAGAATCTTTCAAATCTATAGATAGGATAATATAAAGTTTGAAAAATTAAATTAAATCTATTGTAAATGGAAAATTAGAAGACTAAATAAAACGAAAATAATAAAATTTGCAAGGAAAACAAAAAGGGTAGATAAATATTAACCAGATTCACCATAGTAAGATAAGTTTGAAAATATTTACTTATAAATAACAATTTATTAAAAGGATGGGAAAGAGAGAAGTAAAAGAAAAGTTTTGAGAAAATTTTAATTTTATCTCTATAAGTATTATTTAATACTCTTTAATAATAATTATTAAATTATTAAAAGTAAGAATATTATGAATATTTTTTATTTATAAAATTATTTTTTTTATTTTTAAGTTTCTACATACTAAATGTGCGGAAAAACAAAAAAGGTAAAAATAAGAGAGCACTACAAAGAAATAGAAGCACTATATAGGGACAGGATTAATAGTGTGGATGGACACTTGTTGCTCTTCTTCGTATAAGCTTTAGGAAAAGGCAGCTTAAAATTTACTAAGAGAAGATGTATTAAATAAAATGAATAATAAATATTATTCAAAATTAAATTTTATAAAAATAAATTCACACAAATTTGTACATTACAATTAAATTTTTTTAATGAAACAGTTATCTATTTAATTACTATTTTTAACAAATAAAATGTATCTAATATCCCCATGTTTATAATTTTTCTTGACAGACGAGGGAGTAGTGACGAAATCGTTTAGACTGAATAATGACTAATCAAGCACTAACCTTAAGTTGGGCCCCAAAAAAACAAAAAGGCGCTAACCTTATGATGCCTGCGAAAGACACTGTTTGCTTTCTCTTCCCCCCCCCCCTTTTTTAATCTTTTAAAAAAATAAATATTATTAAATAATAACAATATAATAAATATTTATCACTTTTTTAATAATGATACAATTTCTATCGAAGTAGCCCCCTTGCCGTTCAACATGCCCTGATTGTCTCTCTCGTCTCCTTATATGCCTTCCACTTTCCTTTTTTTTTGTGGTTTTTTTTTTGGGGGTGGTGGATGTTTGCCTTCGGGATGGGCCGGTAATGCTGACTCCGTTGGCAATGGTTCTCATTGTGTAATTTTATGGCACGGCAGATTGGTTCTTAACCTTTTTAATTTTTAGCATTTATAAATACCTTCATTAAATTGATTTTAAAAATAAAAAATACTCATCAACTAATAACAATCAAGATTTAAATTCTTTTATTCAATTTTTTAAAATCCTTTTAACGAAAATGTCCTCTTATATTTTATTATTTGAAAGAAATCCTTGTAAATGATTTAAAATTAAAAGAAAACATGAATTTTTTTTTGCAGGGTCCCTTGCTTCTGCACCCGGGCCCAACGGCTTTAGCTACGGAAAATGGAGAGAACCGTGTTGGCCAGGGCAATGGAATTGAATTTGCTTACCGTAGTATGTACAAGTGTTGAAGCAAACGCTCAAGAAAATATCAAAGTTCTATATCCGAGTTGTTTATTCTTGATGGCTTGGCCGTTGTTTGGGAACTCTTTCCACATCATAGTGACTTGAGAAGGTTAAAAATTGAAAGCGAGCTTCACAAATATGCCGTAGAAAACCACTCAACAGCAGAGTTTGAACTCAATTAAATCTACATCAACTGTCTTAAGTTTAAATAATAATAATAACAATAATAAAATAAACAGCCGATATCCAAGTTCCCAAAACAGGCTGTTCACCCTAAAGATCGTGCAAAATTGGACTAGAAAATTAAACTTGAAATTTATACTAAGGTGAACAAAATTGAACTAAATTTATTAAATTAAATCAAACCGTCAAAAATTGAATAAAATTGATTAAAAATTAGTTTAGTTTAATTTTTGTAATTGTAAAAATGATTAAATCGATTCGATTGTCAATTTTTTTTATATTTAATCAATTTTTTTTATATTTAATTTGATTAACTGCATCATTAAATTTATAATTAATTAAATTTTAATATTTTATTTCTGTTTAAATTAATAAAATCTTTTATTAATTAAACTTGTATTAAAACTACATTCTTTATATAGTTCAAGAAATATACAAATTATTTATACTATTTTATTATAAGATTTTACTTTTATTTTTTTTCTCATTTTTTAAAGCTTTTTTATATATGTGAAATTTTAAGCCAAAAAAAAAGAAATAAAAATAATAAATTATTTTAAAATTATTATTGGTCAAAATTTTAAAAGATGTAAGATATTAAAAATTGAATTCAACATATTACAAGAAACAAATTTTTTTAAAAAAAATTACTTTTGAGCCAAAAAAAAATATGATCCAAATCGAACCAAACCAAATAAAAATCAAACAAAAACAATTAAAATTTAAAACTGACAAAGTCTAACAAAATACTAAATCGATTAAGTTGGTTCAATTTAATTTTGACTCAAAACCGAACCAAACTGAACCTTTGACCACCCCTAATTTATACCAACTATTAGAAAGGAGGACGCCAGTGAATCGCACTTGACCATTAAACTTGAGAATAGATTTCAGGATATTTTGATTCAGTAAAACTTGTATCTTTCACAAAGGTTAGCGAGTTCAGTAAGCTAATATGAAAAAGAATTGTTTACAATGTTATCTATGGCAGCAACAATAGCATGGCCTCTACCAAAAAATTCAAACATTGCTTTCCGCTATCAATTAGATTGCTTCCTCTACCTGTGAAAGAATAACAAAAGAATTGAGTGTTGACTTTTTATATAAATCCTCACATTACGCAACCTTCTTCGCACGACCACTTGAAGGAGCACCGTCTTCTTTTCTTGACCCAGATGCCTCAGGCTTGCGAGCCCAGGCTGGAGCTCTATCTGGCTCATAACGATAATCGTAAAACAGTTCCTCCCCAGCACTAATCCGTTCCTTGGCAAAAATCCCTACCCTGTGATCCCCAGCAACCATAATAACCTGCCAGAGAGTTTAATTTGATAGTCATTGTATACTAGACTGACAACCTATGATAGGTAAAGCAATGTAAAACAGAAATCAAATGATCCAAGCATTAGTACCTTGGCATAACAATTCGGATCAGGAGAATGGTTGGCAAACTTCAATTTATCACCCTTCCGGTAAGCATCAAGAACAAACTGCATATAACAATATGATCATTTCATCCTTTAAAAATAATAATAAAAACAAAACAAAACAAAACAAATAGAACTAATCTACCAGAAAAAACAAAAGCCCCATCAACTTGCCTGATCATTCAGATTAAAGAGAAAAGACGAATTCTCACGATCATATATCTTTCCCCGCTTATCTGCTTCTCGATGTGAAATTAACTCCCCAGTATACTCTCCAAGGTATTCATGCTTCCCAACACCATTCTGAAGGGTGAACAGATTGCATCAGTAAAAGGAAAAACCAAGTGCACTGCAATATGACATCATCAATTTAGTTGTTGGTCAATACCTTTAAAAAAGCTCCCCAGCCAGATACGTCAGACCTTCCAAGAAGAACCTATATGCATATTGGGTGTAAGTTGACATCATTTCAAACAACAATCAAAAGGAATGGCATCTGAAAGGCTAACAAAGAAGAACAGACAAAAACTAAGCATGAAGATTTGCTTGATCGAATAGAACAAAGTCTATGCAGAGACACAACCCAATAAAGACCAACCAAAATGGGAGACAAAGGACATTTTGTTGACACCCATAATAGGAATGGCAGCAGAGACACTTCATAGGAACCTACTCAAAACCTGACCCGGTTCACAAGAATCAATTAATAGAGGCAGCAATAAATCATAAATTGGCACACTCCATGTAAATGCACTATAAATCCAAAAATTAACATTTTTGAATTTGCAGAGTAAAATTTTTACATTTCACTCAAAACGATAACGTATTTCCACTTCTTAAAAGGGCATTTAATTGCCACTTAACAGTGTTTGGCTTGATTCCCATTGAGAAATATGCAAATAAAATTATTACATTGTTGATAAATGTGTATTTATTTTAATAGTAAATTTATATAAAATTTAAAACAAGTTATATATGCTTTATAAAGCACTGAAAATATTATAAAATTCACTTTTGATGTTGTTATTATAACACAGTGCATTTTTGCAGTCCTTGTCAAGATCCCAATGCTTTCCAGCCACATCCCACCAGATCCAGTGTTTTCTGAACATCTCTGGTCACAACCAGTAGCTGCCAGGGAAGTCACAACACAAGCTGGCAATCTCTAGTTTCAGGGAAGCTCAGACTTAATAATAATTCAAAAAGTAGGGCACTGTGATTTGTAGTTAACTTCTCTTTGAGAGGGAGTTTCCAGCAATTACTTCTCTCTCATGAGAGATTTTTTCTCTCTTCTATGAGAGTTTTCTTCTCTCTTTTATGAGAGTTTTAACTATGGAACTTATATTACTGTGTAGTATATTTGGTGTGCAAGGGATGTGAAAAACAATCCAATAAAAGTGGTGGAGGAGGAAGTCATTTTCTGAAACCAAGAAGGCAAGGAATTTGGATGGGTGTAGCCGTCCTAATGCTGCTCTTTCACCTTATTTGTTTGAAAGTTTATCAATAGGGAATGCACTACTGAAAGCCCAGAATCATAAGGAAGGCACTACTGATGGCACATGGTTATGGGTGGGACAAATTGATTGTGCAAAACTGTAGAAAGCAATCACTAGTTCTAATTCTTCTTCTAATTCGGAATGTTTTGTGGTGTTAGAGGATATTGTTGGAAATTATGTCTATTTTAATTAGGTTGTTTTTAGTCATTTTATTTTTGTTTTAATTAAGGCCTACTTGTTTTTGTAATTTTTGGATAACGCTTCTATGCATTTAATATTAGCTTAAGTGACTTATTTTGATTAAGATAAGATTAATTTATATGTTCTGTTTTGATTAAGATAAGATTAGCATTAAGTTACATCTTTTCGTTGAAGTAGGAGTCTACTCTCCTATCATCTTCTATATGTGTATACGGTTGCTATTCAATAAAATAAATTTAAAAGATTATTACATTTTGAATTTCTACAAATATCTTACATGTAAATGATTTTAATAATCTTTCTTCCACATGGATTCATCAACAAGCGATTGTGGCAGCAAATTGGCTAGCCAAATCCACCATTAAGCGGATGTGCCCCTTAGGTTGGGTTTCATCACCCCCCATCCTCTGTGGCATCTATCTTGGCTCTTCATTCTAGTTTAGTTTTTGAAGGTGTTGGTTGATACTTTATGTCGTTATAAATTATTGTGCTTGATGTTTACTGTAATGAAGTATCTTTTAGTGGCAAAAAAATAAAAAAGGAAAGATCAAGGTTATGCCAAGTTTAAATGGATTTGTTTTCAACATTATGCAGATGGTGCATAAAGGCACACGTTACTCACACCATACCCTAGGGCAAACAAACCTCAAACCAACCTGAGGCACAAACCTAACTGCCACCCTTAATATTTACAACAAAGGTGTCACATCATTCCAGAAAGTTCTATTTTACAGTTTAAAATATCACAGAATCATGACCTAATGTTTTTTTCACTTAATAACCAATCCAATTTTAAGCATACTGTTCATCTATGTCAATAAATTCTTAAAAAATATATAGAAGGATGCAAATATTAAATGATTCATATTGTCCGTATCAATTTTCAAAATTTCAAAACCTCTGTTTTACTATTTAAGCATATTTTTTTCAAGTTTTTCTTTTTAAAAATACAAAGATTAAATATTTTATATAATATATCCTAGTAGTATACAAGAACAAGTTACTCTCATTTGAACTATATTGAGAAAGTGCTATATCACTAATGGCACTTTGGCTTGTTATTCAACTTAAAACCTCTTTTCCTATGTCCTAGCTTCAATTCTTCCCAATACGCAAAGTATAACATTGGTAATGACATGGCAATTTGTCATCCATGTTGAGATGAATGACCCTGCAAGACTCGATACCAGGTAGAGGATCGGTGAAAACTTGTTGATTCAGACCAGCTTACATGAAAATGTAGTTTCAGTCTGGATTAGACTGGAAAAACTAGTTGATTTTAGAACAAAGCTTTTGTTGACATTATTTTGCATTGTAATAAAAAATTAAATATTCCATTGGTTGTTCACAGAAACAAATTCTCACATGAATGGGGCTGTGAACAATATCTTAGCCCTTCAAGCATAGGAAGTAGACATGACATCAGGGACAGGCCTGGGCAATGAGTTCCATCCTAACTTGTGCCTCCTCAGCAAGATCCTATCAGGGATCTTCATAACTACACTACCGATATGTTTTTTTTTTTTCCTTTTGCCACAATGTAATATTACCATGAGGGGGAAAAACACTTCTAGATAGGCTAAAAATGCAACTTAAAAGAGAAAAACTGTTCAATTTCTTTACCCTAAAAGATTAAATTTTTAACTTCTCCAGAAACAAAAGTCCTTTATACCAAAGGCAGCTTTGAGCTTTTGCCACCAACAAAACAGAAGAGTAAAGACAAACACAAACAGAGAGGCACTTAATCTCAGATATGAAAAAATATATCACTATCCGTTTCTTTTCTTTTCTTTTTTTCTTTTCAAGTAAGTTTGGTAAAAGAAGAATCTTATTGAAAAGAAGGAAGCATAGAGGTCTCAATACCTTCGTGTAAGCTGAAAAAAAAGGAAGGACAGAAAAAGTGTCAAAGAATATTACCCTCTGCTGCTGTTTGAGAAGAAGCTTCATATTTCTACATTCATAATTATCACCCCTTTGGTTGGGAATCCCGAGAGTACCATCACCACAACTGCCAACAATGATTGATCATTCAAATAGCAGAAACTACTATGGCAAACAAAAACTAGAGATATAATTGCTGATATCATAGGTATAACAAGCAATCAAATTGCATTTAAAAGGAAAGGAAAACATAACACAAGTGGAACCTATTAACTTCAGAATCCTAGATGTTACTTAAGCCACATCATTATGAGGGGAACTATGATAGACAAACCAAGGCAAATTGCCAACTCCTCCATGGCTCATTCAGTTAATCAATAGCTTACCCAGCAATCAATTCAACAAATCGAGCAATAACTAATTTACAATGAGCAGGAAGTTCATAAACTTTGACCATGTGGGATCAAAATTGAGTACTTTAACAAGTAAAATACTAATATGGATACAAATGCACAAAAAGGCAAAAATGTTAGCATATGTACACAGCACTTTGACGAGTTCTCATATTTTTAATGTTAGAACTGCTTTGGGCACCAATATGAAGATTTCCTTTAAACATGTACAAAAATAAAAGCATGGAATATGTAGTTTTATCACCAGAGCTAAAATTTTGTAATTGAGAGCTCATCTCATATGGGCCTTGTTCTAATTAGTTCTAAATAAACAATGACTGGCCAAATAAATCCTCTTTTGCCATTCTTCAACATCCAAATTATAAATCTAGATATATGTTTTGCAATACCACCACCCTCATCACTTCTACCTTGTTATTTGATCCTCTTCCTATCTTCCCTCAAATCATTTTGCTCTTTTACAAATCATCAGACACAAGTTCCTAAGATAATTTTTTAAAATAAATAAGAGAAATTATATCATGCTTCACAAATTTGAGCTAGTCAATTGTTAAAAATCCAAAACTAAAACATTATGAAGCTTACAATCAACACTGCAATGCTTCACACATCAGACTGCAAACAAACAAAATCTTACCAGACCCTTCTAACCCCCCCCCCAAAAAAAAAACAAAAAATAAAGAGAAAAACTTACCTGACCCAACAATTTCTACAAACATCCGGATCACATTCCCTATCTGCAGCAAAGCATGGACATTGACGACTTCGGCATTGACTCTTTGCACAATGACAGCCACGAAATCGATTCTTGCAACTCTTTGGGCATCTTGATGCAAATAAACATATCAGTTAATGGATACTAAATGCACATGCTCGCAGGAAACATGCCATAGGACTAAATGCAATTTATCTATGCAAGCTATGACTCAAATCTTTATGGTTTCTCAAAAAACCGAGGCATGCAAACAACAAGCAAAAACTCCACAAATGCACTTGCCTCTGCTTTTTTTTTTTTTTTTGGGTTCTACTTCTATTTGGGTAAAATTAAAAGCTTACCCACAGTACTTCTCACAGCAGGTTCCATTTTGAAGACAAGAACACAGCTTTCCACAAGCTGATTGGCAACCACAAGGATTATACTGCCGGCAGGGCTGATCCTTTCTCTCCGTAATCCTTTTCCTAATTGAATGGTAAGCAGCAGATTTCCAGGTATATTTTAAGCGACGAACTCTTCCCCTTCTACGTAAAAACCTTGATCTTCGTCTTACTTCGTTATTACCCTTAAGTTCATTTAACCATAACACTGGTAAGGGCAAGCGGCAGATACAACAAAGAAAAGCATAAAAACCACTAAATGTCATTGCATTAAAATTAACCTTGCAATAGGCTTCCAAGAGGGAATTTGCAGCATCACCAGCAGGGCCTGACACCTTTCGTTCATTGCAATTAACGTATTGGAAAACCTCCCAACATGTCTTTAGACCATTTAAGAGATTCCTAGAAATTAAACAGCTGCCATAAAAACAGAAGTAGTCACTTATTGATGATCAACAATAAGAGAGAAATTTTCTTGTCCACATATAGCAGAGATCATTACCAAAGCCCATCAGAATTAACAAATGTGGGATAGAACATAAGTTGGTACCAGGCAGAGTGACATTTTAAAATCTACATGTGGGTAATCTATGAAATTGGATAATTTAGCCTCAATCACCTCAAACCTGTTCAATATAACATTACCATTTTCTACCTTAGATATTGGACAAAGATATGCAACACTAGTATATAAGCATTCTGTCTGTGCTTATTTCAAAACCAATGAATGTAAGAGATCTGTTTTACAAATAAGATAAAAAACAGGAAGTTAACCCAATAGCAGAGACAACTGCATTTGAAACCGAAACAACTGTGAAAAAGGTTTAAGTGAACTCTTCCAAATGGAAGCAAACTAGCAATCCTTTCCCCATGAAAGTGCCAACTGCTGAGTTACGCTTCAGATAAACACTTACATTGGAGGTCATTCGTGTTTATATCAAACAAGAGTATGCTTTACATAGATATTGAGAAAAATACATTTTTATCTAAACAAAATGGTCAATAGCATATGCTGACCTGTTTCTACCAAATATTTCCACTCCTTTCTCCAGAAGCCCTTTTTCAATAGGTTTCCACAACTTATTATTAGTGGATTGTTGTGTACATACATTCTCATCTACAAACTCTTCCCTTCTCAAAATGTCATCACTGCTAATAACAGTTGGGTCAGAAACCATCTCATTTGATGAACGATCAAGAGCTTCACCCTGCATTATATTAAGATTATTATGAGTTAGCAATTTGTTCCTTCTAAACCATCCAGTGTAAAGAAACTCTACATCTTTACATGGAGACAATTTGTTCCTTCATCATCTTGGCAAGAGCTGAAGTTAAATCCAAGATTTTAAGTCATGTGAACAAAGAACACCACTCACAATGGAACCAGAATCCGAAACCACTATTTTCTTCTGCCTCTTCTGCAAGCAAACTAGGACACGTTCTGCCACTCGCTTACTGTTCCTCTTACCAATTCCACCTTTCCCCACAGGTTTAGTTTTAGGTGATGCTGAGTGGGAGGCTGAAGCACTTTCCTGTCCAGGACCATTCTCTGAGTCACTACTTTCAGATATGTTCTTTGCATTGGATGAAGCACTTTCACTTTGGCTGCCCTTTACCCGCCTTCTAGCAGATGGACCACAAGACTTCTTCCTAGATGATATTTGCACCCCAGCACCACCAGCGCATTTCTCTTCAATATCTCCCTGGGCAGAAGAGGTCAATTTGGCAAATCTTTCTGACTTTAGTACCTGAAGTAAGTTATAGTAACTTAGGTACTTTGTTACAGAAATAAATAGATTCTCAAAAACCAAATGCATACCGATTGAAAACAGTTTGGACCACATGGTGTATTTTCAGCATTAGGAGAGATCCACACATGTTGTTTCTCGGCCTGTTATTGTATTAAGTCAAGAAATATTCTGACAACTGCATGAGAAATAAACAGCAAGTAAAACTTACAGGAAAGACAAGATCCTGAGAACATCCATGCAATCTGCAATCGAAAACCTACAAAGTGAAATTAAAGGCAGCAAATGAGATATCAAATGTTGAAAAAATGGTTTGCTATATGGTGCACTTCATGATAAAAAGCTTACAAGACATCTTCGGCAAAAAAGGTTGTCAAAGGAATCAAGAGCTGCTTCAAGATCTTTTTCCAGGAAAGAATTTCCACTTTGTGAATTCTCTTCAGTATCCCCACTCTTAGAAACCCCACCAGCATTTTCTTCATTACTAATAACTTCATATCTTGCCTGTATAAGATGTTTGATGGTGTTTCATATCTCTGTAAAGCCAGCACAAAGCAAATGGGAAACGGCTGGACGAAAGCTTACACTACGACCAGTTTTCATCAGGCTAATTGAAAGAGAGATGGAAGTGGAAAAGATTAGGGAACAATAACAATAAACAACATCCCATACCTTAAGTTCACAAGTGTTTCTAGAGAAACACAGAGCCAATGACTCCAGAACAAGATCAGACAAACCAAATTCTTTGACCGTCATGCTGTAAAATTAGAACAAACATTTTGAAATCCACAAGGCTGTTTCATATAATGACGATATACAACACCATGCAACATAATAGTTAGACATCCAAATACAAAAACTCGTGTAGTAGTAACATACGAACATCAAAGAAAACAGGATTCCCTTAAAACATAAATCACAGAAGAGTAGACAGCAGTACAAAGTGCTATCCCTTAATGGATAGGTAGCTGGAAGCATAAAGGACAATTGACAAGGTAAACCAAGTATATGGACTTGTTTCTTTTTGAATAAAGAATTAATAATACAAATACAATTAACAAATGGAAATGTTTGCCCTATAGTATGAGCGCACAGGGATCAAATGACAGAATGAAATAAGCTTAAGGACTAGTTTCTTTGTACAATAAAGGACTAAACTTTAAAGTATACATTTAATTAACCAATAATCTTCTTTCTATGCTCATAGACAATACAAAAACTGGAAAAATAAAGCCAAACCGTCCCATTAGAAGCTTCTCTTTCAGTTGACTAAAAGATAATGGACATGCTTGTATGAATATATTCTGATGTATGGGTATTGTGTAAGAGAAACAGGAAAAGGATGAACTCTTTTGACACTTGCCACTTCCTAAACAGCTGGCTATTGATAAAAAAAAAAAAAGAAGAGAAGAGAATGAATCCTAGAAGAGGAATCATTCAGCTGCTTCAGTCACATGCTATAAAGGTTGAGTAATCATTACATAGGGTAAGTTGCAGAAAAAGCAAGCAACAAGGATATGGCCTTATGACTAGTGAGCTATGAAACATTGACACTTCAAAAATAAGACACTTGTATCAAACTTGATGCACACTTCAAATGTTGTGTCTAGGTGTCCATGTCTATGTCAATGTCCTTGCTTTTTGCTTATAAGGATGACAAGGTTTAGGTTAGCTTCAGAATGACACACGAAAGAAACAAACAAGGACGAACTTATAGGTTGATGCACATGGAAGATGAGCTGAACAACATAATAGAAGTGCAGAACTGTTGATTATTCTACAGTTAGGTTTAAAAAATAAAATAACACACCCACCAACCAAGAGTTGAGGATCTAATCAATTGGTAATAATGCAGACACAACAAAAAGGGAATATTTTACTCTAATAACAATTTCACTGGCCAAATGCAAACCAGAATAAAGTAATCAGATGGTATAAATTCAATATCTACCTACTCTAGCAAAAACTTAATTTCATGAACGTAGTACACAAGAAGCCACAGGCAATATGCAACAGCAAAAATTTTTGCAATTCATTCTTGCGTTAAACAAAAAATCCGGTAGAAAACAAAAAGAAAAGGTGAAAGCATGAACAATAGTTTTCTAAGCTATACCAACCGAAGTATATAATCTTCAGATTCTACAAAATCCCTTTTTTCCTCTTCTTCCTCAACTATTTCCTCCTCACTGTCACTGCAAATAAGTGCTTCTCCACCATTTTGATCGTAATAAATTCTCCTTCGACCTACTACGGACTGATCCTCTGTCATTCTTTGATTTCTGCACCAGAATTGACATAATTAACTAATATCTTGAAAAGATCAATTTTATGTTCATTAGGGAAAAAGAAAACTTAGAGCAGAAAATCAAAAACTTAAAAAGGCAAAGACTACAATGCAATAAAAGGAAAACTCAGTATCATATGGAAAGTTAAAGCAAACAAAAACGAAAGTAAAGAGGAAGAGGCTTGAGTGCTTCAGAGGGAAGAAAAGCATCATTAGAAGTAAAATTCTTTAAATGCTTTCTCTGCCTTTTTTTTTCGGGAATTGTATGCATACGCCAAAGAAACCAAGGATCAGATTGATAGACAGAGGGAGATATGAGTCACAATTCAGTCTATTACACAAATACACAATTAAGCATTAGTATAAAAGCATAAAATGGACAGGATTCTTGCACACTGAGAATGAAAAATATAAGTATCTTCACAAACCTGTCCAGAAAAATCCATGTAGTGTAAGGGGGTAATCTTTTTACTTCTGGCAGCTTGATAGGGCGAACAGCATTCTTTACAGCAACATTAGATCCTAGAAGGACTGCTGTAGAACCATGGCTATCTTCCTGGAAACCGTTGCTCTCCTTGTCGCCATTACTTGCATGAATACCATTGTGCATATCAATTGCATCTTTTTGCCTCTTTGTCAGTAGGTCCAGACTTCCATTAGTATCAGTAATGCTGCAAGTTCTTCTTTCCATCGATAATTCACAAAATTGGTTTGTGACACTAACCAGCTTCTGTCTATTGTCTTCCATTCTTTTCTGATATTCAAATGCATGCACATTTAATGCGTCACAGGTTATGAGAAATATCTAAAAAATCGAAATAAAATCAATGACAGTACAATCATAGGTAAGATATTGCACCTTTATGGAAATACACCGCTCAGCAGCTATATGTTTTTTTAATGAATCAATAACCAATAAAACATCCTTAACGGTAGGACTTGTGTCTTGTGCTGCCTTTGTCTGCATCAAGACAAGGAGACTAGCATACTTACAACCATATTACAAAATAAATCTGCCAGTCATGCTCAACATGGAGAGACTGCTGAAGAGAATTATTAGCAAAAAAAAAAATAGTTAACTCAATGAATCATATCCATAGGACACCTAATGCACAAATTACAGCTCAATAACCATAATCTTCCGTGCCAGATGCCAAATGATTAAGAAATTACTTCCGAGTGTTTACAGCACTGCACATCCTTGTCAGACACGATGCCAAAAAAAGTAAGAGGCGCCATGTCTTTTGTAGCTCGAGAACTTGATCAAATTCCAGAAGTTCGATGACCCAAAAACCAAGCACGGAAATAGTATGTTCGTATATACTGAATTATTTATGTAACACTTCATTAAAACATATAACCTGTCCTAAATGCCAGAAAAGTGAACTGTATTTCGAACAAGCAGCCAAATACACAACGCAGTTACATCTTCTCTTACCTTAACATGCATTTGTAGCATTCATCTACAAATAGTCTAAGAAAGATATTTTCACATTGAGGGAACCGTCCGTCAACGCCAATGGATCATAAAGCATACACACACACACACACACACATATATATAGATATAGATATAGATATAGATATATATAAAATTAAAAATTGAATCGAAGTCAGAATGGAAATTACCATCGGAAGCGGAACCAAGTAACCGCCGTGAGTTTCCGAGAAAAATAAAGGAACGAATGAATGCATTCAAGTGAAACTAGAGCGAAGTTAGAAAGTGTACCGAGGAGTTATTAGGAGCCCCAGATCTATTAGCAGAAGCAACAAGCATAGGCTTCGACGCCATTGACAACGGCAATGCTCGTGAAGCTTATTGGGGCCCGGTTCAGCAATGGGTAATCGGATCGAGACCCGATTCATACAGATAGAATGTATGAGAATAATGTCGAGATACGGAGAAGGGTTGAGGATAGAATTGAGCGAAATTGGCGGGTCAAGTCGAAACCCTAGTCATGTCTCAAATTTCTGAAATTAGGGAGAAGCTTCAATATTCTGCCGCTTTGACGAGACTTTTTCTATTTTATATTTCAGTATTTATTACGTTCGGGAAGTGACTGGAATGGGGGGAACACAATTTTGAATTATACACTGTAGATAGCCCCATCCCTACTTTCTTTTTTTTTTTTTTGGGTTACTCCCTGAGATTCTAAAATTCCCGGTACTTCTAGTTTTCTTACATGGGAATTTGTGATAAGAGAGGATAGTCAGCGAATAAAATCTATGCGAAACCCATGGAGCTTTGGGATACTGTGAATGAGAAGAGTATAGGGCGGAATAAGAACGATATATAATAATAACAAAAATTTAATATACTTTTGGCCCTTTTAATTTTATAAAAAATTTAATTTGGTCTTTCCAACATAAAATCAAATAATATTATTTTCTTATTTTCTAAAAAAATAATAATCTTGCCTTTCACTGATTCTGCCGTTAATAACTTAATGAAGTTTGTTAATATAATATTCATGTATATGCTTTGTAAAATGAAAAATAACCTAAAATTTCATTGTCCAAGCCATTTTCTATTTCTTTCATTTTTGTTCTCCTTTCTTTTATCTTTTCTCTTTCTTTTTTTTTTTTTTTAATAATTATTTTTTTACTGCAAGGCAATGTCAAATCTAAGCTATATAAGACTTGTAAAAAGTTTAACCCATTGAGAGAATTAAGAAACTATTCCTTGACATTGCTACTGTGTTATCTGTCTTTGGCATTAGGATTTAATCTAAAATGTGAAATTTATAAAGTATTTTAAAATTAAAAAAATAAAAATCGATAAAAAAATTGTTTAAAACAAAAATAAGTCTTATATACACTCTTTCCTATTATTCTTTTTCTCACCTTAAATATATTCTATAAATTTTACACTCTAAGGATTAATCTAAACTCTTTGCATTGCTACTATGACATTTTGTTCATTTATCATGTATTGAAGATCGGCTCTGTCCATATTCAATGCTCAAATCCAAGTATTTATCCTTTTTGGTATCATATTTTTGTTATTAGATTGAATTGTGACGTTTGGATTTCTAGTGCTTCTTTGTCATGTTATCTTATAACTCTCACTTTGTCTATATTTCGTATGCTGTAATTATTTGTGTCGTTAAATGATTGAAAATTCATATTAAAATTGTAATTGAGACTCTTCCTTTCATTTTGAATGAATAAATCTATCTATATTTGATAAATATATATATATATATATATATTAGCCGCACATGTTGCTGATTTCCCTGTATTAACTCAACAGGTTTATTTGTTTTTGTTGTTCTCAAATATTTCCTTTTCTTAATTATTAAAAGTAGATTTAGCGTAGCGTAAACATTTAAATTTTAATTAGGTGAGGCATAAGTAATACTACTAGACACGAGATCAGGACGGCACCACGAATTTTATTCCATACATGCATACAAAATTATTAATTCTTGAAAGGTTTTCTTCACGTGCATCTCATAAGAATTGACACTTTTAAAATTAAAGACTAATAATTAAGCATGAAAAACGTTACATATGGTCCTACTATCCTATGTCCTAAGCTAGTAAAGTCATATATAGTGTTATTAGCCCATGAAAAACGTTATTGTGTTATTAGGAATGGCATTCCCAGATGACGATAATATTCATCTCCCTCCCTGCCCACCTGAGACTCGGATCCTCTCTGGTCGTCGTAGGATTGGAGAGGATTCAGTCGACACTTTTTCAGGTTTTTTTTTTTCTAGTTCAAAATTATAAATTCAAAGATAAAACGTATAATTAGAAAGTTTAAAAATTATAATTGTGAATAAGAATTACAAATTTTTTAAGTATAATTTTTATTTATAATTATGAATTTTTACCTCTCAATTATTTTATTTATTTTTAAACTAACAATTTTGAACCTAAAAAAAAAAAAGCATAAAAAAGTATGGTGACTAGAAGGTATCCAACTTCCCTTAGGGTGTGTTTGGTTGGAGATTTTTGGATGGAAGGGGAGAGAAGAGGATGGAAATAAGATGTTTGGTTAAATAAAATTGAAGGGAAGGGGAAGGGTATTTTTTAAATTATAATTTATTTTATTGTCCTTTTAATTTTTTAATATTTTAATATATTAATATTTAATAAAAATTAAGATAATTTTTTTATCAGAAATTAAAATATAAAAAAAGATTGAAATTTATAATTTTTTTAAAAAAATATTGATATAAATAACTTTTTTATAAAAAATAAAATTAAAATAATATAAAGGATAAATTTGTTTAAATATAATTATCTCCCCTCCCCTTCTGAACCAAACAATAATTTTTCTTCCCCTTACTTCCAACCAAACAGAACTCATTAAACTCTCTCTCTACCCTTCCCCTTCCCTCCATTGAACCAAATGGAGCCTTACCTCAAACTCTTCCCCCTAGTTCTCATTCTTGATTTATATATTAAAGAAAAAACAAAATTCTTTCCATTATCATTTCTCATGTGAACATATGTGGATTTGTAAGAGTCTTGAAAATTATAGATAAATTTTGTATTCATCGAAGGGAAAAAAAATGAAAAAAAAAATCATTATCTTATGTTTTAAAAAAAAAAAAGAAATCCTTAATCTACAAAAATAAATTTTGTGCTCATAGAAAGGAAAAAAGGAAAAAAAAACCTATCTTATATTTGAAAAAGAAAAAATCATTAATCTGCACAAATAAAAAATCACACATATCATAAAAAATTATTAGCAAGCACTTTAATTGGGGGCAACTCTTTAGTTTACACTCGAGATCTCTAATATATGCACAATGGCATCAGAAATTCAAAACCACAGATCCCTCTGCCTAATGGAAAGAAAAATAGGGGTTGAACTTCAGAGTGGAGCAGCAGGGAAAAACAACAGAAAATAACTTAGCAGTGATGGAGATCTTTGACGAGCACAAGTTGGGATTCGCTACAGAGATCCTCTTTCTTTGAATTGCCTCTAGAAATAGCTAAAAGAAAATATGCTTTGACACTTGTTTCATCACTTGCTACTACTGATAGATGACAACAACAACAACAGCAACGGGCAAAGATATATTTGATGGGCAGGAACACCGGCACGGTGGACTTCAGGCGAAGCGAGAGAAGAAAATTGGGGTTGACTAAAGCGTCACTTGTCGCTACCAAGAAATTCATAGACGAGAATGTTGGAGATTGAGATTTTTTTTTATTTAATTTGGCAAATGGAAGGTTTCTTAGTTTTGTTGTAATATTTATAAATTAAATTAAATTTATATACATTTCTTATATCTATATGGTTTTTTATTAAAAATGTGACTTGTATAATTTTTTTATTTTGAACGACCCAATCATTTAATACTAAGTTATAAAAGGCATATATTTATTATATTTTTATTAAAGAATCTAATACAAAAAAATATAAGAACTAAAACCTAAAATTTTCCTTAAAAATAACAATAAGTTGTGAAATTACAAGCAAAGGCACATATAACTATATTAGCTATATTTTCTAGAAGGAATATTTGGAAATGATCCTCCGGTGTCCATACATAGTATTTCTATCCATTTAAATAAAAAAAATCAGTAAGCCCATGTATTGTAATAGAGTGAAAATAATAAACTTGACATCACGGTTCAAATTTACTTGAAATTCTGCAAATCATAATTGCCGAACTGATTCAGAAACTTCTTTCCATGAGTTATAAGCTCCTACGTAATTATGTTTCATCACAGATACTATATATTCAATAGCATCATTTCCATCAAGGCCAAATTTGACAAATGCATATACCTCAATTTTGGTGAAAAAGAAATTGGTTAAATGAAAAAGAAAAATTACATACTCCGTTTCACCGATTAGAAAAATAAGTTCTTTTGCTATATTATCTCCTGCTCGAATTCAAGAATACAGAACATTTCCGTAGATTCTTCTATCCATCTACACGATAAATAATAATACATAGATATAAAAGAATTATGCAAACATACAATTTTCACGATCAACGCTCATACAAATATATCACCTTCTATCTTTGCGATAATAATAGCACCCTGCAAAAAACAAATCACAATTTAGGTAGCACGTATTATATAATTTTGTCTTCAACACCACTTCATGTGAATTGCCAGGCTTCAATCCCTTCACAATTCTGTCACTGCACGATATTTTCACTGCAACTGCTACATACTTAGATACTCTCTCTCTTACATCTATATACCTTGTGAAAAACATATTAAAATATCTTATGACATTGCATTGAGATAAGAACGAAATTTACGTGCAATTCTTTTCCTTATTTTTTTATCTTGCCTTATCTCTAGCCATTCAATCTTTTTCGTCCTTTTCTTGGCATAGATTGAAGCTTTCACGTGAAGGTGTCTCCTTGTCTTAGCATGGCATGAATTGAAGCTTCCTTGTTTTGGCATGGCATGAATTGAAGCTTTTACGTGAAGGATGTTTACATGTTTTGTACATATTGTCTTGGCATGTTGACATGTTCAAATAATCCTAATTACTATAATTAAGCGTATGCATTAATTTAATTTATATTAAATAGAGGTGCAATTAATATAAAATTATTTCAACTAATATAAAATTAATTATTTAAATTACTTGATATAAAATTAAGAAATATGTATCTTTAATTAATTGTAAATAAATTTTTGTGTTAATTTAAATTCATGTAAATTATAACTATAATTGTTTTTCAATTAATAAATATATTATATGTATTTTATATTAAGATAAAATAATTCTTTTTGAATTACAACGTAACATGTATCGGGGGCAGCGCAGGAAGGGCAAAATTGTACAAAGAAAATTAACCACTTCTTTATCCCACATATTTTCTTTCGCCGCATCCAAACAAAGAAGGGAGAGTACTTTTCTTCTCACTTTTCACCTCCTCCGTTTTTCTCCCGCTTTTCTCTCCCTTCCCCCACTTTTCTCCCCCCCATCCAAATGGAGCTATAAGCTCTTTATTGTAAAGTTTTTATAAAATAATAAAAAAAAGAAATACAAAGAATAAAATCAACTCACTTTCTCTTTTCTTTTTTCTTTCTTCCTCTTTTTCTTTGTTGCGTGTGTCTATATGAATAAGCATGTGCAAAACTATTCTTAGTACTATTATTTAAAATTAAAGACTAACAATTAATCACGAAAAATGTTATATATATAGTCCTATTATAATCCCAAGTCCGAGCAAGTGAAGCCATTGCGTTATTGGTATATACATAGTTACCATGGCAAGCCTAATTCGAATCATCTCAACGAGCAATGTCCAAGCAGCAGCACAAAACGGCGATTCAACTCAAAAGATCGAGTTAACTCCGTGGGATCTTCAGCTCCTTCTAGTGGGTCCCATCCAGAAAGGGCTTCTCTTCCATGACCCCAAAGCGAACAAAGACTCAGTGATCCAGCACCTGAAAGCCTCCCTTTCCTCCACCCTAGACTTCTTCCCACCCCTCGCCGGTCGCCTCACCGTCATCGAACACGACAACGACGACACCTCTTCCGTTTATATTCTCTGCAACAACTCCGGAGCATTATTTGTCCATGCCGTGGCAGATAACATGGCAATCTCAGACATCCTTCAACCCATATACACTCCTCACATTGTTCACTCCTTCTTTCCGCTTAACAGAGTTAGAAACTTCGAAGGCACGTGCAAGCCACTGCTAGCCGTGCAAGTCACGGAGCTAGTAGACGGCATCTTCATCGGCTGCACCATCAACCATACCGTTGGGGACGGCACGTCATTTTGGCATTTCTTCAATTCTTGGTCTGAAATCTCACGTGGTTTGAGTATGTTATCCAAGCCTCCCACCCTCGAACGTTGGTTTCTCGATGGTATTGATCGCCCTATACGCATTCATTTCACGAAGGAGAAGCAGAAGTTCGATGGGTACGTTAATTGGCAGCTGCAGCAAGAGAGGGTGTTTCATTTCACAAAGGAAAAAATAGCGGAACTGAAAGCAAAAGCTAACGCGATGGTATGTTCGAAAAAAATATCTTCTCTGCAAGCACTTTTGACACATCTTTGGCGTTCTATAGTTCGGAACCAAGGTATTGACCCAGAAGAAGAGGTCAACTACAGATTACTGATAGGTATTAGACCAAGGATGCGTCCGCCGTTGCCTCAAAATTATTTTGGAAACGCGGTGCAGGATGGCACCGTCAGCATGAAAGCAGGGGAACTGCTACGCCAAGAGGGTCTTGGTGAGGCTGCTTTGGAGATGAACAAGATGGTTGCTTTACACACAGAAGAGAAGCTCATGAGCCACTTGAAGTCTTGGGTGAAAAACCCTATGCTGCTTACAGAGGATGGAATGGCTGGGAATGCATTGGTTACTAGTAGTTCGCCCAGGTTTGACGTGTATGGGAATGACTTCGGGTGGGGGAAGCCGGTGGCTGTCCGGAGCGGCGCCGGGAACAAAACGCATGGGAAAATTACTGTGTTTGCCGGAGCAGAGGAAGGTGGCATTGACGTGGAAGTTTGTCTTTCTTATGAGATATTGGAGGCCATGGGAAAAGACTCTGAGTTCATGGATGCCGTCTCCGTTACATCATATGATTAGTTAATTAACTCTAATATTTATTTTCATTTTTAAGTTTTGGGTATTCAAATAATTTCTCTTTCAATAAGGCAATTGAAGTTGTAATGTCGACGTAAGTTTCCTTTAATCAAAAGGAACTAAATTTAGTCATGTGCACTCTAATTTATCTGTCTATCAATGGTTACATTCTGTTTTAATTAATAAGCATTTTGCGGTATATCAACTCCCCACACCCCCTCCCTTAAAAAAAAAAAAAAAAGCCCCACCACATATACACCTCGTGCCCTTTGATTGTAGTACTTAATTCATGTTCTTAGGGAGGCTAATGAAGTTGGTTATTCTAATTGTTATGAAACAACACAGGTGCTACAATTGCTAATATGGACGTACAAGGACAGCTAGCTTGAGTTCTTGGGATGTCGGTCGGTCATTAACGAGCCCCACTGGGATTGGTATTTGCTTTTTCCTTTGAATAAGGGAAATATGTTAGAATATTTTAAAATAAAATAGAGATATTTTAAAAAAATAAATTTAAAATATCCTGTTTTTTACAATATTAAGTGTTCCTTATATCTTTTGTCTATTTTTAAAAATTTATTTGGCTGGTAAATAGATATTCAGGTTTATTTTTTGACGTTGATAGAAAATGAGTTCTGACTGGTGTAATATTGAGAGGATTTTTGACAAAAGTGATCCCATGACTTAAAAGTGCCATCAATGAAATTAACAGTCCATCAAAAACCAGGAGTTTTCTTCTCTTCTCCTCTGCTATTGCATTTTCAAGTGTTGGGAACCGTAAATTTTTCCATGTTTATGGGCTATCAACTTCGAATATCTATACTATAGTTAAAGGTATTTATGATTTTAGGATCCCGTTGAGAAATCTCTTCTACTGGATTTTACACGGTAGTTATTTTTATTTGTCTAATTAAATTAATAAGTTGCAGCTATGTATATGTCAAAGTATGAATAGAAAGAGATTATTGTATGATCTGATTTTGTAGGGAATTCATGATGGTAAATTATTAGAATTGTCTCCACAGAGAGAGAGAGAGTAAAAAAATAAACGCTCACATCAATGGGTAGTATTGTCCATTTTCTGCATTTTTTTACAAGGTTGCAGGAAAGTCGAGATTGAAGTCAACCCTGTTTCTGCCATTAATTACATGCAACAGGAAAAAGAAAAAAAAAAACTATACGGTGATCTGATGAATTAGGCGAGGATGCAGTTTTATATAGAAGACTTGGCAACAAGGTCAGGATTAAGCACAGTTGCAGACAAGGGATTGGTCCTCGACCAAGCGATGGGATCAGTTTGCCTCCAGTGGCATACGCTACCTAAAACGCACTCGGAGAAATACTAGTCATTAATTATTATTCAACTATATATATATATATATATATATTCTTAAAAGTTGGCAGGTTTTGATATCATTATGTCATTGAAGGGGTTTTCTTATGTCAATATTGGCCTGCATCTGAGATGTATATAATATTATAGCCTGATGCTGATTGAGGAGTGTATAAGGGGTCTTCCTCACTGATGTTTTGGCGTGGGAAAATTAAGTAGATGACGATATTATCCACAGGAACTCTGGAATTGGATAAGAACACAGAAAGGTCGAAAGAGCAGTTCTAGACGTACACTCTATAATAATGGGTCCGTGTAACCGAAGTTTACCAAGAGAAAACTAAAGTTTGTGGTCTCAATTACGGTTCTTTGCTAATATCATCTGTTTATTTTGTTCTCAAAGAAGGACACTTCGTTACAATAAACATTAAGTACAATATAGTTTATAGAAAATAAAACTAATAAAAATTGAAAAAATGAAGTATCAACTAATACTTTTCTCGAAACTAAACTAGAATCAAGAGTCAAGATTGATGCTAGAGAGGATGGGAATGATAAGACCCAACGTAAGGGACACATTCTCTTAATGGTGGATTTGACAAGAAATTTGTTGTCATATTTGTCCAGCGATGAATTTATACGAGGGAAAGATCATCAAAAATCATTTTTAACATGCAATGTACCTTTAACGTAGCAGAACATTTTCACTTATGTATAAGAAGAATTAGAAGTAGTAATTGATTTCTACCATTTTGCGCGATTAATTTTTGCATATAACATGTGTCATCAGTAGAGCATTTCACATAATTCTGCACCATCATTAGAGTTTTTGCCATTGCTAAACTTGAGACAAATAAGATGAATAATTAGATCCATCTAATTAGGTGTTTTTATGGTTTCGGTAAAATGACTTCCTCCTCTACTACTTTTGTTTGATTGTTTTTCACATCTAACACACTATAATATATACCACACAACAATATAAATTTCCTTGTTGAATTTCCCATAAAATAGGGGGAAAAACTCTGATAAAAGGAAAAAAAAAAAAAACTCTCATAAAACAAGGGGGGGATCTCATGCCAATATCATTGTCTACTTGAAAATAGCAACGATACAGGAAGAATTTTGAGCCATTTAAACTTGCCCTACAAGACTGAAAGGATTCAACCATTGTACATTTATCTTCGGCTAACACTAATTAACCACTTGGTTGCCATAAATCTTCTGGACGGAAAGCCTATTAATCTGATTCTGATTCTCCAAAAGGGAAAGACTTGCTCTCCGCCTGAGGATCTAGTAGATTATAATGAGATAACACAAAATTGATCTAAGGGCGCAAAAGATGTTTAAGTCTTTGGTATGCCAATTTGTTACGCGAAGATATATCCAAACCAGATTTTGGAGCAGTACACGTGCTATGTAGATGGGCCCTTGACCTTGTGCGCATCTGGACATCTAGATATTATATAATTTTTTTAAAATTTTAAACTTTTTTTAATTTCATAAGATGAAAAATGTAAAATAAAACTAACTTTATAATTGACAAGTATTAAAAAAATGATGTTTTGCATAAAAAATAAATTTTTTTAATAAAATATGGACTGTCAAGATTTAATTTATACAATCTAAATTAGAATGCACATATGTAGAGGATCAGATTCTATGTAAATGGACTAATTTAAATCTAAACGATCCAAATTAAAATCCAAATTAGAATGTGTATGTGCAAAGAAATCAGATTCTATGTAAATGAGCCAATTTTTGCTCTATTTTTACCTTTTGAGTGTTGGTACACGGGCTTAGAAATTTTGCTTTCCTTCATTATATATCAAGGATGCAGTGGACCTTATAGTGCATTGCAATGCATTACAAACACCTAAGACATCTTACAATCACATTCTATTATTCCAATGCTCTTCCAATGCCGTAGATATATACGACTAAAGGATCTGCAGGAGAATTAGATATGCATTACCTTACAAAAATAAATTAATTTATATTGGATAATTGTCATGAACAATTGAATTAAACTTTTGATAAAATATATGGACTATGATTCAATATAGTCCGATGTTTATGGATTTGTTTCATAAGAAACATGGAAATATTTGCGTGAAAAGGATAGCATATATTGACCCAATAAACTTACTTTAATGAAGACAAGATATGATTGGCCAAAAAAATAAAAAATGAAAACAAGATATGAAAGTGAAAATTATAACTCCCAAAAAGAAAAAAAGCCATGTGGAAAAAACAAATGATCGATCACATAAAATTTCAAATCAATATTGCTTTCTCTTCCGTCTTAGATGATACCTGTACGTTTTATCGTTTCCTAATATATATAGATTATGTTTCCGATAAAAAATAAGATTTCTCTTGTCAATGTGTCCAAAGCCCCAGAAAAAGTACAAAATTGCACCTAATCATGAATCCGAATTGTGCGAGTGGGAAACTGTTCTTTCATGAAACCATGTGTTAAAACGACAATAGACGTGTTCTAGTGAAGAAATATCTTATAATAACTTGTATAATATTTTTATATTTAATTTTTCATACTGTTATATATATATATACACACACACACACACCAAAAAATATCATGCGCAAAGATGTATAAAATTGGATTTGACTTCTTTCAATTTCAACTATTCGCCATTTCATTAATTTAATCATTTTTATTTATATTGCTTCATTTGGTGAAACTCTAAGAATAATTCCTTACTTCTTCCTAGTTTTCCTTTAATTACCAGGTTGGTACTCCTTTTGTTTTTTGGTAACACTGTTTGCTTTATATGTAAGGGAATTCAAGTAATATATATCCTATCTAGGTTAGAACGTGTTTATTAATTAGTTCATAGTCTAACATTTACTAGATTATTTTTGCTAGGTCATTCTCTTCATAATTACTTCTATTAATTAGTTTTCTAGTAAATTAAATTTTCAAGTGTTTTTTTTCTTTTTTATAAGCAAAAGCCTACAAGAATAAAACACTAGAAGCTAAAACTAGAGCTATATGGAGACCGTTTGCGCATCCTCCTCCCTCCTACACTGCTTGATGCACACATTAGCTCTTCTACCAAGATGCTATATTAAGAAAAACATTAATAATTCAAATGCTACAATACTAAAAATATTAGCATTATATACTATACTTTTGTTGAAACTTTGGCAATATCGTCGAGTTAAAGAAAATATAATATATAATATTGATACTTTTAATACTATAACATTTGACTTAATTTTTTTTAATAGTAAATGAAAAAAATTGTACACGCCTCAGAAGATCTAAATCAACATTTTGAAGTTAAATTATTGACATGTATATCCTCAAACCAAAACCCAAATTTTTTAGAGAAAACTCGAAATTAAAATATATAGCCATAATTATTAAGATTTTTAACTCTTTTCATTCATGGAATAAGCCACTGTATGTGAAGAAATCCAAATTTTAAATAGTTTTTTATGAACTCGTTACACAAATAAACACACAATTCTTAACCTCCCGAGGACATTGTTTGGGTTGGCATTCAAAGGGCAGGCACAAAGTGAGGTATTTGCTTCAGACATAATAATTATCTTTCATAATTTTTAAAAAGAAACACTGAAAAAAGTAATGACCAAAAAGTAATAAATTTTGAAATTTAGAGTCATTGACTCCAAGTTGATTTGAAATGTGCTAAATTAGTAAAGTAAAAAATAAATTGGTTCCAAATTGGTTCCAAATTTGAAATTAGAATCAATAGTTCTAAATTTCAAATGTGCTAAATTAGTAAAGTAAAAAATAAATAAATAAAAAGTGTGAAAAAAAATTGTAGTTTAGAGAGAAAGAATCTTTCATAAATAATTAGTGAAATAGAAAAAAGTAAATAAAAAGTGTGAAATAATAATTAAATTTTAAAAAGTAGGATAGATCAAATAAGTATTGGATATATTTATAATAAAAAATCCAAAAAGAAAGAAGAAATTATGGGAAAAAATAATTAAATTAAAAAAATTAGGAGAAATAAATAAGTAAAAAATAAGTAGAAACTAATTGTATATGTAGTTTTTATTTTTCAAAAATATGTGAAAAATGAAAACTACATATAGGCAAAAAAAAAAAAAAAAGAGAGAAAAAGATGAAGAAATAAAGAAAATGAAAAATTATTAAAGGAAGGAAAAGAGAATGATCAAAAAATTTGTAGTTTAGAGAGAAAGGATATTTTTTAAAAAAATGAGTAAAATGGATAAAAAGTTAATAAAAAAGTGTGAAATAATAATTAAAATTTAAAAGGGAGAATAGATCAAATAATTACTGTATAAATTTATAATAAAATATCCAAAATGATTAAGAATTTATGAAAAAAATAATCATATTAAAAAAATAGGAGAAATAAATAAGTAATGAAAAAAATAATTATATTAAAAAATTAGGAGAAATAAATAAGTAATACATTTTGAAAATTATCTTATAGTGAAGAGAAGGAATTTTTGGAAATTATATATGTAGCTTTTAATTTTTCAAGAAAGATGCAAATAAATAAGTAATGAAAAAACAATTATAATGATACAAAATGCATCTTAAAAATTACAGTATATTGTTATGGGTTTAGAAAATGTATGAAGATATGTTGGAGGTGAAGAAAAGTTAAAAAGATAAAAAGAAAGTGTAAAAAAAGATAATTATATTTAGAGCAAATTTTTACAAAGTTTTTTTGCTATTGCGAGATGACTAACTTGCTATAGCGAATGCAGCATACTCATAGGTCAGTACAAACACCAGAGAGCTTCTCGCTGTAGCATAGCTAAGCGAGATTCGTCAGTTATCAAGAATTATCCAAGTATGTTCGCCACTGCGAGAGGAACTTTCGCTATTGCGAAGACAGCAGCTTTGCTTATGGTACTAATTTCAGAGAAGTCCTCACTATTGCTTGGCAATAGCAAGACTCTAACATATAAAAAAAAAAATTTCGGCGTCTAATAAACATATTTCCCCTATTTTCTGGCACTCTTATTCTCGCTACTTTTCGCCATAGCGACGAAGTGCCCTCCATCCATTCCCTTCTTCCTTTTGCTGAATCTCTCACTTCCAAATGCTTTCTTTCCCCTCGAGCAATATTCTCCTTGCATCAGGTAAGATGATTACCTCTTTTATCTCCTGAATCGCTGGTTGTTTTCGTTGTTTCTGTGGACATTAGGGCTGAGTTCTTCTTCGCATATATTTGTGTAATTAGGGGTCAATACATTAGTTTTTTCTGGTTGAACTCTGTTGGTCGACTATTTCTATGCAGGAAGCTATCTTTAATTTAGTATTTTTCAATTTAAATAAGCATTTCCAGAAAGTTGTTCGTTCTCGCTATAGTGAGAATCAACTCACTACAGCGAGTTCGAGCGTTTTCCAGAAATTGCTCTTTCGTTTCGGACACTTTTGCTTTGTTTGCTTCCATGCTCCTTGTCCCCTATTCCCTTGTATGCTGTTAATAGTGAATTTCCCTATTAGAAACATGCCACATTCATTTGATTCACTCATTTTCCCTTTTACTCACTCTACATGTAAGCACTCATTTCCCCTGCTTGTCTGCGATTTTCTATTATTGCTGGCACTGACTTTTTTCTAATTCTTACTTGAATTTCACAGTCATGGCTCCCAAAAAAGCAAACCAAGACCGCTGAAACTTCCTCCTCGAAGCAAAAGAAAAAATCTTATAATAAGGATCGATTTGCCTTAGCTAAAGCAGAATTCCATTTTGAGAGACTTTTCTCTTACCGAGGGGTAGTTGAAGATCGCTACTATGAGCCCCACGTCTTGGATCTCACTTACGTTGACTTTTAGTGGCATGGGTTGCAAGGCTTCACTAAAAAGCCAATGCATCAGATTCCACTGATGATCCAAGAACTTTATGCTAATTTTAAGGACACAGAAAAGGAGGAAGATGAATAATATTATCGCTCTACCTGGGTACGCATCAATGAGAATGTCTTTCAAGACTTCTATGAATTACCTGACGTAGCGGAATGTGCGTTCCAGTCTTACTTGGAGAATCCGCAGTCTATTCCATGGGATGAGGTGAAAACCACCATTGCACATAAAGGATGAGCAAGAGCAAGGCTGGTCAATAAAATCTATCCAGTTCATCAACTAAACAAGCCTGCTTGGTATTGGCTGCAATTCATCACCAGCAACATTCTGACGAACTCTCATGGGTTTGACATGATCCAAGAATGAGCAACGTTGACTTGGTGTTTCATGACAAGGCAGCGTGTGAATATCCCCCAACTTATGTATCTAAACTTTAAACAAGTGGCAAGGTTAGATAGGGCGAGCTTGGCTTACCCCCACATGCTCACGGAGTTACTCACAATGGGGGCAGTCGCGTTTCAAAAAATGACACTTAGTTCAAGCCGAAGGGATCCTTTAAATATGACAGTATGAAGGATGAGCCTGGACATCCTTATAGACGCGAGCACTCGCACAGGCCCAGCCTGAGGCATCTCCACCTCCTTCCCCACAGCAGCGATTGGATACTCCAGAGTCGATGAGGCACGATGTACCACATCACACTGAATTTGAAGGCTGGGTGAGAGAGTCTATTGATAGGCTAGAGGGGCATGTCCTGTTAATGAAAGATCAACTGCAGATGCTTATGGACTATCTGATGCCTGCACCCCCACCTCCACCTCCTAAGGTTCCTCAGCCCTCGGTCATCGTTCTCCCACAGGACCCTCTGCCCCGTAGGATAAGCCCAGGCCTTCTGACTCATAGGACCCTTCTATCCCTTGCATGCTTCTTTTTTATTTTTTTACTTTACATTTTGGATAACTGTATATGGATAACTGTATTTTTTACTTCTGCACTGGCTAATCCTATAATTGTTATATTATTTCTAATGCCAACTTACTGTTTGTTGCATAATCTTTGTCTATTTTTGGTCTCTCAGATGCAGGAGTTGTTTGCGCGCGTCCCTCTCTTCCTTACCTTTTCTTATCAGAGGAGTCTCATCTCTTTCTACCTCCTTCCATCCCTTCCCCCACCCTCGTCTGCTTATATTTTTCTCCTTCTTGTTCCCTCCCTTTTACACATTACGGACAATGTTAACTTTAAGTGTAGGAGAAGGTAAACATAGGCTAGGCAAAAATTTTAACAATAAAAGATAATCTATCAATAATATCAATCTACTATAATGCCCTCAATTTTAACCAGATTCATCCTTTCTTCCATTAAATGAATATTAATCAATGAATATAGGGGTTAAGCATACTTGAAATGAACAAAGTAAGTAATGTAGTTATAGTGTGCACCCATAATAGGAGCACTTCTCAACAAGATGATTATTGAAGTAATTCAATCTTTTCCTTTAGTAGCCCCCATTTATTTTTAGATCTCCCCAGTTATCTGCTTCTGATGGATACCTGATTGTCATTTGAGAGGGATGTGCTAAAAACAAAAAACAAAAAAAAAAAAAAAAACTCTCTACTCCAATGGTTGAAATCACTTAGTAATCGGGGGTTTGCACAAAAAAGTGTGGACTTTCGCGTTAAATAGTGGTAAAACTAACAGTATGTTAGTGAGCACTCTAAGGATTTCCTTAATCTGAGTAACCGAGTGGCTTCATAACCAATGTTGTCATTCACGTTAAAAGGATTAAGAGAATTGAGGAGGAGAAAAAAAAAATGATTGTGTTGAAAGTAGTTCTATGTTGAACAATAAAGGCCTCTCTTAATGAATTTTAATGATTGAAGTTCAAGCAGATAGTTAGATTGGGTCTTGAAAATGCAGTGAGGGTTTATTGAAGATCACTTGATTGCTTCTTAAAAATCTATTGTGGAACACACACACACGTTAGAAATCAGGGTGTTGCTATGAATACATTGTTTTCAAAATTCAATTTGAGTTTTGCTGAGTTTCTGCTTCTGACATTGGTTTCATTCCAAGTGTGGGGGGGATCCGAAATTCTGATTGATTGGATGCTTATTGTGAAAAAGAAGTCATTAATAATTACATTGGTTGATATTTTCTAAGAATTGCTTAAAGATAAGCAAGGATTTAAGTGTGGAGGAGTTTGATGACTCCCTAATTTAAGATTAAAAAAGAATATATTTGATATTAAATTAAGGAGGTAAAATACTTTTCTCTTGATTAATATGGTTAAATGTGTATTCAATCAAACAAAATAAAGAAAGTGTTTCAATTGCATCATTTTTATCAGTCTGAGCCTCATTTTATGATTGATTTTAATTTCAGGAAAAAATAAAAAATGGTAAAAAGACTTGAGAAAAAAGAGAGAAGCTGTAAAGTGAAAATGCAAGTGGAACAAATCCTTTTGCTATAGCTAGAATACAATTCGCTGTAGTGAGGATGCACTTTCGCTGTAGCGAGGAAGGCAGTTCGCCATAGCGAAGTCGTTGCATAGAAATTCCAGGGAGCAACTCGCTATAGCGTAGCAGTAGTGAAAGCAGTATAAATTTGGGAACCTATGAACTCTCGCCATCGCGAGAGTCACTCCTTGCCATAGTGAGATCGGTCTCTGAAATGCACAGCTTTGATTTACAAGCTAAAATAGAGGAGAGGAGGCGAGGGTTTTGTCATTCAGCAAGATAGGAGAGTTCTGGCAGACTAGGAGAGGAGGAAAACACACAAAAGATGTTGGGGAAGCTCCATACTGATCGAGAAATCATTGATTCTGTCATTTATTCTTCCGATTAGGTGTTTCTACTCCATCTTCCCTTCTAGTTGATGATTGTTAATATGTCTGCTGAGATTGTTTGTGGATTTCAAGCCATGAGTGGTTAAATTTTGTAACCCTTAAGGATTCTATGAACCTTTAATCTTTGGAGATTGTCTCCCTTGTTATTATGTTAGATTATTGAAGATTTTAGTGTTTAATCTGAATTATGGTTTCATTCTATTGATTGGCATTATGGGTATGGTAATTAATCTTTGAAAGAAGGAAATTGCTCATAGACTATTGATTAAGCAACTTAGGATTAGACATAATTTAATTTACACTTGAGATAGAAATATATTCAAGGACCCTAGCTAGTCTGGATAAGGTCTGAGCGTAATTGAATATTAACTACTCATTTGAGATATCAAAGAGTCGAGTTGATATAAAGGTTAAATGAATCGAAAGACATTTATAACCAATTAGACCTTTGACTCTAAAATTGACAATAAACCAACTAATGCAAAAGGGGATGGTTGATATTGTGTAAAAAGAGGATTAGAATTCCTAGGGTGTCTTAAATTGCTTATTTTCGATTAAACCTATCTTTCATTATTGTTAATTGCATTTGAATTAATTTTCATAAAAACTTAATTACAATTTGATTTATTTAACTAAAATGAATATGAGAACTCTAAGGCCTAGTCACCAATCGTACTGATTCTCTGAGGGAACGACCTTGATTTATCATATACTACTCTCATGACCCGTTTGCTTGCAGTGTCATTACTTTGGTGAGCATTAAGTTTCAACAAAAAAATGTCTTTTGAGTTGATAAGTAGGCATGCAGAAGGAAAAGCATGTCTCAGGTGTCCCTAGTTGGATGCAAAAAATTATCTTCAATGTAGAAGACAAAGAAGCATGGTGTATAGAAAACCAATTGTCTATCATGATATTCTCAACAATAGTTATATGAAAATATATTATTTTATCATACCTATCAAATGGTTAAGGAATAGTAAATAAAAAATGTTTTCTAGGTTGACACAATAATGTTGATTGACTATACATATTTAGATGAGACAATATCACTTGACACAACATATATTACAAACTGTGATCATAAATTACTTGCTATATTTGCAGGATTCAATTATTATAGAAGAGTGGTCATTTTTTAGGTGGTATTACTATATGATGAGACCAATGAGTCATTTAAATAGCTTCTTGAAACTTTATTGGAGATATATAAGCAAAAAAGACTTTTATTATTTTTAGGAATCAATATTAGGCTATGGTAAAAGCATTATGTGAGGTGATTTCAGAGACAAAAACATGAATACGCAGATGGCATTTAATGTGAAATGGTATTAAGTATCTAGAAATTTGATAAAGGATGGGTCATTTTTTTGAAATATTTTAAAAAATGCATCTACGAGTATATGAGGAAACCTAATTTAAAGAAGTATGGAGAAAGTTAAAGGAAAAATATAATATGCATGAAAACTCATGGTTGATTTTAGTTTACAATATCAAAGAAAGATGGGTTAGTTGTTATATAAATATCACTTTCATGCTTGGCATGTAGAGTGCAAAACTCAGTGGAAGCATGAATTCTAATATCAAGAGTTACATGAAACTAGATTTAGACATCAATCAATTCTTCAAACATTTTGAACGGGTTGTGAATGACAAACGATATAATGAATTGATATGTGATTTTGAGTCATGACAAAAATTGCCCAAATTACTTATCTGGAGTTCGCCTTTGTTGCAACAGGTTTCTCAAATTTATATACCCCTTATATTTAATTTGCTCTAAAAAAAAGTGGGGCTTATCCATAGCTACTTGTATAGAACATAGAAATGAGAATCATTTGTTGTTTGAATATGTTATTTGTATGGTTAAATAGGAAAGAAAATGGAGAGTTTTGTTCCATCCTGATAATAAGTCAATTTTATGCAATTGTTGGAACTTTAAATCTTTTAGACTCCTATGCTATCATGCATTGAAGGAATATGATATGCTGGACATTAAAAACTACCTAAGTAATATATTTTAAGAAGGTGGACAAAAAAGTGAGAAGCAAAGTAATATATGATATTAAAAGAAAGGAGGTCGAAGTAGATCTAAGGCAGAAAGTACTTAATGATAAAGAAAACTTTGTCCCATTTTAATAAAATTAGCAACTGATATATCGACTGTCCAAACGCATTCTTATTGGCATATAAAGGCATGATAGAACTAAGCAAATAAGTCAGAAGCTTTATACAAGGCAAATGAATCCAAACCACATAGGTGAAGCTTCCACTACACCATCAACAAAGTGCATTACAAGAGGCATAAGATTCAAGAAGAGAGAGGATATACAAAGAAAGACACAATTGAAAGACTAGGTTGAGCATGTATCTAAGAGAAGAAGAGTAACTTCTATTGTAAGAGATTTATAATTTTAATAACCTACGATATGGGTAAATGTATATATATCTTTTTGTGATTAGTGTTGAAAATATTTTAATGTTGCTTTTATCTTTTAGGATAATGAACAATAATATGGAATATCATGCTCAGTACTTCTAGTACCATATATATTACCAATAGCATCTACACCACAAATACCATTTATACCTCCAACACCATATGCATGGTCTTAACCAAATAAGAATGAAATTACTTTTACTAGAATGTTAACGATGAAAACAATTAATTTTTAACACTTATATAGCATCTTTATGTAATTAGAACATATGTTATAATTAATGTTGTTTTGTAATGTAAGTGCTATTTGATTGTTCCATACTAATTCTTGATGCACTAAAATTTAATTGAGACATCTTAAATGGCACATAATAGTAATATTGATAATAAAATAATCACTTTTATTAAAATCAATCTATTCATTACATTGAACTATTTATTCCAACTTACATTATGAAACATTACAAGTGTCTATTCATTACATTGACATTGTAATTTTTGCCTTATGTATTAAGCTACAACCAAACAAGGGACAATACAAGATAGACTTCAGAAATCACCACATTCAAACAATACAAGATATGCTTCAATCTTGTATCTTGCTTCATTAATTGTAATGATAGTAAGGTTGAACTATGATATGTTATGTGCTTATAAAATTTCTTTTTATGTGGTGCTTGTAAAATTATAATTTCTCTTCATTGGTCTGTGCTTGCAAAATTACAATTTCTCCTTAGTGGTCTGAGTAGGTAAAATTCCTTCAGTGAACTAAGATGTCTTCTAATCTTGTAAAATGCACATGCTTGTAAAATGGTGTGCTTATGAAATTACAAGAAAGTTGATATTGTACTAACCCAATCGACCGATTAGAAACAATATATCAAGTAAAGGCCAAACTCATTTTAGAATAATTCAAGAAAATTTTAACTAAATTAAAATTGTTATCTATCATAATTTGCATCTACCAGCAACCATTCATAATTGTCTATGATAATTAGGACAACATTTTTAAAGCCAAAGAAAAATTCATCTTAATTAAGACAGTGCCAATTAACAAACTCACAAATCAACCAAACAAAGTAACAATCCACTTAATTAAACTATATAAAGGAATGCATGTTAAAGGACAGATAAATCAGCTAGCCACCAATCAACTAGATAAAACCACAATTCAAACAATTCATATTCAAATAAGATAAACCAACCATTGCAATCAATGGATTTAACCATGTGATCATATTAAACAACTAATGTAGTGAATTGAAGCAATATCTCATATTTGAATACCATATCCCATCATTGAGATTTTAATCTAATAGCTTGAATACGAAAATAAGAAGTTTAAATTTACACTCGAACGATGTTGTTGCATATCTACACATGCCTAGCATTTAATCCAAATTGAAAGGACGATGGCTAAGTGTGAACACCGTATTTTGTCCAGACCAATTATAAAAATAATAAAATTAAGAAAAAAGAAAATATAAAATAAAAAAAAATAAAAAAAATTATTAACTAAATTAAAAAAAAAAGAGAGAGCTTAAGAAAACAATATTAAAAAAAAAAAAAGCTCAAAGGCCTAAAAAAAAAAAGAAGAAAAAAAGAGGAAATTATAAGAGATTAAAAAAAAAAGAAAGAAAAAAAATAAGGACAATCTGATACCCAAATCCCTTTTTCCCGGTGCAGGCCCATTTTACCAAACCCTAGCCCAATTCCCTTTTCTTTGGCGTGGTTCTGGCAGAAGGGGAGGCAGCATACAGAAGGCAGAAGGCTGAAAAAAAAAGAGTAAAAATAATTAAAAAAATAAAATAAAATAAAAGTTACCCACTACCCCTTTCTTAAGCCCATTAATGAAAAAATACAAGTAAATCAAAAAATACCTTTAATCTAAATTAAAAAAAAAATGACTCAAATCCAAAAAAAATTTTGTAACCCAATCATTTTTAGGTCTGGCCCATTAACTAAAAAAAAAAAAACAAAAAATTATAATAACAAATTTAAAAAAAAAGAAATGTGGAAAAGGGGGTCCAAAACGCAGGAACCCCCAGTTCCCCCCTTCAGGATATCTGGCCCCTGCCCTCGACAGAAAGGAGAAAAAAGCAAAAAGGGGATTCAGGAGAGCAGGGCTAAAAGAGACAGGAGGCAGCGTCCAGTTTCAGAAAAACCAGCAGGAAAAGGCGGGATGAGGACGGATTGAGGAGACGGGTGGAGCAGGCACGGGATGGCTCTCTGGGTATGAAAGGACTGAAGGGAGACGTGCAGGAAAGGAGGAACCCAGAGGAAGAGTATCGGGGGGATTGGGGGAGAGGTTTTGAAATCAGAGAGGGGGATTCGGCGCGAGGAGTGAGAGAGAGGTATGGGGGATTTCTGGAGAGAACAGAGACGAAGGAGAGATTGAAAGGAAGAAGGGAGGAGAAACCGGGGGGCCTTCGGATTGGAGGAGAACAAAGAGATGAGAGGGGGCGAACAGAACCAGGAGGGACCGAAAAAATGGGGAAGCAGAGTGAGAGATTGGGAGTGACTGGAACAATCAGAGAGGTCAAAAATCGAGAGATAGAGAGGAGATTCAAAAAATCGAGGGGCCGAGAAAAGGAGACAAAACTGAGGGAGAACAGAAGGAGAGGTTGCAGCAATTTAAAACGAATCGAGACAAAAAATCGAGGAAACAAATCGAACAACAGCAGGCGAGAGAAGTTTTCGGACTTGGAGATGAGGGACAGAGGGAGCGAGAGAGACCAGAAAAGCTGAGGATCAGAGAGGAGGCCGAGGAGGTCTCTGGATTCAAGGAACAGAGGCAGAAAAATGAGAGCCAAGGCAGCATTGGAAACCGAAGAATTCTTCCTTCAACTACCATCTCTACAGGTAAGCCATTGGAACTGGCTGTTCTGTTTGTGTTCATCGGTGATGTAGAGTTGAAATGGAAAATCTGAAATTCGAAATACCATGTTTAGTGTATGCTTGAAGATATGCATGATAGGTGTTCGAGGAAACGCTTAAAAGAAGAATAAATAGAGCTGTAGTGCTTGATTGTTGTTGTTGAAGCTGTTGAATAGCAATGCATTAATCTAGATTTTATTCTCTGTTATGATTTTATGATGAACGACCATATGTGTTGGAACCAATGTTGGCACAAATGTCTCGGGTTCTTAAGCTTAACTAATCTGTATCTCGTGATGATGAAAATGATAATTTGTTGGCAACTCCGGGAACTTGGATGGATGTGTTTTGTTTTAGAATGCTGGGATTTGAGTTCATTTCGGTTAGTATTTTTGCTGTTCATTACTTAAATGATCCTTTCATCCATAACCAACCCCTTTTGCCAGCACTTTGCATTTTTCGCGTCTCTGGAAGCTCGAGATAATTGCTGTAGCCTTGTATAAGATTTTTGAACGCTGCTTTAAAGTCTAAGATATTTTAGAGGTTCGAGAGGGGAAGTAAAGGTTTATTATGTGTTTGATAGAAGACCAAAATAGGGGTGGTAATTCTGAATTGATTTGTGGACTGGTACTGATTTGCTAGCTTTTCATATCTTTTCTGCTTGGGATTATTCATTGAAAATGGCAATGATACCAGCCACCTGAACCTGTATATGTACTGTTCTATTTGGAATTAACATTATTAAAGAGGGAAAAACGAACTCAGCCTCTCACCTTACTACTGTTTTGAGTTTTCCCCTTTCTTTTTTGCTCTGGCTTGGTTGTTCGAAGTCATGTATTGCTGTATTGAGTAAAATCTTTATGCGGTGAATTTTTGGATTCTCCCCACGTTTAGTTGCACTTTTATGCTGCTTTAGACTCCCACTTGATGCATACAAAGCTTACTTTTCTCTTTAATCAGTTGTGAAAGATAAGTTATCAAAATAGAAGCTAATATGCCTTTTTGTTTCTGTATGTATGAGGCCTACAAGTTGGTGAAGCAAGGAGACGGAGGTTGCACAAGGGGCTTCCAGAGAGCAAGACAAGATACTTCATTTTAATTTAGACATGTAAGATGTAATATTATGTTATTGGAATGTTATAATTCTTGGATGCACACAAACACAAAGGGAAATGCTGCAAGCTTGTAGATATTTAAGATCTAGTTTTATTTTATGTTATTTTATTTTATTTTATTTTATTTTTTTAAATTGCCATATGGGATCTTGTATCTCTTTGGGCGTTTAGGGGTCATCCGGTGCCATGTGTGACAATAAGTCTCCTTGGTATTCTATGGTTTTATTTATTATTTATTTTGTTTATTTATCTATGGATAAGTTTGGGGTTCCAATGACCCTATCTAAGTAATTTTGTCAAAAAAAGAAAAAAAACAAATGAAGTTTAAATATATATATATATATATATAGTTCTCCCTTAGAAGAATAAAAAAAACACACAAAAAGGAAACAAAGAAATCTTGTTCAACAATTGATCATTAATTTACAAAAAAAAGGGTTTAAGGTTCTTCTCAAAAATAAGGAGCTAGAGTTTCAAAAAAATTATTCCTGTTTTGAAGCATGTATTTCGAAAAAAAGAAGAATAGGATAAAAAAATAAATTATACATGAAAGAAAAAGTAACTAACAAAAATAGAAATTAGGAAAAAAGAAATAAGCAAATTTTTCACACTTATGCAAATTTAGAAAAATTAAAAGTATGAGAAAAGTGAGAAAGGTAAAAATATAAAAATCAAAATAATGAAAATCAAAAGATCAAAATGAAAGAAAAAAAGAAAAATAAAAGAAACACAAACAAAAAATACAAAAAAATAATAATAAATAAAATAATAAAACAGAACAAAATAATAAATAAGGAAAAGAAAAAACAATAAAAAATGAAAAGTGAAAAACAGAAAAACAAGAATACAAAAAAAAAACTCAAAAATAAAATAAAACAAAAAAAAATTAAACAAAACAATAATAAAAAAGAAAAAAAAAGAAAAAAAGAAAAAGAAAAATAAAATAAGACCCACAAAAAAAAAAAAGAGACAAAACAAAGAGAAAAAAAAAGAAAAATTGAAAATGCAAGAAGAGTAAAGATGTAAAATTAACTTTACCTTTTAACAAATTAAAACCTATCAACCAATTCTAAATTTGTTTTATTTGTTAAAAGGGAAAAGTAATTTTTATTTTCTTCATCTTTTCACCAAAAAAAAGTTAGTAAAATAAAAGAAAAAAAAAACAAATAAAAGAACCCAAAAAAAATCCAAAAACAAAAACAAAAACAAATAAACACAGTTTTCGGTCGAACTACGTGGACTTTGATCCCTCTCAGAGGATACGTAGGCTCTAGGCTTTCACCCTAGGTCAAGTCCGTCCTTGTAAATCAATTTTCCTTTCAATTTTTACTTTTTTAATTTCTCTTATTTTTGCTTTTCTAATTCTGTTTGTTTAATTTCTTTTTTCCTTTTTCTTTTAATTTTATTTCCTTCATTTCTGTTTCTTATCTTGTATATGATTTGTTAGGAGAATTAAAATAGGCTAAAGGCCATATTGATTTTGTACAACTAACTTAGGGTAACCGTTCTTAGCAACGGGTGTTGTGGGGTGCCTAACACCTTCCCTACTCACAATCGACTCCCGAACCTATTTTCTGATTCGTAGACCATTTTTCTTATTTTTTAAATAAAAAGGCTTTTCCAAAATTTTGCCTTTTCAAAAATTAAAATTTTGGTGGCGACTCTACTACTTATTTTGATTTTGATTTCAGTCTTCATTTCTTGGAGATTGAATCGAAATTTCTTTTAGAAATTTTCTTTGTTAAAGCGCCACGCGGTCGCATTTTCGGGTGTGACACTAAGTCAGATTAGTTCACCACTGCATTTGATCAAAGATTGAAGCATTTCCTATAACTAAACCAACCTTTTTTGCATCATGGCATTCAAAGGATGAAGGCAAGTTTAAAACTTCAATTTACAGCTTAAATGCGTGTTGGTTTGATAGAAGTGGAACTGTCAGATCTCATCTCACCACGTATGGTCTAGATCAACACTAATTAAAAAGAAAAAAAAATGCGTGAGGCATAGCATTATATGTTTTGCTAGATGCATCCAATGGCTCTTATGCATATAGTAGTGCCACCTACTTGCTCTTCTGAAAACAACAAGTGATTCAAATTGATATGAATGGCTACTGCCATCTTCCACCTTGTCTCTCATTGTCCAAATTTTAAGATTAAAAAAAAAAGGTATTCTGTTAAGGAGAAATAAGAACAAGCAAGACTCATTGCAAATTCACTAGCAAAAAATAAGTATTATGCCTTTTGCTAGGTTAAATCATTGTAATTTTTACTTAATCATTATTGTAGGACAACAAACAATGATTTTTTGTCAAGGAGAACACACTATGGTGGAATGTAAAGTAGTTTAGAAGATCAAACCATCTAATTTGTAGCTTATTCTTAGCATATCAAAAATTTTTCCCTTTCACCATTACCTAAAAAAAAGATTTCATTCAACATTCAAAGTTTTATTCATCTTAGGGCACAATGGGCTTGTGCTAAAGCCTTAATATCCTATAACAAATCAGAGAAGTGAAATCAAGATGTTAATGACAAATCCCACTTAATGAGGTCTATATTATTCCTATCCATGTTGAAAGTCAATTAAAACTTAGCATATATACCAAAAATCAAACAACAAGCTACTTGATGAAACCTGTATAGTAAATAGATTTAAAAAAACTCAGTTCTATGTATGCAATAGGTATTGATCTATCATATTTTTAACTAAATTTGAGCCAACCTAAAAACAAATTTCATCATCAAGTAAACTAGGTAAAAATAGTTTTGACCAAGCTAGATTAAATGAATCAAGGGCGTCATTTCAAATGTGTGGCAAAAAAGTTAGTGGCGATATAGAGAAATAGTCTATACTTGCTATTAAATAAGAACATGTACTAAACAAAGCAAGATTAGATATTAATATTTACTCATGCATGCATATTCTTGTAAATATGCGTATATAAGTAATAAAACACTATTGAATAAAGGATTAAGATATGATATATACCATTGATGTATATGAACACCATATTTTGTTTAGATATGCTTTAAAAATAATAAAAATAAATTAGTAAAAATTAAAAAAAAGATATAAAAGACAACAAAGGGAATATAAAAAAGAGAGAGAGAAAGGAAAAAAGAAAAATGCAAAATTTGAAAAGCAAAAAAAAGAAAAAAAGAAAAAACAAAACAAAACAAAATTAAAAAATTAACAATATAAAAAATAAGAAGAAGAAGGAAAAAAACAAATGAAAAAAAAACATAACCCAATCTGTTAATTCAAATTATCCTCAACTTGTATGATTCAACTAACTCCTCGAACCCATATAGTTTAAAAGGTCCTGCCAACTCAGTATTTTAAACTTTATTAATCCAACACTTAAAGACTTGATTCTAAATTTTAGAAAAAAAATTAAAAATTAAAAAAATAATAAAAAAACTGATAAAAATAAAAACAAAAGCCTATTCTCTTATGCAACCCAATATCAAATTTAAAGTGATGCTCAGAATCACCCAAAAAGAAAAAATAGAAAGAAGAGAGAAGAAGCTCTAAACCCATATGATAGCCCCCTTTTGACCCACATAGTCCAATACCAAAAAACAATAACCAGAATTAAAAAATTAATAATAAATTAAAAAAAGGCCGAATTAGAAAAACCTACCCTGCATCCTTTCGGTGGTCCCTCTCTCTCTATGGGTTCTTGCAGAAGCACGACAGGAATGGGGGAAAAAAATCAGAAAGGGGAGGACAGAAAAGGAGGAGCAACCAAAAAACGAAAATGAAGAAGCAAGGAGCAGAGAAGGAAGTATCAGAGAACAGAGAAAGGAAGCATAAAGACAAAAAATGCAATGCTTCCCTCAATTCCCTTTCGCCATCATCCTTCGCAAGCCAGCAGAAGAAAACACTAAGAACACATTAGAGGCAGAGAGAGGATGGTTTGGCACTCTTAAATCTGATTCTTTTCCAGCTGAATCTCGGAAGATCCACTTTATCACCATGGTTTGTCTGCTCTTCACGTGATGAGAGGAGACTAAGTAGTAGGTTCTTAAAAGGAGAGGAGGAGAAAAAACAAAGGAGGGAGCACTGGAGAAAGGGATCAGAAGCACGAGAAAAAGAAAGAGATCAAAAGAGAGTGGTGATTCTGCGTGAGAGAGAGAGAGAGACCGAGAGGGAGTATCGTTGGGGGAGAGAGAGAGGGGGGCCTTCTAGGGAATTTTCTTTTGGTTGCATGTCATTCTAAAGAGGGGAGACCAAGTGGGGAACGAGTTGAGAAAGACACGGAGCAAGAAACAAAAATTGAGACCAATAGAAAAGAGTAGAAACAAAGAGCAACAGAAATTGGAGAAGAGGGACTTGAGAAAGGGGAACAGCCGAGAGTAAGAGAGAGAGAACCGAGAGACAGAAGGAGATGAGTCACTGATTTCATGCCTGAAGCAATTCTACTTAATCTACACTTTTTGGTTTGAAACCCTTACCCTAATCTTCCATCAACCTTCATTGCCCAACTTCTGATTGGATTGAGCAGCCACTGAATTGATTGACAGTGAGCAAAATAGAGGAACAAGCTTAAAAGAAGAAGAGCACGATACAGGAGGCAGAGATCAAAAGAACCAGCCGATAGAATCCTTAATCAGGTAAAATTCTTGAGCTCGTCTGTTTACTGGTTTATGGATCACGATTAATGATTGGATTCTATTATGGCCTCAGTTTACTACGAATAACCCACTGATGGTTCTGTGATTGCTCGACCATATTTCACATGTCTTAGACTTTTGAGTTGCAATGTGCTCACATCTGAGATTGATGGTGCCTGATAGGTTCTTTTATGAAATTTTGGTTTATGTCTGTTAGTTGTGTGAATTAATGTTTCGCAGCCTACTGTAAAGTTATACTTGTTTGTGATATTAGTCTTGTATAACAACACTGGTCCTGTGTGTGGATTTTGGGTAGCCTTAATTTATCTCCGTGGTTGGGCTTGAAGCTTGATGGAGAAAGGGTTTAAGTAAATATGAGTCTTTACCATTGCTTATTGAAATACCTATTGAATCATTCCTCAGTACTGTTAATTTTCTGCATATTTTCAAGAGGAATTTGTTTGCAGGCTGTTGCTTGCTTTGTAGTATTGTTTTGGATCTTGATATAATGATAGAATGCTGCATTTGAATCTAATTCCTTTGAATATATATAACACTGTCTTGGACATTGTTTGTGGTATTAATACTGTGCATGCTTGGATTTGAGTTTTGCTACAGAAGTCTGGGCATATTTTCTTATTTTTCTTGATCATACATGATCTTTTGAAGTGAGTGCCATTTTCGTGTCATTTTTGGGTATATTCCTTGACTCTAGTTAGTTATCTTTCACATGTGGATGTTTGAATAGTAACACATACGTGTAAAAGTAAATTGCAATAACAGAATTTAACCGCTCTCCTTTTGATATCTTTGTTGCATCTGAGCTCTATACTTGAGGAAAATGATAGAGTTAAGGAGACTTGTCAGAAGAGCAAAAGTCCAAGAAAAGATTGAAGAAAAGGTTTCGCTGGGACCACAGAAAGAGAATATGGCGTGGCAAGCACAGAAATGTGGGTTAGCACTAATTTGACTTGAGAGACCAATAAGAAATGGAGAAAAGGAAAATTCAAACAAGTGATTGCCGGCAAATTTCCATGCCCCTCATCTTTGTAAATATTATATGAAATGGTGTGCAATTTGTTTGGCTACACACAAAGGCATACATATTCACAAGTTACAGTGTATTTGTGAATGTTTTATTTTCATTTCATTTTATTTTTAGAATTACCATGTGGGATTCTTTATTCCTTCAAATACATAGAAGTCAAAAGAAAAATCATATGTGACAATAAATCTTTTTGGTACCTGTTGAGTTTTATGATTGACTCATATCAAATTGGGTTTAATCTTTAAAAAAATATATTAAAAATTTTCTTAAAAGATTCCACCAAAAAATAAAATAAAATAATTCTTAGAAAAATGAAGAGATGCCTTTTTTCAAATTAAAAAAAGGAGAGTTTTAAAATGAAAATTTAAAAAAGTTTTCTTTGGAAAATCATATATATTTTCCTTAAAATAAAAAAAGAAAAATAAAAAAGCATATATTCTAAAAGTCCAATATTTAAAAAGCTGAAAAAAAAGAAAATAACATTAATATTCAATGTCAATTCTTTAGAATAAAAAATGAAAATTTCAAATTTAAATATTCAATGTCAATTCTTTAGAATAAATTGAGAGTTTAATTTAAAAAAAATTAATAAACAAAAAAGTAAAAAATTAATTTATTTTTCTAAACTTATGAACTTTTCTCAAATTTTCTTTTAACAAAAATTAAAAATTAAAAATATACTTCATGAAAATGAAAAAAAGAATCCTCTCATTTCAAAAAATTAAAATTAAAAAAAAAAAGAGAGAGAAAAATATTTTTTTAAATAATAAAAAAATACAAAACTATTAAAAAATAAAAAATCAAAGAATAAAAATGATAAAAAAGTAAAGAAGTGAAATTAATTTAATTTTTTTACAAATTAAGATATATAAACTAATTTTAATACTATTTTGTTTATGAAAATCTAAATGATTTTTACCTTTTTTTTTCTTTTCACAACAATTAAAAAATACAAACCAATTGTCACGATTTTCTATTCGGTCAAATTATATGAACTTCGATCTCTTTTATATAACATGTAACCTTTAAACTTTTATCTTAGATCAAATCTATTTTTATAAATAAATATTTTTTTATTTTATTTTCTTAATTTCTTTTATTTTCATATTTGATTGTTAGGATAATTAAAATAAAGTTAAGGTCATGTTAATTTTGTATAGTTAATTTAAAATAACCATTCTTCAAAATAAAATGTTGTAAGATATCTAATACTTTTCCTACACACAATTAACCCTCAAATTCATTTTTGGTTTGCAAACTGTTTTTTTTTTCTTTTAAAAACGTTTTGTTTTCAAAATTTTACCTTTTAAAAAATAAAAATTTTAGTGTTAACTCTACTTTGATCTTTGTTTTTGAAATTCAATTTTTTTTTTTCTAACGCCATACAATGGCATTGTGGATGTGTCTATATAGATAACTTTCTCAATGAAGCGAAGTGCATGCTTCAAGATGTTGGATAGAAACAAATGTAATATCAATTTTAGAGGTTCACTCAGAGAAAGAGCACTAGAATTGTTTGACGAATAAAGAGAGAAATGGGGCGTGGGGTTAACAAATAACAACAGCGAAAGATAGAAGATGGGGCTTAGGATTAATTTGATAAAAGAAAGGGTCTAAGGATTAACAAATAGTAATAGCAAACAAAGACAATAATTAGTTAAAATAAAGAGACATGCCATAGTCTTGGATGTTTGGAAAGCTTCATGCCTCCACTTTGATGATTGGAATTGCCCCAGAGCTTCAACGGAGATGGGTAAGGTCACCAAGTTTTGATAGAAAGTTGTTTCTGATCACGATTGGTTTGGGTTAAAAAAAAAAAAGAAAATTGAGATGAAAAAAAAATTTAACTTAAAGATTGAAAATATTTATTATAAAAGATCTTAAATTATGAAATTATTTTAAAAACTTGAAAGATTAAAAATTTTAAAAGAATATAAAAAGACAGATAAACAATACAAAAAATTTATAAATTTTATAATATGAAGTATAATTTTTTTATGGTTAAATTTTTTTATAATTAAATTTGTTTATATTTTTAAATTTCAAAATAATTTTAAAATTTAAAATAATTTAAAATAAATATTTTTAATTTATTTTAATAAAATATAACCTTCTTAAAAAAAACGAGAAAAGAAAAAAGTGAAGCATGGTAAGCACCGAGCAACACAGACTGATCAGGAAAAAGAATATGGATCTTAAATTTGGGCTCCACCAACCTGGCGAATCCACCAATATCATAGCCGCTGTGCTTTTGATCGTCACTTTGACTTTTCTACGTTTGCACCGTACGCCGCAAAATGCGCTTAGATGATAGAGTTCAGGAAATTTGTTGTAAGTGTACTTGAAGCGTATTGTACTTAAAAAAACTTAGTGAATAGAATTAAATTTATATAGATGGATTGATGTAAAATATAATTGGATTCACAGAGTAAATTCTAACCGGCGTTGAATGTATAATCGATGTGACGCGCGCCAGGTATAACTAAAAGTTGCTCATAGTTCAGCGTTAAAAGAACGAGTGCGAAAAAATTAAAGACAAACACCAAGGCCCAAACCCAAGTGATCCCAACAAGTATGATACAAGCTCGAAGCCACAATGGCGACCTCATTCCAAAAATCGAGTTAACTGCATGGGATCTCCAATTTCTTCCACTTGAAACCATCCAAAAAGGACTTCTTTTTTACAACCCCAAAGCCAAAGACACTTACACTCCCTGTCCTCCAATCTAGACTTCTTCGTTCCCCTTGCAGGACGTCTCACCATTGTTGAACACATCGATAATACTTCCTCTGTTTTCATTACCTGCAACAACGCGGGTGCCCCGTTTGTTCATGCCACGGCAGAGAGCATTGCTGTTTCTGATATTCTCGACCCCATCTACGTTCCTCGCATTGTCCACTCCTTTTTTCCACTGAACAGAGCTAAAAATTATGAAGGCACTTCCAAGCCATTGTTAGCAGTGCAGGACTGCAGGTAACAGAGCTAGTAGACGGCATCTTTATCGGGTGCTCAATCAATCCTTCTGTTGTTGACGGCAAATCGTTTTGGCATTTCTTCAATTCTTGGGCCGAAATCTCTCGAGGTTTGGACAAGGTATCCAAGCTCCCTACTCTTGAACGCTGGTTTCTTGATGGAATTAACCGCCCTATTCGCTTTCCTTTTACTAAGGAAAAGCAACACTCTGATGGGTTGATTTCACAGCCGCCACCGGAGAGGGTGTTCCACTTTACAAAGGAAAAGATTGCTCAAATGAAAGCAAAAGCCAAAGCAGAGATTAAGACCAACAAAATATCATCTCTGCAAGCACTTCCAGGTCTTGTTTGGCGGTCTGTGATCCGTCACCAACGTCTTGATCCAAAGGAAGATGTTAATTACATGTTATTATTAGGTGTTAGGCCCAGAATATTGCACCCCCCATTACGAGAGAGTTATTTTGGAAACGCTGCCCAGATTGGTAAAGTATCCATGAAAGCAGGGGAATTGCTTGAGGGCGGGCTTGGCAATGCTGCTTTGGAAATGAACAAGATGATTTCTTTACACACGGAAGGGAAGCTTAAGAGTTACTATGAGTCTTGGGTCAAAAACCCAGCGCTTTTAACACTGAGTGAGATAACAAGTAATGTGTTGGCCACAAGCAATTCTCCGAGGTTCGATGTTTAAGGTAATGACTTTGGCTGGGGGCAGCCGGTGGTAGTTCGAAGTGGCCGTGCAAATAAAGCTTATGGAAAGCTTACTGTTTTTACTGGAGCAGAAGAAGGTAGTATCGACATTGGATTTTGCTTTTGTTCTGAGATTTTAGAGGCCTTGGCAAATGACCCTGATTTCATGGAGGTTGCTTCTATCTAATGGGTGTCTTCAAGGCAAAGATCTTTAGTTCAGTTTAAGGGATATTGGACATTTCAATCTCCGGATTTGCGGATTGGATCACGGAATAATCTTGTGTGATGAAGGGCTTGACTTTTCTGTGTGTAGTTTGAGTACAACTGCACATTTGCTATGGATTAATGTTGCTCTATTTTCAGTAAGAGTTAGCTTGTTAAGTATAAATTAAACTCGATGATCCGCCTATGCAAGAATTCTATCCACAATTTTTTTGTTCCTGTTACTTAACTTCGTGAAAGATGCTCAAAAATTTCTTTTACCTCGTCAACTCATTTCCTTCTTATCGAGCTCGACCAAACCTATTTAAAAGCGGAAAAATTTTAGTTCATCCAGAAAAAACACAAAATTCAAAGTGCTGAAATCGATCAAAACACAGACGAGTGAGAGAAAGAGAGAGATGCATTTTTTAACTATTCAAGCACATTGCAATTTCAGGAGATGTGGGTTTAGTCGATTAGAGGGTCACCCACAAATTTTCCATTTGGAAATATTGAAAAGATGAAAATAAGAATAGCATCAGCTCTTCTTCACTTGTTGGGCACACCCATCTCCCCCCCCCCCCCCAAAAAAAAAAAAAAAGAAAAAGGCTCTTCTTCACTTGGTTCCTCAAATCTCAGTTATGTTATACACTCCACGTCTTTCGCCGTTGTTTTTTCGATGGCAGAATGCTCTGGGTAACTACTTCTGCCACAAAAGAAAACAATCACTTGTAATGCAGAATGAGAATGAACAAGTATTATTTACTTATTTAAGATAATTAAATTTGTGACTCATTAATTAAAATAATGGAATATTAATTTTTAGCTACCAATTTTGATGTTAGAATCTAGAGATTCAGTGGTTTGAAAATGAATAAGATAATTCCTTTACACAGATATGGGAAGCCTAAGAACTACCAGGAGTATGGGGTAAAAAACATAGTGCCTGCTAGGATCAGTGGCGCAAGAGGTAATGCTTTGAATATACGCAGTTCCGGCCCCGAGGTTTATTGTTTATAAGACAAAGGACTCGGGATTCATGGATGTTGCTTCCATCTTATGGACGCATTTAAGGTGAGGGATGACGTTTCTATTTGTGTATAATTACATTTTTCTTCCATAATGTTGCTCTATTTTCAACCATAGTTGCAATTGAACTTAATATACTGGGACTATTTACATTTTCTTTTTCTAATAAAGTTAGACTTAGATATATACTTTTTATATTTTATAATTCTTAATTAAAAATAACAAATAATAATTTAATTAAAAAAATATACTTATCTATATAAATGATACACTTATTTTGTTATTATTAAAAAATAATATTTTGATTAAAAAATTTGATTACAAAAATATAAAAAATTACATATTTTTTCCTTTATGATAAATACCCTTTGTCGATTTCCATATGGGTTTACCTGTCCTCGTATTGCCTTCAACTTCTGCTGCATTAGTGAAAATAATTATAATTCATTGTATCGCTTATTTTATGTGTTTGAATTGGGATATCGAATAGAACTATTGATTTTGCTTGTTTATTGTTGGCATTACACTATTAGAACACGTTGGTTTTCCATTTTTCATTTATTAGGCTAGAAAAGACTACTGCTGAAGAAATGTCAAGACGAAAAAATATTGTTCCTGTTCAAGTTCAATATTTTCAACATTCCAAAGACACAGATTCGTTGCTTTGGCTAAAGAAAAGAAGCTAAATTATTGTTTGTAAGCTTGACTCTTGCGGAGCAATAATCATTGTCACTAAAATAATTCGATTCCAAAATGAAAAAATGGCATCAGACACCGAAAGACTTTAACATACATTTCTAAGGGGGATGTTAAGAGGCGATTTTACCATAGAATATGGTAATTTGAATCTCTTCCCGTTTTGATGCGTTATTCTATAGAAAAAGAAAAAAGAAAAAATATATAAAAAAGTGAAAATATATATAAAACACAGTGTCCATTTGTTTGTCAAAAATGAATTGAATAAAATAGAATGAAAAAGAATAAAAATAAATAGAAATAGAAATGAATGTCGTATACTTTAGTATGAACATATTATTTTGATATTTAGTTAAATAAAATAAAAATAAAAATAAAATTTCCAAAATAACCTTATTGCAAAAAGTCAGGTTAATCAAAAATTTTCCCTACTATTGTGTGCCCTAATCTCTGTTGCCATGCAAAGACACCAAGGAGAAGACGCACATATGGGATTTGTGCATCTGAAGAACTTGCGGATAGTGACGGCGAAGACGACGAAGATCTGGGGTTAACTCGTCTGAATATAGCCATCGACTGCAACTAGTACGGGCGGCGAAGACGAAGAAGACGCAGCCTGAAGAGGAAGGCAATCAGTTTCTAAACACAGACGATTCGCACGAAGAAGCAGCAGAGATTTCGCAGCTGAGCTGATCGCCTGTTTGATGAATTTAAGCAGCTTCAACGGTATTTTTGTAAACAACAGTGCTTTCCTTCGAATAGGGCCGCATTCCTTCCAACCCACGAAGGATTTCTCATTCCTTCACATATTGGAAATCAGCCTCTTCAATGGATTTCGTTGAAAAAAGAAAAGAAAGAAAGAAAGAAAAAACACTGGCAACCAAACGCTGCAAACTCAGGAATCTTCTCCTTGATTCCTTTCCTTAGCACCCCATTATCGAAACCAAAGGCGCCCGTAATGTTTTATCCACATGGAACACGAGAGAGGATTCGGATTGAGTAAATGGAACGTCCTTTCCAACATGGGTTGGAAAGCAAGTTCTAAAATTCTTTCGTGATACCCCAAGATTGATTTGTAGCCGTGGATATATTTGTTGGGCCTTGGACTTCAATCCGGAGACTGTTTTTGGGCCCAATTTAGTTGTGGCAGAGAATTTTTTAGACAAATTGCATAGGAAAAAAGAGAAAAAAAACACAAGGAGATAATGCAGCCACAGATGGGATGAACCGGACCAAAACAAAAGGTGTAAAGAAGGATGGGGGTCGGCGGCGGAGTGGTGTGCGGGGGTCCACGCGCCAACGCTCTGCCACTTCTTTTCAGCCACGGCAGAGCTAGTCTTCGCTGCTCTTCATCTTCCTCTACTCCTGGTAATGCGAGCCTTCACTCATTTTCGTTTGTACTGAAATCTCTGTTTTGCTTCTCGAGAACCAGTTATTGCATATCTTAAACTGTCACTGCCCACGGTCTGCTTGGTTCATAGACATGCTTTTTTCGATTTCCGGAATAAGCCTATTTGATAAGTTGTTTACTAGCAAGGGTCGTTTATTGGAATTCTCTGTCAACATTTGCAGACCATGTGGCTTTCGTCAAGGATGTAGCTGCAACTCGGCCTCCTGAGCATTTGTCACAATTGTTGAGTGTTTTGAAAACCAGAGGTAGGGCATTGCTCCGCGTTTCATCATCCATATTTGAACATTATTGGCGGAGGATTATCAAAATCCTTGTGATATTGATTGCTTCCCATTGATTCACTCTTTGCACCACTTGGCTAGTTGATGGTCGCCATCTCTGCTGTGTGTTTTAAGTGATAATCATTTTAATCTAATAACAGTTTTCTGACCTAGTTCTCTATTACCTTACCTTTCAGTAGTGACAAAAATATCAAATAACGTGCATTTTTTGTTTTGTTTAAAATGTATAAGCGTCCCCGAGATCTACGTTCAAATGCGTCTATGTTTGTGTTTAGTTTATACTGACCAGCTAGTCATATATGCTTGAGGCATAATGCCTTCCTCTGTCTTAGTTTGTCGTGTTGCTAAAGGTTGATTTTTTTGACCCAGAATTTTGTTACTTCAACCATGTGGATTTGTTCTATTTTTTTTTAGCGGAAAAAAAAAAACTAAATGCCTTTTTCTAATCCATATACTCTGTCGTTCCCAGGAAATATTGGATTATTGCATCCTGCTTTCCTTTGCTTAGCTGGTCTGTGACACAATATACAACAGGCTAGCTTCTTAAGGATATTCTTCTGCCATGAGTTTGTCATAATATTGTAGAATTTAACTATTATATGGATCAAACCTTTTTGCAGTTATTCTTATCAATTTGTCTTGGTACAATTGAAAATACTACTGGAACAGTTTATTGAATTTTAAGTTCAGAATCAAGGGGCACAAACTACTATATTCTATGAATCTATCTTTTGAATGTGACTTTGAATATGGTCTATCATATAAGGATCAAACTTTTTTACAGTTGTTCTTATCCATTTGTCTTTGTACAGTTAAAAATACTAATGAAACAGTTCATAGAATTTAAGTTCGGAATCAAGAGGTGCACAAACTGCTATATTCTATGAATCTATCTTTTGTCAATGTACTTGAAAATGTGACTCTGAATATGGTCTGTCAAACAGGGCTATGTACACATGGGTTGAATTCCTTCTTTTGTAGTCTACTTTTAATTAGATTAATTCTCTTACCCTCTGCTATATAACAGGTGAAACTATCGTTTCTCCAGGAGCTAGGCAAGGGTTAATTCCCCTTGCTATACCACTAGCAAAAAGCAGCTCAGGTGTGAGGTTGAGATTGCATATGTACAGTTTTTATATTTAGGTGGCTTTTCGTATGTGGACAGTATAGTTTCCCAAGTATTTAAAAACCTATATACAAAAATTTTGAATTAGAGATATATGAAAAACCAGTATTCTTATGTCATTTGGGACACATACAACACACAAATTGTAAGTTTTCCATGTTTCTTATGCTCAAATATCTTATAATTATGTTTTCAAGTACTTGGGAAATTAAAATTCTCATGTACCAAACACCTTAGAGAAATCTTCAATTTCAATATTTTATGTAATTCTTTTCTTCATAGGTGCTGTAACTGCGCTGCTGCGGTGGCCCACCGCTCCACCTGGGTAAAAAGGCTCAATATTTATCTTTTTTCTGTGGTTAATCAATTAATGGTTTTATGATGTTTACAATGCTAAATATTTACAGGATGGAAATGCCTGTGGTGGATGTCAACAAACATGGAGTAAGGCTTTTAGCCAAGAGTGTAAGTGGAACATGATTGGATTTTTTATTTGAAAACATGACATTGTTTCGTCATTAATTCATATTGGTGTTGATATAGGACACTTAATTATATGCTTATTTCATTAAGGTGGCCTTATGCTAAAGTTTATTTTCTATGCATAGGTAGACCAATTTATTCACAGGATATTGGTTGAAGAAGATGCAAAGAACAGTCAAGAGAGAAATGATGAACTTTTTTCTGTGTTGGCTGGTGCCGGGAAGAAACTTTACCAAAAGGGTGACTTCACAGAGTCTAAAATTTCTAATTTAGATGTCTATCTTTTGAAAAAGGTACAAAAGAAATTTCTAGACTGTTGTTAGCCTTCATGACAAATTATTGCAATAATCTAATTTACTTTTAGGTTGGTCTGTTTCCAGATATCTTAGAGCGCAAAGTGATGCAACATTTTGAGGAGGGGGATCATGTAAGGTTCTCTTTTTTTGGTAATTCTGAAATCATTTGTCAATTGGTTTACTTGTTGATCATGTTTGTGCTGCTATGAAAGATTTCAGCTTTAGTAACTGGAGAATTTTATACTAAGAAGGAGCATTTTCCAGGATTTGCTCGACCTTTCGTGTTCAATGCAGAGGTCTTGTTGAGGTTTGTAGTAATAGTTTATGTTACTATATATGGCTAGTCTAAAATGGATAAACTGATACTGTTTTTCTATTCTAAGGGGCCTCTTTTTTGCTTTTCTTGACAGGGTTGGGCGTAATGTTGAAGCTAAAGATGCTGCCAGGGGAGCTTTGAAATCACCATGGTGGACTTTAGGCTGCAAGTATGAGGTATAAGTCTTCTGATCTCTGGTGTAATTGTAAGATTGATTTCTTTTCCCCTTATACTCATTTTCTTCTGTTTTCCCCATTTGTGATATGGCTTGTGTTGTATTTTGTTTCTGCTCAGGAGGTCGCTAATATTGCGCAGTGGGATGATGAGCAAATTGAGTACATTAAAGAGAAGGTGACTGAGGAGGGAAGGCAAGAAGATATTAAGAAGGGGAAGGCACCTGCACAGGTCATATGGACGATGTTCAGATTAATTATTAATGAATTAATGTTATTAAATAGTCATGGCAATGGTATCTGGTGAATTCTTCTAAATTTATTATTTTCAAATTAATTGCAGGTTGTATTAGATGAAGCGGCTTTTTTGATGGATTTAGCTTCTATTGAGGGGACATGGGATGACTACTTGGAGCGGATTGCAGAATGTTATGAGGAGGCAGGACTCAATGATATTGCAAGATTTATACTCTATAGAGATTGACAAATTTAGCAGATCTGCTTCTACCTACAGGCCACAATGCCTTCCTTACCGTTTGGACGGATGTGGATTCTCTCCACCAATTTTACCATCCTCTGCCCCTCCACCAAAATCTCCACCCTTCAATTTATCAATCACCCACAATTAATGATACAAAATTTTAAAAGGCACAATCTCAACCCTTGGATGTTGGTGGAGAGGCAGAGGAGAGAAGTGTTGGGGGAGAGAATCCAAATCCCCGTTTGGACATTTTCAGTACTTTACGCGTAATTTTGTAAAAGTATAATCTAGTGTAAATTATACAAATAATGCTACAGGCTTGGACGATTTTCAACGCGCACTCGTTTTGTTGCAATAAATTTGACCCTGCCTCTATTTGTAGGTGGGCTAAGAGAAACTGCCTATGTAGCTAACTGAGGCCTGGGCAGTAGTAAAAAGGAAAGGCTGGGGGGATGACAATTTCAGTCTGGTATATTCCAACTCACTGGAGTGGGTAATTCAATTGTTAATTGAGTATTGGGACAAATGGAGAAAAATTTGAATACAAGTGTCTGGGTTTTGAGCAGGGTTGGGATACATATATATAATTTATCAAAAATTTTAAGTATTTATTATTTAATTAATTATTCAATTTCATTTAAATTTTAACATATTGCGTATTTGTTAATCTAAAAGCCAAATCATCCATTTCGATGTGGTGTTTTATAGGGATCTTTTATTATTATTAGATTTAATGTTAACAAATGTTTTATTCTATTTCATCCTATCCTGTCCCAATCCCCGCAGGGTGTGGGTAATGGAAAAAAAAATTAATAAAAAAAACTGTTGCGAAACTACGGAGTGAGGATGAGTAAATTATAAGTAAATGAGAGAAGGATGAATAGTGAAAAACCTGTCTGCATCACTGCCATGCCAAAGGGACCTTTATACAGTAACGCAACACGCTTGTTGACAAAACATTCCTGCTGAATTCTAGCATTTTAACAGGAAGTGCGCAAAACCATAACTCAAGATTTTAATGCGGGAGGGAAGGAAGGACCTTCTTCTACTGATATGAATATAAGTTTTTAGAAAAAATACATCTCAAAAATTAATTATTAGAATGAAAAAATCCAAATTTTTATAAGATCTCTCTTTCAAAAAAACTTTTCTAATGGAACTCATAACATTTTTACCTTCTTTAGAAGCTGACGTCTCAACAGCTACATTTTGCGACACTTCACTCAGCGGCACTTCACTTGATCACGGTTAGCCCTTTTGTTGGTCAGAACTCTCTGCAGGTAGTCCTTTCCAGTTGGCCGCCTTTTAATGAAAGCATCATTTATTATGAGTATAAATTTTTGGGAGAATTGCATCCCAAAAACTAACTATTAAAGTGGGAGATCCTAAGTCCTTATAAGGCCTTCTTTTCAAGACTCATAACATCTACCTTCTGAATTAGCCCAAGGTAACGTGCTTTTATCTTGTGAATTTTCCTAGTTAGTGCATGAAGTCTATGGCAACGTAAATGCGTATTGCTAACCAGGTGACGCAGTTTGTGTGCTTTTGAGATAATATAAGAAAACAAGGAAGCTGGCCCCAACACAGACCAATAATTTATCCCCAAAAAATTAGACCATGCCCATTCTATTTAGATCATTTAGATTTAATTTAAATAGGTCAAATTTTAAATATTTTTTTCATTTTAATATATTTTTTATTTAAATTTTTTTTCCTAACTATCAACTTAAAAGAAAATTATGTTTAATTTTAAAAACATATAAATATAAATATATATATATATATATATATATAATTTGGACAATCCACATAAGATGCACACATCCAGAGAGAATCCGGATTCTTTGATCCCTCCAGTCAAGTTTGAGTCTTAAACCAAAATTATTTCATGAGTAAGTAAAGGGTTAGAGATAAGTCCAAACATTAAGCTCAATTCAATCCTGAATACTAGACAGCCGATGTTGCGAGCCATACGCTCATTAACAATAATCGATGCATGTTTTGTTTATAAGAATTTATACAAAATTGGACTGCAAGGTCTCAAAACCTAGCAATCCTCATTTTTATGGGTGTCTCCCCGGTGAAATTTTGGGCATGTGTCCAATAATCACAGTGGTGGATGCTTTTCACTGCATAAATTTTCAATCAGTTCGATTACAGGCTTATATACATGAGTGAAATACACAAACATCATGCAGTTCCTTCTCCATAGAAAAGCCCCAAACCAAAAAAAAAAAAAATTCTCTCTTGGTACTGAACAATACTGCAATTTATTATGTGATAGCAATTCAAGTGGTAAGAGGAATGGGTGTTTTCTTGTTTGCACTTGCCTTCTTTCTCCACAATAGCTTTTTCCACAAACTTCCTCCCCGTTTCTTGGCAGGAACAATGGCCAAAGATTTTTGTGCAGCAGTCTCATCCCAGTCTTTCGTTCCATTCAAAACTATAATTTTTTCCGGCGGCTCTGTAACCGCAGTGAGAACGTTATTGCTATCTCCAGCTTTCGGAGGTTTAAGAATATCGGCTTCAGTGTCATCTTCAGCAAGCATCTGATCCAGTAGAGAAGATCGATGTTTCACTCTCGTATCTTTTGGAGGGACAGGGTTTGGATCGACATTTACAGTGCTGGAGGTGGTGTTGGTAATAGTATTACTTTTGGTGGCGATTACCTTGTCAAAAAGAGATGCATCCTTTGGATCAGCCAATGCCTTCAACTGCTTCCCGAGGTTAAGGATGGTTTCTTGACACTCAGCCAACTTTTCTGAAGCCGCTGTTATCTCCCAGTCCTACAGGATTGATCAAAATTTCTCAGCACAATCCCAGCATTTATGAATATGCACAACAGACCTGAGTGTTCACTTGGCAGTTAGCCTTGGTGAGCAATCAACTTGAAATTTAATTACTCAGTATTAATGCTGTTAAATTGATACTTAACACCAATCAATCATACAACACGGTAAAAGGTTTTTGTTTTTCCTGAATTTTGTCTACTGGTCTGATGCATAATCTGTTTATTTCTTTTTGCCCGCCAAAACTTCATTTCCACTTCGTATGGTTTAAATATTTTTATTTTGGATATATATTGTTTGCATGCGAATCTGAAAAAGAAAAGAAGATATAAAAATTGGACATTAAATAAAGCAAGTTTTTATGAAGAAATTTGCAAGGTAATGAAGTAACTTGCACATCATGCTTCAGTCAGAGATCTACAATTTGTAGTTTAGCAAGCAAGTTATTCAAACAAACACTGACAAGTGCCTGATTTGCATCTAGATTATTCATGCTTCTACATGGCTATAGTCTCCACTTTCTAGAATGTCAGACAGGAAATAGTGATCTGATTAAGAGAAAATCGAAGATGAGATCACTTACAGTTCGCAGTGGCTTCTCTTTCTGATTAATATCGTGATAGGAGGACTCCCTTTTCATGCTGAGAAGAATAATTTGATAAGTCACAATCCTCAAAGAAGCAAGTAAAAGCCAGTGTTGAAAAGCATATTGTACAGGAACAAATATATAAAGATTATCAATACCTTTCAAGCAGAAGCTGTAGTTCAAGACATCTGCCCTCTAATTCTTCACAACAATGGTTTTTGTTCTCCAGTTCCATTTCCAATGATAAAACTTTATGACGAGCCTCTTTTATTTCATCTTCTGTAAGTTGGGCATTAAGATCAGCATTTATCAATTTGTGATTTTGTGTTTGATCTTGAAGTACTCCATTGGAATTTTTTACCGTTAGTAATTCTGATGAAATAATTTTCTCTGATTCCTGAAGTCGACTCCTCAAGGATTCAATCCTATCATTAGCTGGTTGAAGTCTCTCGTCAAACATTTCCTTTTTGGTTTCAGCACAAATCACTTTATCCTTAGTATTTTCAGATTCTTCCTTGTCATCATATTGTAGCTCCTTGGTCTCAAGCTCATGGCCATCTGAAGCATATACAGTAGGCAAACATGGCAACTGTTCTCGGGGAAGATGCAACTTATCTGCATCTGCAACATGACTCATCATCCCAACCTCTGCTTCACTTTCACTTCGCGTTTCCTCCCAATCAAATTGTTTTTTAATGGCATCCTTCATACTAGAAACATCCTGAATTGAAAAGCAGTGATTGATAGTCCAATCCAAAGCTGTTGTTAGTTCTCTGACAAATTTTTCGTGATCAGCCTTGCCATTTAGTAAATCATAACAAACTTGGAGAAATTGGTGTAAGACATTACTTAGTTCAGATGTTTTCCACTGGAAAACACGCACCATGTAGCCAGTTGGCATTCCTAGATTCTTGTATGAAACGGCATTCCCATCTCTTCTGCATATGGGATCAGAATTATCATATTCTACCACAGGCTTGCTGATCCCTTGGATGATTTCAATAATCTTGCCAATTGATTTACTCATATCTGTCTGAGATTGCTGTTTGCTTATCTTCACTGATGACATGGCAGCATCAGTCATTCCACTGGATGGATCAAACAGAAGAGAATTATTTGAAGATTGCCATGAGATGCAGTGACTAAAATGGGGAGGATTTGATGCATCAATATGACCTGAGTCTTTGCTTGGATCAAGCTCCCGTAGATCTGGATGATTCAGAGGCCTCAAAGCCACTGTAATATCTTCAAGTATATCTTCTGGGTTTCTACGAGTGACACGGCTTTGTTCCAAGATTACTTTTAGTACATCCTGAAGCCAGCCAGGAATCTTACCATTTAATATGCCATTGGAACTGGATGATTCAGATGCAGGAATGATCTCCTTCCTCGCTACTGGGGAGGTAATCTCATTCAGCCCAGTACCTGAGGAGCCATTAATTCCATCAGCTGCTTTTGAAGAAGCATGAGAAATTTCAGGGGCTTTTTCGACAGAAACCACAGCTAATTTTTCCATTTCAACAAAGTCGTCCATTAGATTTATGTCTGAAGATCCAATACTTTTGCTAGACTTAAATTCCTTTTGCTTTCCACTTCTGAACTGCTCCAATTCTGAAATCAGAGCAGAAGCCCAGGATTCAGCACAACTAGCCTTATCATCACTGCCAATGTCAGACATTGACACCAAAGAAAATTCATGTGATGTGAGACTACTTCTAGGCTGCTCCACATTCACTTGGCCTTTAGATGATTCTTCAAGTTGTGACTCAACCTGTGACAATTTGAAAGCCGTTCGAGCAAGCATTGTTCTTAAGAATTGGAGTTCATTTGTTTTCCGATTAAGGGATTCTCGTAGAGTCTTGTTTTCTTCTTCCACAGCAAATAGCTGCTCACTCAACGTACTGCTTCTTTTAATAGTAGTTTCAGGAGAACTGTCAACTGAAGATTCATCAATGAAACTGATTGAGTTTGACCTCTTCTTCCTCATTTCAACTGAGTCCCGTCCCAACATTTCTACTTCATTCTTCATTTTTGCCAGGGCAGCAGGACCTGGTAATCGTTTGCGAACCAGAAGGCGCAGCCTCTGACACTCTGATTCTAACTTGGCAATCTTTTTTGCGCTCTCTAAGTGCTGCTTGTGAGATGCATCAGATGTCCGACAATTGAATTCTCTCTCTTCATTTCGAATCTCAACCTCCTTTTCAAGCACTCGAACCTCATACTTCAGAGAGGTGTTATCTTTCTCTGTGGACTCTAATCTAGCCATAAGTGCATTATGATCTGCCTCAGCTTGAGTCAATTGTCTTTTTAGATCTTCAATCAAAATTTCTTCATCAAGAACAGTTTTGCTAAGACGAACATTTTCAGCCCCAGCTTTTGCAAGCTTTTTAATGGTCTCTGACAGCTGCTCCTCAAAAATCATACGTGCTTTTTCAAATTCTTTTGAAGCCTTTGTCACAGCATCATGAATCCTTTTCTCCTGTTCTTCTCGTACAAAACGTAATTGTTGCTTACATTCCTTGAGTGCTCCATCCAAATGGGTCATTCTTTCTTCATAAACTAGTTTCTGCTGCAAAGCTTCCTCAAGATCTTGCTTTAGAGACAACGCTTCTGCTTCAGCTTTTTCCCAACCTTCAGATAAAGCTTTTATCAGAGAATAGTAAAAGATACTCTTGAAAACTTGATGCATGATAGGGGAATTTGCATGTCCCAAGTTACAAGGGCTAAGGGAAAAATAAAATCACACAGACATGGACAAATATTACCTGCCACTGCTTCCTGTGCAATTTTCGTTTGTTTCTTCACCAGTTCATCTTTAGCATTACAGTCAGAAAGAGCCAAAGCAAGCTTGTCATTCAGAATTTTCAAGCCTGTCTCCAGTTCTTCTTTATCAGCTAGAAGCTCCTGTACCTAAAATGTAAAGGTAAAACAAGATAAAATACCAATTATTTGAATACAATATTAGAAAAATGAGTTTAATATTATTTGGGATGAATTCTGGGTCTCTAGTGATTAGGTACAGACAGAATTATTCAGTCCACTTTATGACTAAATCTAATTCAGTACAAAGGGTCCAAGAAAGAAAAAAAAAATAGTCTGTAAATTGTTACTCTTATTAATAAGGAAAGAACTAATTTTGACCAATGAAGTGTTAATTTTTTTGGCCAATTGATAGCACTCTTTAACAACGTAAACATACTTAGCAAGACAAGTAAAGGGAAGGGTAGGATATTAGCAGCTTAAAGTCAATGATGATACGAACTTCATAAATTTCATGACATTCAAGAGAAGAGCAAAAATACCGTGATCACATAGAATTATTGATGATATAATGAATTAATACCTCTTCATTTTCTTTCACAGTAAGATTTGCTTTGTCAGTTGCAATAGTGGCCTTCTCTGAGGGCTTTTTCCTCCAAAGCCATGTCTTGTGATCCATAACGCCAGGAAGACCTCAGATGAATAGAAGCCTGCATGGGGTTTTGACCAGGGGAAGGGGAGTGAAGTACAATAAGTCTAATATGCAGGATGGGTTGATAATAAAACTGAACCAAAATAACAAGTACTATTGTACCAAACTTTCAAAAGTTTTATCAATTGACGAATTATTTGCATGCAACTAATAAATAATGGAAAAATGTATTTCCTTTATGCAAAAAAGAAATGAAATTATGTATGACGAAAAAGAAGGGTACTTTAAGCAGAATTAATTACAAAGAGCTTTTGAGCAGCCAAGGGAATTTCTAGGCCAGATTGGACTCGAAGAGACACTATAATTCAATGTAGGGCGTTATGGTTTCTCGCCTCTGACCACGAAGAGGAAGGTTCTGCTTGTGCATGAACATCAAAGGAAGAAGGATAAGGGGCTCCGATGCGAAGAAATTCAATTCTGTGCTCACTGTAAAATTCACAAGAAAATGCTTACAATAAGAAACAGAAGCAGAGAGAAGGTAATGGTATGATGCTTGATCTCTTACCAAAGCAGAGAGTTGCAGGTAAATGACTCAAGTGGGGTGTGTGAAGCGTACCGGGCACCACAACAACCACCACCAAAGATTTTCAAGTGAGAGCGTGTTCGGTACGCGAAAAATAAGAAAAATACGGTAGAGAGATGGGAAAGTAAAGGCAAGTGTAGGAGCTAAGAGAAAATGATACCGTAAGTCTGTGACCTTGGTTTCGAGGAGAGGACTGAAGAGGGAGGGGAGTTATACACTGTAGAGAGAGGAGGCAAAGTGTCGGCTTACTATGAATCCGAGTGACACGAGAGCAGGGGATGGGTACGGCTACGCGCGTGGTTGTTGATGAGTTTGACGGGATTCTGTTAGGTTTCGGCGGTGATTTTGCTACCATCACACGGACCGGAAGAGCGGAGGTCTACGTCTTGATTCTCAACCATCACGCGCCCAAGAGCATCTCACCTGCGCCATTTAAGTCCGATGTGAGATTAGAAGCTGCTAATATTTTTTTAAAATATTTATTTTTGAAATGTAATTTTTAGTAAAAATAATAATTTTTTGTTTAAAAAATTAAAAAATAGTTTTTTTTAACATACAAGCACAGATAGAAAAATTTTTGTTGGAAGACAAAATACTTCCACTTAAAATTATTAATTATTATCATTGTTTATTTTTTTAAATAATTTGACATTAAAAAATATTTCTTTTAAAAGATTTACTAAGCATGATACTATTAATCAAAACACTTACTAAATGATTTTGCTGAAAACCAAAACAAACAGCATCCTACTTACTTAAGAATTATAATTGCGGTATTCTTTTAACGGGTGAATGTTGTTAGTTATTGATTAAATATATTAATAATTAATAATTAATAATAATATCATTTAAATAAAAGTACAAATAGATTTTACAAGTTGCTTGATGTCCAAAAAATTAAAAATTTTGGTAGATGAAAAATGATTCTTCTACTCTTACTTAAAAATAATAATAATAATCAATAATTTTTATTAAATAATAATTATATTAGCATAATAAATATTATGTAATTTTTTCTATTTTATTTTTCATTTCGATCCCAGACCTGATTATCCAAATATATATTCCTATTTGCCCCAAGGTTCTCCAAGTTTTTTAGTTTACAGCAACAATCTTTTGTTTTTTGGGTGGGGCCTGGAAGTCTTGTTTGAATTACTCCTTTTTTAGTTTAAGGTAATGCATAATTTTTTTAATTATAAATTCCTCACTTGAACTCTTGGAATGAGATATTTAACAATACTTTCGGTTAAATATATCATGCTAATCAACTAGCACATATGATATTTGAAAAGAAAGTGAACGTAGTAGGTGTTGAGTATATAGAATAAAGATAGCAAAGCTTAAAAATTGATTGATTAGCTAATTATTTATTGTGGTCCCATTGCCCTGGATTGTCGAAAGAAAAAGTGATTAGTTAACAACAACAACAAACAATTGGTTCTAGTTAGAATAGCCTGTCAAGAGAAATCTAAGCGTAAGACATCGATTTAGCCTTCAGTATTACTCCTGGTATCGTTCTCTAAACTTTCTTAGCCTTCACTTTAACAATAATGACGAGTTTGATGTAGCTGACTTTAACAATAATTGCCTCTTCTATATTCTTAATAGAAAGGAACAAAATTAGAATATGCCAGATCCTTGTTTGCCTTCTAATTAGTTTATTATGCCACAAATCTTAGTTTCTTTTGGGACAGATTATACAGTTGAATACAAATGAAAAATAATTAATATCACTAAACGTACATTAATTATGACACACACACACACATTTATAATAGTATGTACTAGGTTGTTCTCATCTGATACTTTTAGGGCGGGTGATGTTTCTAGTCAGCAATGGCTGTCATGGCTGCCCCTGTTATTTTGGCAATGCTTTTTTTTCATTTGGCTGAATAAAGTTGCTCATCCATATATAATCTCATGGAGTCCATATTTAAAAACAAAAAAAATGGGGCCATTGTTGTCGTACTTACATTGGATTCCAAGCCCCCGCCCTCTGGCGTGGTTGTGCTATTAAATTTAATTCAATGTGAGAATTGGGTCTTTGTAAGGTACCATTCTGATAATATGATTGCTTACCGTCCATTTCAGTTATATGATAATATCCTTGTAGCCCCTATAAATATGTATTTTTCTGGAGCTGGCCCAATCTTTTCAATTATTCTCTCTCTTGCTTCTCATTTTTTACCCATTGTTTGATACGAGAGTTTTGAAGAAAAGGGGAACTCCCCTTATTTGGTATGAAAAAATTGGAGTGAAAAGTCTCTCCCTTTATTCCCCTCCTTTCCAAAAGTAAAAGTTTTTAGAAGAGAGAGAAATTTTTATATTTTATTTGACTAAATTGCCCCTAATATAATTTTAATATCCCACTTTTGCTTTTACTAAAGATATAATATAGATCTTATTTTTTTTTAGTGAGGCTCAAGATAATTTTTTATGAAAATAAAAAATATTTTTTGAATAGAAAAAAAAATTATTTTCTATAATAAAAAGTAAGAAAAAGTCTGTTTTTATAAAAATATCTTAAAAATTAAAAAAAATTAATTCTAATATCATAAGAGTATAATTGTCCATTTAATTTTATTTCTCCTCCCTTCCTTAACCAAACAAGGTTTTATTAAAATCTCTCCCCTCCTTTCCCCTTCAGATGAACCAAATAAGCTATCATTAAAACCTCTCCCTTCCCTTCGCTCCCCTCCATTAAAATCCCTCCCCCACTTGGTTGAACCAAACAATGCCTTAAGGAATGGAATAATTTTTAAAAAAATAAAAATATAGAAATAGAAATAGGAATGTTAGGTATAAAAATAATACTTGATATAATATAGAAAAGAGAGTGAATACTTTTTTCATTTTCTTGTTTGGTAGAGAAAAAATGAAATAAGAATAAAAAAATTATTAAAAGACTATATTGCCCTTAAATGAAATAAATATTAAAAGAATGATTTTATTAATAAAAAAAACTCAACCTAAACACTTCAACATCAATTACTTGACCCTTTAGCTTGTTTTATCTGTTCAACGTTGACGCTTTAGCTTGGAAACAAGAGGTTAATGGTGGGCAATTGACAGCTTTGATCTCTTTACCAAAAAGAATTCCAGCTTTGATCATTCATCCCGCTTGCTTTCTCTCTTCAATATTGACCCTATTTGGTTTGGCCGCAAGAGCTCAACGATGAACAGCAAATAGTGCCTACCCTTCAACCTAAACATTGATTTTTTTTCCTTCATCCATTTCAAGGGCAAATGTGTCTTTTCAATGGCCTTTTCATCATAAATAGTACTTTCCATTCAAAAATGGATGGAAAGGCTAAGGTTTAAGTCCCCATTTGATAAAGCGATAGAAACTTAAACATAAACGAATTCTATTACGAAAACATATTTAGTATGCATCAATAAAAGAAAATAGAAATATATACAAAAAGCAACGGCACTATACACTTTTTGCTTGAAAATTGCACTATTTTTGCTCACCATTTTTTAAATAAAAATATTATGACAATTTTATTCTTTTACATATGTATTACCCTTTCTGTCCCATTTAAGCTAATTCAACTTGTCAGACCTCGACACTGTCATACAAATCTTGTAAATTATATTGAAATAATGCTATTAATTAAATATAATTTCATCCTTTATCTGAGACTCAATTTGTTTCCTATATTATAGAGTGGTGCCAGGTTAGCTATTTACTTATTGTTCATAGCTTATGCTGTTACAATTGCACAAGGGAGGGTTTAACTCTGAATTATTATGCAAGGGTCGGACAAACAATGTCTGACTACAATGTAGTCAGAATAACATTCAGACTAAATTTTAATGAGAAAATAGTATTTTTTTTCAACTAACTTTCAATTAGAAATTGTCAATTGAATTTTATTTAGGAAATTATGTTTTTTTGACTAATTTTCAATTAGAAATCCTAATTGAAAGTTAAAAGAAAAACATTGTTTTTTAACTAAATTGTAGTCAAAAAATTGTAATTAAATAATATTATTATCATTTTTTATCTCTAAAATAATTTATTAATTTATTAATTATATTTACTATATATCTAAATATAATAATAAATTAATAAATATCAAATTATTTATAGATATAAATAATTATATAAAAATAACAAATCAACATAAATAATATATGTAAAATATTAAAATAAATACTTATATGTGAAAAAAAATTGCCAAAATAACCAAACCTTGGGCAAGCAAAGAGAGCTAAACACAAGAGCTAGGAGTAATGACTAAGAAAATTGAAATGAATGAAATGCATTTCACTTCTTCTCAAACATACATATACATATATATTACGGTCGCAACGTCACTGATGTGATGTGAGAGGGCATTTTTGTCATTCTTTTTTTTTACTTTATGTTTCATTATATTTTCATCCAACCAAACAATTAAATATAAATATATTCCTTTTCCTTTTCTATTTTTATTAAACATAATTTTTTTTGTTACATTATATTCATTTTTTTATTTCCATTTCTATCACTTAAGAATATACATATCAAACGAAGCCTTAGAGTGCAGTGTTATAGAATTTGTCCATGATTGCATAGCTTGTTTACCAAACAAACTTTTCAAACTTTCTTTCTCCTTTTCAATTTCCTTTCCATGCTTTTCTTGTCTACCAAACACAACATCACTCAATTCAATACCATGGATTTGAAACTCAGTCCGCCACTAAAGATATTATTACAAAAGAAACAACATATAAAATGAAAAAAAAAATGATATGCTTAAAAATGCATGTAGAGATATTTATCCCATTATTGCTCCTATTATTTGCTCAAGTTATTAGTAAATAACTTTTAAAGTTTATCTCAAAAATTTCAAAATTTTTGAAAATCTCTTATAAAAAAATTTAATAAAATTTCAAAGAAAAACTTTTGAAGAAAAAAGAGATACATTTTCTTTTTTTCTTTTAAAATATTTTCTAATTTGTATTTAACTTTTGTTCATAATAAGAATTCATGACTGTTTTTTAAAGAGTTGTATTATTTTTTAAAATAATTATAATATTTAAATTATATAAATATAGACTATTAAAAAAATTATGTATATATCTATATATATAAAGTTTGGAAGAAAATCTCACTATTTTCTTGCTATTCTTAAGCTGCCAAGTTACAACGTTATTTTGGATTTCATGCTATCTCTTTTTTTCTTTCCACATTTGCTTTTTTCTCTTTAACTTTCTCCTTAAAAAAAAAAAAATTATACAAAGCATGGGAACATTTGAAAATTAATACAAGCCATTAAATTTCTTTTAATCAAATGGACACAACCAAGTGTTTAGTGCTTTTTGAAACAAATGCAAATATTAAATATTATTTATTTTTTCAAGTCACACTTTTATACTTTTCCTTCAAATTACTTATTTAATATATTTTGTGAATTGTAACTTGCTTTAAAGTCTTTTAATTTATCTACTATGAAAGTTGAAAACATGCCTTCACACATATAAAACTTAATTTTTTAAATTAGTTATTTTTTAAAAACAAGAATTACTGTTTCATAATTGTTTTGTTACACCTACTACAATATAACGTAGGAAGAACTTATATTGGAATCATTGTTTAATCACAAAGCAACTCATAAATGGCTGTGGTAGATAATAAGTCTCTTGCCACTATTACTCAAATGCCAACATTTAATGACCATAGTACCTAGTCGTAAATCTTATTTATCTATGCTTAATCTTTCTTTTAAAGGGAACATGGGATTAGAGATCTCACACTCCTTTAAAATTTATTTATTTATTTTTTAAATTAGAGGAAACATGGGATCCTTGACACAACATTTTCTTAAGTTTAATTTTTAAGAAATTTAATTAAACTCTTTAAAGTTAAAAGGTAGAACATTAAATAAATGAGTTATTAAAAAATAAAATAATATTTTGAATTATTATAGACAAATAAGTAAATGTAAAATTTTAAATACATGAAAAAAAACAAAGACAGGAATATTTATTGATTGAAATAATAGTTTATTATGCCATAATGAAGTCTTTATGTGATTTGTTCCAGTCAACGCTACACTAGCTAATCTTATTTTTCTTGTTCTAGATGGTTGTCATTATCAATCAATGGAGAATTAAAGTTCCATTGAGGAGACTAAACAAGAAGAACCAATTGATATGGGGTGGAAAATTATTATTGTTGTTGGTGTAACAATATTCCCTAATCAAAATATATACTAGCATACACGATACTAAATACAAATTGATCAATAAATAGTACTTGGAGCAAAAGAGAGCCATATGGCATGTGCAGTGGCCCTAAGTTAAAAATTGATGACTTAGGAGCAACATAAGGAAATTGTGGCAACAACAACATATAATACAAGGGATCGACACTACCAAAGTCTATAAATTGTATTGCCAACGTAAACAAGGAAGAATTAGCACCCTTGAAATCTATCTACATTAATGTTATGGTGTAAGAAGAATACACCACACCTTTAGTTGACATGGATGAAGTACTAGCACTGATGCCATCATTACCTTCATTTACATTATCTACTGTGGGTTCCCTAGTAACCATGAAGCAATGACCTCTTTTTTCTTGGCCTGCCTTTCAACTTTAATGGCCTTGGTAGATTAGGTGTCGATAGAGTAGGCTTGGAGAAAATCATGTCCCTATAATCCTAATTCATTTTCTTATTGAACTCACATTAATAAAGTAGTAGAAGGGCATTCATATTAAGCCTATACATAACCTTTGCCAAATGAATCTATAAAAGAAAATTATCAATTAAATGTTTAGATAACATGTAAATGTATAAAAATGGAAGAAATGTACTAATGATAAGTCTTTAAGATTTTACCACAAAACCCTAAGAACCATATGTAGGATGGATCTATCATTGTGTACATTCCCAAACCATCACATGTACTTTGAGGTGTAATCCACGGGACTTAGCTATATATCAGTTTGAGCCATAGTGTTATGCCACGTATTCCACACTACAATGAATGCTAGGTGCTCTTGTCATTAATCATTCTTGATTTTCCCTTTAAGTTGCAACATATAGTGATAGCCCAAATTAAATGATAGGTCAAGGGTGTGTTGTTGCCTTCTAAATGGACAAAAACAGGCAATTAGCATGGTGCCACTTAATAATATAAAAGCAAATGATGGGGACCAATGCGTGCCAGATATCAAGCAATGCTAAGCAATAGACTATATTTAGTTGGCATATACTCAATGAATTATATTGACACCAAATAATCTATAAACAACAATTTGTAATCAAATAAGGACAACCTCTATGGTAATGGCTAAGTATAAAAATGTTAAGGTAAGGCAACAAAGCTCCTCATCCTTCATTTTATTTAGTAAATACTTATATTAGTATGAAGCCTACTTCTTTGGATAGGGATGTTACGATACATGCCTTTACTTGCGATGGTAATGAGTACATATGTAATAAATATAATTGGGCTAATTATTCATCTACCATATGACACTTGTACCCATAGAATGTGCATGTAATTATGGGTAAACAACTAGACAAGAGAAAAGACACCATCATGGATGTGGTTAAAATCATGGTTTAAAGTAAAGTGAAACTTATTAATGCTAATAAAAATCTTTTTCAACCACTTAATCCTAAAAGCTATGTTTACCATGTGTCAGAGACATAACACATGATACATATAAAATGTCTGCTACCATAGTTAATACAAAGCTTAAAGCCCAATATACTTGATGGATTTTTTTATTAACAAACTCATAATATGAGTTAGACATGAAGAATTGTACAACAACTAACTATTTTGGTAATAAAAGCTTACGAATGCTCTTAATTTCCATATGTGATGGCAATTGCACAATACTTTGCAATCTATGCTTTTATTTTTTTAATAAAACATTGGGTAGCAAAAGATACAATGCACTCTCTTAATTACTTGGGCAATAAACACATATGACTTTCTAGTCACCATTGAGATAATGTACGATGAGATTACATCATAGTCTAGTTTCAAGCAATCCTAGGATAGTGACGTAAACACACATGTATGTGCGCCACATGTCTTATGATCTATTAATGGTTTTCATTGTCCCTTTAACATGCCTTAACCATTCGATTACAATGTACATTGTATTCAGAGCAATGATATTCTTTATACCTTGTTGATGAATAAAACACCTTCAATGTGTGGTATGTGTGCACATAATATATCTTGACCACACTATGCAAATACTATTAACAAATTGCAAGTTGACATACAACTATTGGTTGTTGTTCAAATCATTGGCATACTCCATCTCAACAAACTCATAATCCCTTGTACCTTTTATGTTAATACATGAAAAAAAAAGCAATTGTTGGATCTTCGTAATGGATTAGAGGAGGTGTTGATATAGGACTGGCAAGATCCATTTTACCATCATCCCCCTTGATGTTAACCTCTTTGTAATCATTGGCATGGGGATGAACATCATATTCATCTTTTTTTTTTTTTCAAAGTTGTCCATTAGTCTTCTCTGATGGCAAAGGACGACAAGCACTTCCAATTGATGGATGGAATGAACTCGGCTAGAATATGTCGTCGATGGGAGGGATGAGATACTGTTAAGCATAGGGGGGTTGGAATCGAATGTGTGTACGTCTACAAGGTAAGAGCTAAATAGCGAGATCTATTCATCGATGCCATGAATATGGTTGCTGAATGGGAGTGTCAACTGCATATAGCCATATACTTATGACGTGTTGAGACCTATATCAATGGTTGAGATATACGCATACAAATTTGGAGCACCTAACTAGTTTAGGAATTACTAATTTACTTGTCACACTAATTAGACATAAGAATCATGCACTAAAGTACACACATAATACCATGTTAGATGATGCAAATGAAGATGTCTATATACCAACTCAAATACAAATTGATCTTCAGGCAAATGGTAACTTTTCCTTAACCACTTCTTTTTAACTTTTTAAAGTGATGTGGGATTAATTCATAATATTATGACTCTAATGTACTCAAATTTTGCATATGCATTATTATTATTATTATAAATCTTCCTATTTACAAATATGTATACAAGCTTCTACCTTCTACCTATTATAATTCTCACAATAAAATGTATACATACACATAAAAAAAAAACATAAATTTCTTGTGCTTCCAAAAAAAAAAAGACCATGTCTTTTTCCATTAACTATATTATTGTATAACAATTTTTTTTTAATGTTAATTTTCTTTTTATATAACAATTTCATTACTTTGAATTAAACTTTAATTATCACCTTTAATATTTTTAAGCACATAAACATATGTTTAATCTTTTTAAAGTCCATATTCAGAACTTAGCAACTTTTTAGTAATGTTAATATTTATTTAAATTATATATTCTTTTAAATTGAAATTATACTTTAATAGCTTATATGTTTTATATCCAAATTCATTTCAACATAAAGTATTAATTATTTTGAAAAGTTTTCTTCATTTTGGTATTATTACCATTTATTTCCAAAATTTATTTTGTTTTTACATTTCACATTTTTATTTTTTGAATTAGAATTTCATTATCTTTTAATTATTTTTAATTCCACAATGATGTTTCTAGTCTTCCTAATGTCCATTATTATAATTCAACAACATACATTAATGTTAATGTTTATTTAAATTAGATATTTTTATAATCTCGAAACATGCTTTAATATTTAATATAAAATTTTAAAAAATTAATTTAGAAAAAGAATTAAAAAAATACTAAATGAAATTAAATAGACAGTTGAATACTATACAATTGTATTATACAAACGGCATAGGAAAGGATTTGGGATTGTAGCACTTAAAAATCATTAGTAGAAGTAATAGCAGTAGTTACAACTTGTATTTTTATTTCTTAACACAAGACAACAATTAAGGATTTTAGTTTTAGATAATTCAATTTAAGTGAAGTTATGTTAGATCTACAAAAGCTTCTTAATATTTCATGGTAAACTCATGATCCTTGGATCAATATTAAATTGTGATATTAATAGGTAATAATGATGACTTAGACCAGCTAACGACACTGAACTAGTGTGTAAATCTGTAATCCTATGTATCCCCCCTGATACAGTGAGTTATCAGAATTTAAGGGCCTGTTTGAAATTATTTTTATTTTAATGTTCTCAAAACAGATATTTTTTAAAACAAATTTTGAAAACAAAAAAAATTAAAATATTCGTTTGAATCATTATTCTAAAAAGTAACTATTTTTAGTTTTTTTTCTAATTCTGCAGAATAAAAATTACAAAACATAAAAAAAAATGTTCTGATTTTTCTGTTTCCAAAAATAAAATTTTATTTTTTTATTTTACAAAACATTTCATTAAAAATATATTATTAAACAAAATCTTTTATTTTTTTGTTCTTAAAAATAAAAAATTATTTTAAAAACAAAAAACCAAACAGGCATTAAGTTCCCGCAACGAGTTTTGGTCTAGTTTTCCTCTAATCCACACCCGCCATAACAAAATCATGGCGTGGGTCAGTTTGTGAATAGCAAAAATGTGGTTGCCCGATTCGACAATAAAGTAAAACTGGTTATCCCCTTACATACCCATTGTGGTCCAGACACGTGGCATGTTATGGTTCGATAGTTTCGGCCGTACAACATCTTTGCATTTTTTGTCATAAATTATGCGAAAGTTCGGAGGTCGGAAGCCAGGGGCCCACATTACTTAAATGAAGGCCCTACATTTTCTAGTGATGTGCGAGATATCTTAGGATTGTCATTGTGTTTGTCCAATAAAAAAACATTATCTTCAACGCATTAGTTTGGAAATAATATAAAAAGTAGTAAGGATATAAAACATTTCATAATTACGTTTTTACATACTAAACATGAAAATGATAAATTTTGGTAACTTAAAGAAACAATTTTCTTCTGAATGAAGGGTACTTAGGTTCATTAATTTTTATTTTGGTCGAATATCCTCGGTTAATTAAGTTACCACATTTCCATAAAAGAATAGATATCTCTGGGTAAATTATTAATTTCATAAAGTAATATCGAGCATGTGTTCATTTTTCATTTGGATATATCATTTTTTACTATCAAGAAAAGTTTATACTACATTTTTTTCATGAATAGTTTTTGTTGGTCCCAAACACACGCATTTGGTACATATAACATATATTCTCACAATCACGCCGGCCACCTATCTATGGGCTCTTAGTATTATTTGAATCTTGTTGGGCGGTGAAGGCGTAAAATCGCAATACGTGAAGCCCACGGGCTCGTCCTTTTTCTGTGAATGAGGTTCACGAAGCCCATGGGCTACTGTTATTCTTTGAATATTGAGTTGAGCCTACCCGGTTAGTTCTTCGCCGGCGACTTCACTAGGGGAGCTCTGGGGGCCGTCATCCTGAGAAGTCTCTGGTTCTTTGATTCAGAGGAGGCGGAGGACATGGTTAAACCAAAGCAGCAGAAGCCATCCAAGAAAAACCCACATCCACATGTATGCTTCTTAAATTTAAGTTTTCTTGTGTTTGATTTACTCTTCAGGACTTTAAATGTGCATAGTCATCAATATACGGAGATTCCTAATCTTATGTTTTCCTGTGTTTAATTCTCTATTGAGCAACTAAGTTGTTCTATTGTGTGTATGGCTTTAGTAATTATTCCAAAAGTATAATTAGATCCCATTTAGGACTTTAGTTTTCTTGTGTTTGATTTACTCTTCAGGACTTTGCATAGTCAATATTTAGTAATTATTCCAAAAGTATAATTAGATCCCATTTCATGTGATTAGGCCAAGGGAGTCAAGCTCCACATTCATAATCATTAATATATGGAGATTCCCAATCTATCATTTGTACTTAGGCTTTTCAGAGCTTCACAGTATCGTAATGTCTTACTTATTATGATAGGCAGCTGCTTGTTGAGAGCATGCATGGTTGAAGGATTTGAATTTAGACTCTAGCATTTGGTCCATCCTTCTAAAATGTGTAATTATTAATGTTATGGTGGAGTTAATTTACCTCCAACTGGAGGTTAAATAACAATGATCAAATGGCTATAGAGTATGGTAGTGCGACCACTGAGATAGCATCAAGTATGTCTTTGTCGGCATATCTTCAAGCCTTTCTGTCGTTAACGGTCAATTTAGGTTAGACTTCTCTATAGGAGATAGCTGATAGGCAGGGGCTTCACACAGAATTAGATCAGAATGAACGCACTAAAATACCAATTCACAGAAAGCACAAATGGGAAAACCAAATTTAATGGTCCGTGTTATTTCTGAATATTCATTCCATCTCAGTGATATGGAGGATTATGAAAGCAACATAAATTTGCTTTGTTTTGAGCAAAAGGAATAAGACTTCACGCCCTTGCTACAAGGATTCAGAAAAACAAACTCCACGCTACCTCTCTGCTGCTTCCTACTGTAATTAACAAGTAATGGATAAGACTGAACAGAAAAAGGCAAAAAGGACAACTGGCAATATCATAATGGCTTAATTATTCTCCCAAACATTCTCAATTATGGGCTGCCTGATTCCCTAACTCTGCATTGGCCACGTGGCTGTGAAGGTGGTAATCTTGAGTCCAACTGGTACTCTATGTTTCCTCTTCAGCCCTTCAGGATTCACCACGGCCTCATTCCGATTCTCTATTGCTGTCTCTCCCATATTAGGCTCAGTGGACTCTTGTGCAACCTTTGGTTTGTTCTGAGTCTTCCCTTTCAGCCCAAACTATTGGACCGGCCAATTTCATCTTGGGTTGTATCAATAGCATGGGGTCTTAATGCTGAGAAAGTTGTTTCTGGAAGGCAAATTGATTTTGTCGTCTCTTACTTTCTATCTGTGGGGGCTAAGCCTGCACCTTCAGAAAAGCTACAACTGCCAGTGTAATGATTCTATTGTGAAGAATTTAGCTGTTCCACAAAATAAAAATGTAGAAAATCAAATAATAATGGAACCTTCTCAATCAATATGGTCAGAAATAAATTCAAATGTGATGCTTCTGATGTTATTTTATATGTTGGTCGTGGGTAAACCCCTATTTTATTGGATGACAGATCAAGAAGCAAGGAAAACAAGTTGATACTTCTCAATTAAGCTCTCAGTTAGATATTTTGGGCCTTCGGATTGTTGAAGTGACAGCAGATGGTAATTGTTTCTTCAGGTCAGCCCTCATGCTTCATGTTTATTTGCGTTCACTATTCATAACATGTAATAAGTGAAAATACTTCAGGAAGTTTCCATGCTCTGTTACATACTGGGTATTTTCACTTGTACACAAAACATGAACTTTCAGAAGGTCCACTCTTCTTCTTGTGAAACTGAGTTAGATAAGGCCCTGACATCTTGGCACTGTCAGATGGGATTTGACTGCCTTATGAGTTACACCCCTCCCTCCCTTGCTTTTATCTGAATTTGTATGAGAATGTGTGTAATTAACCATGTCTGAAGAGGAATTTGAGTTTATCTTGTGGACCTTTCTTATGCAGAGCCCTTGCTGATCAATTGGAAGGCAACGAGGAGGAGCATCGAAAGTATCGCAGCATGGTGGTGAAACACATTTTGGTATGTTGTTTATGAAAAAGAAAAGGAGCAATATGATTCTTTTATACCTTTTTTTGGAGTCAATATTTTAAAGATTACTCTTGGCGATTCTAGTTTCAGTATTGTTTGTCTGATAAACTTGATCCGCATGAATTTTGAAATTCATGGCTGATATATTTGATGTCATTAATCAATTCCTTTTAAGAGTAAAACAAAAGAAAGATATTGCTTGAAATATATAGTTGATATATATATATATATTGTTGGAAATCACATTTAAAATATGATTATTCTCAGGCTTTAATGCCATTATTTGTTTCCTTATGTTTGCTGGTTAATGGGCCATGATTCTTGGGCATTCAGTGGGCAAATTCTTCATAAGAATCACATGGGTTTTTGTTGGTTAATTGGCTGAAGTCAAATGTTGTCTTTCCTTTAAATAATTTCCCACTTTATAAGTCTTTAGTTTTATTTATGTTTATGTTTTTTTTTTTTCAAGCATGATTGGCTGAACTTTCTGTGGCCTACATTTCCCTATAAGTTGCAACTATTGTGTTTGAAACAAAATAGGAAATTTAGTGAAATTCCTCACATATATATCTATTGTTATGAATGAAAATCCATGGAAGGAGAATCTATTGGGGAACTTAAAAGACCATGGAGTAAGAAACTTCACCTAGCTAATATCCTGATTGTTTAAGATTACACTAGTAAGTGTAAGAAAAGATGGCAAAACACTAAAGTGAAAGGGATACAAAATAAATGTTAATTGCTATATGATATTGGACAGTGATGGTTTCAGTTGTTAGGTGATTATTGCAAATGGTTTAAAGCACACAAGGATTTTTGGCTTTCCTACAAACTGCAAGTCTGTTGTTTCTAGGTGATAGTTATGCTCATGTATATAACAAATGATTAAGGCTGTTCTCCCCCCCCCCCCCCCCCCCTTCCCTCTCTTTCTTTTGGGTGAGTGAGTGTGTGTGTCCCAAAAATCAGCAAACTGTAGGACATCTTGCTAATTGCTATAGAGATTTACTTCCCAGTGTCTATTGCCATTGCTATCTTGAAAGCTTGCTTTCCCATGTCAGTTCCCTCTCTTTTCTGATTGAAACCCTCTTGTCATAATCTGGTTTTGAAGCTGTAATTAACAGGACAACCGCGAAATGTTTGAGCCCTTTATTGAGGATGAGATCCCATTTGATGAATACTGCCAATCCATGCAAAATGATGGCACATGGGCTGGACATATGGAATTGCAGGCTGCTTCTCTTGTAACACATAGTAATATATGCATTCACCGGGTTAGTAGTAATATTTCAGATAATTAATGCTTTCCACTGACTCTCCACGTCTCAATTTTACATATGAACATACTGATTATTGGTTTTATTATTCATATTTTAACCGGAATGAAACGCCATGGTGGAAGATTCCGCATTATATCATGTTTTCCCATGCAATTTTTTCCTGTGTTCATTATTGTGAAGACAAATATTTGTCCAGACACACATACACAAGGAGCCAAGCTCTTCTAAAATGTTAGGCACACTCTGCAGATTGTTATCCCATAAAGTTCTTTGAAATTCACATGTTCATTGGTTTTCTCGATACAGAACATGTCTCCTCGTTGGTATATTAGAAATTTCAATGACCGTGGAGGTCGTATGATCCATTTGTAAGTATTATTGAGTCTACAGTTTTATACTATGAAAAAGAACTGCATTTGTTTATATAATTGTGCTGCAATCTAATTCTTGAAAAACACTTAAATTTATGATGCTCCTCAAACAGGCGGCTAAATAAAACAGATCCTAACCAGGCCTGAATGATTTTTTTTTTTTAAATCAGGTTTTCTTGACATTTTTTGCCACTGAGTGATCATTAATTTCTAATTGTTGTTTGTGGAATTTCATTGGCTAATTTTTTTTATGGAAACATGTAATAATATGCTTTTGATAGTATACACAAGATAAATTATCTTAATGGTGTAATTATCAATGTGTTATACTAAATATATCACTAAAAAGCATTAAATTGTTTATATTTTTAACTCACTTGTTGACAGGCTATGGATCTTAAGATTTGGATAACTGTATTTCCAGTGTTCAACTATTTACTCCAATACCTGATGTAGGCAATTTTTTTTCTTTTTTATTTCTTTCTTATTCAAATCTATACTAAAAAATATAGTAGCGCAGTACTGATGACATACGTCTGAGGTATGGTAAATGATAATTTAATCCTAAATATAGGAAGCTACTTGCTACTGATATGTCTCAATTGAGCTATTTGGAAGGAAAACTGACAAAAGAAACCTGCAAACATCCATTCACTACTTCTTGATGAAAATTTACATTGATGGATTTGCCAAGAATTTGAATTTTATTGTTATTTAAGTCTTATTACAGATCTTCTTGATGTGATTCGCTTAATTAGTAACTAATGGTGGCCTATCAAGTAAACCGCATCATTTTGTCAGTTTAGGGGAGTACAATCTCATCTGCTATTTTCCCTAGTCAAATAAATAGATCAATTTATGCATGTAATTAAGTTTCAGAGTATCCTTTCAATAGCTTGTCTAGGAACTATTTTTAATTTCTATGTTATAACCTGTTCAAAATAATTTTCCTCCCCTTGCATATGAACTTTCACTGTGTAAGTATCCTTTTCCAGGTCTTATCATGATGGCGAACATTATAATAGTGTGCGATTAAAGGATGATCCTTGTGATGGGCCTGCGAGGCCAATTGTAATTAAGGTCCTTACCAGAATTCTGTTTCCCAACTTCCAAGTTAAAATATCATTTTATGTTACTCTTAACTTCAAACAGAATCTTTATGTCCAAGTTATAGCTATTACCTGATTAATTCTAGTTTGTGAAAGGCTGATGCTGATCTTTCAGCAACATCACATCAAGCAGAAGATATGGCCAACAAGTCTCATGGGCAAGCTGGTAGGGAAACTTTTCAGTCGGGGTCCATAAAGTTGGTTATGGCAGGAAGTGGATGTGAAAATGCTGAAAAGGTGGAACAGGTGATGAAGTGCGCATTCTCTCTCATGCTCTCCTTGTGTGTGCATGCTCCTTGTGTTGCATGACTAAAATTTCAGTTCAGGGAGATATCTTGCCAGTTGGTACTTTTTTAGAAACTGACACTGCATGCTCATGACAGATTCTGGTGCAAGTGAATGGAGATGTTGATGCTGCAATAGAGTTTTTAATAGCAGAACAAGGAACAGAAGAGTTCTCTACAAAGTCTGATTCCCCTCCCGTTCAGGCTGATGCTTCTTATGGTAATGGCCAATCAGTGAATTTTGCATTCTCTGTCGTGTTAAGAGAACTTACCCACATTATTTTCTGTCCAGAATTTTTTTTTTCTCATTAACTTATGGTTTGGTATAGTTCGGGCATATCTGTGTTTATTCATTACCATTTGGCATAAATAATTTTGAGTATTATTTCCACTCTAATATGATCCAATTCCCCGCCTTTCCCCCTTAGCCAGAGAAAAGAAGAAAGGAAAGTAACCTTTGGCTTTATTCTCATTTTTATTTCAACTTCTGAGGATGTCCAGGCGGTGATGAAAATAAGAACTACAAACAGCACAAAGAAGACACAGTAGGGGAGACCACCAATGGTGAATCCAATAATAGCTGCCCAAAGACCAATGACAACAGCAGATTGCAACAAAATGACAGGGTTTCTTTTTCTTATTTTTCTTGCCCCCTGGGGGTTATATATTTAAATTAATTTTGCTATGGATGCACTTCATTCTGATATCATGATTCCTTTTACACCATTGTTTTTCCTTGCCCCCCCGGCCCTTTGTGGTCTTAACTGCAGAAGATTCCTAGAAACAAGGTCTGCCCGTGCGGTTCTAAAAAGAAATACAAAGCTTGTTGTGGTACAGCCTTGGGGAGACAATCTGCTAAGTTAGTAGTGTATGGATCTTAGACTGTTCTTCTGTAGTCCATTTCAGTTATACAGATTATGCCGGCATGGAGTTTTTACAAATAGCTCATTTCTAGAGCTTGCATTTTATTCGTTGAATTTTAAGTTTGTTAATATGGTTTGATGGGCTCTAAGAATGTAATTTTGAAGAGCTAAGCAATAGATTATTTTTGCGTTGTTTAACTGATACTTTTGCTGTATCAGTAACCAAGCAGCTGACCCTAGAAAGGGTAAAAAGGAAAAGAAGGGAGGAAAGAAAGGCGTTCCTGCTAAAGCTGAAGTATTACGTGAATATGATGACGGAGGGACGCCTGACATGGGTGCGCTATGTATTTGACACTCATTCCAAATGTAAGACTTAATACCTTGTATTATTGTCTACAGAAAATTTCTACCTTTTCATGAATGTGATTCATGAATTCTTGTTGCTAGTTAAACTCTGCTTCCCCAGAAGGAGAGAAAATACCGACAGGTCAGTATGATTTGGTTGTAATCTTATCTCTCGTTTCCCTTTGGCCTTTTCTCTTCACTGATTGATGTCTGTTTCTGTTCACCGCTTCCTAGATTGTTTCATCTACGAAATGCCTTCTTACAATTCATCTATCACTATTCATAATCGGGAAAGGAAGAAGGGACTCTATAACCCTCCCTCCTAATATGGAGCATGCCTCTTTTTTTTTTTTGGGTGATGCTACATGATTCCATTGCTTTTGTATTAATTGGCTAGCAAGATGCCAGTCAAAGGGAGATAAACAAATTCTTGAGGGCAATTATGACGTGATTAGGTACAGCTGAAATATTTGCTTTTCATCTTGCAGGTTCTTAACGCATAACTATATCGGACTACACTGCTTATCTCCTTTACATCTGAGATCGACCAAAATTCATCCGTGCCTATACTTAGCATTTTACTAATCACTGATGATTTGAATCAAATGTGCACCTTGTGTCTATAACATGTATATTGCGAGCACAATAGAGGGCCGGACTCTCTGATATGTAGTTACCTTTTCGAAAACAGGTTTCCTCTTGGTAGAAGCGGAATTTAAGACAACAAAAATGATATAAACAGGATTATTGGTTTGAAAAAAAAAAAAAGGACAGAAACAGGAGAAACTTATAAAACCGTTTGTAGTTTTTCTCTTCAAGCAACGAAGTTTGGATGCCTTTGGGGGAAAGCAAGGTTTTTTCCCCTTCTTTTAATCAATTTATGAGAAATATGAGGAAGAGCTTTCTGAACTCTATCTTGAATGAGATTCAATGTGATGTTAAACGTAATGGCCCAAATTATAAAAGGTCTAAAAAATTTTCGTTATATAGCCGAAGCGAATTTGGCTTTGTCTAAAGTTCATGTGGATGATCTCTTTTGCTCTCTAGGCCATAGTGTAAGATATGGACCGAATGGGCCACAAAAGAAAAAGGATATTTAGATCCTCCGTAAAATGAAAGATTGATCACAGAGCATCTAGACTCCAAGTTATTCATATAATATTCTTATAGAACAGGCCAACTAGCATTGTAAGTTCATTTAAAATCACTCTCTAAACATTAATATAGGAGTGGAGTAAATATTTGATTTGTAATTAATTGTATGGATAGGTGTTAATTTCTTATCCTAATTAGATTATTTTAATACGATCCTAGTTAAATAAATTGAGATAAGTTGGTTTGAGGAAAAAAAAAAATCAATTAATGGGAGCCACTCACTTGGAAATTAAAAGGCAAAACTTCAAAGGAAAAAGTCTCAGTGCATGTTTGGATATATTTTGAAAAATTACGTTTGTGTAAAAATAATAATTTTTTACTTTTTGCAAGACGCAATTTGAAAAATAGCAAACGTCCATCCATACAATTCTAGTTCATTATTAATTTCTGGGTTTGTTTGTCAGGAAATGGTTTACTCAATCGGCGCTTACTGGATTGCAAAACCAAAATGGAATAAAAAAAAATTTCATATAAATTATTTGTGACTTAGATTTTACGGGAGGCATATTCTCTAACAATGTTTATAAGAGAAAGTAACTTGTTTCAAAAAGTAAATAAACTTTCGAGTTTCGTTTAAAAGTTAAAAAATGGACTTTCTGAATTAATTAACGGACCAAGTTATTAGGGAACTGCCTCCAAAAGGACATCATACTCCTGAAAATGTCCCCTTTCGCCTTTGGCTGAAGCAGAAAACATACCATGAATCCTCCTAAATTCCAGAAACAACAGGTATTCTTTTTAGGCTCCATTCCTCTAAAAGGGTTACAGGGTTAGGGTCTGGCTTAAACATCCAGGCTAAATTTCCATTGAAAGTCTTCCGTTCTTACCAATTTTAGTTGGCGGCCTACAAATCAGTTAAAGTCCTAGGGTATCTATAGTCAGAGAACCTGTTCTTCCATTCTTCAAATTTGCAATAAAAGGCATGTAATCAATATCAGTTCTGATTACTCAGTAGTTTTCCATAGAAGCAAGAGAAGTCCTAAAGGCATAAAAAATGATTTTGAGTTGTTTAACCATGACCATCACGCTTGGCTTAGCAAAAAGAAGATGGTAGTGACATCAGTTATCAGGTAGGTGATGAAGAGCTTGCGTTGAACCCCTAACTTGTTCCAATAAAAGCAGAACAGTGCACCCCCAAAGTCCATCACATTGAACAAACCAACCAAAATAAGAAAGAAGCTATTGAAGCATTTCAAACCATCCCAAATTTTGCTTCTTCTGGGACAAAGTAGGTTTCGGTCTCCCTCTATTCTTTTTGGGTGCTCATTAGGAGTAGTGCATGACTAGATACCAACCCCTTTCTGGACAAAACAATCAGTTGGAAAATTGAGGAAAAGTCATCCATTTCCTTATATTAGAAACTCGTAAACCTCTCTGATTGACCCAAATGGAAAATATCAATTTTTTTTAGCAATTAAGCATCTTTGACAAGCACCACTACTAATAGTGTTGTCCCTGTTACTTGGTCTCTGTTCCTCCATCATATTTCCTAGCAAAATTCATGGTTTCACGAGTGTCAGCCATCAAAAATTGATTATGAGCCTCCATTGAGGTGGGGAGACAATTCAGTTTTGCTTCTTTCTGTGGCCGTTGATTTTTCTTTTTTCCGTCTTAGGGAAAAGCACTTGCGTGAACACTCGATGCTCGAGTTGAATGCGATGTGTAATCAAATGCTTAGTAACGTAGTCATATGACCAAACGGCCTTTAACGTCGTAAAAGAAAAGTGACAACTGAAATGAACCCACACCGAGTTGACTTCACATGTGGAGAACAGAACTCTTGGGTGTTAGTATATGTGATTAACATCAATCTTCCTTGCTAATTCATTGATTTCATTTAGAGCCTTAATTCAGATATCAGGCTGCAAATTGCGATGGATTATAGAAAAAGAACATGGAAATATAGAATGATTAAAAGTGAGATGGGACCATTTTTTTCTTTTCTCTTTTCAATAAATGAACGAGACTACAAGAGTATCTCAAACAAGATATATCAAGTCTTCACGTTAAGTGATTAAGGTTTCTCTGTTGAGTGCTTACTTGTTACTCCTTAAGTTTTTCAGACTTTACTTAATTGCCATACGCTGAGCCAATGAAGGGGGAAGTTGCTTGACAAATAGGTAAAGAAATTTTCAATCTTGGCAAACAAAGATCAAATTGATTCTTCTCGTTAACAATCATATTTAGTTTAAAGTCTTAATTTAGACGTCAAGGATGCGATGCATTGTAAAATTAGTATAACAATTGACATAAATAACGGAACACGCTTTCTACTTCTTTCACTTTTTTTTTTTTTCCTTCTCTCTAGTTGTTGTATGAAATATAGTGCAAGTTATCCCACAAACAGATAGAGTTGTGCTTTTTTCTCTTCTCTTGTTTATAATTCTCGTCGTTCTCACTAACATTACTCTAAACAATTAGTGCTATTCTCTGAAACTTTTCGGATCCAATCTGAAATTCTGACGCTCATAAGAGACTATGCCACGCGAAAAATATAATTATGGTCAAATTGAATGCCTTTGATTGGACGATAGAGGGTAGGTTTTGCATCAAATCCATTCATTAATTTGCCAGGTAGCTTTTCGTAATGATACCACCTTAAGGGAAACGACTGGCTAAAGATGATTGTCTTGTCTAAGACCACTTTTATAAGACTTTTACCTAAAGCCATCCACTAACGTTTCGTACTGTACATGTTGTCTGAGTGACATCACCCATGCTCCCATGGGATTTGCAGATTTAAGAGTGGAGTTCAATCATGAAAAAAGAGCTCTTTGAAAATCTGTATTGGCTGTCCCGGACAACAAACGCATGCCTTTGGAGCAATGGCTGATGAATTATAATGATGTGACTAATATTCTCCTCTATTTGCCGAGAAAGATCTAAGATTTCCGCTAGTGTATGCCGACACTTCACCACCAAATATACATACCATTTCTTTAAACATCATTAAAATGTTCATTATTAAAATGTTAGTGTGTTATTGGTAAATGCTCCCATCAATTACATAAATGTTCCCATCAATTACATAGTGTTTATTTTATTGAATTTTTTGCCAATCAATTTTCAATTAGAAATTTTAATAACGAAATTCAGTCATTTTATATATGTGTAAATATTTATATAGATGTATTTAACTATCATTTTGCTTCTTTAATTATTTATTTGTTTTAATTTATCCTTTAATTTTTTTATTTTAATTTGATCTTTTAATCTTTTTAATTTGTATTATATTCATCCTTTAATTTTATATAATATTTTAAATTATTTTTTTAATGTCCCAAAAATATTTTTGATGAATGTAAAGAAAAAGAATGAATATTATGCAAATAAATAAATCAATAAATCAAGAAACTAAAATAATAGTTAAATATGATTTTAATTTATTGAATAATTTTATAATAAATTCGTAAAATTAATTGTTGTATCAAAATATTTTGAACACCTTGATAAAATTTTGTACTCATTGAATATGAGCTTGAACTCCATCGCACTTTCATTAAATTAACATATATATGCAATTTTAAACTATTACTTATTTAATTATATACGTATTAAGCATTAGAATCTAATTTATCTAGAACTTCACTAGAAAATCAACAAAATGAAAGCATTTTAAGACCATGTTATATGTTCAATGACTATTCATGTTGTAAGATTCTTCAAGGCTTGAAATAACTCCAAGGCCACTTGTACGAAGCACCTAGAAAACAAAAGTGGGTTGATACAGATAGCACTTATATATCACGCTCGTAAATCCTGTTCGTACGCATTATGCCCTAATTGAGTACCATTCTCTCTTTTGTGAGTTACGGCTCCACGTGACACAAGCCCATTGCCATATTCTCTCGATAGTCTTCTTCTTTTCATTTGCTTCTTCTTCTTCTTCTTCTTCTTCTTCTTCTTCTTCGCTCTGCCACGGCAATCAGAATACAGAAGTAACTATGAAGTTCCCTTTTTCAAGAGCTGAGTTACGCTTTGCGAGAATAACGAGTGCCTTGCATACTTTCAATAATATCCTATGCATATTTTTATATCACTATTTTTATTTTTAGAAAATTTATATATATCCAGAAATTAACCTCATAATTATAATTTGAATACCCAAACCTTTTAATGTATCTTGATTTCTTAATCTATCCAAAAAAGAAATGTTGCAAATTAATTACAGCTAACGTCTAAAAGCACCCTTGTGTACACACACACACACACACACATATATATATGAGATACTTTATATCTCCATCACCTTTTTCAATTTTCGCCTTGCACAATTTCTTTGACCTACATTTCTCTAAAATTCTCAATTTTCAGAGGTTTATTTTTTTTCAGTACAACATATTTGTACTTTTGATGATAATTTAAGAGATCATGTGTTAGATTTTAAACCCATGTTACAAAATTATAATTAGGCTATAATTCAAGGAGTATACATCTAATTTCATGTTTATTTCTTTTGATTTGCAGGAAGTAGAATCTACCAATGTCCCAACTTTCAACATTGCCTTTAGAATTAAGTTTTTCTAGCCTCAAAACTATTACGGCCAGTTTTCAATTCTATTTGTTAGACTTCCCAACTGCGCCTAACTTTGTCCTCTTACTTGAATTTGTTTCCACGTACATAAAAGATTTTCCCGATTAGTAAGGTAACTTATAATTATAGCTACTACTACTAGTAACAGAGAGAGATGGCATAGTATTTTATGATAAGCATGGATTTGATAGCTTGAGGACAAAACAAAGTAAAAAAAATTAAGGAACGAAAATGTAATCCAGCCTTGAATGAACAAATTGATAGTCATTTCTTGTGTCTCCATAGAAATGAACAAAATAATATTGCCAATGCTGAAGTTACTGACAAAACAATTGGTAGAAGTAATGTAATCCGCAGTGGAAATAATAGTTAGTGATAGAAGCGCATGCATAATGATATATCTTAATTTTGAGCTAAAAAAGGTAGGGGACCATAGGCCAACCTTATGTTTCTAGGTGTTGCACTCATAAGGGAGGGTGCTCCACATATTTGTGGTCCAGCGTCTTAACGTAGGACGAAAGGAATAAATGAGCTTTCCCAATACTTGATAAGCTGAAACACATCCAACTTCTTTATGAACTTGCAAATTTATGGACCAGATTCTTTTCCACATACCTTGATGCCTTGTTGTCTCAACACTGATCAAACTTTAACTAGCTTTGAACATTGATTTTCCACGTACTTTGATTTCCTTTTTCATTCTTTTTCTTTTTAATTAATTGTTGTGAACATTTATAGTTGGGTTTTGTCTCATTGAAAATTTTGTTATATCCGGCGAGTTGGGTAACAAATATCAGAGATTCAATGCCTCAAATTCTATATCTATGATATTATTAATGCCTAGCTCTCCTCTTAAATGATAATAAGCTTACACCAACTAGGAGGGCTGACTCCTTCCTTTAGGGTTTGCCTGCTCCCCCTTCTTATTTTGAATGCCAATTTAATAACAGCTATTGCCATTTATGCCTTTGGCGTTGTGCTAAACTATATGTCTATTGTCTAGGGATAGAGATGAACTCCATTTCTTACAACTTAACATCTTTTAAACTTATAGTAATAGACTCTGTTCATAAGTTAATGAAAAGCAGAGAGATAATAATGAAAAAGAGGAAGAAGGACGTGTCTGAGAGAGTGCCCCAAATTGCACATGGAAAAAGGCAGGGGGTCTAGAAGTGTGAAACAAATAAATGGGTGATGAAAGGTTGGGGACAAAAATGCGAAGAAGTGGCGGTGAATACTGTAACAAAGGCAATAGGATACCAGAAACGGAAAGTGCATGGAGGGTTATAGATTAGAAAAAGAGAGAGAGAGAGAGAGAGATAGTGAGGGAAAGTAAAAGAGAGAGAGAGAGGGTAAGGGAGTCCCGGAAAGGGAAACCAAAGGAGTAGTTTGTCTGAGTGAATGATGAAAGCGATCTAACAATTGAGGGGCACAATGTGCTTGATAGGACCTTCCTAGCTATGCCCTTCACACCCACAGTGGCACTGTCCCGGTCGCACTCACAGTTACAATCATCCATCCCCATGAATCATTTCTTATATATTATAGCATCAAACGCTAACTCTAACACATACCACTTGATCTTCAATTTATTATAAAAATGAAACCCAGCGAGAAAAAGAGAGAGAGAGAACCTCTTTTTTTATTTAAAAGAAAAAAAAAAAGTTAAAGTAGACCACGATAAATTTCCAGCCGTTCAAGAAAAATCCCATATATGGAAACACTCATCTTAAAAGGAAAAAAGTGGCTCGACCCAACCCTTCTCCTAATTTACTTTACTCTTTTTTATTCCCAATTCTTTTACTTTCTCAACAGAGCTTGTCTTACTCTTTGCATATATCCCCCATGCTATGTTCTTTTCCCCATCCCTCTTTCCCTTTGTCTCAAGAGTCATTATATACATACATATATAAGCTTTATTACAAAGAGCTCGACTTCAAAATTTGTATTAATAGAATAATATTTTATTATATAAAAAAAAATCTCTATCTTTTCTCTTTTTTGACAGATAATATTCATCTCATTATTTATAAATCACACTTATAAATAGTTTTATCACACAATATTTTATAATTTTTATCACATTAAAATTATATGTTTAATTATTAATTTTCATTTATGAACACGGGCTATAAGATATAGAATAAATCACTATCTATTTAAAAAAAATTGTTAAAATATTATTAAATTAAAGTAAACACATCTTACGGTTAAATTGGCAAGAAAATGACAAGAGGAGAGAGTGTGCGTGAGAAAATCTCTCTGGGTGTTGTTGTAGAGTGTCTTAGATAGATTTGAATTCTCACCACTAATTTTACCATCCTTTGCTTTTTTACCAAAATGTCAGTTTTTGGATTTATCAATCATCTACAATCAATAATAAAAATTTAAAAAAACATAATCTTAATTATCAAATTTTAATAAAAAAGCAGAAAAAAAAAATAGTAGGATAATCCAAATTTGTCTTAGATCCGATGCAAGCAAAAGATAAGAGATGTGAGGGAGAGGTAGGGGCCTTAACCTACTGAATAACAGCCACTTTGTACTCCTTCCAACAATTACGTTTACTACTTTTGTTTTCTTCTTTCCTTTACGTACAATCAAGGCCCGTGGCATGAGCTGTTTGGACCACTTTCCTGTTAACCTATCCTGGCTCTCATAGCTAGACCGAAGATGATTATGAACTCATTCTATAGGCTCTCTTTTATTCTTTTATTTAAGTAGAAATTCCATAGGCTATTTCGACCAAAAAAATTAAGAAAATATTATTAACAACAGACTCTTTATTTAGGTAAAGAAAATAGAATTCAACTGGTAATTTTCCATTCTATGTATGGCATAAATAAAAAATGAAAGGCAAAAAGATGGCTGTCTTCCCTGCATTAGAAGTGTCTGACTCTGATCTGAAAAGCATCATGTTTTCATGTAACGAAGACGATGGCCAAGTTTATGCCTGCTTTTCTAAAAATATCTAGAGTGACGCTCGTGATGATGGAAGCACTTATGCTATTTTATTCATTTTACCTAACTATAAAATCCAAATGGATCGGATGATTATTATCCTTACATTATTATGCATTTAACAAGACAACAAAGTTCATTAAATACCGAGTCTGATTCATTACCCGGTCAGACGCTGTTCCCTTCCACACTCACAAGCGTATGAATCATTGAACTCGACCAGTTAACCAATTACTCCCTCTTATTCCATAAAGGTAAATCCCATAAATGATCCACCATCCCCTCCTTCGTTCCCTTTCAAAATTAGGGCAAAATGAACTATATTTTTCGTTCAATAAATGACATACTAATTTAATATTTTGATATATATTATACAAATATTTTCTATACTCTATTTTTGTCAAAAAACTAGTTAAATATTTTTATTAAAAATAAACCTTTATTGACAAAAATAAATTAAAAATTAAATATAACTTTTAAAATAAAAGAGATCCAAGTATTAATCTATTCTAAAAATTATTGATTATAATAAATTTCGTCGTAAAAGTGACAGGGAATAAACTCCAAGGCGAACCATTAGACGTTTTAGGTTTCGTGCCTCTCTCTCTCTATCTCTCTCTCTCTCTCTCTCTCTCTCCATGTATCAGTGTCCTTTTGAAGCGTTAGGCGAACAATGATAGGTCTCTCTCATCATAATAGCTTTCTCTGACTGCTTTTGTCCGAGAGAACTGATTCAAAGGACACCGTTGATGGAGACTATTCATCACCACCTCGGTGATATTTCCCAGACTTCAGAAAATACCCACTTCCCACCTCTGAATTTTTTTCTGCCTCCCCTGCCCCCACTGCGAACACCAATTTTTTTAAGCTACATTTGTCCCGATGTTTTGTCAAATTTAACAACGATGCGTTATTTGCCCTAAGCAAAGCAGAAAAAAAAGAACAGAGATTGGCAATCTATGCGAAGGCAATACATATCCCAATTTAAGAAAAGAATATGTGGTGTCATAAATATCATATAACGCAGAAAAGCAGCAAATCAGATTTTTATAAAAGATCAGAAATTTTAGTCAGAAACCAGAATATCTAGTTAAAGATTTCGTCGGTTTGTTAGTTTGACCAAAAGACCAGCTGGCGTTTCCCAATTTGGAGTGTCTTTTTTTTTAATCCCATGTTTCACCTCAATTATAAAACTTTTTGAAGCGTGGACACTGAACGAGTCTATACTCTAAAACTGAAACCATTTTTTACACGCTCAAATCAAAGTAATCAAAATGGGTAAGAAAAAAAGAGATGAAGACTTAGAATTTAGAAATAGGATTGAAATGGCTGGGCAGAAAAATCCTAGAGTGTGGGTCAGGAGGGTCTCATGAGTGTGCGGAACCCATTTTTCTGCAGCCAACCTTGGGAAGGTCTAATAATCTGCGTTGGGAATCCTGATGATGCTGCAGCAGTTGCTATATAATGAGCTGGAGGAGAAGGCCCCGATTGCTGATGGTGATCGCTCATTGACAGTGAAAGATCACTTCCTATACGCCCTCCTCCATTGCTGCTGCTCGGAAACTGCATTTCCAGATAACACTACTCTTTTTATCCAGTAAGGGAAATTTAATGCATGAGCTTTAAATATCGAAAAGAGGTACCCACATGAAAACTTGGCGGGTGAAGATGTAGAGGAGCAAAATTGTGAAGCATTTGAGGATCTCCAGATGTCCTGTAGGCACCATATCTCTGCATTTCTTTAGAAGCTGGAGATTGAAGCTGAGATTGACTCAACAGCCTCAAGCCTTCACTCTCCCCCTGCCCATCTCTATTACATTGTTGTGGTAGCAGTTTCAACTACAACATAAGAAGCAAAAGCATGGTTCAGAGGGATTATGTCATCCAGTATTCAGTTAAATGCTAAATTAAACATGAGTTTAACACCAACCCTGGGCCTGAATCCCCCATTGTTCCTCCAACTAGATTCAGATGGCATGTGGTGATGATCGATTGCAGTATTTGGGGCATCATTCCCCAATGCTTGACTATTGCCTTGCTTTGAGCTCGAATTGCCCAAACTTAAATCCAGATTGTGATCTACAGCGTTACCCGAAGATTCTGCCCATTGCATTTTTTATTATGAATAATAAAATATAAATACCAGATTAAATTATCCTTCGTTCGTTTCTTAATTAATTACCAGAATTAAGCTCATTCTCGTAGATGCTGGGATCGAAATTAGTGACGGCCTCTTTGCCATTGCATTTTATTGCTGCTTTGTCATAGGCCCTATGGGATTTACCCAGAAAGAAACGAAAAATTCAAAACCCTAATGAGTGGCTGACATCAGAAAGATGAAAATTGACAACATAAGGGAGCAGAAGATACCTCGCAGCTTCAATCTCGGTGTCGAACAAACCCAGATAAACGTACCTGGTAAATCAATTTAAGGTTAATTGTTATGGCACTGGTAAGAATGGTATGGTACAATAATATACACACACGAGGAGAAACCCACAAAAAGAAAGGAAGATAAGCCTGTATGTACTTTTTGCCTAGAAATTGGCCCATTCGAGCCTCCCATCTTCCACACTTGTGCAAAGTTACGCCTCTATATTTGGAGCTTCCTCTCGGAAACCCAGTGCTTTGTCGCCTAAGTACGTGCACAAACTCTTCCTTGGTTAGATTGCTCATCTGTGACATTCAACCAAAACACCATAATAATTCAGACAAAAAATAAAATAATTAAATGAAACACTGTTAAAGATAAGTTATTACTGTTCAAGATAAGATAAACTCTAGTCTATGAATCCATCTCTCCCTATCTATCTTGCTCTCTCACACTCATCAGTACCTGCTTCAAGTCTTCTTCATAGTCTTCAATGTTGAAGTTGATGTCGGCCTCTACTCCCCGGAACTTTATGGCCGCTCTATCATATGCACTGCGCAGATAAATTAACATATACTTTTATTTCAATCTTATATTTCCCAGAACGAATTTTATATCTTATTGGCTTCAAGATATAGAAAAGTAATATTACAAGCTGTGGTAAAGAAGAGAGAGCAAGTGCTCACCGAGCAGCTGCATGTGCCGTGTCAAATCCACCTACACAAATTTACCCACACAAAAACCATCTCATCGTCAGTCATCACACACCATATTTTCTCCCCCAGTCCAACACCAAAAGCAATATATATATATATATATATTAGCCGCTGAGAACAATAAACAATAAAGATAATTAAAAAAAAAAAATCATCGAAACATATATATAGGCTTACCCAGATACACTTGTTTTCCACAATCCCTGCATTGTAAGAACAAAAACCAAAACAATCAAAATTTGATTGGATGGTAAATGAATGAAAAACAAAGATTAATGAAATGGTTCGCGGTTCAACATTTTATGGAATGGAAAGGACTAACCATATATGGGACTCCCATCGACCTGTTCTCCTGTAGAAGGTGACTCCCCTATATTGAGAGCTCCTTGACCTTGGTCCTCGCCGACTCTTCTTCATGGGCTGCGACGACACTTCCACTGATTTTCCACCACCACCGGCTTCTGGCTGACAGAATCTCACACCCACCCAGTGGGCCCGAGGGAAGGCCGTGCTCCCTCCTCCACCCGATGACACCGCCGCCTCCTCCTCCACCGGGAAAAACTGCCGGGTCACGGGTGGATCACTATCCATGGACTCGTCTTGGGTCACACAGAACCCGAATATCTTACTGCTTTTCTTCTGTAATGTTCTGCTCCTCTCACCTTCTTCTTCCGATCCCTCCTCGATTACCACCGCAGATGAGCTTGAATTTGACACAGATCCGACCCTTTTGCCTTTGTCCTCGTCTCCGTCCATGGATGTCTTCAGGGAAGAACAACCTTCGGATTCCTCGTCCTTTCTCCAATCGGGCGAGTCATTCAGATCCCACATTCTTTTTTTGCCAAAGATTTCAGCTTCTAAGCTAGCTACCGAACTACACAGGCATTAACGATGAGAATCAAGAGAAGGAACTCAGATTTCTGGTTCCCACTTTCCCATCAACAAGAAGAATAAAAAAAAAAAACCAAAACTTTCTCTTCGGCAAAAGAAAATTGAACTGTGTGTGTGTGTGTCTTGTTCGACCTTCTGCGAGCCTCTTTCTTTGTATGTGTGAATAAAACAATTGAGATGCTTGATAATTGAAAATCGAGAGAAGCAAAATTAAACCTAGGACGGGTAAGAGAGGGAGTAGAAAAGAGGTTGGTGTTGCGAAAAGGTAGTAAAGGAAGAAGATGTTCAAAGATCTTTGTTTACCCCCCTAACTGCCCAATACAGCATAGACGAGGCCAGTTTCAGCAAGCTATGCAGAAAGCGTCTCCCCTTCCCCTTAACACCATCCTCCCCTCTCTCTCCTTTCTCTCTCTCTCTCTCTCTCTCTCTAGCCACTGGCCTCTCTTTTCTTTTCAATGACTCATAATTCACCCTTCTTTCTCTCTCTCTCTCAAATGTCCTTTATTTCTTTCCTTGCATTCATTTACTCTTAAAAATGTTGTTTTGTATTTAATTCACTCTTGCTATTTATTTCTATTTTCTTATATCTTATAACTTACAAGTCGGAAAACAGGGTAAGAAAGAACCATCTCTTTCTTAAACAACTTTCCCACGTTAACCAAATCGAAAAGCATCTCGTCTCCGCACTTTCTCTCTCTTGATTCTCCCTCTAAATTACCCACTAATGGAAATAGACAGCGCAAGCACTCCAAAAAGATAGATAATAACTCAAATTTACCTTTTCCTACCTTCTAATCGTTAATCATTCCCATCATAACTTACACAAGCCATCTCCATCCACGTCTCCAACGATTTCCTCTTTTTTTTTTAAATTTTTCTTAAATCTTATGACTAAATTTCACCATGTGGGGGCCCACAGGAGGTCAAAATAAGGAAAGCAATAAGGGTGGGAAAAGAAGGGTAATTTGGGAAAGCAAATGGAATAATAATGTTTGCGAGTCTAGACCACGGCAGTGTGAGAGAGAGAGTGAGAGCAGAGGGTTTGGTATCAGAAAAGGAAATGGGAATAATAGTAGGAAAAGGAAACTCTTTCCAGAAAAGTCCAATGAATCCAAGAGTACGGGAAGAGGGCCACTTTTGCCTCCTTCGTTCTCCAAGCGACCAATGGCCTTCCTACGCTGTACCTCGTATTTATGACCCTCCCTCGCTACGTCACTCTCCTGATTCTGCGCGTGTCCTCCAACCCCCAATTCCTGTTCATTTCCCTACTTGGTCTCTTTTGCCCTTCTAAACCTCCCTGCTTCCCCACCCCATTGATGGTCCATTTACGGATGCCTTTGAGTCCTCTCCTCATAGCAACGTTTGCACATTGTTTTGTTATTCTAGTCGTGATCATGCTTTGGGCAAAGAAGACATCCACATTTTTATCTACATTCCAATATTTTTTTTATTTTAGATAATTATATAAATGTAAGTTTTACTTAATTTATTTAGCTTTCTACAATTTTTTTAAATTCAACCAATTATTAAACTAATAAAAATATATATTCATAATTTATTAATCGAATTATAGTTGAATTATGGTTGAATCAGTAATAATTAAATATATATTTTAAAATTTTATATATATATATTAAAATTTTAATATAATAAATATTTTAAAAATTATTTTTTATTAAAAAGCAAAAACTACTCATAAATAAAAGTTAATAATATTTAATATTAAATTTTTAAAATTTTTAAATTATATTAAAATTTCATTTATCATTAAAAAAATACTATTAGGAGATGAGATATAATATGAAAAATAACTAAATATGTACTTTTTATTTCTTTTATATATTTTTTTATATTTCAACTATCTCTTTCTTCTAATATTTTTTATTCTTAATTTGTCAAATTTATTTAAAATAAATTATCTTATTATATAAGAAAAAATTTAAAAAAATTTGTTGATCAATTCAAATTAGTTTTTAGTCAATTTGATTTTGACCAATTCAGTTAGTTTTTTATTGACTTAATTCATTGTTGACTGATTTTTTTATTAATTAATTTTGTGAACTAACCAAATTAGATCAAAGATCAGTTCTTGATCTAACTGATTAAACCGATCAATTTAGTCTATTTTTTATTTATGGTTTTTAATTGTTAATATGCAATTAAGAATTTAACCTCATCAATAAAAAGAAATAATATGTCCCTCTCATCACTTAAATTCAATTAACGTTTGACTACTAAGTGGAAAAAAATTGTTGAGCTAAAATTATGTTTAAAGAAACTACGAGAAAAATATTAGGTTGTGTATTTTATTTAATGAAAAAAATTTGCAAATGATACATATAAATGATACTATTACGAAGCTTTTATAGTAAAAATTAATGTATAAAATTTTGAAATGTTAAATTTTATTCATTTAAAAAATAATAAATTCTTAAAAATTGAAATTAAGGTGGTAAGCGTGCGTTCGAGTGGGAGGCTGCTGAGCGTGGGTCTAAGCCGTGTATGAGAATTGAGAATGCCGAAGCCAACTCAAAATCCATGGGGCTATAGATTGAGAGATAGATTCGTAGATTATTAGAGATATCATCACGGTTGACATCATCGACATTTATAAAACATAGACAAAATAAAAATTAGAAAAAAAAAAGAAGGAATTAGCATAATAAAAAAAAACAAATAATTATTTGAAAAATAAAAAAGTGGGGGAGCCGGTAGGGGCCAAGGGAAAAAAAACCATAAAGAAGGCCACGTCAGATCGCACCCCAGACAAAATTCCCATCAAGTCTAGCCCTACAAAAACTAGGAACGTGCTTATCCTCATCTTTTCTCTCTCATCACCCCACTGAGTGCGGGTCGTAGTGATGCTATTTCAAAAACCAACCTTCCTGTAATGGAAGTGGGACGAGGCTCTGCTGCAGGAACTTGTTTTCCTCAAGTGGAAACAGTACCAACGAAGTGGGCCTTCTAATCTTCTCCCTCTCTCTCTCCTCATTCAATAATTCAAGCCCAGGCCCACCTCTCTCTCTCTCTCTCTCTCTCTCTCTCTAAAACTGGGATGTGTAGTGTGTACCACTAGGCCCACTAACTTTATGATTCTTAACCTGCTAGCTATGGATCCAACCTAACTTTTGATATCCCATTTTTTTAAAAAAGAGAAAAAGAAAACTAACCAACTTTTGTTTGACTAATTTAGTCGTTGGAGGATACGCCTAGAAGGGTTTCTACAAGTTACAAAGCTAAAGTTAACCAAATCGTACGATTTAGGTTGAGTTATTAGATCTCCGGGGTTCTATTAGCTAAATAAATAAATGGGAGGGGTCCTCTCTATGTTGCCATCCATGAATTATTATACAAGTGGGACAAGCAATTATTTATATATAATAATCTTCTTCTCAACTAAAATATCTTGGTGGATACTACTTCATTCAGGATTGCACTTCCATGGCTTTGATAGTCACTTGCTCCCACAAAATCCCCTTTCTGTCTAAACATTACATTTTCTCTTTATCAAAGATCGATTAACATTTCATTCATTGCCTAACTACTATATATCGCATTCATGTCATATTTAAATTGGGTCAATTTAACAAAATGGAAGATGCATACATAAATAAATATTTTTACAGATTATATGACTGTATATAAAAATATTTTTTATATCCTTGCTACAAATATTCAATTTTAGATTAGGGTCGGTGATAATGGATACGTTTATCAGAGTCTTTTAATTTTAAACTTGCACACGAATTTAAATATCAAATATGCCACTTTTATAAGTATTAGAAAAATCTCAAATATACTGAATCCAGATTTCGTTGGAAAAAGACATGATCATCTAGCGATTTTTAACGTGAAATTTTGTCAACAAAGAAATTGTTATATTTTAAATTTGATTAAAAAAACAATAGAGCTGCCAGCCATGTAATTTTAAAAGTTGATTGTATTTACACAAGTCTCTTAATATTAATGTGCAAGGAATAATAAAAAATAAGTTTCAGGAAAAGTACAGAATTATTACATAAGAAAGAAAAAAGGAATGGTGTGTGGGAGCATATAAGTATCAATCTTTGCGTAAGAATGGGCAAAAAGAACATATTCAAAGTGTAACATGATCTTTCATTGGAATATCAAGGATCAGAAAATGTGATACACATTCATGTGTTACTTCCCATATGTAGGAATAGCCATTTTCTGATCAATTATCTATTATTTGGCAGTTTTAGAAAGCCAACCCAACCTACCAGGGAATCCTATGATATGATATCTCATTCCCTTTCTGTTTATATTAATATTTCACTCTCCTCTTATTATTGGCCTTGTTACTTCATCCAATATTTTCTTTATTGTTTTTTTGGCATTTCGTGATTCGTGACACAACCATGGAATGTTGTTCGTTTCAAGATCCTTTTTTTTATCATATGTTTTCACTATAGTTAGATCATATATTGAAATTAATTTACGCGTATTTCAATAACTATAAATATATCCCTTATTTCATTAAAAATAAGTCATTTATACTATAATTTAAAAGATGTAAAGTGGAACATATTTGAGCACAAAATTCACCCCACAACTTGCATCTGGAAGTCTCACTCAAAAGGTAGATTACATTGTCAAAACCCACTTTTGTAATCTAATCAAACCTGATCATATTAGCAAAAAGAAATCTAATGATTCATATGATGAATTTAGATATGGTCAAATCCACCATTAAATTTATAATTTTGTGAGGGCAGAGTAGGGAAATTCCCCCGGCAAAAAGATGCTACATCACCAGAACCTACTTGGCTATGACTTAGAGGTGGGCCATCCCCACCAAAAGCTTATCACCGAGAAGAAAAACATCGGACGGTGTCCATGGTGTCTCACAGGTACTGTGATCAAGTCCAGGTTGTTGACTTTATTGAGGGGCCCACCTGGATAAGATTTTTGAAGATAAAAAGAAACCGTGAATCACGTGAACTTATATATCGTTTGGAGGAGTTGGATTGGATGAAGCGATAGATCATCCATCCGATTGGGTAATGAAAAGTTGTAGCGTACCACATGAACGTATATTTTTAATTTGTATAATATGAGTATAATATTTCCGTGGAAACTGTTACAAAAATTTTATTAATAATTGGTACGGAAAGAACACGTGGAAACTTGACAGGTGGGTGGGTGCAGTGCTTGGATATATATATATATATATATATATATATATATATATATATATGATACTTAGGCCTCCCGCTCCTTTCCCTTTAATTATATAAAGGTGCCCATTACCTAGTAACTCATCGAAAAATAGGCCTGGCCTGCTTTTATTTCATCCCCCTTATTTTTTTCTTCCTTTTTTTAATGTCCTCATGGATCAATTTTTTTAAATATTATGAATTTTTTTTATGAAATACCATAAAAAATTTGATTAAATTAAATCCATCGCTTGAATTAATTCTTGATAAGGGGTCTTTTGGATGAGAATATCTAACATAATCAAAGCCAAGCCGTTTTGAACGAAGGACTATGCAGAATGAATATTTCTGAAGATATTTTCTTTAGAAAGAAATTTGGTATGCTTTCTCCATTATGTTATTTTCTTCTTTTTTTTTTTCTTTTGGTTTTTATTTTAACATATATAGGTTGGATTTTTCTTGTATGATCATTAAATTGAAATCTTAAAAAATTATTGGAAATTCTGGAGTTTACTCTCTACTCAAAAGAGAGATTTAACTTTTCCTTTCTTTATAAAGGATTGCCATTTCTGTTTTTACCGCGAGGGCAATTTAAATAGATCATCCTGCACTTGCTCAGATAAGCTACTGTCTCACCAAATTCCAATCAACCTGAACATGTGCCTACCTCTACAGGGTTCCAATCCAATCAAAGTCTAACATGCAAAGCCTGGCCATAGCTAACAAACATGGAAGCTGGCCTAGGGCCGTTAGGTGCCTTTATTTTGAATTTTATTAAAATTATAAAGTTTTTTATTTTTAATATCTAAAAATATTTTTAAAAAATAAAAAATTTATGTATTTTATTTTTTATTTTAAGATATTTTTTATGTCTATTTTAAAAACAGATAAAAGTCTGTATAGTTCTAAAAAATTAAAAAATTAATGTAATTTCAACAAAAATAAAAAAAATTAGTGAAATTTACTTTTATTAATTTGAATAGCAAAATTTTTTACAAGAGTCTTGCTTCCCTTAAATTGCTGCGAGGATTAACACCAACAAAACTAACAATGGTGAATTCTTAATACAGAGGATCCATCTCCTTAGGCACACCAAGGTCGTGCCCAATGAATGTGTGTTGAAATGGGTAGATATTTTAAGATAGCTAAAAAAAAAGTAAGTGTAAATAAAATTCAAAGATACCTTAATGGTAATAATATAAGAAATATGTTAGTAATATAATTCATTAATTTCAACGGGTTAAACAATTAATAGCTCTACTTGATGAAGCCGCAAATAAAAAATAAGTTTTCAAGTTGCACCCATTTTCACTTATTAGCCAGACAAAGAACTACTAGGCCAACTTGATGAAGCCGTCAACTTTGTAATTTACAATAGCAACGTTAATCGGAGTGGCAGGCTTTCACGCGCAGTCCATGGAGTGGTCCCAATTATGTTAAATCCAATGGGCCGCAAACAACTTGCTTCACAAAATTTCAGCTACACACACTTGATACTAAAAAAATTCATCAAAATATGTGTATAAGTAATTTTTATTATCTAAAACATTTATTTTGGAAAAAAATTTAAGTGAACTAATGATTTAATCCCTAAATTATTTGACTTGAGTTAAAATAAATAAATAAATGATTAGGTTACTCATATATAATTTGATTGTTTATTTGCCTTTATCTTTAATGTAAATACGTGTATATAAGAACCTTGAATTGGGAAAGAGCTACTCCTGAAAAGGGAAGAAGCCAGAATTGCAATCGAGAGGGTTGCTTAAATTGTGAAAGTGAAAGGAGCAAGAATAAGGGAGGGGGGGACCATGAATTGAAGGACATCAAAACCAAAAGTTATGTGGTGGAAAAGGCAGCACAATTTTGGACTTCACATGGGGTATGCATGGATGGGTGCATTATCTTTTTAAATCCAATATGCCTTATTGGAGTGACTCTCCTTGTATGTTTTGTTTTGGCATCCTAGTAAGTCATGATTGGGCCTTGTTTATTTGATATGAGATGTGGGTCCTTCGTGCTTGCTCTTACACCCTAGGACAAAATCACAGTCTTTATCATCGTCTTCAAAGTCCACCCTTAAATGTCAATATTGTTCATTGGATATGAGACAATCAGGTAATTAAAATACTTGCCTCCTTTCCTTAACATTCTGTGATTGGATATGAGTGAAACTGATAACCATTATGCATTTGTTGTGTCTGATATCTATTTAAATAGGAGTAGAGGTAGATGAGAAGCATTCTCATGCATCATCTATCATATGGCAAATAGTTTATCCAATAAGCAACTTGGATAGTATAGATATATAAGAAGCATTATCATGTATCATCATCTATCATAGGGTACAATCTTGATAGCAAGGGGAGGACTTCTTTTAAGAAGTTTCACACAACTTGCAAGACCCACTATATAGTTAATAGCTATGATAGTATAACTTCAAATTCTGTAGCAATATAGGCCCACTTAAAAATATAACAACAGAACCCACAAGGTTTTTGTTTTATTTTTGTCTATAATAGATACATTTCTTTTGGGCCACAAATTCAATTGAAATTGGGCCTACATATTATGGGCTCAATAGGGGCCTAATCCATCAGTTCTGACCTTGATATTCCGATGGCGACGCGCACATTGCATTGCAGGCTCTCCATCTGATCTGGATATTAGTGGCGTCATTTTGATATTTCGGTTCGATTCTTCTTCACAGTAAAAGCGAGAAATCTCGGTCTCCATCAGCGGATCGGCTTGTCCAGCTATACCTGCTGGGTGTTCGGTGCCAATTGTAAAAGCCCCTTGTACTCAATTTGAGTTCCGAGTCCGGAATTAGGCGCGCTAAACGCTGATAATGGACTCGGTTATCCATCTTGATACTCTACCACTGGCTGGTCTCGGCTTCTCTTCCAACCATCATCGGCCCGGCTTGTTCCTTTTTCCATTACCTACTTGGAAGACTCACGGTGCCTCTTCTATTGATGTTCGGTGTTTCCACCGCTTCCGACGAGTTCTCAGGAATCGTGGATCACCGATAGCCGCTTCCAGCTCCCTCGTCACTAACTCCGTACCAGTATGTCTTCTTATTCTTTTTTGTCACTTAAAATTATACTCAATTCCTGCTGCCTCGTATATCTGCGGAAGAAGTGAGAAGATATATCCCTTTTCGCTTTAACTACTACAATTAAAGTCGAAGGTCTTTTCTCTTTTCTTTTTGAAGAAAAAGAGACGCGAGTTATAATTTTGTATAGAAAAAGTTAGTCTTAAATTCTCTCCCCCCCCCCCCCCCCCCCCAAAAAACCAAAAAAAAAAAAAAAAGAGTAAGTCACAGTATAGTCAACCGGCTTTCTGAGTATACGTATGAATTTTATGCACGAGTTTAATTATAGGTGATTTGTGTTTCTTAAGCAGTTCGGAGTTTAAAAATGGGAAAGTCAATCTTTAACTATTTAAACAGACTTGGTTTAGCATTTTTAAAAACCTTTGCGATAGTCATGACATATAACCTTTATTGGTTGTGTTATTTCAGTGATGTGTGGTTTGTTAAAACTAGGGAGTAGTTCTAGAGGTGGGGAGGGAAAATAAAAATGATTGAAAGCTTGTACTCAGCAACTAATTCCTCTACTCTCCCATGGATTATAACTTTTGGTTGATAAAAACATTGAGTGATTTCACATCCCAATACTTTTTTTTTATGGCCCTATTTATCTTCTACTTTGATGCTTCAACTTGAAGAGTGACAGAAAACAAGGTCAATTAAAAGAAAACCTTTTAATTGGCAGTTTCAAATAGAGAAGTCTCATTTCTTGGGGGTAGGAAAATCAAGACCAAATTAATATCTTCTGTTTTCCTGAAGATGCCAGTGGTTTACTACTGTTACTGTCTCCGTTTATGAAAATTTTATGCGATGTATTAACCGAATTTTGACATGGCATGTAGTCAAGGAGTGGTGTTTATACTGTTGGTGACTTTATGACTAGGAAAGAGGACTTGCATGTAGTAAAGCCAACAACATCTGTGGAGGAAGGTAAATTTCATACTTAAGTTCGTGTTTTATGTCATCCCACAAATTTTTTCCTGGGGTGGGGAGGAGGTTGTAATTTAAATTTCTAACATGTTATCGACTCTGCAACAGCTCTGGAAACTCTTGTTGAACACAGAATAACTGGTTTTCCTGTGATAGATGATGATTGGAAATTAGTGAGTCATCCTTACCCATTTTCGTGAATCACTTTAAATTTTGCTGATTTAATCCATGTCTTTACTGCTGATGAAGAGAACTCTTTGGCTGTTTTATGCCTTTACTTGTTGTCTAAAAAATTTGAAAAACATTAATGTCTGTTTAAATGTTTGATAATTAAATCAATAAAATGAAAGTCTAAAATGTAATTAAAAATATAATTAATTTTTTTTAATAACTAAACTCCCTTTTTCTCGCATTCTTAACTCCATTTCTTTATAGTTATACCAGCACTCCTGTAATTGCTAACTTTTCTTAGGCCTCCTTATCTTGATTTCGGAGTAAAAATGATATTATTTTTACTAGCACTTTCAGATGTTGGTAGTTTCACTCCAGCCAAAGATCATTTAGAGGCTTATTCATTTATCTAAAATGAATTCTTTATGAAATAGCCTGGGCTTTTTGCCTTATGAGCATGTTGATTGCTGTGCTTATCTTACAAAATTAAGTGCTGTTATATGATAAACTAGAATCATTTCTGCAGCATCACTTGAGGCCAGAAATCCTTCTAATAAATATTGATTCTTATACATATAGACTTGAATGCATTGATTATTGATAATCATGTATGCTGTAGATTCTTTCCGTACTTTATATAGCCAAGCTTGTATGTGATTGCTTCAACAAAGAATTGCAAGATTAGTTGTCATGAAATGATTTCTGAAGATTCTTTTATACTCTGCAGGTTGGTGTTGTTTCAGATTATGACTTGTTAGCATTGGACTCTATATCAGGTAAATTAATTCAGAAAAACATGAAAAATGAGTTGTTGGTATCTGTCTTGTTTATTTTTTGTTCATAAGGTCCTAGAGCTCAAATAATGTGCAATGCTCATTTCAGGCCATGGAAGAACAGATAACAGCATGTTTCCCCAAGTTGACAGTACTTGGAAGGTATGTAAAAAAAATCCTCCCTACTGGTGGTTGATCTTTAGTTCCATTTTATATGTTCTGCAGTTTGATGAGAAGCCTAAGAAGGACTTATCACTTATGATTCTCTGAAATAGTCACTAGCATTACATATAAATATAACTGGGCATTCTATACCTGCTTCCTAAACAATTTCAAATATGAAATATTGCAGTTGTCAACTATATCCCAGTGAGGTGTTTGTAAAACTTGTGCCTGGTCTTCTTGTTTCAAATCATGCATACAATCTGTATATATCATTCTCTTTTACACTGCACCGCATAGTTGTTCATGCAGGTTGAATTCTTAGTTCCTACTACATGTTGTCGTCCTTTTTGCCCTTTCTGTTTGTTGATGCCGCCATGGGTAGGGGCTGTTCATGAATCATGATATCCATCTTCTTTCTCCTTGTCTTGCATAGTTAGAGTTAGGATGCACTACCTTCCACTAGCCTCCTATGTACCACACTTGGAATGCCAGTATAACTGCAGGTTTAAGAACTGCAATAATATGTTTTGTCAAAACTCTTGGTTAAGGATCGAATCACCTTATTATTGCTTTTCCTTTCCTTTATAAGTTTAAAAAGATAAGGTGGGCTTCCTATCCGTATCTCCATATAAGCTCATTTATTTGAATAACCTTTTTGTTTTCCTCACAGTAACACTCCAGAATTACATTAATAAAAATGCATTCCAGCCGTTCCTTACAATGTTGTAACCCGATGTGATTGAAAAACAATTTGAGCTTCCTTTCACTCTTGAAATTTATCTGGAATTATCTCAATTTACTTCCGACTAAAGGTGGGTGGAAAGGGAAACAAAAACTTTTGCACTGTCATGATTACACTAAACTGGATTCATTGCTTTGCTTGTAGGATTTTAAATGACTAGATAGTTCATGACTTGTTTAATTTATGAAAGATGGATGTCGTTAATATTATAATGGCTTGCAGACTTTCAATGAGGTTCAGAAACTGCTTAGTAAGACCAAAGGGCAGGTGATCGGTGAAGTAATGACCACCTCCCCTATGGTTGTTCGGGAGACCACCAATCTTGAGGATGCTGCTAGGTTCTTTTTTATTCTCCCTTAAGTTTAACGTCCCTCTTCCTCATATCGTTTCACCTGCGATTTGGTTTTGTTAATCAAAGATGACATTTTTGAAATGTCTATCTTCTATTTTCAGGTTATTGCTAGAGACCAAATTTCGACGACTTCCAGTTGTAGATGCTGAGGGTAAGCTGGTAAGAGATTCCTCCATTCTGTTATTTTTCTTAACTTTTGGGCCTTCATGTTAATTTGAGTTTCTAAGGCGCCATTGTTGATGATCTGAAGGTCGGGATTATCACAAGAGGAAACGTAGTAGGAGCCGCACTTCAAATTAAACGAGCCGTCGAAAAGAAAGCTTGACAGGATTTAGAAGATCTTTCAAATTATTTGTTGAACGAATTGGTGGGCGAAACTAGCTTTGAATAGAATTAAAATTTTGGCTTTTGCATGTATACCCGCATGCCATAGTATTGTTTTACTATTACAAGAATGTTAATCGTCATCCGATTATTTAAGGGCCAACTGTTCTTGTAAATCTCATCTATACTTTATCATAGGTCCTGTTCTAACCGGAGAAGAGTGAAAGATATCCAAGTGTTTTGCCACAGTTGCTGTATCCTCCGTGGGAAACCATGTTTGGTACGGGAGAGACCAAGGCACGAAATGGGAAAAGGAAAAGGGAAGTACCAAAAAAAAGAAAAAAAAAAAATTTTATTATGTTATTGTTATTATTAACCAGTTGAGTTTGTCTTTTTTTATTAAATTACTTTTACATAGTATAAGGATTATTTTATGAAAGGATTTCTTTAAGAGTTTTTTACTCTAAAAAATCTAGACTTAAGTTATTTTTTATTGTATTTTCATTCTTATATATATATATATATATATATATATATATATATATATATATATATATATATATATATATATATATTACTTCAAAGGGATGGAAAATGAAATGAGAGAGAAAAGTTATATTATTAAATAGTTTATAGTTTATATAATACATAAATTGGTAAAAAAGAAAATTATAACTAATTAACTTAGCTAAACAACTTAATTGAAAATCAACAATTTTCAATTGTATATTCTATCACCTCTTGGAGAATGTATATCTAATATTCTCAACTTAAACAGTAATGAATTGAATTGTGAGAGATGAAGTGCCTTGGAGTAAATATCAGCCAATTGATTTAAGGATTGAATAGGAAGATGTAGAACACCAGCTTGAAGTTTCTCTTGGATAATGTACCAGTCCAATTCTATGTGCTTTGTATGTTCATGAAATGTTGGATTGATTGCAATATATATGGCAGATTGATTATCATAACAAATTAGAGTAGGTTGGGAGTGGAAAAGATGAAGATCTTGCATGAGATATAGTAGCCACTACAACTCACATGTAATAGCCACTAAGGCTTGGTATTCAGTCTCTGAAGAGCTGTGTGATACTATGGTTTGCATCTTAGAACGCCAAGATATTAAAGTATGGTCTAGAAAAATACAAAACCTAATAATGGATCGCTTAGAGTCAATACAGTCAACTCAGTCAGTATCACTGAAGGCATTAAGATGAAAGTCAGATGTGGAAGGAAAAAATAAACCTTTTCTAAGAGAGGCTTTAATATACCTCAACACTTGATAAGCAACTTAAAGATGAATGTCAGTAAGAAAAGTCATAAATTGGCTTAATTGCTGAATAGCAAATTTGGTCTAGTTGTTGTGAGATATAACAAGCTACTAATTAGAATTCTGTAAGTAGAAGCATTAGCTAAGGGAGTACCGCCATTTTTAGAGAGCTTTAGATGTCCATCCATAGGGGTCGTGGTAAGTTTACAATGTAGTAGATTATGATCTTCAAAGATGTTAAGAACAAATTTTCATTAGTAGAGGGAAAGACCATTAGAAGAGTGAGCAATTTCTAAATCAAGGAAAAATTTGAGATCATTAAGATCATTGATTTTAAATGCATCATTAAGTAAAGACTTGATATGTTAAATTTTTTCCATGTCATCACCAGTTAGGATTACATCTTCTACATAGACTAGAAGAGTAGTTAAAGAAGCATTTGATATTCGAACGAACAAAGAATAATCAGATTTGGACTAAGAGTAACCATATGAAATAAGATCATTAGACAGTTTTGAAAACCATTATCTGCTAGTTTGTTTTAAGCTATAAAGAGATTTTCTTAGTTTGCACACCATGTTAGAAGTTGGAGCAGTAAATATAAGAGGAAAAACCATGTAAACCTCCTCATTTAAGTCTCCATGCAAGAAAACATTATTGACATCAAGCTGTTAAAGATGCCAACATTTAGCTACAACAATAGCAAGCAATAATCTAATAGTAGAGAGCTTAGCAATAGAGGAAAATGTATCTAGATAATAAACTCCTTCTGTTTGAGTATACCTTTTGGCAACAAGACGTGCCTTATACCTTTCATTGCTACCATAAGCTTTATGTTTAATTTTATACACCTATTTGCAGCCAATGCGTTGCTTCCTTGTTGGTAATGTAGTCAAATCCCAAGTGTGATTTTGTTTTAATGTAAAAATCTCAGCATCCATTGCCTTCTTCCAGACTTCATGCTTCACAGTTTGATAATATGTCTTTGGTTCAATATAAACAAAAATAGAAAAACTAAAATGTTGATGAGAAGGAGATAAATCATCATAAGAAAGATAAGAGGAAAGTGGATAAGGAGTACCTGTGCTTGTGAAGGAAGAAAGGTCAGCAAATGAGAGAAGGGCATGGTGATAATCATGTAAGTAATTAGGAATATGCCTTGATCTGGTTGACCTTCGAAGTATTAGTGCAGTAACATTGTTGGGTTCATTGGGAGAAGGTGTATCATTATGTTCTGGTGGGATAAAGGAAGAAGAGTTAACATCATGGGAAGGGTTAGGGAAGTCAGGGTAATTAAAAGAGGATTGAGGTTGAGGAAGAGAAATAGGTAAATCAGAGGAATCTGAAACAGTGGAACCATGACAAGGAAAACATGCTCGTATAAGTAAACATCTCAAGATACAAGAACAGATCGTGATGACAATTCTAGTAGGACATAACCTTTGGTTCCTTCTTTAAAACCTAGAAAAACACATTTCTTAGCATGAGGATCAAATTTGTTTCTTTTGAGTAATTGTAGAGGCATAACAAAGGCATCCAAACATGTGAAGACTAGAAAAATCAGGTGGTTATTGGTAAAGCAAGGTAAAGAAGTTTGACTTTTCATAATGGGAGTAGGCAATCTATTTATGATAAAGGTAGCATGTTGTATAGCCTTGGACCAGTATAATTTGGGAAGATGTGATTGAAATTAAAGAGCTCTAATTACATTTAAAAGGTGTTGATGCTTGTGATCAACAACATTATTTTGTTGGGGTGTCTCAGTAGAAGTGGTTTGATGAAGAATGCCTTTTTTTTATGTAAAGAAATCAATCATAAAAAATTAAGTCCCATTGTCTAAACGAATGACTTTAATAGATGTATTAAATTGATTTTCATTAAAATGAATAAAATTCTATAAAGCTTGTTTAGTTTCAGATTTATTTTTAAGTAGAACAATCCACATGTACCTAGAACAGTCATCAACGATGGTAAGAAAATATTTATGACCATAAATAGAAGTAAGATGAAATGGTCCCCATAAGTCAACATGAAGTAAACTGAAAATTTTATTAGATCAAGTGTGACTAATAAGAAATGGAAGTTTCTTTTGTTTAGCAAATTTACAAGTATCACAACCATCCAACAATTTGGTATAAGAAACTGAAGGAAATTGAGAATTGATAGATTGTAAAGTGGAATGAGACAAATGACCTTGTCTAAAAATGCCAAAGGTCGAAGTTGGTATGATGTTGATCCATTAGCTTTGTTTCAACAGCAACTTGGTTGGTTTTAACAGCAACTTGATTAGGTTTTGTATTAAGGCAGTGATGATTCATTGCATGATGTTGTAGTATGTAAAGGCCCTCTATTATATTAGCTAAACCAATTATCCTCCACAAACGTAGGTCTTGAATGAAGCAATGATAGGTCCGAAAAATGGCAATACAGTTTAAGGATTTAGTGAGTTTATGGACAAATATGAGATTATGAGTAAATTCAAGCAAGTATAAAACATTTTCAATATATAGTGATTCAGAAAATTGAATAATACCATAAAGATGAGCAATAAGCACTAAACCATTTGGGAGAAACACATTTATTGGAAGAATTTTAACATAAGAGGTAAAGCAGGTTACTGAATAGCAAACATGAGAACTTGCCCTTGAATTTAATACCCAGGAGTGAACTAGAATAACAGTTGTAAATGATGTTTGAGTTAAAAGAACAATAGAGTTATCTTAACCAGTAGAGGTAAGGTTTATTAAAGCTTTTACTAGATTAAGAGTGCAAGTATGGTCTTTTTGAACCAAGGATATTAATTTCTCATATTGTTTAACTATGAGACAGAATTGTTGAGTTGAAGGCACAGGATCTTTGATTCTTATATCACCCTCTTTTCCTTCTTGCACCACATTGTTGATTGAGATTGATTTATTCCTGAATTTAAATTCAAGAGGGAAGCCATGCTCCTGTAACATTTGTCTATCATATGACCTTTCTTACCACAGTGTACATTGCTTCGAAGATCCATTGGAGTTGTACTGACTAGCTCTCTGATTATTAGATCCATCTTTGACAACTTTATTCAAAAATATTTTGGCATCATTGGTGGCTATAATTCCCATTTCTCATTCCTGTTGTAGGACCAAAGAGAACACACAGTTCATAGATGGTAAAGGATTAAGCAACATAATCTGTGACTTGATCGAAGAAAACCTATCATTTAAGCCTTTTAAAAATTTTATCACATAATCTTGTTGCACATATTGGTTCATGTGTTCAAAGGCTCCATAAGAACACCTAAGATTGTAAAAATAAGATGATATCGACATCTGATTCCCGAGTTTAAGCTTCGTATGATACTCACTTACAATCAGATCTCCCTCTTTGCAACTGTATATTCCTCCTATAGCTCTGCAATTCTGAATATATCTCCTTATGAGAAGTGATCTCGAAGATTCTCCTAAATTTCGTAAGCCTTATCAATCTATAAGATGTTCCATGTAATGGTGTCTGACAACGATCTTATAATCCCAGTAACCATCATTATGTTGCATCCAATGTTTTTAAAATTATACCGATCATTGAACCGGCAAAGATATTGGTTCACGATTCATTGGTCGAATCAGTAATAATATATATAATTATATATATATATATATATATATATATATATATTATATATATATATATATATATATATATTAAAATTTTAGTATAATAAAAAATAAATAAATATTAATAAAATTTGAAATATTTTATTACTAATTATATATAAAAATAAATCAAATATAACCTAATATTTAAATTAATTGATGTTTTAATTTTAAAATTTGAGTCTAAAATAATTTATTTATTGATAAATATAATAATAAAATATTAATATATTGAAATAAGTATTAAAATTAAGATATTATAAAAAAAGTATTCAATATATTAATTTTTAATTATCACTTTTTAAAACAATTGATAAATATTTAAATTAAATATCATACATTTTAAAAAATACTACAAATATAATTATATTTATATAATATTATTATAATTTTATTAGAGAGATTATAGAGCAAGTGACACAATGGTTAAAGTGGTCATTTTTAGGAATAAATGCAAGCAACACATAAATAATCTAATTATATAATAATTTGCGCCTATCTACTAAAGGTGTATAGCAGCTTAGGTGGCATATATGTGTTTTGAGGAAGAGGTGTATGCGGGTTCGAATTTGCTAGGAGAGTAAAATTGTAAGGAACCCTTAATAATTTATTTATATTAAAATATACACCTAAATACTGATAATGCATTGCAGCGTAAATGGCACCTGTGTCTTTTGGAGCCAAACGTGCATAGGTTCGAGTCTGAGCCAGCAGCAAAACTTAGAAGATTTCTAAAAGGGGTGGTTCAGTCCAATTAGCTAGCACCGGTTCTACTCCAAAACTAACTGGTCAAACCTGGTTCTCGATCGGAGTTGACTGGTTATGAGGAGCACTAGTTTGAAGGTTTGTCCAGACCGGATTAAGGTCTAATTCTCAGTTCAACTCGTTGAACTAGCAGGTCCAATTCAATTATGATTACCATAGTTGCATCTTTCCTATGCCAGAAATAGAGGATCAGGTTGATATGGCACACACAAGCTTTAATCCACAAATCTCGACTTGTTTTTTGACATCAAGGCCACTTTCATCTCCTAAGACCACAAATGATAGTTTGAACCAGTGAGAACTGGTGACACGAGAACTAAGGCAGGGTTCTCATTGAGATGTAGATGGTATGGGTTGGAGATATCTTGAACTCCATTACCTTGACCTGAAGTGACTTTTGAAGAACTTGTCTCAAAAGTCGCCATGTGAGTTGTATAGAAAGGTCAAAAAGAAACTTAGAATGAAAGTGAAAGGAGAAAGAAGGAGAGAGGGACATGCATAATACAGTGCTTTGATACCATATTACTTTAGAGTGATAGAAATTGAAATGAGAGAAAATTTATATTATTGAATAGTTCCTGGAGCTTATATAATATATCAAAGGATAAATTGGTAAAAATGAAAATTATAACTAATTAATTTAACTTAGTTAAACAACATAATTGAAAATTAACCATTTTTAGTTGTATATTCTATCAATATATATATATATATATATATTTAACACCCCTGTGTATCAAATATGGATGACACTCTTCAATTTGATGTTTGACATAAAATCGAAAATTCTTGGTAGAGCAAAAGCTGTTGTAATAAAATGTTGAACATGGACATAGGATTCTTTATTATGTAATTTTCGTGTTGCAGGGTATTAAAATCACATGAAATTAAAAATATATATATATACTAGTGAATAGCTCCCTATTTGGGAAAACGAAATTGCTAGTCAAGCTAAATAATAAAGAAACCCAACTCGATAAACATGATGTGTGAATTTGCATCTTACACCTTCCATACAAATTTCAGCTGGCATTAATCTACGACTACCCAAATGTCCCTACAACGATATTTTTAATCAGATAGTCGTTGAGCTGAAGCGTTGAATGGTGTTGGCCCATTATTGTGCATAACCCACAACCAGTTGTTGAACTGAATAGCTGAAAATCAGAGTGCTGGCCTGCGTCTGTCTTTCTTTCTTTTAAAGCTGAAATGGTAATTTTTATCACCAATTGGATCCTTCTTCCCTGTCTCCACATTCCTTCGTTTGGAGAAACACAGCGCAAGAACTTTTGAATGTCTTCTGCCCTTTAATTTTCCAAATAAAGGCCTTCTACCACGTGACTATCTTTACCTCACTATAGGTCTCTCTCTCTTGGCTAATTCAGCCTCTTAAACTCTAAAAGAATCTTTTTCTTTCCGCCGGGAGGCTAACCTTCTTCATAAATTAGTCACCCACCTACGTCTAACCATATGCTACTCCTCAGATAAGAACAAGAGTAAAAAGTTATCTAAATCTCCGCTAATCATGGATTAGTCCTTGTCTTCAACTTAAAACTGAAGAGGCTCATAGATCTTTGTGAACTTAAAAGTATGGGGTACAGCTCAGACACTAGGCAGAAAATCGCCGCAAGATATTTGTCAATTGGCGGATTCTACTGTGTATATTAATTTATATTAAGGAATTAAATGTATAATATAATTAATGATGACTTTTTATCATACTGGTGATAGCTTTTTTAATGTATTGATAATGTTTAGTTAATGTGTTAGTAATTAATTACGAATAATAGTTAGTATTAGTGACAGATTGTTCAATGTGTTAATTTCCCACACATCATCTAAATGATGCCAGAATATTACGAGGTGATTACTAAAATGATTAAAGACCATTATTAATTACATCAATGCAGTTAATTTTTTTTAATATTTATGGAATAAGTCACCTTTTTCACTGAGGGTAGGTGTAATTTTCGCTTCGCATGGAGATATTAGATGTTTTGTTTCTTTTTATTCTTTCGATACAAATTGCTGTCTGAGTGTCTGAGATTTGACTCCAATTAGAAAATGAAGGACGACAAAACCGATTAACCGACCCCATCATCCACCGTCATCAAAAATACAGAAGCTGCGGCCACTCCCATTCTTAATCAGCAAACAGTGCAGAACCAGAAAAACACCTAACTCTCAATCTTATCGCTTCTTTTTTAGTAGTTATAACTTTAGTGGTTAGCATGGCTCCCTCTCACCCTTGTACCCAATTGTTGGGCATTGTAGGGCACTCCTGTCCCCTCCTCCACCCTCTTCACTCCTTCTCCTTTCTTTTTTTCGCTTCTAATTCCCCCGTTAATAAAAATTTCTTCTTTTTCATTCCACAATTCCTAATTTAACTCAGAAAGAGAGAAGAGAAAATTGTTTACACAGGAGGGAAAATAAAAAGGAAGGGGGGGGCATCAAAATTTAAAGAACAGAAGCTAAGAAATTGAAGAACAAAAGCATCATAGAAAGAAAAGAGACTAATTAATTACTAGTTAATTTACATTTAACTTTTTTACAACGCCAAAATTTCCTTGTAAAATCTAAATTAGAAAAGACTAGCCAGGGAGAGGGAGAGGATGGAGTACACGAATCCACAGAATAAGGCCTCATCAGTCATCACTTTGCTTCAGCCACCACGCGGCCTTCATGGTGAAGTTAGCAACCAGCCACCCTCTCTCACATCGGAGAAGGAAACACCTAAGTTGTGGAATAGATACGGATTCTAGTTCCTATCCCACTCGCAGTCCGAATTCTCGGGTTCGGGTATCTTATTAAGATCAACCCCTTCCATAAACTCCCCGGAGCCGGCACCGGGGCTGTGTGAGATGAGCTCGGGCGCCGCCGAGGCATGGTGGTGATGGTGGAGAGCCGCCTGAAGAGCGTCAACCCTGGCACCAACCTCGGTCGCTTTCTTCCTAATCGAAGCCGCCGACATGTCGCCGCCACCGCCGCCGCCGCCTTCTAGAAGCTCTGGGAAATTAAGGCGGGCCGATGGTCCCCTGAGATAGAAAACAGCGGTGTCGTAAGCCCGCGCCGCCGCCACCGGCGTGGAATAGGAACCGAGCCAAATCCTAGAGCGTTTATTGGGTTCTCGAATCTCGGCGACCCACTTGCCCCACTTTCTCATCCTAATCCCTTTGTATCTTCTCTCTCCTTCTACGACCCCTCTTTTCCTCGTGGGCATCTCTCTCTCTCTCACCCCTCCTCCTCCTCCTCCTACTCCTACTTCACCATCCATCTCTGAGAAAAAAGCTCTGTTTTGTTTTGTTTTCTCTCTCTCTCTCTCTGAAATTGTAAAATTTAAATCAAAGAGAGAGAGAGTGAATCTTCATGAGAAATAAGGAATTTAACGAGGAGACGAACAAGGGTGTTGCCTTTTGGAGACACCCCCGTGGGACTCTTACCACTGAGCTTGTCATCTGCTTAAGCCTCCACGTCCATCTCTTTAAACCCCTTTTTGTTTTATAGCCAGAGCCCAAGAAAAAAGAAAAAAAACCACGACACAGATAATCACGAATTCTAAATCAGAAAACAAATTCACCGACAATTTCTCTCTCTTTTTATAATTTGTCTATAATTCAATTATTCTTACATTTTAAAAGTATATAGTTAAATCTTTAAGTTTTTTATTTAATTATTCATTAATTCATGAAATATGTACATTTTTTTCGTTACGAAAAATATATAAGGCCTTTAGAGGGGAAAAAGAAGAAGAATTGAAGTCAAGCACATTAAGACCCTCTCCACTTATGTCTAAGAAAAAAAATGTTACATTTCGACCCTTTACCTTGTTTTTGCTTGGGATTTTCTTGCCAAATACTGAAAAGAAGATTTTTTATCCAAAAATAAATGAATGTGTATATTTTATATTAGTGTTACAATATGATGTAACATCTCCTCTATGGTGGTGAGGGGCCAATGGTGAGTGTTGATTGTTGTCTTCTGCGGGTTAGTGAAATAGAATTCAAAGCCTTATAAGAAAAAAAAAACATATTTATATTTGTATATTTTAATTTCTTTTTCATAATTTGTTGAAGTTGTATTTTTAATAATTCCAAAGTGGGGGAAGGAGTAGGTCGGTGGTCGGTGGATAGATACCGTTAGGAATTGACTTTCCCTCCACGCAGTAACGATCGGGATGGAGGGGCAATTTTGTCCTTTGCGGCATATTATGTTATTTTGCTTATGAATACTCGCCTTGGGGTTTTCTGGAAATTTAGAAAAATGTTGTGGCCCATAAAGTAAAAGTTGGACGCCCCACTAATCATATTAAGGGGCGGCCTAATTTAATTATTTTTCTAACCATTTTATTCTTTTAATTAATTATCAACATAATTATTAAGGGTAAATTTCATTGCTATTAGTTGGCAATTGTCAACGCGTCACTTCATTAGATTAGGACAGAAGAAAATGCTTCAACCAAAAAAAAAAAAGAGTTATTTGTGGTTCCAATCTATACTTTGCCTCAAAACCCAAATGGGATTGATTGCTCAAGTCTATAATTTTCTTCCACCGAATATATGACCAATACGGTATATTGATTTAGATAAAATAAAAAATTACTAACTAAAAAGCTAAATTTGAACGCATAACTAAAATGATAATTGAGGCAAGAGGCTGAGAAGGATGAATAATTAAGTAGTTAAGGATAACTTTAACACTATTGCATGACAGCTCACAAATGAAAAGTTTTAAAATATGCCCATACTTTTTGTTGTCTCCGTGCCAATTCCTTTGCTATTTAAAATAATAATCTCAGGATTTTTAATAATTTCCGTTTGCAAACACAATAATGTTTTCTATCCTCGTCGAGGCTGCTTTTGATAACACTGCCAAGACCAAGAGAGAAAAGGGTTAACTTTCCTTTGCCTTTTTGCTTTGCTATAAAATAAATGTAAAAGCAAGCTTGTAGCTTTGGGCATTTGGGTTGTAACGCTTTAAGCAAGCTTTGTGTACATAGCACGATATTATAAAAAACTGGCAACATTGGAATCAATCATTGAGTACGTTAATAAGACTTGCAAGAAACACCCCAGACGTCTAAGAAATTTTGTTGAAAGATGTTAAAGAAAATCTCATACAATTTATACATCCTTTTAAATAGTAAGATCAACAAACAACAGTGATTCTTTCTCTCCTCAAGGGCACTCTTATCAAAACTTACTGAGCCTAAAAAAATTAGGAGAGTTGGCAAAGTATCTTTTATTACGTGATCCAAATATATGGTGAGTTTCTATGAAGATATGAGATCACTGACGCGTATGTGGGAGATCATCTGGTAGTCGTTATCTAGTAGCGGCAATTTTTGACTTATTCCAACTGGTGCTCACAAGAAAGATAAAGAGATAATTATGTATGCACTTATTAGGGCACATGGACGACAAAGTTAGCCAAGGGCTTGAAAGAAAGTTTATGCAGTAGTTAGTAACTTGGATACTTATGAGATATTATATGTTGAAAAGTTTTTGATATTTGGAATTTAGGAGGAGACTTATTATGGCTGGTTTGATACGAGGAGGAAGAGGAAGATATTTATTTCTTATAATATCTATTATTTTTTATAATTATTATTTAATAATTTTTATGTATTTTCATTTTTTCAAAAAATAAGAAGATGAAAGTGTTTTTTTTTATTTAAATCATTTTTTTACTTTATTCTCCTTTTCATTACTTTTTATTCTATGTACCAAATTGCTTGTTAGGTTGCTCTTAAAAAAATTAAAGGGATCAAGCTATGGTACGTTTATAAGCCTTCTTAATTTGTTTTACTAATCTTTTCTACAAGTCAACATTAGAAAATATAGATGTGTCGGAAAATATTGGCACCAAAGTCATCGATACAGTGAACAATAGCATGGGTGTGAATTTTATTGTTGGACGATAGAGACGTTGGGGAAGTCATTGGAGGTGTTCTATGATTGAAAAAAATAGTCAAAGCTGGGTGAAAAATGGAAGAGGGGAAGTTAATGGACTTTATTGTGGTTGACTTTTTCGTTGTTTATTTGTAACACTATCCTATCCTCAACATTGGTATAGCAAACTTTGATGTTTCTATGGCGTAGGTTTCGCTTTCCATGCGATGTTGTAAAGCAGTACAGCCGAGTTTTAAATGCAGCCTTTTCCGCTTCCATTCATTTCTTTTGGCGAACAAAATTCTGATACTAGTTTACGAAAAGAGAAATAGTGGTACCGATTAGTCTCTAACTTTGACTGCTAAAGTTAGCGACTTTTTCATTTATTTTTCTTTTTCTCTTGACTTGGTAATGCAACAAAGAGGAAAACAGAAAGCAAAGCATAACAGAGCAAAACAGAGAACTGAGTGGGCTTAAACGGCTACAGCACACATCCTGCTGCTGGGAGTTATATTCAGAACATGAACCTGTGGAGTTTCAAACGACAACAATACTTTTATCTCAAGAAAACAAAAACTCTAAAAAAAAGAAAGTCAGGAACATGAGCGAAATGGCGAGTCTTTATTAACGTTGGTATTTATGAAGAAACATGTCAAAGCATGAAAGAGTATGGCTCAAGTGGTTAAAACGACCTAAAACTACCATTCAAAAATCAGAAGCGTGACGTAACTAAAGCATTCCAAATATGTAAATTATAATAAAGAAATTGGGATCAATTTTGGTGATATAAAGATAATAATACTAAGGAAAAAGAGAGTGGATGTTACGATTTGTCCTAGATGTGGGGTTTCCCAAAAATCAATGTTTCCACAGGAACAGACGAAAATAAGGGAGTATCAATTGATATCTTCTGACAGTTCCGTGTCAATCTCTTTGAAAGTAGAAGCAAGCCATACGTTTAATTAGAAATAAAAATCTTGGTCTTTGATTCATTATCACTGAAATATAATTTCAAATAGCAATAATACATGAGGATTTTTTTTTTTGTGGTTTTTTTTGGGGGGGGGGGGGGTTAAGGAACAGCAATAGTTGATAATTCAGGAGAGCTTTTATATGAAATGTGAATATACAATGGCTACAATACATGAGGATTTTAAAACAAAGTGACACCGTTAACACGACAGATAAAAACATTGAACTCCTTTTACCACTCTACTTTTACATTGAAACAAAGAAGTTTTGGAAAGCTCTAACAACGACAAAGAAAAAAAAATTGGAATTCAGATGAAGTATTATCCATCCACCCAGTCTTCAATCTACCGGCAAAAGCCTTTGGATAGCAGTTCAAAGTGTGTCATCAAGACTCGGGTCCCTTACCGCCGTTGTCCTCTTATTTTATTTTATTTGACTGTTCTAGCACGTTACTTACTTTGGCTTCTTCCGCATACCCATCCGTGATTTTGCATATCTAGATTTCTTATTAAGCAAAACAAAACATTAATAGAGTTAATTGAGCATTAAAATGCAAGTGACCAAAGGATACGCTAACCGCATTCCCTCGCCAGCTGTCGAGGAGTAAAGAATGGTGCCTTGCAGACTGTTTAAAGCTCCAGTTGAACTGGCAACATCCTGCACACAAGTATGCAATCAGGAATAACAAACCTAGCACCCGGAAAGAAGTTCAAAAAAATTCAATCTACCTTTGCAAGACAAAATATTTTACATGATCGTTTGAATCAAGCCCCAAATAGTTAGAAATAAAACAAATCATGTATCTCCACACAGCAAGATTCTAGTTTTATGAATTTCTTCTAACATACTCTATACTGGTTTAAATGTAATGCATTGAAGGGTGACAGACCTCACAACAGCTTTCATGTTACCATCATTGCATCCATTATAAACTAGTTTATTTATTTGCCAAATGAAAAATAAAAAGGGTACAACCAGGGAATCCATTGATAATAGAAAGCTGAAAAAGGAAGAACAAATTGAGTTATAGAAGGGTCCTAAGTATTGCATTGTCAGGCGTAGATGTAGTGCAACAATAAAAGATAATGAAATAAATACCTGAAAATCAACAAATGCAACTGGAGCCCCATATGTGCTCTGCATCTTCAGTTTCAAAAATCCAGGACATCTGACAGACGACAAATAAAAAGAAAAATCAAACTTAACCTCAACTGAGTTAATAAATATAATGATACAATAAATGTATACTGACCTGGAAAATACTTGTATTAGCTCTTGTTCAGTACAAGATGGCCCCAGGTTAGCCACAAATAAAGTCGGACATGGGGTCACATTTTGTGGAACGCGAGAGGAGTTATTCTGTCAAATAAAAGACCAAAAAATTACTTGAAGTGAGATACAAAAGTTGAATATTAAATAGAGTTCCAATTTCATGGGATGTAAAGAAGAAACAAGTAAAATGGTAACATGCAATTATCCAAATATGAGAAATATACTGAAGCAAAGTAAATATTATATACCCACACCACTAATAGAAATCACTCAGGTGTGTCTAGGCATAGCTTAAAGGATATAACTGAGGAGTCCCAATATATGATGTAAAGTAATATACTTTTGAACAGCCTAATCAATAATACCAAAGGAACAGAAGTATATATGACCACTACCAGCATTGGTTGTTGAAAACAATTATCTATTGCAGCGAAGAGATTATACACTTCACCATTAACTTCTTTAAAGTCTGATTGAAGAAGCTTAAAAAGAGTTAGAATAAAAGAGATATAGTTCCCATCCATATATTAGTGTAAGATTGTGCACATTGGAATGCTCCCCTCATTAGCCAATTAGAAAGTTTACAAATGAATTGCGATATGAGGCCAAACTTTCAAGAACATGATATATTTGTCTTTTAAAAGAGAAGGAAGGGGTTATCCAAATACTTTAAGGACCGAGGAGAGGGAGACCATAAGTTTAAATTTAAAAAAATAAAAAGAGGGAGGGATAACTACCCCTGATTGAAGAGAGAGGGAGAGATGTCTAAATCCAATTAACCATAGGAAAAGATAGTGAATATTTAATTCTCAGTTGTATTGAAATTGAAGTGAATCTATAGCAGGACCAACGACTACCCCCTGACTGAAAAGTGGAAACTACATTAGAGCTGCACATTCCACCTCCAATGAAATTCTAGTGCTTAGTAGCCAACAGAAGAATTGGACAAGTGCAATATTTAACAAAATGTAAAGTGTGTAAATTCTAACACCTCTAAAAGAGTAGAAAACTATTTTTCATTAAAGAGGAGGAAAAACAAAGGGAGCATAATGGAATGATAATTATTGTACCAGAGAAATTGTCATTTCCCCTATAACATGATCACAGATAAATAAAGGGCCAAAAAAGGGAGGCAGACCTCTTATACCTCAGACATTGAAACAAATAAATGCAATCTCTAAGTTTTCTCCAACAGCAACTATAGAGAGAGAGAGAGAGAGAGAAATTTTAAATTTGCTTAATGATCACTGTATGTAGTTCAGTCATATTATAATCAAAAGCACTATGTGTTGAAAAAGAAAGATATAACCATCATGAGATAATATAACTCAAAAAATTATGACAGTGGTGCAGAAAAGAGATATGGTTGAATACATATAGACTTGACATTACAGCTCCAACAAATTATAAATCAAGAAAAGCAAAAGAAGGAAAAAAATTTAGAAGAGAACACTCACCAAACTTGCAGCTGCACTGTCATTAACAGCTTTACCATCAATATTCCATTGACTAAATAATAGAAAACAAACAAATAATAATCCAATTAGATGGGGCTCTATAACATACAAAGGCAACAACTTCAAAAGGCAAATCCTATGGTCTGAATTCAAATATAGTGCATTTAGTACTTTTTTTAATAAAAGAAATAGAGCTCTCCAGAGTAACTTTTCAAGTTAGAAGTTGTGCTTTATATTAAGATGCATCACTTCCACATAATAAAGTTGTGCTTAAGTAGTGCAGATGACCTTTGTGCAGATGGATAACCATACGTGTTCGTGTTGTAAGCAGAATTACCCATTCCAGGCATGTGTATGCTGCCAACACCTGCTAGTGCCCAAGCGTGCAAAACATGTGCAATGTGAGCTCATAGATGTAAGTGTCCTTAATGTGATCAATAATTAACTGGTTTCCAAGTAAGAGATTAGCTATTGAGCTGAACATAAAAATGCCAGGATAGTAAAATGGAAAATGTCAAACAAGTAGCATATGTTGAGAGTATCCTACACACTAAAACAACCTAGCAAAATCATCTCACCAGAATCAGGAGTTGCCCTTGAAATTGAAGATCCTCTAGCTTTCTTATCTGAGCCAACTATTTCATCCTCTGCTTGTGATAGTCAACCAGAGCCCACAAAATTCAGTTGGGACTTGGAAGCACTTTAAACATAAAATAGATATATAAAAGAATTCAGTTCAAGGTTAAAAAATCATTAGGCAACAGACCTATTCTTGTGCGCTTAGATCTAGAGTTGGATTTTGCTAAATCAATATAAAGAGTTGACCCCTCTTCAAGGTCAAAGACCATCCCCTGCAAACCAAGCAAACTCGAGCTATTAACAACCAAAGCATTCATAATCTGTTTCTCCCCTTACATTACATTGAAAACCAAATGATTGATATATTCTCTAAGCCACCGAGCATAGCTCTTAACATATAAACATGTATGGTATTATAAGGTTCTTACATTTAATGCATGCATTGCCATGATTGCAGACTGCTGATTAGTGAATACAGCAAAAGCAAAAGCCTGTCAACACAAAAGAATGTATCAGAGCAGAGAAATTCAAGAATGAAATACCTTCCAATAACATGTGTTACAACAAGATAAAAGGAGTTGTCAAAGTTAAGTATATCTAGGTTGTGAAGAAAAAATAAGCTGCGTGAGCACCCATTTGACAAGATAGCCACATCTCACATTATCTTAATTGCACGATGAACAGGCAAGCAACCAAAAAATTATTTCCCTTAATCAAATCGTCTTATATGCATTAACATCATAAATCAAGCTCAAAGCCCACAGTCTGTAACTTCACCATTATCAATGCTGCTATGATGTTAATCTGTTTATAGCCTCATACTTCATGGCTATAAGGAAGACAGGGAAACAGGTAGAACCTTATCAGTTAAGTAGATTTAAACAGCACCCTTGCATTGAGAATGCCCCATCACCACACACGAACTCAATCAAAATCCGCTAAAAGTGGATGATGCAAAATGCAGACACATTCGACTAGGGTTTCAATTTAGGGATTAGGGTTTGCCATTTGAAAATTTTAAATTGATTTGGTATTTTTAAACCTGTTTGAGTTTTGGGATCCGTTCGTAGGATTTCAATTCTTAGCAGCCTTTTAGTTGCTTTAAACTTGGTTTTCTACCCTATACAAAAGCATACTTGCTATCTCACAAAGACACATTTTTATCCTAGAATTATATTAAAGTTATTGAGCACTTCCCGGTGTTCTTGTTCTGGTCCTGCATCAGGAAGACATAACTAAACTTGGCATAAATAACTGGGGCCACAAAATGTATACAATACCTGCGACGACTCAGTCGGGCTCCGGAGATGCGATGACTCATAACCGGGAAACTCTCGAAACAAATTGTAGATTTCGCGAGGCTTGACGTCCTCGGGAAGGCCGGCGATGAAGAGTGTCCGAACCTCGTTGGAGGAATATTGAAGTGAAACAGAAGGGCCGTAAGAAGCAAACATGGGTTGTTGATAGGCCACATACTGCGAAGGAAGGTGGTGGGCGGCGGGAGGAGCCGCACCAGGAGGTGGTGGCACCACCACAAGCGATGGCGGAGGAGGATGTTGATAATATTGATAAGTATGATGAGTCGAGGGTTGGGGTTGTGTGTAGTAGGCAGCCATGTCGTCCATGGGGCTCGATTGGAGCTCTGAATCAGAGGATCCCTCCGAGTAAGACTTTGCGGGCTATTAATTTGGTGTGCCAAGGAAGAAACCGGCAGAAATCGATTTTTTTTTTTAAGTAAATATAATTTTTATCACGAGAAAAATAAATATATAATCATTTAATTTTTAAATTTTAAAAATATACAAAAAAAGCCCCGAACAAAATTAAGTATCTAAACAATTTTTAATGGTTGGATCATACAATTTTAAAATTAAGATTAAATAGTCGATATAAGTAAATTAAAAATTATAGTTTCTTTTTTTACTTTAAAGAAATGTACAACTTGATCTTTAAAAATATATCTCCTAACCTTATAATTTTTTAATTTATTTTTTTATGTTAGTTATTTTTCAAAAATGTATAATTTATTATATTTTAATCAAGTTATATATTTATTTTTAAAAAATTAACTCAATATATACATATACTAAATTATAAATTTTGATAATTAATTTATATAAAAAAATTTAATATAGGGGTTAAAACATGAGAAAATATATATTTTAGGATCAAAATATATATCTATTTTTAAATTTTTTTATGTCCTTTATATATATATATATATATATATATATATATATATATATCCAGAAAATGTAGAAATTGATTACATATGCTTGATGATATGGTTAATAATGTTACAGTGAGAAAAGTGTACATCCCAATTTAATTTTTGCCATTGAATATTAATCTGTTATAGACATGGAAATTTTTAATAGAAGAATAATGATACTAATGTAACAAATAAAAGTAAAAAATAAAATAAAATCCTATTTTAATTATATTATCTCTATTTTTTAGGATTCACTCAATATTCTAACCATTAACATCATATTTTCATACACACACTAATTTATATGTTGGTTGGTCTCGCAAATATGGTACATGCACTTCCTTAATTTTAAAGACTACTATACTACTCCCAATTTTCCATAATGTAATTGGCACCAAATTCTCAGGCGTAAAAACGTATTTACTAATATAGTATATCGTTTGTAGTACTATTCAAAATATGAAAGATATACATCTATGTAATTCCATTCAACTTAAAAGGAGCCTTGGCCCCGTTACATTTTTGAAAAAAAAAATTATATTGTATGGTAAAATTTTATTTTGGCTGCTCAAAAAAATTTCAGATTTACATATAGCTCCCTTTTAAAATCTATGTTATACTTTCAATGGCAAAACATCATAATTATTACTTACTTTTCACAGTCAAGTTACTTCAATAATTTCAAATATTTAAGAATAATAAAATTAGGTAAGACAAAAACTATCATATAAATTTTCTCTACTCTTTATTCCTATATTTAAGAAATTGAAAAGTTAAAAATATTCTCATTCTACTTTCATGTTTTTAAAATTAATATGAAAAAGAGTTAAGTCACCAAGTCTATCATTATCTATCAATATTTTTTTGTTTGTTTTCTTTTCATTTCTTCTTTTTTCCACTTCATTTTATATTTACTTTTTCTTTACTTTTATTAAGTTTTTCCGTTTTTCATTGTTTAATTTTTTTTAACTTACCATTTGTATTTGCATTGTTTCTCAAAACCTTTCAATTCAGTTCCCCTTGCATATATATTTGATAAATCACTTTACTTTATTATTTTTTTTTCAAATTATTAATAAATTTTGCATGTTTTACTACTTGAAAGTAGCCGTACGCATGGTTTGTATAAAATTAGCCAATGAAATGTGTCCTACTTAAAAAATATATCCCTTTCATGTTACACGGCAGGAGATTGCTTAGATCGCCAATACAGCATGCACCACAACGCATTATATAATATGTTTTTTGTTTCTTTAATATTGACTATATGCTTATTTTTGTAATATGAAAATATGTTATTACATTTATATCATATTAAGTGTTAATTAATTTTTTATTATATGTATTTTTATTCGTTATAATTTTTTTGGGCCCCCAAACAAAAATGTTTCCATCCACCCCTACTTAAATTATTTTACTTGTTATAAAAATCACATGTTAAAGGAAAAAAAAAAAAAAAAAGGCCAAGCCTAACACTTATGCAAGACTTTTTATTACCGTGGAATCAAACATTTTCATATACTAATAGTATATCGTATATTAAGAGCCTATTTAAGCACATTGAAATTACAGTTATGCAGCAGTGGGATTTTTTTTAATGTGCAAGAGAAACAAGTACTTAAAATCTGTACTCACATAAAGTTGGGAGCAGAACTAGTTATCATCATATTATATATAATAAAAATTAATAGGCGTTTAAAATGCATGACAAGTGAATGATTTAAAAATATTATATTTTAATTAACTCTTCATATATGAATATTTACATGAATACTACATAAATATTCAATGCGGATATTTAGTATTATATTATATAAACAAAATAAATAAAAATTTTAAAAATTTATCTCTCACGTTTAAAAATTTAATAAAGGTATAACTCAATATATTTAAAGCGTAATTAAGATGAGTAAATAATAAAGATGACTTGAGATATATATATATATATATATGAGATAATCATATAAAGTACAATAGTAGATAATTTTTAAAAAAAGGCATATCAACTCATATAAGAGAAAAAATTTCAACCATACAGATTCTGTCTACTTTATTTATTCATTTTTTGTAGTTAGATCACTCAAAAGATATGCATCACTCTTGTGAATATAGTCACCCAACATGTAAAATTCGATGAAAAATCTTGGTTTCTTTTTTTCTTGTTTAAAATTTGTTTACCTATAATTTAAAATTAATTTAATAATAAATTTATATCAACATCTAAATTACTATTGGCAGCAACAAAGGTGAAGTCGTTGCGATAGAACGCGTGTACGCGTAGATAGTGACATAGATCCTCAAAAACACTAATTGAAAGATTGCAATTCGCGTCATAGTAATATGAGACGCAGTCAACATCAATTCGGGTAACGAATTGATTTCTTTAAACATGATCTAACTACTGAAGAGGTAAATAAAATTCAGTAATATTTGCAATCAAATCAGCCCCCTTTTACAGCTATTAATGTTTGAAAAATTTGTCATACTGCAGGGAAGAAAACACAGACGTCAAATCATACGAGGAATAGCTACAGGTTCAATTAAAAGGGAGAAAAAAATGCACGTAATTATTAACATTATCAAAATAATATGTATATTTAAATTTATAATATATACCTAGATTGCTCATATAATCTTTTCCCATATAAAATTATTTTTTTTCAAGCATCGCACCAACTTACAACTTATTTATTTTGTAATGGTTCTCAGAGGATCGCGAGAGAAGAGCAACGTACAAACAAATTCTTATCGCAGCCAAAAAATAACTAGTATGTAATTACTTTCATAATTTTTTTACGAAAATAATTATTACTATTATTATTATTATTATTATTATTATTATTATTATTACAGGTTTTCAGGTGCAAGACTAAAATGGAAAAAGAAGCCAGCTTATAAAAATCATATCGCCATGACTTATGGCATGAGATCTTTCCCAAGGCAGAGCTTCCAGCATTAACGAAGCGAGCTGCCTGTGGAAAGGAAATGCATGCACAATAAAACTTTTCTTGCAAAGGTCACGAATAGAAACAGAAGTACCATGCTATGAATATGATAGAATCAAGCCTACGTGACTTAATCCAATTGGCTTACAGTTCCATGTACCTTGACGGTGGAAACAACAAATATCGAGGAATACGTTCCAGTTCCAGATCCACAGAGAACAGTCATATTACTCTTCACAGTAAAGTATCAATTGATATAGCAATGTAGCAACAAACATCAGGCTCAGCAGGTTTCTGCTGACGAAATTACCAACAAGCATCAGTGGTTGACTTTCACATTGTTGTGTATCAACTTTTTATCCAGACCTGAATAAGCGCAATCAGTTAAAACCAAAGGGTCTGCATATTATGGCAGCCAACAATCACATAACAGTTTTAACGCAGAACAAGAGACAGCAACCAGTATCTACCGTAGCACAAATTGTTCTTAAAGTGAGCCCATTTAGCAACTAGACAAGAGGTGGATATTGCTTTGCCTGCTGCCGCACCCTTCGCCTGTACTCCACCTCATCCTGCAGGAAGCATTATGATGTAAAGACGCACATTTGATAGCCAGATAGAAAGATACCATCCACACCCCCCCCCCCCCCCCCCCCAACCCCCACAAAAAAAAAAACTGACTGTATAATGAAAAATAAGCGAAATTCCCATCAAATGTTACATATAAAGTAACCACTTCTCAGCAACTATTGGCTATTCCTATTGAACTATATCCACTCAGTTAAGCTTGAAGTATGGGCGCAATCAAGATGAAGATTCTCAGCAAGCGGGCTTCAAATCCAGACACTTTAAGAAATATATGAATGCCTCACCCCACTTTACACTGATCAACTAACCACGTTATATTAGCCGTTCTTACTCTTTAAAAATATTATAGGGCTTCAAATAGAGATTGCAGAATTTTCCCCAATTAAGTACCTGGATAAAGAGATGATAGCCTTCTGTCTGGGCAGGATCAGCAGGATTTGGCTGGTCAAGTAAGTCTTGGATTCCCACAAGAATTTGCTTTACTGTTATGGCTGGTCTCCACCCCTGCATGCAACAATTACTCTAAGAATCTGTTCGCTGAGAAAAATATAAATCATGCTACTTAAACTACACTCGGTTAGTCCTGTGTTTATCAAGAGATCTACACTTACACTGTCCTCATTAAGTATAGACAAGCAAACAGTTCCAGATGGGTAGACATTAGGGTGGAAGAAACCTTGTGGGAATTTACACTTTGGAGGTTTGCTAGGATAATCTTCACTGAAGTGCAATGTAAGCGGAAAATAGCCACCTTCCCAATCAGTCTGCAGCAATTCACAGAGACAGAATTGCCATTAAGATAAATAACAAAGTGTTCATTATTTCAACAAGCTGCTTTATTCATTTGCGAGTCCATTCCAAGGCATCAAGTCAGAGACAATATATCATTTATAAAAGCCTTCAAGGCTAAAATAGTTTACTGCTTTCCATGACCATTAAACCCATGTTAAATGCAAAGGAAGAACAATAACGTCCTTTTTTTCCCCCCTTGGTCTCATGGGTGTAGATATAACTCTTTCCAATGCTATAGATTTTTCCCTTTTGGTAGCCTTTTTTTTTTTTAATTTTTATCAGCAGTTTTCTCTTATCCTTTCTGTCCCCTTCTTCATGGGCTAAGACAAATCACTCATGGTCCAGAAACAACCTCTGCTTCAATATCATATGAGCCCGAAGAAATAGATTTATGATATAATAAAGCAGCAGATCATATAGAACTTGCATTGCCCCAGTTCGAATGTTATTTGATATTCTAGACAGACATCATACAAGAATTTATGCATTTCAATGGTGCACAATTATCAGAAATAAAGGGAGAGTATGTTATAAAAAACTGTTAGATTTAGAAATTGCCCGCTGTAGTCAGGATCCGCAAACACATAAGTACATCACATGCATTCTCTGATTGGCTGAGAAGTAAAGGCCAAAACTAACCCTAATTTAGAAATGAAGCATGGCAACAATAATAAATAATGGTGCTCCAATTGCAATAACAACTCAGGGTCTCAGTAAGCCCTTGAAAGCAATTTCCTACATAACTAAGGTTCAATTAGCCTATTTGCTTTGTTTCCTGCACTTCACTTATTATTCTCCAAATAACTCAAGTTAACTGCAAAACTGTCCCAATCATGTGCCAAGAAATAAGGAGCAGATGAATATTCAACAAAGCGTTAGTGTAAAAAGCCCCTAGTGCAACACCAGGCACATTTGTACTATTAAGCAGTGCGAGAGCCATGTTGTGGAGAGGGATGCCCTCCTTCAATTTTGCAAAATTACGTATATATAATATTGAATTTTGATATTATGTCCTCACATTCCTTGAAATTTTGAACTCACTAGACTCACAAAATTTACTAAGCACATGCATATATATTTTTTTATTATTTGACATTTTAAATTGAATTCACTAGATCTACGCATGTAATTTTTTTCTTCTTTTCTTTCATTTCATTTTATTTCTTCCTCCTTTTCCTGTTTTCTCCTTTCCTTTCTTCCTTTTTCCCCCTCCATTTCCTCCTCACTTTTCCCTCTTCTTTTCAAATTGTCCTTAGCTTGTTAGACGTTATACAGTGATTCTTTCCCTCCTCCTATTGCTCTCTAACCAATATTTCTTCTATTTTTCAATTTATATTTAATTTAATTTTAATACATTTTTATAATTAATTGATAGTTCTAGAATAATTGAATAGAACATAATCAGATTCAAATGTTAATATATTGTTTTCAATTGGACCAACAATTGTCTCTGAAAATAAAGCAAAACTTTTTGAAATATTGTTAGATAAAATAGTTTTTGTCGTACTTCATACATATATATTTTTGCAAATTGATAGTCATAAATAATTATGATTCATCAAATAAACTTTTTTTCCTTCAAAAGTGTTATTCTGAGCTGTTCATAAAATTATTATGATGTGGTTAGTGATGATGTATTTTTTTAACATATCTTTATTATGCATTATATCAATATTTAGTCGATATAGGGCTATATTCTCATGTGTAGGTAATGAAATCAAATTATTGATATTAATATGAAAAGTAACTTTTTATACATTACTCATTTAAATTCAAATTTATTTCTAGATTTAGGATGAAGAATTAGTGAGTTAATATCATTTAGCTTAATCCAAAACTCTGAAGGGAAGCATTTTATTTAAACAATATACTATAAAAGTATACATTTTTTTGAATAGGATAAAAAAAATTCTATTAAAAAACAATTTCTCCCCTCCAAAAAAAGAGAAAAAAAAAAAGAGCAAAGGCTCCACCACTGCTACTAAGCAGGATATCTTTGGTTGATATACAAGGCCTTAACTTTAAAGGCAAAACACTATGCAACTAGAAGAGATGCTTACCAAACTTAAACCAAGAGACATATAGATATTCAATTCTGGAACACCATGTTATCACTGATTCCATTAATAGGGCTTAGACAAGCACCTGCTATCACATATTAGCCCTCGGGCATATGTAAGTCTTAAAGGTTCTTTCCATTTCAATACTAGCATGTCAACCAAATTGGTCTTAAAAACAACCCAATCCTGCAAAAAATACCAACTAAAACTCTCTAGATATCTGTCGACAGCATTAACATTCTTTAGTTATACCTCGAACCATTGGTTTGTCTAAACAAATTTTACAATTCATATATAATTAGGGAGTTTGCATTCCATTTTCCCAACTTTTCTTTCCTATGAAAGGGCGAATAGCAACTAATGCCTTACAAGTTGTTGCCCAAATCCATTAGAACAGAAAATACAAGTCAAACTAATTAACAAAAAACCACCCCACTGTTTTTTTATGTCCTATTTCATGTAAATTTACGCATTAATAGCAATTTGGATCCTTTTTTAGGCAAACGCCATACAGCAACTATCATTAATTAACTTTCTATACCAAGTTTTACTCAATTCTCCCCCATTGTTGGGAGTTTAGAGGAACGGTGTATACACTAGCATTGGTAAGTGCCAAAATCACAGCCAATGATACAGAAAGAATGCAAAACTTTGGAACTTTGATTTCATAAATTAGAAAACAATACCAAGGATACGTGAAATATATTTCAAATAAAAACAAGGACAAGAGAACACACCCCAGCCTTGCCAGGAATAGTACAATGCCACACCATCAAATTCACCGTGCCATCTGGCAGCGTCTCCGGCTTCGCAACAAAACCCTAGAATGCAGAAAACAACAACATCAATTCAAATCCAGCAGAAGCATAACAGAACCGTGTAAGAAATTGACTGAATCCGAATTGAAAAGAAACAGAAATAGCAAGGGATAGAGGGATAGTACGGACATGGGGATGGTTCTTACGCCATGCCTTTCGTTCCTCAGCAAGGCGTCCACGAGCAATACCCGACATCTCTCCCTCCTCTCTCTCTCTCTCTCTCAAACTCTGCCTCTCTCAGTGTCCCTCCGAAGCAAGTCACGCGGAGTCTACGGCACCTATAATTTGATTATATTATTGGCATACGAAGCAGAGAAAAGGAGGGTTTGTTTTGAGGCTCTGCCTTTCGGCTTCGATGTCGAACTTTCTATGCTATTGCTGCGCTCTCAACAACGTACGGTCCTGATTTGATTTTGAGAATCCCAAAGTGTCCCACCACCTTGTCTTCTCCATGTTTTTGGAATAAAAAATTGTCCCTCCAAAGTCAATGTTCTTCCCTCGCGTGAGAATCACGCCACTGTAGTTTAGACCCCATTACGTGACGCATCCGCCCTCCCTCCATCACCCAACAAACCAAGTGCCATGGGCTTTCTTTGTTCTATCATTGGGCCTTTGATCTTAAAGCGCAAAACAACATATGAAGATTCTGAAGATTCAGAAAAAAAAAAAGGTGATATGGAGATGGTGATCAGGATCGATAACAGTAAAGAAAGAATGATTTGGTATGATATTCTTTCTGAAAATGGTTAGGCCAATGCATGATGTCCTTCTTTTAAATCTAAAAAAGAGCTTAGACGTTTGAGACTCACATGTAATGTCGAGTGAAAATAGCAGGTTGCCATCATGGGCTGGTTTTTCAATATTCACTAATCACTACCACTGGACGTCCCAATAGTTTTTTTTTTGTTTCTTTAAGATTGAAGAAGAAAAAAGATCAACCCCTATGTTGATAAACCAAAATCTCATTTTATAGAAGAGTGGAAGAAGAATTGGAGATACTTAATTCTCTGTCCATATTAAATTGGGCAAAGCGATCATAAAAGCACTTTTCGATTAAAAAAAATGAACTTCGGATTCTTTTAAAAAAAATCCAAACAAATAGATGTGTTGGAATTTTTTTTTTCTGGAAGATGCAAGAATGCCAAGAAAATTATATAAATGTGACTTAGAAGCATTATTAGTACATATGTAGACCCACCAAGCAGGCAATTATGATACGATAAAGGTTTGAGATTAGCTTAATCCTTTGAATTATTGCTATGTGATGACATCACAGTCAATGATATACGTTGATCTTATCCTTCGTGACTAATCAGAAATCACCACTGTAATTAACTAATTAGTGCGCAATGGACGAGATAGGTACATTTTGCCACTCTTTGAAGGGACTTTGAAGATGGGTTTAAAAATGAGAGGTGCAATATTGCTCATGATGTCAACTCTCTCCAACAACATTTACCAAACCCAATCAAAGCTAGTCTACTGAGAGATCATTGGTACATTTTTATGGTTTTATTTCTGAGTTAAATGAACAAGTACATCCCACTGTTAATTTCTTGTTTTAAAAGCTTCCATTAGTTCCTCGAAAATCCATGAAGGTCCCAGTTGGAAGCCAGTGACACTCGCATTTGACGTCTCAGCTAGTTTTTCAATCTTTCATTACACAAGGTAATTTAGTCGTTCTAACGACTAACAATAATATTTAAATTTCCCACTTCTAATAAACTACTCAAATTTTCGTTTCTTCTGGAATATTATTTCTGTAAACCAACCCAGGATGCCATGCTCATGTACCCTTCTGAATATTAGTTGTCAGAAAGCGAAAAGTACTTGGTGGGTCATTTTCTGAAGTTGCTAAAAGGGATTCACATAAATAAATAATATAATAGCATCTGCTAAAGTAATCGCAGTCTGTGCACGACATTTGCACGATGGCTGTGCACACATGCAATGCTGACAAGTGCTATTGAGCTAGCACGGAAAAAGAAGACTGAAAGATATATAAAGTTAATTAGAGATAAATATAAGGCTTCGATCCATTGCAGTTGGTGACTTTGACGCACTAGTTTCAGAACAAAAAGCAAAACGTTCGAAGCTACAACGGGACCGCACCTATAAAAGTTATCTCAATTCTTATCTTCACCCCCCACTTTTGAATAATTATGTGTTGGAAGTTGGAGCTCCACAACCTGAATTTCCAGTTTCAGGGATGAGAGAAAGAGAAAAAAGATTTTTCTGATACAATATTAATGGGGTAAGACTTTGATATTCAAAGTCTTTCTGATATATGTGTGTGTGTGTGCTATCCTCCCATTTATTATAGATATTAAATAAATTTTGGATACTAAATCTACTTTATTTGTTTCTTTTTCTTACGACTAATGGGCAAAAGAAAAAATAGATAGGTGAGGGAGCATGTGAGAAGAGCCCCACTGGGAAGAAAGACCAAGAAAGCATTGAGAAAAAGAAAGGAGGAAAGAAAAAGCTAGTTCTCTATCAAATTATCAATATTCGATGTGTGAATCGGCGGGAAGACCAAAAATTGAGTTTTTAGTCTGATCAAATCATATGATTCGTCGATGGTATATAATAACCTTTCAAACGATTGACCAGTTCACTCTATTTCTAATTTTCCTTGTTTTTTTTTTTTCCTATCAATCGATGAAAAACATTATTTATAGATACCCCCTTCATTCAATAATCGCTATCATAATCGCTTAAAAAATGAATAATAAAATTTGTCTGAATTCTTCTATAAATTTTTCGGGAGAGGAGAGAACAACAGACAAATAGTAAAAATTAATATTATTTCAAATAGTGTTGAATGTTTAAATTCATTAATTACTCCGAGTTAAAAGTTCCATTTCACTTTTTGTAGTAATCTTTCTCTACCTTTGTGGCCTTGTCCTCTTCTGAATCACAACAGATAAGATGCAGTGAATAATATTAATATCATCATTTCGGCCATAAATGCCTATCTCTGGGCATATCTACTTTCGCGGGCCTCGGTAAAACTAGTTTAATTTGGAGACTAATTATAAGCAAATCAAGCTTTTTACATTCAAAAAATGATCACCTGTATTCCTGTTTACAACTTTCATTTTAGTTTAAGCCAATATATTTCGTCCAGCTGTTAGAGGAGTCTAATCCTTAAAGTTTTTATTATAAACTTTTTTACAAAATTAGATGGAAATAAACACAAAATGTCAGACCTATACATTTTACTATCTATTTTTTTAATATTTGTCTCATATTTTATATCTATCTCTATCTCTATTTAATTTTAAAAAAAATTTACAAACAAAAATTTTAAATGATGCATACACCTATTAAATTTCGTGAGAAACAGAAGTAAGAATTGCTTTGGAACCCAGAAAGAATAGCACAGATACACATCACATGGCATCAAGCAAGCCTGTTATGGTGACTCAACGAATAAGGCCTGCCAGCTCTCACCCAAACGACAAAATAATGGTGGGGTACAAAGAAAGTGGTTTCGTTAATTTAATCTTGGTCCAAAGTCTAATCCCATATAGCCCTTTTTGGGAGTTAAGGTTTTCTAGTTTCTGTCGGCGTAGATCGCAGGACTAACAAACACATTTTAAAAAAAAAAAAAACACAAGTAGATTAAATTATTCTTTTGATTTTTATATTTTTAATTATTTACAACTTTATAATTAAATCTTTATATTTTAAAATATTTTTAATTTAATTCACACCAAATTTTTATCAATATTTTATTAAATTTTATTAATATAATCAACTGTATATATATTTTATATTTAAATATAAATGATTCAAGTCAAATTTATCTAAATAAGTTAATATATGTTGGATCACATTTCATATATATAAATTAATATTATGTTATATTATTTATTTTTACTACTTTTGTTGGTCTAATCCATTAATTATGCATATTCAAAATATTTAAATAATATATGTTAATTATGTTATTAAAATTTAACAAAATATTGATAAATGTTTAACAGTAATAACTAAAATTTTAAAATCATAAAAATTTAATTATAACTTTTTAAATAATAGAAGTCAAATTAAAAAACGAATAAAATTATAGAAATTAATAAAATAACTTACTCAAAAAATATATATAAAAAAGATTATGCTAACATAGCTAGCATCCCAGGAACTAGCCAAATCTAGCCCCATATCTCCCTTGTAGGGTCTCTTTGGGGTTACTTGGCTCTCGTGCAAGCCAACAGTGGACTTTTGAAGAATCCAATGATAAAGCGTTAGGTGAAGAAAGGGAAATTCAAGTTTAAATATTTTTTCATACTTGGTTCTCCCCTTCTGCCCCTTAAGACCAGGAGGATTAAAAGCCAAAAACGTATATCAAAATCAAAGTTAGTGATCGGAAGTGATTGCTTGACTTATATTTTACAGGATTAAACCCCAAGCAATATATACTATCATAGAGATGTAAAGTGCATAGGCCCTTTTTCCAGAAAACTTTATGGGGGGCACTGCAGGATCAGGAAAAAGTTGAACCAGAAGGACACCAACCCAGTTGGTGGTAGAGCAATCCCAATACATGCAAGTCTGTCATGTTCTTATTCCCAGTTAAACCAAGGGCCAAACCTTGTGTTTGTTTTCTTTTTTCTGCTTCCTCACTGATGCTCTGGTATGGAATCCAAGAACAAAGTCTAAACCCTAAAGGCCCAAGTTAAACACACTAATTACCTGATATGCTTGGAATTTTCTAAAAATTTATAGACATAATAAAATGTTTGGCTTCATCTATGCCAATGCAAATGGCTTTTTGAAGGTTACAAGAAAGTCCATGCAGATAAACAACACTCATTTTGTACATTGAAATGGTTTTGGATGTAAATGATGTTGAAATAGATTATCTCTAATAATGTTTCTGTGTTATAAAATGATACATAGAAGAGCAAAATACTCTATAAAAAAAAACTCTAATCAAATGGTGGCCAACAATTTCTAAATTTTTCTGGCAAACATATTTTCTAAATTTTATTCTAACATTTAGGGGCTAGTTAGTTGAGTATAGAGATAAAAAAATAAAGTAAACATTTGAGTTGGCCTTTTACAATTTCAAGCATATTATTGGTGCTTTGATGGATAATTTTTGAAGTAATATATCCTTTTACATAAATTATATTTTACCAAAAGACAATTTTTAAAAAGAGAACAAGTGAAATAAGTAAATAAATAGGGAGATTAATATGCATGAAATTAAGCATGAAAATGGTAATGGGGGAAGGGGAGCGCAGCAGAACCATGCGACATGTGAGTGAGGGCCCCAAAGCTGCTTGTTGCCCTTTTGCTACGTTTCACTGTGACGGTGGCTATCCCTTTCCCTTGTTGTGCCCGTCTTTTTCCTTCACAAATTGCCACCTTCGCCATTACAAACTGTTTTCTAGTAAACCAAAAAAAAAAAAAAAAAAACTGCATTTTGGGTTAAAAATCTAACACTAGTCATTTCCCATCCCTTTCTGTTTTTTTTTCAGTCAAAGATGACATGATAAATCACCCACTCATTTTTCCTTTTATATGATCCATGACTACGTGTCAGAGACACGATTATATGTTAATGTCACCTTTTAGGTTTGGAATTATGTATAATTTTTTTATATTTCTATTATTAAATTTTTTAATTATAATATAATAAATATATGACTTTTTAATAATAACAAAACAAATGTATACTTTAATTATAAAATTATAATTTATTTATAAAAATCATACCTTTATCATTTTATTATTAAAATTATATATTTATTTTGTTTCAATTAAAAATTTTGATAAAAAATATGTAAGGTACTACATCTAAATTTTTTCTTAATTTTTAATATATTAGTATGAACAATTGATTAATTTTTAGCCAATAAAGATGTTATTGATATGTAAAACTCACAAAAATGTGTAACCCGTTTTACATCAAATGAAACTTAGCACTCAAATACCTTAATAATCTTTGTTAATCCAAATAAATTAAAAACGTTCATCTTTTTGTATTCTTCTGATAATGATTTATTTCTTGAATACAAATTTTCCTATTGAAGTTGAGCATTGGATATCTAACTTGGGAGCTAATTAAGAATGGGATTTAAAAAAATGTTACAAATATAATATTTGTTTGGATCAAATACAAATTTAATATTCAAAGCTTGTAATACTGTGATTTGGATTTTAAACTTCAGTATTTAAGAAATATAAACACTAATTTTTGGCTTAGGGATCACGTATCCAGACTTTATTCATATTGATTTGTGATATATATGTTATAGCAGAACTCATCGTCTGTAGATTTTTTTTTTTAAATACAATATAATATGAGTTAAAATTTATATTTTTATTAAATTAGTAAGATAGACGGATAGTATCAATTTTCATAAATAAAAAGATAATATCAATTGATTAGTCAACGACAAGTTTTGTGCATATGCAACATTTAATACCGCACTACATTCCCAAAAAAAAAACATTTATTACCACAAACCAATACTAACTCTTACAATAAAGTGAAGGGTCTCAAATTCTAATCTCATGTGCACATAATTCATCAATACTCTTTTCTTATTAGAATAGAAAAGGCGTATTTCGTTGACACAAATTGAGTTTGACTATTTATCTATTAAACAAATATAGGTTTATAGTTTTTTATTCAATAAACTAAAACTAAAATATTTATGATTATTACTGCGTAATTAATTTTAAATAATGATTGAATTAAATTCTAAGTGAAAATGATTTAATTATGAATAGTAATAATATTAAAATTTTCAAATAAAATATAACAGCTCGTATTCTACACGAATCAGATTCAGACATATACTGCCAATATATATATATATATATATATATATAGATTTATTTATATTTTCACGTTATTTTGTCCTCCTGGATTTCGAGGCGTTCTTAAAAGACAAAAAAGAAAAGAAATATAATATAAAAGGAGACAAAAGAGTCTGGCGAGAGGGAGGACAGGTGGACGCTGAAACCTGCGACGAGGAATAATAGCCAAAAAGAAATAAAACTGTAAAAGAGCGAGCTATGGTTTACGCAAGAGGCATGGACTGTGCAGTATGCAAGGGCAATTTAGGAAAATGAGTGTGTAGAGAGCATCGCCATTGGCCTCGGCATGAAGTGAAGAAGAAGGAAAGTGACAGTGGTGGTGGTTGTTGTTGTTGTTGTTGTTGTTAATGTTATTATCCCTGCAGATTGCAGTTACCTCTTCCTTTCTGGTACTCCCGCCTTCAAATTCCTCATAAACCGCGCTTTCTTTCTCCCTCTTCATTATCTTCCAACAACCACCTCTCTCTCTCTTGCTGTTAAATCCACCTTCCTCTCTCTTCTTCTTCCGCTCCTGCATCGTTTTCTTCACTCTTATCCTAACTGATCACACACTTTAATTAATTTCCCCTGATTCTTAATTAAGTGCTTCTATCAAGTTCCTATATACGTCCATTTCCTCCTATCTTTCCTCTTTTTCGCCCCCCCTTTTCTTCTGGGCCTTTGAACTCTTACCGATGGAAACATCGGAGAATTGCTGTGTGAAGGTTGCTCTGCACATTCGCCCTCTCATTGCTGATGAACGCCAACAAGGTTGTAGAGAATGTGTTAGCGTTACTCCTGGAAAGCCCCAGGTACTCAGCTCTTACTCATCTTCAAGAACAGGGATTCTTGAACTTGGAGCTGCTTGCTTCTGCACCTTTCTCGAATTGGTTTTTTAAATTTTCTTTCCAACTAGATTTTTACACTTATTTAACGTGGGGTTGATTAATGAATGATGTACTCATTTTTTCCGGGTTGGGGGTAGCAAATTATCATTTAAGAGATTCCTTTTTTATTCAACGCTCCATTATATGGGTTTTCCTAGTTGTTTTATTATTGAAACCAAAGACACAGAAGCCTGTCTCCTCTAATCTTTGAGTCTTATTAATTTATCCTTTGTAAGTAAGTCTTTATTAGTTACTTAATTTGCATATTTGCTCTATACTCCGTGCAAAAAGATTAACTATCCGGTTTCAGAGTTGCTGCCTAAGTGTTGTCAATGCATTTATTGCCTATTTCTTTCCGCGAGCATACGCTTTGCGATAAATATATCTTCCTAACGTAGTTAGAAAATTTGGGGCTGGTGATTCAACTAATCCATCGTAAGTATAGGATTTAACTGGGTGAATGATCAATTTCCTCACCAAATATTTATATATTTTATAAGTTCTTCAGGTTCCCATAACTAAGACATTTCCTCTTTTTACGTTGTGCAGTCTTCTCCCACATGTTGCCTCATGTTTTTTACTTGTAGCATTCTCTAGCTGAATTTTAAATTGACTGATGGAGTTGAAAATTTGCAATGCATATTAATTAGTATTGATGGGTTTTTATACAATAACTGTTTTGTAAAAATGGCTGCGAGAACACCCCCAATATAATTAGACATTCTTCCTTATAAACCTAAACCCGGAAGATAAACGAGTCTTATTACAGACTCATAGAAAGTCTTGAGAGAAAAAAAAACAGACTTGGTCTTTTGTTTTCATCACTGCCATCGCAATATGAACTTATTCTCACAAAAAAAAAAACGTTCTTTCCTTGGAGTTGACATGTTGATTGAAGTGTGAAAGGCATACATACATACATACATATATATATATATATATACAGTCCTTGGTGGAAGGCCTAATGAAAATTCATTAGATTCAAAGACTAGAAAATATGACACCACATATGCTGTTATTGTATCTCAGTTAGAAATGGAAAAGGGTATTGTATATGCTATAGAAATGTGAACTTGATAATCTGCAGCATGCTTTTTATGGTCTTAGTTCCCGAGGATCTGATTACAGTTTAGCACTGGCCCAGGTTCAAATAGGGTCGCATTCCTTTACATTTGATCATGTTTATGGAAATGGGGGATCTCCTTCATCTGCTATGTTTGAAGAATGCATTGTTCCATTGGTTGATGGTTTATTTCAAGGATATAATGTGACTGTTCTTGCCTATGGTCAGGTAATGTCTATTTTGCATATCTTCTACTAAAAGTTGAAGATCATGCAATTTATTAATATTTGATGTACATATTTGCCACAGACAGGATCTGGGAAAACTTATACGATGGGAACTGGCTATAGTGACAATTGCCAGACTGGAATAATTCCTCAAGTTATGAATGCCTTGTTCAACAAGATTGACACATTAAAGCATCAAACAGAATTTCAGTTGCATGTCTCTTTCATCGAGGTACAACCATTTATATATATATATATATATATATATATATATAGAGTCAAACATTCGAAATATATTGATTTTATTATTTACAATTTGGTTTGCTATTATAAAAATTACCATATGAGGTACTTGAATAAAACATGAGCAAATCATTGCTCTTACCTTTTCAAATTATAGCTGCTCTATCTGAAATGGACTTTCATCATATTAGTATAATTTGAATCAGTGAGAAAATTTTCTAGCTGCTGTTTTGTCATCTATGGCATAAGCTTCTCTTCACAAATTCTTATATTTATGTAAATAATTTGTTAGTATGTTTGATTCTGAAGATTCTCAAGGAGGAGGTGAGGGATTTGTTGGATACATTATCCATGGGCAAACCAGAAACCTCTAATGGTCATTCTGGAAAACTAACTGTTCCTGGGAGGTCATCAATACAAATTCGTGAAACATCAAATGGAATGATAACACTGGCTGGTTCCACTGAAGTTGCTGTAAGTACATTACACGAAATGGCTGCTTGCTTGGAGCAGGGTTCATTAAGCAGGGCAACAGGAAGTACAAATATGAACAACCAGTCCAGGTAAATTATGATCCTCCAACTTTTGTTGTCTGACTAAAAGAAAAATGGTGCTCTATCAATTATCACTAATTCGAATTGCTTTCTCTAGGTGCTGATTTTGATCAAAGATTATATTTTTAATTATTTTTTATTACCCTTATCTAGAAGTAGAGGTTAAAGTTTGATTCTCTTTTATAGTTTCTATTAGATTATTGAATCAAGCAACAAATTTGAACTGTGGAAAAAGCTTCCTTAATGACTTGCAGTAGATTGAATCTTAATATACAAGTGACTTGTGGTCCTGCTTCTGCTTGAATCAGCCGGTCACATGCCATCTTCACAATTACATTAGAACAGATGCACAAACTCCATTCAGTTTCTCCTGGCAGTGACACTTCAGATGAGGATATGGGTGGAGAATATCTTTGTGCAAAGCTGCATTTGGTGGATCTAGCTGGATCTGAACGGGCTAAAAGAACAGGTTCTGATGGTCTTCGATTAAAAGAAGGTGGGTCATATTTGGTTATCGTGATAGCCAATACATTTTTGTTTCAAAACCTGTGAGCCACAACATTTTAGTAACATAAAACAATGATTACAAGGATGTCATTGACACTACCTATGTTTATTTGTTAACAGGTATACACATTAATAGAGGTCTTCTTGCACTTGGTAATGTCATTAGTGCACTAGGAGATGAGAAAAAGCGAAGAGAGGGTGTGCACATCCCTTACCGGGATAGCAAACTCACTCGACTTTTGCAGGTTAGATTAACGCCATGCTTTTTAAAGATTTCTATGTATAATTGTCCCAAGAGTCTAACTTATTGGTATTAAAAATTAAGTGGCTGAGCTTTAAGAATTTTCAAGGTATCAAATAAATAAATCAAATCACAATATATAGCATTAAATAATTAAAATCAGTGTTTCAATATGGGTGTTGCTACACCGATGTGTGAGGTGGAAGAGGGCCAATATTGATGTTAGTAGGGAACTTGGCTTTCCTATTTAAGACATGGACTATGAACTCAAGGTTGGTTTCTTGATGTCAATCTCTAAGTTTCTTCTAATCTAGAGTCACTGCTGGTCTTCATTTTTTTTAACCTTTTTTTTTGGGGTGCAGGATTCACTTGGTGGAAACAGCAAAACTGTCATGATAGGTAGTTACTTCTGAAATCTGATTCTTGTCTACAAATTGTTGTGTTTAAGCATCTTTATGTTTCCCTGCTGTACAATCCGTGGAATGTTTCTTTTGTTTAGTTCATTTTGTTTCAGTCAAAGCAGCCTATTGCAGAAAATGTTCATTCAGTATCTATAAAATTGGTTTTTTAATAAAAGCTTAATTCCTATACCTGCTTTTGCATCATAAATGGCACATTTTTTCCAGCTTGTATTAGTCCTGCTGACATCAATGCTGAGGAAAGTCTTAATACTCTTAAATATGCAAATCGTGCACGCAACATTCAGAATAAGCCTGTTGTAAGTTTCTATGGTTTTTTACTTAGAAGCCCATTATCTGCCTTTTGCAAATGTGGAAATTTGATATGGTCAAGTTTCCTGTATTCTGATATATTGCAATATTTTGTTGGTTCCTTTACAGGCTAATAGAGATTTATTATCCAATGAGATGCAGCAAATGCGCCAGCAGTTAAAGTACTTGCAGGCTGAACTTTGTGCTCGTGGAGGATCTCCTACTGATGAAGTGCGGGTATATATCATTGCTGAAACTTTTATTTTGAATGAGCATTAGATAAATTAAGTTGGAACTTTGGCATGTAGCATGATGTTATTGATGCACAGGTTCTTAAGGAAAGGATTGCTTGGCTTGAGGCAACTAATGAGGACCTCTGTCGAGAACTTCATGAATATCGTAGTAGATGTGCTTTTGTAGATAGATGTGCAATGGATACACAAGTATGTACATAGAAAGAGCTTTAAATGCCTGTTTCTTTCCTTTTCTTCCGTTGTTGATTGATCAATTTAAATCTCAATACTTGAATAATTTTGAAGGTTCTTATTAAATATTAAATATTTATGGGTATGATTGAACCCATGTTAATTTCACGATGAGAGTCAAGAATAACGATTGAATTGGTATTTATGTTACTTTTTTCTTTTCTCAGGATGGGGATATTTGCCCTGTGATTGCTGGACCTGAGAGTGGCCTTCAGAGCCTAGATTCATCTGACCACCAAATGGCTGAAAGCATATCAGGTAAACATTAATTTGTCTGTGCTTTTTGAGCATAAATAAGAGTAATTGTTGATTTTACCATGTAAGAGCGAACAAAAGGGGGGGAAGGGTGGGGAAGAGGGAACAGATGACTTGTTCCTCCTTATCACTGGAAGCATATATGAGTTTTAGCTCTTTTCCTACACAATCAAGATTTCACTACTTCATCTATGAAAGGTGTACGTATATCAAATTTATATATTTCATTGTATTAAGGAACTAGCAAAAAGGGATGGGGGAGTAACCAGTGCATAAGGGTTTTATTGTTGTATCATGTGTTTGAATAATGTTTCAGTCTGTTGGTTTTGTTTTGTAGCATGGCTCTTATAATTCTGTTCCAGTCTTCAATATTGGGCCATTGTATCTTAGCATGGTTCTTAGTTTCTGTTCCAGTCTCCAATATTGGGCCATTGTGTCTCATTTTGCAGGGGAAAATTCATCAGAAACTGATGAAGCAACAAGAGAGTTAGAGCATGCACTCTTGCAAAATACAATGGATAAAGAGATGAACGAGTTAAATAAGTGCTTGGAGCAGAAAGAGGTTTCATCTATAAGACTTTTTCTTATGCATCTATATATATGAGTGATCATGAATGTCCCAAGAGCAAATTGCTGATGTATCTAATTATCATTTCCAACATTTTGGAGTTTGTGAAGGGAGGATTCATTTAAAAAGCTTAAATTGTTTGGTGAGAGCCAAAGACCGGCTTTTATATCTGATGTGTCCCATTATGCTAAAGCACTTAAGGGTTAAAGAGTGGACAAAGTACCGGTCAGATTTACCTTTGCTGAAATTTAATTTAATCATTAAGAATAGGTGCGGCAAGGATTGAACTTTGGATTACTTGGTTGTGACACCTCTACTACCTTTCTAAGGAGCTTATCAGCCCAAAAGCTTAGGCTGTTTTGTGCAAGTGCTCTCAACAGATTGGTTTATGCAGCAAACGTCACATTAGATAGTACAGATGTGGACCTGTGCTGTGAACTGATATCATTTCTAATTTAATGTTTCTTTACACGTGTCTGCATCTTTTTCTCTCCCAAAATGGATTCTGTACAAAATAAATTAAGTGCTAGCACAGTCAACTACTTTTGGAAAAACAATTGTAGAAAGGAAAAATAAGGAAGAAGTGATACTGGAATAGTCTAGTTGATTATTTGAGTGAATGCTAATCATGTATATGGCTCTTTATATGAATTACTTGACTTGTCTCTTTATGGTAGATTTTGATATGACTTGCACAAGTGCACTAAGATCACAGCACTACACAACAATATATCTGTTAATGCATTTTGAACTTATGGTGAATCTTTTATTGATATGGTCCAAGTGGTGGGCAGGAATTGTTATAGCCTGTTATTTTTTTTGCAGTCTGAGATGAAACTCATCGGAGGAATTGATGCGGAAACACTCAAACAGCACTTTGGAAGAAAAATTATGGAACTTGAAGAAGAGAAAAGAGAAGTGCAGGTTTGAACTGAAGATACTGAAATTTAAAATAACTTCTCAACCCAACATAAAATTTATGTTTCCATGTTTACATTAGTTACTGATTTTGTCATGACAATGGGCAGCAAGAAAGGGACCGTTTGTTAGCTGAGGTAGAGAATCTTGCTGCTAATTCGGATGGACAAGCACATAAAACTCAAGATGTTCGTGCCCAAAAATTGAAGGCATTGGAAGCACAGGTGATAATTTTATTTAAATTGATGTCATTCTCAAGTCACAAGTTACTGTTGTTGGTTGATATATTTATTTTTTAAGTATTGAACTTCAGATTTTAGATCTTAAGAAGAAACAGGAAAACCAGGTTCAGCTTTTAAAGCAAAAGGAGAAAAGTGAAGAAGCTGCAAAAAGGCTGCAAGCTGAAATTCAATATATCAAGGCTCAAAAGGTCACTTTCCTTTCTTTTTTTCTTTTCACATAACTAATTATTACAGTTCTTACTTGTTTTGGATCTGGTATTCATATTCTTTTACTATGCAGGTTCAGTTGCAGCATAAAATGAAGCAAGAGGCAGAACAATTTCGACAGTGGAAGGCCTCTCGTGAGAAGGAGTTACTCCAGGTTGTTTGCTTGCTCATATAAATATATCATGCTTGAATTTTGATATCTTCTGCTTTGAAATTTTATGTTGCCAATTGGTGATTGACTATGAATTTCAAGCTATTGCTTCTAATTGAATACATCAATGTGCATGCCTTTTGAAGGTCTTGTAATGAGGCACGTGTTTGTTAAATGCTCTCTGTACAGTAAGTCATGGAATCTATGGTTGCAGATTTCCTGTTAAAATGCCTAGACGTTTATTTGAAACTGTGTGTAACAAAATATGGGTATAGAAGCAATAGCTTGAATTTAATCATGCTATGGTAGTGCTTAAAATTTTGGGTTAACGTGTGCTTTTCTCATACAACTGTAATTTTTAATCTTGGTGTTACTCTCTGAGCAGCTGAAAAAAGAAGGGAGAAGGAATGAATATGAAAGACATAAACTTGAGGCTCTTAACCAGCGCCAAAAAATGGTAAGTTGAAAATCTGATATTTATGTGTTTATGGTGTCTATCCCTAATTTTTTGTCCTTCATGGCATTCTCTAATTATTTGGAGTGTAAATAAAATGTTAGCTACTATAATTGTCACACCTCAGGCTGCACCTCTTTCTTCTCTCATGAGTAACAAATTTATGTTAGGGGTAGGGGGGCTAAAATGTATGAGTTAGATAACAGGGCTGCTATTCAGCCCCAAAAAAAAGAAGAAAAAAGGGAAGAAGAAAACCATTTTACTCTGAACTTGATGGTATGGACTATAAAATTGAATTCAGCATAGATGAGTTGAGAAGTGGCCTTGAAAATGGAGTGCATAAACACTGAAAAATACAAACTGCTGTCATCCTGCGCTCATATTAATCTTTACTTGCAGGTTCTTCAAAGGAAGACAGAAGAAGCAGCAATGGCTACAAAAAGGCTAAAAGAATTGTTGGAAGCCCGCAGATCTTCTCCACGTGACAATTTAGGTAGTATTATTTGGGATTTTTTTTTAACTAGATATTCTAGATTACTAATAATTTGCTGTATATTTCAGTTAACTCAAATGGACATCTACAGCCTGGGCAGGTAATTATCAGTAATTAGCTTATATATAATTATGCAACTTATATGCGTAATGGCTAACAATAATTGTCCCAACTAATCAAGAAATTTAGACGGTCTTAGGTCAAATTAGCCTCCTTTTGAACCAAACAACTGAATTGATGTTATCCTTATGCTTCCTTTGAGATCATCTTTTTATGTACTATTTTCAGGTTGGCAGGTTGATTGTAGTTGTGTATTAGATAAAATTCTGATGTTAAATGAAATTCATTAAAACTAGGATGTTTAACCTAACCATACCCTTTAAACCCACTTTTCCATTGTATTTTTTTTTTCAATAAATTTGCATCAGACTAATTATAATCTGGCTTTATATGTAGATCAATGAAAAATCTTTCCAGAGGTGGCTCGATCATGAGCTTGAGGTCATGGTCAATGTGCAAGAAGTTCGTGCTGAATTTGATAAGCAAAACCATGTGTCTGTGTTCAACCCTTATTTTTTTCCCACCAACTTTCTTTTTCCGGGTACAAACTCACAATCAGATGCTATATTCTCATTCTTACTATTGATTGAAATGTTATTTTAGACGAGCTGCACTGGAAGAAGATTTGGCTTTACTGAAACAATTAAATCAGTTTCCAGATGGGCTAAGTATCCCCACAAGAAAGAACGGATATTCGAGGTACATATATCAGACAATATCTGTGGCAGATATTTTTCCATGCGTCTGCTTGTAGGTATTTTTGAGCAATTCGCTAATTCTTTAACTTGTCCTTTTTCCTTGGTTCCCCCTTTGTTAGACTGTTATCCATGTCACCAGATGTAAGAATGGCGAGAATAGCTTCTCTTGAGAACATGCTGAGCATGTCTTCAGTTGCTTCAAAAGCCATGGCTTCACAACTTAGTGATGCAGAAGAAAGGGAACGTACATTAAACAACCGGGGCCGTTGGAACCAATTACGCTCAATGGGAGATGCAAAGAGCATGCTTCAGTATTTGTTTAATGCTGCAGCAGAAGCTAGGTGCTTACACAATCTTATGAGGATGCTTTTCCAGTGGTCTTTCAGTCATGCTAGTTGAGCAAATAGTCCAATGGAACAGTAAATCTTTGCCAAGCCTCTAAAGAAAATCTATGCAGTCTGTGAAAGATGATGTATAGCATGCATTGGTTATTGGACTTGCTTGCAACATTGGGGTTTTGCAACAAAAATCTTGCTCCTTTAACATGCTTGCGAAATGCCTTTGATTTGACACATTCCTTCATATGAGATGATTTGATTTTGGAATTACATTGTCTCTTGTCTTACTTGACTATTTATTTAATTGTAGGGACTCGTTGTTTCCTATTCCAAGTAATAGTAGTGTATGTAATCTTTCACAGGTGCCAAGTGTGGGAAAAGAATATGGAACTTAAGGACATGAAAGAGCAACTAAATAAGCTTGTAACGCTTCTACAACAAAGTGAAACACATCGAAAAGAACTTGTGAAGGAGCAAAAAATGAGGGAACAAACTGTTGCCATTGCATTGAGTACATCTGCATCGGTGAGAATTTCTTTCTATGAGCAGTTAGTATGAGTTTGTGCAGTAAAAGGTTTTTACTCCCAGCATCAGAGCTGGAGATATCAGAAACTAGCGTTTAAAGAAGTGTAGTTTAAGATATAAAATTTCTATGTAGGATGAAATACATTTACATCTAATGGAAGTATATAATGTTAAAACTACCGTCTGGAACTTCATGACCTTTATTTGTTTTGATAATCAGAAAGCCCAAATCATTTTCGTCCATTACTTAGGTTCTAAACTAGGATTTTCAATTCATTTCATCCATTTATGTTGAGTTTCTCATTGGAACCAACAGGCAAATTCACGATCACTAAAACACTTTGCGGATGAAATGAGCGGTCCATTGTCTCCTATGTCACTTCCTGCACCAAAGCAACTCAAATTCACCTCCGGAATTGTTAATGGGTCAGTCAGGGAGTCAGCTACATTTCTAGATGAAACTCGAAAGGTAAATATCCCCTTTCATTCTCTTTCTTTGATGATGATCATTTTTCCCTTTTTTTTTTTTTCCAATTAAGTAGTAATGGTTCTATATTCAGATGATACCCATCGGACAGTTATCAACAAAGAAGCTAGCAGCTGTAGGACAAGCTGGAAAACTTTGGAGGTGGAAGAGAAGTCATCATCAATGGCTGCTGCAGTTCAAATGGAAGTGGCAGAAGCCGTGGAAACTCTCAGAATGGATCAAGCACAGTGATGAGACAATCATGAGGTCAAGGCCTCGAGCACTTGCTTCAATTGATGTGATGTGATATTTAGATGAAGGAGCATTCTTTTGACTTTATGAACATATTGACTGCCTTGTATTTAAACACGTGGTTTGGCAAGAGTACAATTAGTTGCAGGTAATCTTTACCTTATTGATTTGTTTGTTTATCATGGTTGCATATTATGTTCATGACCGCAAAGTACTTAATTAAGAAGAGTTAAGACAGCCCAGCTCTGCTAAACGTTGTATTGGGTAGTGTGTTCTTTACCCAAAAGAACGTAATGTGATAAACTCTTTGATACAAAATGATCTGACTGAACTAGAACCTGTGTCACTAATGTCGCAGTGGAAACCAAACAGCCTTAATTTTCTACTCGCATTTTATTTGTCGTAAGAACGTACATTGCTACCCTATGCTGTTTCTCCATAAGATGTCTCGTGGTGACAGATGAGAATCCTTGGTCACATGATCGCTGATAAATCATGTACAATGAGTTACAACCATGATTTCTGAAAGCATGCAGTTTCTTTAGTGGTTGCTCCCTTCCACTGAAATTTCAACTGTAAGTCTGCACTGGATTGGTTCTTACAATTTGCTTTCTGTTTGCAGGCATGGTGTATGTTGGGAATGAGTTTCTTGTCTTCGACTTTGCCTTGAGTCCTTTTGCCGAGATGTGGTTGGCTTTTGGAGAAAACTTCTGTCACGGTTTTATGTGCAGGTTGTAAGTTGTAACCACACATGAAGGCATATGCTGACGTTGACAAGATCAAAGGAAAGTATTATTTTTAGAAGGTTGAAAGCTGAAAGGAGAATGGTGCACTACTCTGCATACATGGCGGAAGCTACTGTTTGTGTTGATGCAGCTTTTTTTTTTTTTTTTTTCTTTCTTTAAAAATTTTGTAAATTGTCATCACTAACAGTGGGAAAGTTGGTTCTGTACAGATATAACAGTTCCCCAAATTGACTGTGCATTATGCAGTTGTCTTTGTAGTGTTGATTTTGTTTGTACATTGAGATCTCAAAACTGTGCAGTGGTTCTCTCTATCATAATACTTGCATTGAAGCATGAGGTGTAAGTCCCAATTCATGGATAGTGCTTGCTTTTTACCGCAACCTAAAACATTTTTGCTAATTCCAAACCAAACCCCCCCCCCCCCCCCCCCAACAACCAAAAAAAAGAAGAAAAACTTTTTCGCCTTGGTACTCTGGAAGTTTGATTACGATTTACCGGCCATAAAGCAACCAAAAGGGAAGAAAAAATTGCGCATTTGGGGCTTGCCCTTTATTTCTTAACCCGAAGAGAGAAAACATCAATGTACTTGTATAAATTTTTGTCTGTCAAGTCTTTCCGTAGCCGTTGCATGATGTAGATACAATGACAAGCCAAATTGAGAAGCTCAAATACATTCACATAAGACGTCAATTCTTAGAACTAGCAGCACCCCTATAAGCAGCGACTCCCGCATTGTCTATAAAATATCGGATTATTTTTGCATGTGTCCTATGTATTCATCAAGATTCTTACAGAATTGGTCGTAACCACTCTTATGAATTTCTCCTCGTGTATTCTCCTTGATTTTTCGACAACCTTTACGGCCCCTTGCTTTTTACCTTCTCTGCATCTAGTCTTAAAAGTTTTGACAGAAACTATGAAAACCTAGCAGATGTAGTATCCTCCATCGTTACACTCTCTTTTATCTCCTGGATCATCTTCAAGACTTGCCACATTGCCGGCCTCTGCTCAGGCGACGTTGCACTGCAAATACTAGCTACCTCAGTGAGCATTCCAAGGCCATTGTCTTCAGCACCATCATCATCCCTCATTGCTCTAACCCAATGTTGGAGATCCGCGGGCACAAGGAAAGGATGTTGAGAAGGGTGTTTACCCGTAAGAAGCTCTAATAGAAGCACCCCAAAGGCATATACATCGGACTTGGGAGTGGCTCGGCGGCTAGAGTTGCGAGACTCTGGTGCTTTGTAAGCTGCAGAGTCAGGGTCTTCAGTAGATGAAAAATCAGCAAGGAGGGCCAAACCATAGTCTGTGACACAAGCTTCAAAGTCCACTCCAAGAAGGACATTACTCGACTTTAGGTTGCCATGGATTAATCTGGAGGCTTGATGTATATAGGCAAGTCCATGGGCTACATCTTCAGCTATCTTTAAGCATGACGTCCAGTGCAGAGGCTTCGCTCTTGTTGATCTCGAACCTGCATAGATAGCAGTATTCTAGTTAGGAAATAAACATCAAACATCAAATGGAAAATGTATATCTATATGTGCGTTATGCAACAATAATATATATCTTCAATAGTAAATTAAATGTCTAAAATTTTTACTTGAAAAAAAAAAAAGACAAATGAATGGCCCGCTGTTAATTTTCAGAAGTATAGTAGTCAAATTCCAATAGGTCAATTGGATGCAGCATAGTCGCGTTGTCTGCATGCAGTCAAATTGAATAGTCCAACCCTTGTACGCAGAAAGAACACCTTAAATAGTCCAATCCCGTGATTGTCGGCAATGGAGAAGATCGATCCGTAAAAGGGGTTAGGCCGTAAAAACCCAAAGCCAGAAGGCAGAAAAACGAAGAAGCAAAGGGGAAATAAAAAAATTCTTCGGCTGGGCACCAGGAGCACGTGTCTGCATCATAGATCATGGATTCCACATCCACTGTATTTAGGGATCCAATTTGCACATTCCACACCCCCAGTCGACAAAAGCAGCAAAATACGTCATTACAGGAATTCTAATTCCACCAGTAGGCCCCACGAGTTGCACTAACTCAAATACGTCATTACAGAAATTCTAATTCCACCAGTAGGCCCCACGAGTTGCACCAACTCAACTCTCAACCTTTAGATTACACCACTTCCGCCAGCCATAAGTTGATTCAGCAGAACTGTAGAACAAACTACTACGACTACAGAATCAGTGAGTTAACTCACTGGGAATCAAGGAGGACCATTGACTAGTTTAGATTGGACTTACCGTGAATGAGGTTGAAGAGGCTGCCATTACATTGATAATCATAGATAACCAGTCTCTCTCCCTTTGCCTGAAAATAAGCTCTAACGGGTACCAAATTTGGATGCCGAAGCTCACCCACCATTTCCATGTGCTGCTCGAACTCTTGGCGGCTCGTTATTGCTGTTTTAGCAGCATCCAGCCTCTTTACCGTCATTATGAGCTGACCATCCAGCACCGCCTTGTACGTTGTTCCTAAGTTACCCCTACCCAGCAACTCCGCCGAAGCCCTCATCAACTGCTCTATTGTACACAACTGTGCCTCCCCCCTGCAGAACACCAAATTCCCACTCTTATGTGCTTCTTTTATTTCCTCTATCTTCTTTGCCTTCTCACTCCATTCCCTATTTTGCTCTATTTCTGTTTCGGCAACTAAAGATGCAGGAGGAGGTGCATTTGCATCTTTGGTTTCCAAAGACTCTTGTAATTTTGGGCTCTCTGGTTTTCTTGAACTGCTTCGTTTTCTAAGCAATGCAATAACGAACAGGGTAGACGCAATGAGAACCGAGAACCCAATGGCGAACCCTAGAATCAAGGTCGTGCTCTTATGCTTCTCTTTAGAGGGTGAATGGGAAGGAACGACCAAGATTCCCTGTGACTCCGCGCTTTGCCCAAGTGGCGACGTGGACGCAGAGGCATTGGAGGAACCGAAGAATGTAGATCGAGAATTACATGCCCTGTGGATGATCTCCCCGCATAGACCCAGGTTCCCCAAAAACGACGCCGCGTCGAATCGACTGAGCGTAGGGGTCACCGGAACCGGCCCACTCAAATTGTTTCCGGACACATTGAAGATTCGAAGTGAGGACTGGTTCAACGGCGGAACAGTTCCGTTAAAGAAGTTGGAATCAAGCCGGAGAGAAATTAAACGGTCGAGAGCAGTTAATCCAGGGGGGATCGAACCGATGAGGTTGTTGTGGGAGAGAGAGAGAGTGAGAAGGCGATGGAGGAAGAGAATGGAGGGAGGCAAAGAACCAGAGAAGGAGTTATGGTCGAGGAAGAGGGATTTGAGATTGATGAGTGTGGAGAGGTCAGGGATGGGACCATAGAGGGAGTTGTTGCGGAGACTGAGGACTCGGAGCTGGTCGAGACGAGTCAAGGTGTTGGGAGGGAGGATGCCACGCAGGGCAAAGTCTTGAAGAACGAAGCGAACCACTCTGCCTTGGGCGCATTTCACGCCTTGCCATTGACAGTAGTCGTAGCGCTCGTTGAGGGCATAGAGAAGCTTGTTGTCTTGGTCGGCTTTGGATTTGAAAGATAGCAGCGAAACGGCGTCGGATGGGAGCAGCAAGTTGATGGTGGACGAGGAGGCCTTGGAAGAGGAAGATAGAACGAACAAGAAGAAGAAGAAGGAAAGCAAGTGTGTTTCGGAACAAGGCATTGCTGGAGTTTGAAGCTGTGGTGAGAGTTTGGGAATGGAATATAATGATTCCCTTCTTTTGTCTTTTGAAAAATAGAAGAAAACCCAAAACAATAAAAATGAAAAAGGAAAAATGGAGGAGGAGGGAGGGGTACAGTGAAGGAGTGGGGTGGGAAGCAGCTGGCTCAGATGCAGACTCACGTGAAGGTGGGGAATGCAGAAAATTGTTGGGAAGCGTTTAGCTTCGTAAGAACCACATTCTCTCTCCTTCCATCCATTTTCTTTTTCTCGTAACATCAATTTGTGATTTGATCTCAATTTTGGTCTCATTTCGAAAGAAACAAGAGATCTGTTTATCTTTAATTGCTATCCTAATCCAACTTGTATTTTCACATTTATGGCACCTCAATTTTCATCCTTTATATCAAAATTTAAATGTGAATGAGACTATCATTGTCAAAGATCGTATGATCTCGTATTATTATATAACTATAGAAGGCAACTTTTCTATCAATAATTTAATTGTATTCCTTTCTTTTTTTTTCTTTTTTTAAATTTCTCGGAAGGAACGAATCTTTGTCTGTCAACAAGATCTATGATGTAATATGATAATTCCAATTTCATCCACCTAGTGGAATATTGAGTTGTTTCTTAATAAAAAAGAGAACGAACTATAATTCTACAAATGCTAGTTATAACTAAAATATCATGAAACACGAGGTATATGTATCCTATTTGATTCATAATTTCACATGGCAATGATATTGCAAGTCTGCACTGTGAGCCTCAGAAAGTAATAAATGCCATTTCTTGATTTCAACCCTCCAACAAATTTGCAATTTGACTTCAAAATACATACTGCACATTCCTCCAGTCTTATATATAAAAAATAAATAATTAATTTATGAGTATTAAAATAATTAATTTTTTAATTTTATTTAAATAAAAATTATTTTTTAAAAATATCACTATTTAATATGTGTATTTTTTAAAAATTAATAACTACTATTACTCATAATTTGAATGATTTATTTAATAAAATATAATTAAAATATTATAATTAATATGATAATTTATTTTTTATATAAAAGAGTAAATCAAATATCAGAAAAATAACGGAGGGAGTATATAACATCAATTAAGGCGATCTGTATACAATGGAGAGAGAATATTCCTTAACCTCTGGAAAGAGGATATAACGCAATTGGACAGCGTAACATGTAAAGTGTCCTTTAATAAACTATATAACACAATAGATACCTATGGAATATGTGTCTTTGTTTTCACCTTTTTCTTCTTTTAATACTATCATGCACTTTTTTATGTTAATGTGACAAAGAGGCACTATTGTTTACACGTATATTGGACGTAAATTAAAAGAGGCAAATTGATGAAATTATGAATTCTCTTCACTAATTCTGAATCGCATATTTCATTTTACCATTTTTGTCGAATAGTTGCATATACAGGTTACATATGAGCGATTCATGCAATAATATGAATAGTGAACCATGAATTAATGATGGATTTTAGCTTTCAAGTGTGCGCCAAGCCTTAACTTGAATCATAGTTGACGACATTTTGCATCACAATAAAAACATGTGCTTCTCTCATTGTCCCTACAACAATCATGACCTCCACCTCTTAACATTTAGGATTTTTGACCATCACATCTTTAACTCGGTGGGAACCAATAATAAAGTAAAAAGGAAGCCGCTTATACTTGTTTGATCTTGATTAGGTGGAATGAGAATTTAGATAAAGTTTTAAGATGGGTTCCTCATGCAATAAAGAGTAAAAAGTTTTAACATATATAGGGAAAATAAATAAATAAATAAATAAAAGAAAGCGACACAAGCGATTGAACAAAAGAAAGAACCATTTTGTGGGGCAAAAGACAAAATAATGTCTCTAATTTTCATCATTCATTAATGTGAAAATAAATAAAGATCAAGCAGATGAAAAATGGTGCTGTGAAAGAGAATGCCCTCGTGACAACCTCAAATTTATACAACAAAGTCATGCAGTGTTGGTAACGAACACACTCTGAAGTCCTAGAATCATCGTCACAACTCTGGAAATCTATGCTTTTGATTTTGGGGAATGTGTGTGGCCCCAGTTTGTCTCTGCGATTGAGTTTGATGAATGATGATTGAATACAGTGACGCCCCATGAGATGCGTCCAAACGTTGATTCCAGAAAGTACTTTTCTTCTTTTCGGAAAGGCAATAATCTGCCTTCTATAATTGGACGTGCTTAAATACGTGCCATCTGCTTTATCACATGGAGGTCCCTCCATCGATCTCCTTTTCTCTTCCTTTCCAGAATTTCAAAGCGCACTGTAAAATGCCCTTCTTCATCAGAAAGAGTGTACAGACTCTTGCAGAAGGTAATGGGTCAATTTTAGGCTGCCTTTAGACAAAGCCATAAACAGTGCAAATTAAAGAAAGTTTTTCAATCAAAAGAGTTACACAGCCACAGTAACACGGTGTTGGTTAATAAAATGACAAGATTGTACCTTCAACCTTAACTTTTTACTCTGCTTGAGCCACCTAAACAATTGGGCCTAGTGAATCTAGGACCTTTCTTTTCCCAAAGGCCAGTTCAAGAAAAACCCATTTCATACTTCAGTCCAAATTTATTTCTTGTTGGGCCCATTTGTTTTCCAATCACAGGTAGTTGCAAAACTCAAAATAAAAAGAAGTACATGTTTTTAGTTTTCTGCATTTATTAAGTCAGTTGAAAATCTGGTTCTACAATGCGAGGAGACGTTTTTGTCCTGTTGGTTTATAAAATGGTGATTACATAAACGATAATCACATGTACATGAAGGGGAATCTTTGCAGGTACTTGGTCTCCTTCAGAGGTAGCTACATGTTTAAGAAATTGCCAATATTCTAAAGGGGGTTACGTAGGAAATGGAGCACAAAGGAAGAAGGAAAAGCGACTTGTGGCTCGTAATTAGTTATTGGGTCGCCACAGCTAGCTATTGCCTCTTCATCTCTGCTTCAACCACCCCCGGTCTGCACTCTCCTCCTCCTCCTCCTCCTCCATCATTCTTATTTTGGTTCAGGATGAACCATCCTTCATAAATTAAATAAATCTAAATCAGGAATTAATCATTTCAAAATACCAACCAGTACCCATATCAGATGGAGACAGGTAAAACCAAAAATAATTAGACCTTATCTAATTAACTATATGCTCTCTCTCTCAATTCTAGTCTTAGAAGTAGGGTCATCGTGAAGTCACCCTCCAGGCCTCCAATTTTCTTCCTTCATATTGCTTCAATTCTCTCTAATACTTCTTTAAAATCAAAGCCTTGTTTCCCAATTCTCTCTCAGAGCTCAGAATCCCCTCCACTCCAAAACTGCCATGAAGAACACCACCAATAATAACAACACAAAGCTCATCCTTCTCCATCCGTACATCCAAAAACAAGGAAGCTCCAATCGCCTATGGCTTCTAGCTTTCATATCATTCTTCACCCTTGCCTTCCTCCTCACCCTCATTTACACTCGAGAATCCACCTCTCCAACCACCGCCAAAACCTCCGTTGTTGCTACCTCTGTTTCTGGGATCAACAACCTCCCCTTGCCGCCTACCGTGATCAACACGCTCCTCCATTACGTCTCAAAATCCAATGACACATACCACATGCCATACTCGGACCTCAAGCCCATCTCTGATGTGCTTCGAAAATGCTCATCGCCCTGTAATCTCCTAATCTTCGGTCTTACCCACGAGACTCTGCTCTGGAAAGCCCTGAACCACAATGGCAGAACAGTGTTCATCGACGAAAATCGGTATTACGCTGCGTACATTGAAGAGAAGCATCCAGAAATCGATGCGTATGACGTGCAGTACACCACAAAGAGGCGCGAGATGAAGGAGCTTATAGCTTCGGCGAAAGAGCAGGTGAGAAATGAGTGTAGGCCTGTGCAGAATCTTCTGTTTTCGGAATGTAAGTTAGGACTCAACGACCTTCCGAATCACGTGTATGACGTGGATTGGGATGTGATATTGGTGGACGGCCCACGCGGCGACTGGCCCGACGCGCCGGGAAGGATGTCAGCCATATTCACCGCCGGCGTTCTTGCCAGAAGCAAGAAGGGCGGGAACCCCAAGACGCACGTGTTCGTGCATGACTTCTGTGGGGAGGTGGAGAAGGTGTGTGGGAGTGAGTTTCTGTGCAAGCAGAATTTGGTGGAGGCCACACCCACTTTGGGCCATTATGTGTTGGAAAGGATGGATGAGAATAGCGTCCAGTATTGTAAGAATCAGTCATCGTCCTCATCACCACCTTCTTTATCTTCCTAGTTCATTACCTTCATCCCCACATTATTATCGTACTGCTACAAAAATATTCATCATAAAGAGCTCCGTCTCGGTATTTATGATCCTTCTTTTCATTTTCCTACATTTTGTTCAATTTCTTCTTCTTGCCCGGGGATTGTAAAAATAATTCTTTCTTCCTTTTCGTTTTCGATGAATCCTAGCTTTCAAATTCCAATTCCGAATGTTTATTACTTACGATTACATTAACCAAGAAAAAGGAGATATTGATCGGTCGTACAAAGCTGGTTAATTAGTTTAATGGGGACACATATCAAACTTAGGTGGAGTGTTCACACAATTGACCTGTAACGCAATGGAAAACAAAGGCTAATTAATTATTTAATTTGCAGGGTCTTCACGAGAATAATAAGCTAGCAATTATTGGTAGGTAGCTTCTCGACTTTAAATTATGCATTAGGTACGTAACCACAAACTAATTAATCCAACCCAGCTTTTAAATTTAACGTCACTTCGAAGTGGCTTCAACAAACTATGGCTTTGGTTAAGTTTACCTGCCATTTGTACATGAATAGAGCCAAAGCTTGCAAGTCAACTTCATCTTTCTTGGCTCTATCTTATCTTCTGCCTGAAATTGTCTTAGACTCCAACAAATGAGCCTAGTAGTAAAGCAACAGGTGGCTTGAAAGCTAATAGCTACCCACTGTATATGAACAAATTTTATCACTTTTTTAATTGACAGATGATATAAATCCTTAAATGAAAATATGTACGTTTGTTTATTACAAATAAGTAAATTATAATGAGATTATTTTGTTAGAATTATCTAATAATTCATGTGGATTGCAATTAATTTTATTTTTTTATTTTATTTTAAATAAAAAACATATTAATTTATGATTTATATGGGATGTATTTAGGCTCGCTTATTAAATTAGTAATCCTATTATTTTGAGTTAGATATGTATAATTGATTAGTGTATATAACAGTGAAGGCCCTAATCTATAGGTTCATAATGGGAGGGTATTATGATTTATTTAAAGTTGGCTAGGCCCCATGTGTACTCATGTCAATTTTAATAGTTGTATAACTACACAACTTAAGCCATCGAAAGTTGTGACAAAGAATGTGAGTTATAAAAGATGTCTTAATTCAAAATTATCAAATTAATTTTTTAAGTCTGTGAACATGTCTTCTATAAGTAAGCAAATTTAGTGTTTTAATTCCATGTAATTATCATAGATTTTTGAAAATGACTCTCGGGCTAATGACTAATTTTACAATATGGCCACATTTTAAAAATACATGATCCAAGATGCGATATCTACATATGACTCCATCCAACTAAAATCAAGTAATATCGAATTATGGCCATTATCATATCTCTTATTGATATTAAACCTTCTATGGTTATAAATGTCACTAACTTTGTCGACTATTCATTAGTATGGAATATAGCAAGAAAATAGATATCAATGTGATCCAATAGCTACTATTTTTTTTTTTCTATCTTCACAATTTCTCCTAAATGCCTTAAAGCTAGAGAATTTGTATAACTTGTTAAAAAACCATTATGTCTCAATTCTAATATGGCATTAACCATGGGCATAGTGGTCTTAATGACACCTAATTCCAAAATTTTACAATTAATGCATATGTACAAAAATATATAATACCAAAAATTTAATACATTATTAATTAGTCAAAATACAAATTTTGTCAAGATCAAAAGTATCTAAAGAAAATGTTCAACATAATAAGAAAATAAGATAAATTTTAAACTCCTATTAACTAAACATATCAAAAATATAATACTCATATTTTCAACGTATTTTTTAAACATAACAAGCTTAAGTCCTTTAATTAAGAGATCAGGTATTATAGAATATGTGTCAATATATTCAACAATTATTTTGTTGTTCTTTATTAAATCTTTAATTATTAAATATTTCAATTCTAGATACTTAAAACTACTAGTAATTTTATTATTTTTAGTGTAAAATACTACAACATTATTGTCATAGTAAATCTTTAGTGGTTGTGCAACAAAATCTATAATACAAAACTCTATTATCAAATTTCTCAACCAAACAGTATGAGTAGCAGCAGCATAACAAGCAATAAACTTCGTTTGCACAGTAGAAAATGCAACAAGAGTCTGCTTCTTACTTCTTTAGGATATTGCACCTCTAGCTAACATAAAGATGTAGCCAAAAGTCGATTTCCTATCATCAAGGCAACTAGCAAAATATGAATCAATATATCCCATTATCTCAGTTGTCAACCCTTCTATATGCAAGCATATATTCTTTAATTTTTTGCAAATATCTCATTATTTTCTTTACAACTATCTAATGGACATTCATAGGATTTGACTAGTATCTGCCTAAAACACCAACATTGAATGTTATGTTAGGCCTAATGTATACTTGAGCGTACATTAAGCTTTCCAATGCACTATCAAAAGGTTTACTTTTCATCACTGTCTTGTCTATCTCATTTCTAAGACACTAATCCTTATTATATTTACCCTTTTTAATGACTGAAACATCTATAGGTTTACAATTTTGTATATTAAACATCTTTAAAACTCTATTAATGTAAGCCTTTTGAGATAATTCAAGCATATAGCATGATCTATCTCTATGAATGTTAATTCCCAACACAAATGATACTTCACCAAGATCTTTCATTGCTAGCAAGTAAAATATCATCTATATACAGTACAAGGAAGATGAATTTACTTCCACTAACCTTGATGTATATACATTGGTCAACTTTAGCCACTAGTCTAGTTTTAAATCTCTCAATCTTCTCTATAAATCTTTCTTTGTTTTAAACATAAATTTGCAACCAATTGCCTTACAATTATCAGATAATTCTACAAGCTCTCATACTTTATTGTTAGTCATAAATTTTGTTTCCTCATCCATAGCATCTATTCACATGTTAGACTGAGGACAAATAACAAATTTTTTATAATTCTTAGATTACTACCTTGTCAAATTTCAAATGCCATTATTTAGAAGCCTGTTTCAAACCATAAATAGATCTTTTTAATTGACGAACTAGATGCTCATTACCTCTTACTTGATAACCCTCAAGTTATTGTATATATACCACTTTATTTAGGTCACCATTTAAAAATTCTATTTTAACATTCATTTAATGTAACTCTAAGTCAAAGTGAGTTATAAGCGCCATAATAATTCTAGAAGAATCTTTAGTAGATACTAGTGAAAAAGTCACATTAAAATCAATGCCTTCTTTCTGGATAAAGCCCTTAACTACTAGTCTAGCCTTAAATCTCTCAATCTTCTCCTATGAATCTTTCTTTGTTTTAAACACCAATTTGCAACCAATTACCCCACAATTATTAGGTAATTCTACAAACTCCCATATTTTATTGTTATCCATAGATTTTATTTCCTCATCCATAGCATCTATCCATATGTTAGACTAAAGACAAGTCACAACTTTTATAATTCTTAAGGTCAACAACATCTCCAATATCATAAGTATTTTCACTAAGATAAACTATAAAATCATCAATGATAGTAAGCCTTTTTTGTCTAACTGATCTCCTCACAGGCATTTGTTCATCTAGTTCAATTGGTTGTGGAGTTTCAACCCTAACAAGCGAATTTATTACACCCTCAATAGGAGGATTTACTGTGTTTTAAGTTAGAATGTGAAATTTAACAAGAGTATTAGATGCTATGCTATTATCAACAATAGGTAAAGGCAAAGAGATAGGCTTATGGGTATTCATACAAGTCTCATGAGATAGAGCAATTGGTTTACCCACATCAAATTTCAAAAACTTAGTATTCATAAATTCCACAATTTTGGCACCTCTACTGAGATAAAAAAACCTATACCTTTTAGTGCGATCCAAATATCCAATGAAAAAACAACGACTAATTTTATAATTCATCTTCTTTTCTAAGGGATTATAAATCTTAACTTCTATTAGGCAACCCCAAACACATAGGTAGTTCAAACTTGGTTTTCTTTCCGTTTAAAGTTCAAAAGGTGTTTTTGGCACAGATTTGCTAGGAACTTTATTCAATATGTAAAGAACTATTTTCAAGGCCTCAGACCACAAGAATTCTAGCAAGTTATATCTACTCATCATACTCCTCATCATGTTTTTAAGTGTGTGATTCTGCTACACTATTTTTTTAAAGGCTACTACTCATCCTATATGTTATTTTGTGGCATCATGTCTACCATAATATTCTTCACCACGGTTAGATCTCACTATCTTGATGACTCTTCCTAATTGCTTTTCTATCTTAGTTTTGAAATTTTTAAATTTTTTAAGAGTATCAGATTTTTCTTTAATCAAATAAAGATAATCAAATCGAGAAAAGTCATCAATGAAAGTAATAAAAAACCTATTACTACAAATAGTAGAAGAAAGGGGTTCACTAATATTTGTATAAATAATTTTTAAAAGATTTGAACTTCTAGTCACACCTTTTATGTTACCCTTAATGAACTTTTCTCTAATGCAATTCACACAAGATCCCAAATTATCAAACTCTAAAGAAAGTAAAATATTACTTTTAATTAATCTTTCAACTCTTTATCTAGAGATATGACCTAAGCGCTTGTACTACAATAAAAAAGGATTTTTCTCTAATTTTAGACTTTTTGGCAACAACATTTCATATATTTAAAGATGAAGAAATATTATTTAAAACTAAGGATAATTTATATAAACCATCTACTAAATATCCATAACTAACAATTTAAGGGCTTATCATTAAATTTATTTGTTCATTACTGAAAGTAAAATAAAAACCCAACTTATCTAAACAATAAATTTAAATCAAACTTCTCCTAAAAGAATATACATAAAAATGTCTTTCAAAATAAGTTCATATCCGATTGTCAAAACTAAACTGACATATTCCACTGATTTCACTATTACTTTAAGATCATTTCCTATCTTTAACTTGCTTTCTCTCATATTTGGTCTCCTTAAGTTTTTGAGCCCCAATAAAGATACAATAATATGGGCTGTAAAATCACTATCAAGCTACCAAGAATCAATAGGGATATCAACTAAGTTAGACTCATAACAAATGAAGACTAAAGGCTTACCTCTAAATTTCTGTCTATTCTTTAGTCAAACCTTTAATTTTGTACAATTATTTTTCTTATATCCCTCTCCCTTATACCAAAAATACCATACATTTTTTTTTAATGGGAGTTGGTTTAAAACTCCTTATATTATGATGCTAACCACTACCTAATTTCCTTAAACTTTGATTCTTATGAAGAGCATTAAATTGATTTTTCTCATGTTTCCAATTACTCTTGCTAGATTAGGGTTTATCGTGGGAAGTCAAAAGGACTAGATTACGAGATATGTCATTATTTTTTTTCTTCAATTTGTCTACTTTAGCTACCCATTTAGTAGTAAGGTCATTGATGGTCCATTTCTCACCAAAAGTATTATTGGCAATTTTGATTTATGTAAACTCAGCAGGCAGATAATTTAAGGTATGTGAAACAACAAAATTTTCATTTAGATCAATATTATGGGCTTTCAGTTTGGTTTGGATATGAACCATTTTCAAAATAAATTCATTACTCCTTCATTATTGTCATACCTTATGTCAGTCAATTATTTCATTAGATATCTAGATTCAGTGTTATTAGATACTTGTTACATTTCTCCCAACATTATAAGGAATTCTTTAGCACTCGTAATTTCAAGTAAACCACTAAGTGGATGCTTAGAGATAATCCTCTTAATGGCAATTAGACTAAGTTTGTTAGATCTCTCTTATTTGACTAAGAAAATTTTTTATTCAATTGTACTCTTCTCATTCACTTCAGGCTTACTCTCTTATAGTGCTAAATCAATATTAACAATTCTTAAAGAGAATTCTAAGTTTTGCTTTCATTTGTTATAATTTGATATAGTCAAAATATCAATTAAAGTATAACAGTTATTCATGGAAAAAATGATTGCAAAATGGAAATGTATTAGAATAAACAATAAGGGTAATTTATATATAACTTTAATTAAAATGAGCTATCACAATGAGGCCTACATAATAACACATTCTCTTTTGAACAAAATGTACAAATCAATGTCATAGCTAAAAGCAGAATGTTAGGTGAGTTAATAAATGAGAATATATTGAGTTCAAATACCTATCTCTTTTGAGCATATAAATATCTTAGTCTAATGCATTCCTCAATAATTTCATCTCAAATCAAGTTCTAATTATAACATGCAATAACTCCTTTTGGGCAGGTTATAGTATGAGATAGTTACAGGCTTCCTCAAATTACAAAGGGAATTTTATGAATTAATATGAGCAATTCCACTTTGATGGTAATCATCCATAATAATTCATAAAAATCCCTACATAGGAATTAATTCATTTTACCCAAAATCATGATGTAGTCCTCGCAAAGAGGTAATCAAATATAACACCCCTACTAACCATGAATGAAATTCACTAGCATTCCCAAACAGTCTCCACACTTATACAGCTAAAACATGATTATACCATTTAAAAATAAATATATTATAACATGTACTTTAAGTTGAGAGCACATAAATATGCATCATCATGTAAAGAGAGTGAATATCGTCATAAAGTTTAGAATATAGTAAATTAATTTCTTAATATATCACTTTTTAGAATATCATTCAAGAAAATATTAAAAAATATATTTTATATATAAATTTTATAAAAAATATTTATAGTAGTCAAAAAATTATAAAACATATTCTAAAAAATTACATTTAAAATGTAGATTACAATGCAAAAACTTCAATTATAGAAAGCACACTTTCCTTTACTCTCCAGAGCCGCGAGTGGGTGTGGATTTTAGGCTTCTTCTTCTATCTTAGGCTGGTCAACCCACATGCTGAAATGGGTCAACTAACTTGCATGCACAAACCTCGAATTTGGGAGGCTTTTCTCGCATTTTTTCATGCATTTTTGGTTTACAACTTCATCCTAAGCTCGTTAACATCAAAAGCCCTAAGTTTTATCAAGGATTTAAGCATTTTTTCTTGTGAGAAATCCTCCCAAACCGATGCCATAGTCGAAGGTCTATTCGAAGCCAATTTCTATGGTAAAACTTGATTTATGATGTAATTGGTGTGTGGATTTCTCTCATATGATTACAAGGAACACAATATTCTAAAATCATTCATCAATTTGAAATATTTTGTAGGAATTGAAATTCAATCTTAAAACCCTAACAAAAAATTTTGAAATTGAAATTGCCATGAAATTAAACAATTTTTTATGCAATTGAAACATTATTTTTTCTTATATGATTAAGGGAAATGTAATGATAAAAAAATTGTTCATCAGCTTGGGTTATTTTGTGAAAATTGAAATTTCACCTTAAAATCCTAACTTAAATTTCAAACTCGAAATTCTCCTCCCATGGTGCACAAAAATTCACAATTCAAGTGTCAATTAATTCAAAATTTCAATATCTACAAAAGCCCTAAGGTTTTGGTTTCCAATTTTTTAAAAATCATCTAATTAAAATTTCAAAACTTATATGGACAAAAATTGCAAAGGGTTAAATTCTTAAACATATGATCATATCTTCAAATCAATTATTGGGTTCTATGATAATTACATGGAATTAGAACACCAAATTTACTTATCTATAGAAGACGTGGTCACTAATTTAAGGAATCAATTTGATAATTCAGAACTAGGGCTTTTTTTGTAACCCATACTCTTGCCCCAACTTTCAATAGGACAAGTTGTAAGGTTATACAACTATTAGAATTGACTTGAGTACAGAGGAAACCTAATCAACTTTAAATAAATCCTAATACTCTCCCATTATAAGCCTATATGTTAGAATTTACGTTGTTATTTACATTAATCAATTATAGATATTCAACCCAAAATAATAAGATCACTAATTTAATAAGTGAGTTTAAATGCATTCTACATGGATCATGAATTAACACGTTTTTATTTAAAACAAAAATACAAAATAAACTTGATTGCAACCCACAGGAATTATTAGATAATTTTAACACCTTTGAGACAAAGGTATGACTTAATTACATTTATTTATTTATTTTTAAATTATATTCCACTTTCTTTTAATTTAATTTATATTAATACAATTAATTTTTATACAATATATGTTAAAATTAAATTAGAGTTTTATACTAAAACTTAACATTTGTTTAATTGTTTTTACTATCATATTAAAAATAAAATTATAGTTTTATGTTGTGCAAAAAATAAATTTTTATGATAAAAAGTATATTTGAAAAGAGATTCTTGAAACTTATATTTAAATATTAAAGGAATTGAATATAATTTTTAAAACAAAAGCAGTATAAGTATAATTCAACAAAGATATTAGTGTAATTTATCGTTAATATAATTAATTCAATATATCAGCACATTGGAACTTCAAATATCAAAACTTTTTGACTGAAAAGTTTTAAATAAGCACAATCTGATATTTTTTTCTTGGCACGGGAACAAAGTGACTCATTTTCTTAACATTAGCAACCACATATTTGTTCTTATAAATTACTCAAAATAGGTCGGCTTCAGCTTCACCAAACTATCTTCTTTTTCAAAATATATTCCTGAATTTTGACAATTTGATGACATCATAACACCAAGTATCAAAATACTTTTGTATCACAATAGAAAACTGCCGAGAAAGGAGCCTTTTTTTTGGATGGGCAGGAAAAGGGATCTTATAATTGCTGTTTTATTATAATTTTGTGGTTTTATGAATCATTGTCATTGTCACATTCGTCGTCGTGATGCTCATAATATTTCGTGAAAAGTGGTCCCCGGCCAAGCTTGAGTTTGCATCTCTTTTTTTTTTTTTTTTTCTGTCAATTGAAAAAAAGATAAATATACAATGCGTGATAGGATCCCCCATCTATATAAAGAAAAAGGGAGGAAGAGTCGCTTTTGTCGAAGATGACAACAATCCACTGAGACCATTATCAAACAGTGAATCACAATGTTGTAATTAATTTGATTTCCAATATAATTGAAGCCTCCACCGAGCCTCCTACACAGAGAGAGAGAGAGAGAGAGAGAGAGAGAGAGATAATCACAGCTATCGATGGCCACCGACTTTAGTTCCGTCCCCATAATTGGTAAATTTTGTACCCAGTTCCGTAATCTTATCGTACTAGGAATCTAAATCTTCTAAAATTTGATATCAACACGTTATAATTCAATTTGCTTGTGAATTTCAATTCTTACCTGTTACAATTGAGAATATTTGATGAAATTGTATACGCTTGTAGTTGATGATTAAAGAAGTATTGAGTAAAATCTGCAAGAGTCGAGAGGAGAAACACGTTGTGTGCTTTGTTTCTGATATCCCTGTTTCATTTTGGAACGCAGATGTTAGTGCCCTTTTAGCCAAGTCTGATGACCCAAAAATGGCTGACGACCCTGCTGTGTCTAAGGTTGTTAGACAATTGGATCAGGCTTGTAGAGAGGCAGGGTTCTTCTACGTGGTACTTTTCCACCAACGCTTTGTATCTTTTTAACAATTTTTTTTCCTGTTACTCTCTCCCTTGCTTTAGTATTTTAGCTGTATACAAATAGCACAATTGTATTTTAGAGATTGGGAAGAATCATCAGATTCTGCTATTCAACACAGGCTGTTAATCATTTCCTTGCTTACTAGGACCGAAGGCTTATTTTATACAGTGGATCCACCTGCACGTGTATCAGCATATCCGATATTATGACTTTCATACAGATTTAACTATAATTTGCAATAATTGAAATGTAAACATAATTGCAAAAGTAAAAAATGGATGAAGAAGGAGGAGGAGGACGCAGTAACTCATAAAGAGATATGCTTTGACTTGCATTTATTTTGTAAATTTGACATGCTTATGTATATATGGCAACTTCTAGCAAGTTATTGTTATTATCCAATGGGTCATCTCTCTGAAGTTATACTTTCTTCATGATTCAAAGCAAGACTTGAGCCATTATTATGGTTGATGCTTTATTCAATTCCTATTCTTCTTGATTAATCAGAACGGTCATGGTATTCCTCATACCCTCCTCAAAGAGGTTAAAGATGTAACACGCAGCTTCTTTCAACTTCCATATGAAGAAAAGACAAAGATCAAAATGACTGCGGCTACTGGGTTCAGGTTTGTTTGGTTGCATAGATCCCCCTGCATCCCAAATTATTATATATGGATCACTTGAGCATTTTCCACGTCTGAGCTAACCATCCAACTTCTGAATTGAATGCAGAGGATATCAGAGGATTGGAAAAAACATTACTGAAGGCGTACCTGATATACATGAAGCTATAGATGTGGGTCTTTTTTTTTTTCTTTTGACACAAAGTAGTTATTCTTGTTCTAATGCTTTGTCACTAGCTAGCTAGTGCTTATGTGACAGAACTCCTTATACTGAAGACAACCATCAGCTTGTCATGTAAACTTTTCTCTTACTGGTTCGATGAATAGTACATTAGAACTATCAAAATCAACTTAACATTGTGTAATGTATAGAGACCCTTTATTATTTGTTTCGTTCTTTCTTCTGCGATTGGAGGCTAGCATAACAGACTTAATCAACAGCTTCTTATTATTGTTATAACAAGCAACAAAATATCTCCTTTTCCTGGAACAGTGCTATAGGGAAGTGATAAAGGGCATGTATGGAACTCTTGGCAAACCTATGGAAGGATGCAACCAGTGGTATGTTGAATCAGGACTCAGGGTTTCTCTCATTGATGCCTGTATTTCCCCCACCCCTCCAACAATATTTAGCTGAGTATTAGATTCACTATCTGATCACTATTTGACCATTTATCTTAATTAAAACAAGATGTTCTATAACCACTAGGTGTGGTTTAGTAAGGAAGGGCTTGGGTTGTATGCTGGAGAATTAACATTCAGTAGAGAGGTCTTTCTAGCAAGTAAATGTCTTTTGGAACTTTGATTATGAACTTCGGACTCACTTTCATTTTGTTTTGGTCAATGGTGCAGGCCACAAAATCCTCCAAACTTTAAAGTTCTTATGGAGGAGTATATTAGTCTCTGCACAGGCATGCTTTTTTCTCCCCCACTCCTGTTACTCATCCTTCATATAGTTAGGCTTCTATGGTTAAACTTCTGTTTTCTTACATGGTTTCTTCGTACCAGCAGAGCTTGCAAGAAAAATTATGAGGGGGATTGCTTTAGCATTAGGTGGTTCACCAGATGAATTTGAAGGTCAGAGAGCTGGGGATCCATTTTGGGTTATGAGACTCATTGGTTACCCAGGTGTATCTACTGCAAATGGCAAAGCTGATCTCAAAAATGACGTTGGATGGTAATGAAATATTGCGGTTCTCAGGGTTTACCCTTCTATTTCTATCACTGAGCTTTACATTACTGATGTCTGCCCCATTTTGTTAATCCATTCTCCATAACTAATCCAGTGGAGCTCACACTGATTATGGTAAATCTTTCTAACCTTAAAATCATTAGAAGCCTAGAATGTTTGGCACGTCATTCTCAATCATCTTAACATGTTGCTTGACAGGTTTATTGACATTGCTTAATCAGGATGATGATATAAACGCACTCCAGGTATGCACTTTACACATAGATCAGTCCTGTAGCTGTAGTACAATGATGGATATTTCATTAATTTTCAGGGTTTCTTTAGGAAATTAATTATTTATTTTGAAATTCAAATTGTTGAAGGTGAGGAACCTGTCTGGGGAATGGATATCAGCACCTCCAGTTCCTGGAGCATTTGTGTGCAACATCGGTGACATGCTAAAGGTGGGTGTATATATATATATATATATATCTTGAACTTCATCTCTTCACTAAAGCAATCCTTTACTTTCTGGGAATTGGTGGATAATCTGATTAGTAGTGCAGATATACTCCAATGGTCTGTACGAGTCAACTCTGCATCGTGTGATAAACAATTCTCCGAGATACAGAGTCAGCGTAGTATATTTTTATGAGGTTATTAGCAATTTTCTGTTTTCATGTCTGACCCCCTTTTTGTTTTGTATTGATTATTTGGTGGCTCATATGGGTGTGATTGTGTTGTATATGATGGTAACAGACAAACTTTGATACAGCAGTGGAGCCTTTAAATACATGTAAAACGAAGGTAAATGGTCCCTGCAAGTTTGAAAGAGCTGTGTATGGAGAGCATCTAGTTAGCAAGGTCACTACCAACTTCGTTGACGTCTGACTTTCTGTTCTCTTCCAAGCATCATCTAGTAAGCAAGCTCTCGCTTGCTGTGATAGTATATTTCGTTTATAACTACTGCAGACATTGGAAATGAGTCAAGTGTTTGTTATCTATCAATTTCTTCATTCTCAAAATTTACGTTTCATGATTATGGGAATATTCATGTTTCCTTTATTACATAGTAGCAATTAAGAAATTTTTTTAAGTATATTTGGAGTATAGTGCATTTAAAAAAATCAATGGTCAAAATTGAATTTATATAAGTGAGATTCATATATAATACATGTGGAATTCATATGTAAAATAAATTTTAATTATTGAGTACATAAATGATGTGGCGCATCAAATATACATAAGAATTGCTCAACAATTAGTTAATGTTAGTTAGCCAACAACAAAAAATGAATTTGTAAAGATAAATAAATCAAATTTTTGAGCATAAAACAACTCATCTATACATCTTTATATGTAAAACTGCATAGCATTTTATTATGTATAATCAAATATTTATTTGAATTTGTTTTTCTAAATATATATTGAATTGATGTTGGAATATACCTTTGAAACCTTTGAAATTGTTCAAGGAGAAATTTAATCTCGATTAACATATAAATTGGTCAAAGAACACTCTTATTGTATAATCCAATAAAAAAAAAAAAAAAGAAATTATAACTTACCCGTACAGTACTTATCATGGGAACAGCTTAATTCCATTCACAAATCAAAAGAATATCCAATAGTCATTAAAAATATTAGTCATATCATGAAACAATATATTACTTCTCATATAGAAGATTTGAAGTTGAAATGTAATCTTTCACTATTAATTACAAGATAAATTAAAAATGAGTGCAGACTGTGCGATTTTTAGTACCCTTTATGTTTGAAAAAACAAAAAACAAAACAAAACAAACAAAAAACATAAAAGTCCCTCACTACACACTACAAAGGGAGACAAGTTGCAATTTCTGTTGCGCAACCATTCAAATGTTGATAGTATGAATTTTTTTTATTGCTTCACAAAGAAGTTCACTTTATTCCTCTTAATAGGCCGAGCGCCACCTTACTTTCCCACTAACCCCACTAACAAGGCACAAAAACTTTAGAAGAGACAATTGGTGCCCGAAGGTCTTATATTATCTATGCTATCTTTCTTTTTCGTATTTATAATATTACCATTCAAAATGTTGAACACAAATCTCAAAAAGAATAATTTAACAATCGATAAGGTTGGTGAATTCCCCCAAGGCCACTACCAAGCCACCGTGGTAGTGTGAATAATGAAGATGAAAATCCCACAACTTATTTTAACCTATTCTATTTGAACATATCCACATATTTTGACTTAGACTGCAAGAAGCGTGGGAACTGGGAAGAAAAAGAAACAGAAGATAGGTATTTTATATGTATGATTGAGGTAGCCACTTGCGTGCGGTGTGAATAATGAATTGGATGATGATGGTGAAGATAAATGAACAGGGGCGGGTCCAATTTACATAACAAAGTTGACGTTAAGGCAAAGGCAGTGCAGGGGTAGAGAACAAATTTGGAAACAAGGGAGGACCCTCCTAGTGTTCCAATATGTCAATCAATTCCATACCCACCCTTTTTGACTTAGCCGTCGTTTTTCCCAAAGCACATTTCTATTCTCTACACCATCCACCCATGACCATGAATTGGTATGCTCTTCCTCTAGTCAGTGTCCACCAAAGCCAGCCACCCATATTTTCGTAGACCCAAACGGTCCAATGTTTGCATTAAAAACTCTTTTTTCTAAGCTTCATTCACTAATTTAGCCGTCTCCAACTGGCAACTGCCACCCTCTTTTTTTTTTTCTTATGGTCAACCGTCCTTACACGACATGTCATGTCCCTCCATTCCCGTCCAATTCTTTGACTCGGTCCCTTTCATCGGTTTTTTTTTTTTCCGCTCTCTACTGCTTCAAATTTTAATGAAAACTGAGAGCATTGGAACATCGTGACAGCATCCAGACGATAAAAGTTGAGAGAGGAGGAGCATCCAAGGCAAGCACCAAAGAGGCAAAAGATAAAAGCAACCAAATAAAGGGGAAAAAAAATCAAAAGGAATAACCCCCCCCAAAAAAAAAAACCACTTTTCTGTCGTTCTTTCTGTCATGTTGAAGCCCGTTACCAGATCCACCATCTTCACTTTTTTTTTTTAATTTATAATGGATTCACAGTGTCACAGTCTTCAAGAGAACAAGAAAGATAAAAGGAATCCAATATTGTACAGGAAAAGGGAGTGATAACCCACTAATCTCCTTCGAGATTAAAGCTGCAGTTCTACAAACTACCATTTGCTCCTTTGAAATGTTGAACTTGACCATCAATCAATGTCGTAGGAGCACTGCTTCGGGTAATCCTCATGGTGAAATTGACGATGAGCTAAGAGGATTCCAGGATTAGATTCGTAGAATCGGTCGCAGAGAGCGAGTGATTGTGATCGCCTTCATAGGTCACTACTAACATAGCTGGATCATCTAGAGCTCGCTCTACGTGTTTGCGCGCTGGACACCCTCTAACGCTGCTGCACTTGTAGTATCCCCTGTTATTGTTCCACAAGCAACTTTATCAGTACCACTCGTGAGATCCAATATTAACTCAGGAACAGAGTATAAAGGACAGAGACCATGCTGGGTTTTCTAAAATTAGCGAATCAGCGACAAAGGAAACTAATAAAGAATCCGTATGGCTTCTGTCACAAATATGGGTCCTTTATAGAATTTCAAATAGAAGGGTCAAACGCCAGGTAACGTCAAATTGAAATCAGAACTCAATGAACGTATAACCTGAAATAGAGTTTATGTACCTTGGATGAGGGGATCCTTTAATGGGTTTCTGTCCATACTTCCTCCATGAATAATCATCAGGTGGAATATCAGCCATCTTCAAGCTTATTGCAGGCACCCTCACTACCCTCTTCAACCTCATCTTTCTGCTAGAGTACCAATTGAAAACAGAGCATTTAACAACAAAAGCATGTCCAAGGTATCGACTTTTCACATTTTTGGTGAAGAAGAAACGATTTTAAAGAAAGACCCGTCACCTACCTCTTTTTCGAACAATGGCAGCGACTAGAGGAACTGCCGCACTTGCCGGAACCCAAGTTCTCGGAGCTACACTTCCTCTTCAACGAAGAGGAAGAGAGAGGAGGCTTTCCTGCTGACGAGACCTGAGACAGATTCGTGATCTGAAAAGCGGCCGCCGGCGAAGACGAGGAGGGTTGTTTACAATCAGTATCGCCGGTAAGCGACGACATAAACGAATTCGCGGCAGAGGAATACGAGAAGTTAATGGTCTTAAACGAGTCCTTCCTCTCGATCACCCCATTTTTTGGGATCAAGGGGTGTTGTTCGCCGAGAGTTTGGTGTTGAAGGGCCGGTGGGATCTGCTGCAACGGTGTCGCATAATAAACTTTGGGTTCAGAAGGTTGTGGATCTGGGTTTTGGTTGACGGTAGGAGGAGGAGGAGGCAAAGGGGCTCTTCTAAATCGAGCATGACCGGTTCTGGTTCGACCGAGAAGAGAAATCACCTTCTTGAACTTGGAAACGGCGACGTCTGCAACGGCTTTACAGTCCATCTCGATTTCCACTGAAGACTTTGAAGACGAGTGGAATTGTTGCTGGCTCTGAGAAAGCAACCTGATGAGCTTCTCCAAGCTCTCTAACCCAGACGCAGCTTCTTGAACAGCATTATCTTCCATTTTAGCTGTGAAATTATCGTTTCTGTAACCCATCATGAGCTCGACGGCCATACTCACAGAACCATCGAAGAAGCAGAGAAGTAGAAGAGTAAGAAAGAAGTGAGGGAAATGGAGGGGCATTGATAAAGGGAGGAAGCGTGGTCAAAAATAAGGGCATGGGCTAGAGACTAAAAAAAGGGTAGTGGGTGTTTTGGTCCACAAGGTAACCGAACTGTCACGCTACTGATAGCCCCCTGTTACCGTCAAATGTAGGTGCGAATAAGACCTACGAGGATATTTTGGTCAGTTCAGATCGATATTTTTCTGAAGCAAAGTGGGGGATATTGACCTTTTCTGAGGTGTGGGACCCATGGGGTTATTATTATAGATCTGAGGGACGTTGGGGGTATTAAAATCAGGTCAAACTAATGTTTCGGCCGTTCGATTGATACCCGATGTTTGAAAATGGAGACGAATCCATTGGTTGATAGCATATGTTTGAGTTGACTTGGATTGACACCTTACGAAGGATTCTTATTTCATGTTTTTCTTGTCAATTTGTCCCCCCGTTTTCTCACCACTCACCACCTCAAATTCGCCATTCTTCTAGATTTTTTTTTTCCCTTCTTTATGGATGAAGATACACGCTGTTCCCGAAACCACTTTCAGATTTATTCACAAGGGAAAATAATTTATAGAGAGATATCTAATTTTTTAAGCAATATATATATATATATATTGTGAAAGAATTTTTTTTCTTCAATTAGTATTCTTGAATCATATTAGCTGTGGTTTATTTTGGGTTTTTTTATCTCTCTATTTTTTTGTCTTACCACCACTTTACTCATTGCACTATATTTTTTTTCAATTTTTTCATCTTTTTTTCCTCAATTCTACACATCACACTGACCTTTTGCTAATTTCTAATTAAATTGAACAACCTTCACATCTATTATATGATTAAATAAATTCTCAACTTCTTGATGAGCACATCATTTTTATAAAAATCTTAAATTATAAGTTACCTTTTGAAAAAAAAGTTTATTATAAAATTTTAAAGTCATTCATCATTTATTTTAACTTTGTGCTTAGGAGGGAATAAAAAAAAAAAAGTGACGGGATGAAGAGCACTTAGGTATTTTATATATGGTCAAGAAAGCTACTAGTACCGAACTAAATTAATTATAATAATTAATTATTAAAATATTCAGATTTCAGATGTGCAGTACCTAATTTGTAAAGCACATTACATTCATGCGCACTTATGATACCTGTATGGCTAGTAAAATTTTGTTTAAAGCCACTATATGGTAAACTCTCACACTTTATATGTCAATCCCACGTGTTCGACACACGAATGGTGGGTTATTTGTTTTTGATGCAATTCTAAAATCAAAACCAATTGTCATTTGGCAAATAATCTATTACTTGTTTGAAATGAAAAGTATTTAGGTTTGGCACAAGTTTTATATGAATATAATATATACACTCCATTGCAAATTTACAAAATGTATATATTTTATGAGGAAATACAGGGGTAATAGAGAATAATGAATTGAATTTGTTGTGGTATGGAAATCACATGTGTGAGTGTGTAATAAAAGACAAGATCGGCTAAAAGTCAACAGACGGAAAGCTTGACATTTTCACCTTCACTTATCACGAGACAAGCGCAAGGAAATACGTGTCAGACTTCTCTTCTTAGTTTCAATCTGGATAGCTTTTCAATTTCATTTTCATAACTTCCACGATCCACACATATACCTATGGAAGCGATGATCGAGGATATACACACTGCATTTTTGTTTTTTATTTTTTATTTTTATTATAAATATTAACTAAAATGATAAAATTTTCAAATGTAAAAATAAAACTTTTAATTGTAACCAAAAAAATATTATACTTCATCAATTTTAATAGAACAATATAATTACAATTTTTAAATTGTAATTTTTTATCATAATTAAAAATTTTGTCTTTCTATTTGCAATTTTAATCTTTTACTTAATATGTATAACTCCTAAAAGAAAAAAGTCTAAAACAATGACTCCAATTCAAATATTATAAATTTTAACTATAATATAATAAATAATTAAATATAATTACGCTTTTTATATATGACAATTATTGCGTTATAATTAAAGTTTATGATCAATTTAAATTTATAGGATTATCACTTTTACATGTAATAAAAGATTATATTACCGACACGTGGAAAAAGCTATGTTGATTATTTATTTCCATTTCATTCTATCAGGATCTTTCTTCAAGGATTCGTTTTGTTGAAAAAAATTTCTCTTCAACCCAGTATATAACTTTTTTTTTTGGCAGGGATATCATTCTCTTCTCAAATGGTTTTCTGGCGCACAATTCCTACATCAATTTAGTGTAGTTAGGATATTAATCTTTTTAAATATTAATTCTAAAATTTAAACCTGAATAATCAATATAAGAAGTACATTTTCTTGACTGCTCAATTAATTCTTTATGTCTTTCGAGAGTAGAACTTCAACTTGTATATTGAAAAAAAAAAGTATATATTTGTGTAAATATTTAAGTAAGTTGCATGTTATTTGGGTAATATTTACATCAACGCTATGTTTGGTATGTCGAAATGAAGATGAAAAAAAAAATTAAGAGAAATTTTAATTTTGTCATTATAATTATTATTTAATATTATCTGTCAATCATTATTTAATAATTAAAAATAAAGATACTATATATATTTTTTATCTATAAAGTCATATTTTTTATTTTTATTTTTATATCTAACTTTGTGTATACCTTCATAAATATTTTATCTCTCAATGTTTGGTGCAAATAAAAAATACATTAGCTCTTTATGATTGGACAATTAAATTTAAATACACAATTCTAGGCAAACAAATAACACAACATTAACCATATACGTTACATAAGAGAGCACCATCTTTAAAGGTTAATTTGTAGTGCCACTGCCCGTGCGGTTCAAATTTGTTGTGGGGCTGTGCAAATTTTGTGGATCATTAAAAAAAAAAAAAAAAAAGCGCTGAACAACGATAAACAATGTCATTTGCAACATCTTTCATATATATATATATATATATATGTTCTGGGACTGTGCAAATTTTGTGGATCATTAAAAACAAAAAGGTGCTACAAAATGAACAATAAAAAAATATATATATATATTTGATTAGATGTGAATTGAAACATGTATAAATATATAAATAGAATAGCATTTTTTCTTGGTTTTGCTGCTTTTCATAAATAGTTTAATTTGTGCGAAATTGCCAATCGCAGCCCATAGGCAGATTTAATTAAATTAAAGAAAAATAATTGAATAAATAAGTGGCATAATTGTAAAAGTAGACCAATAATTAAAGAAAGCCATAGATTGGGGGCTTCCCATCAGTGTTGCTATGTCGACAACAATAAACTATCAAACCGTGAACTGACAATATTCAACGTGGTGGTTGGTTTCACGTAGAGTCTCATTGTGCCGCTCCTGTTTGATAAACAATTTTCCTGCGTAACATACAAATTTGCTCCTCCTCGCCTATCTCACATAATATTTTATAAACTTATTTCATATTTATCTATAAATATTTCCCATTGTTTTCTTTCGCATATGGTCCATAATTTGTAAAAATAAGCCCATAAATTGAAGCCCAGATTGAATGAAAATCCTAACCCTTTATTTCGTTTTAAATGATGTCCCAAAAAAAGTATTTTTAATTTATCAACAAAATAAAAAAAGAAAGAATGAGATTGACAACCTGTAAGGTGGACCACAAGTCAGTGGACCGATCAAGGGCCTTAGGCCCATCTTCTTTTCTTCCGCTTTTGGTTATCTGTTGTTATTTGACATTAGCTACGCAAGAATCATCATCATATTGAAAAATAAAGGTTAAACAGATCAAAAAAGAGAACAAGAACAAAATAATGATATTTTAAGATGGGAAACACTATGAAATCTTATTATAATGAAATAATTATTAAATACAAAAAAATATTCTATTTTTTTTACTGTATTTATAACAATAATTATGTTCAGTGATTATAAAAAAATAAATTAACTTTATTAAGACCTGTAAATTATTAAATAAGTTAATATTTTTAAAAAATTAAATGTAAAATATATAATAATTATTGTATTATAATTATAATATTATTATATCATAACTCTTTAAAAAATGCTTAAACAGCAGGGGCATGGAAAAATAGACTCTAGAGTTCAAACAAGAGCCTTTCAGGCTCGCACTTATGATTGCAAATTAGAAAATCTAATTAGCGTGATAATTCATTTGACACATGCTTACTAAATTTACTTAGTCGCATGTTGGGTTTTAGGATTCAATTTTATACTGAAAATTTTCGAATTTTGAACTTTAATTTCGTAAAAGTCAAAATTTACAACTCAACCGTCTGGTAGACCACAAAAGCAGAGTGAAACATTAGCCTACAAACATTATCCGTTCATGTCAAAGATCCCCTCGTAGTAATCTGGACGTGTAAGCATGTCAGTTAGCCCACATGTTGAACTGGGCTCACAACCTTGGCAGTGTTCACCCAAGTACACCTATTCATTTTTAGTTTAAAGGATATGTACCACATAATTGCAATCCAACCCATAAATGGGGAACGATCAATCCTGATTCCATCCCACAAGGGAAAAAGAAAGAAAAAAAAAAAAAAGGCAAAAACTTGACAATTGGATTAAAAGATCTCGTATGATTTAATCATAACTGAAGCAAACAAGTATATTGAAAGTGTGAAACAGGCATGCCTAATATGTAAAAATTATAGAACATGTTAGTTTTTGGCAATAATACAGTGTGGCGTGAATTGGTAATTAGTACGCGGAGTTGTTATGGCAGAAAGAATAATATTATAGAGGTAGCCTTGACTGAGCTTGTTATTCATACATGGTGGAATGTAGTAATCAAGTGAGTCAACAGGCTCTACCTAATAACAATACCTTGTGCACGTCCCTTTCATTTGCTCGTTGGCTCATGACAGGCCTGAGTTCCTTTGGTTCTAAGGTAGTAAGTAGTACCCTTTGCGATGGCGACGCTTCATTTGACAGATTTCAACTGCCCAACGGCAATTTGTTCTTTCTTCCGATGAACTATGAAAATAGTTTATAACCAGCCATTCCACGTTAAATTACATAATCCAAAACACCAGAGTTTGAGTTCTTGAGATAAAATTTAAGGGTGCTTTTTACACATTTTCTGCGAACTATTTGTGGGATGTTGCAAAAAAAAAAGTGAAAACCGTTTAGTTTTAGGTGGCCACATTCTGAAGGAACCATATAATATAGCCAATGAGTTTGAGTCTGGGTTTCCAATGAGTGAAGCAACTCACCAACCCAAATCTCTGGTGCCTACTCTACCTAACCTGGTGCAATTATTGGATCTGAAACTTCTTCTTGGTTTTTCCTTTTCTAATTTACCCAATGCACCATATCCAACCTCTTTTGTTATTTGCAGTAATTTATTTAATAAACTACTATAACTTGATTACTAGTAATGCAGGAATTGGCAAACTTGCAATCCAAATGGAGGGGAATCACCATCACAAATTGACACAAAATTAATGCAATATAGACTAAATACAAACAACAACGTAGTATAATAGTATAACTAGCAGTAACCCCTGAAATTCAGGGGTTTTCAAAAAAATGCGGGTCCCACATTAAAAATGAAAAAAAAAAGCACAGAAAAAATTTTAATTAAAAAAAATGATGTAAACAGTATCAAAACAATGTATAAACAGTATAAAACAGTAACAAACAGTACCCGATGACGTAACATTATGAACAGGCTATAAACAGTGCTTAATGAACAGTGCTCATCCACGGCTTTTTATATATATAAATGATGATTATGCAGGATTTGGTATATGTAAGTGGAGAGAGAGGACAATGCACGGATTTGTAAAATAAATAAATAAAGATTCTTATGCCTCTCTACCTATTCAATCATTATATATAATGTACTAGTATTAGATTTCGAGAGTTAGATATTTTTTTAACCAATTGACAATCCCCCCAAAATTTTCTGTGCTTTTTTCCCCCCCTCCGTATAACATGGGAAAATGCATTGCTTCGATGATATCTTGTTTTCTTGGGAGGAAAATATTATTTTTATTTAGTTATTTTGTTTAGGTTGGCACTCGGAAGGTCAGTAAGCGTGATCCTTTTACTACCCGTTTGCTTGCCGAGAAACTGCAGGAAAATAAAAAAAAGAAAAATACCAAAGAGAGAAGAGATCCTAGACTTGCTTATAACGAACGTTTACCCTCTACCTGTTGACCGAAATAGCCTTCGTCTCCATTGGTGACTGGTGAGCGATGACCTCTACGGCTCTCCTTTCTTCCCTATATTATTGAGGTTATTACTTAACGGTAATTTTACTTTTTGGTCGTAGTTAACGCTAATTACGGAAATACAGATAAGGAAAGCAAGGATTTTTTGTATTAAATTTTATTTATAAAGACAAAGGATTGATTTTAAATAATAAGTTATGACAACATAGTGTAATTTTTTATAAATAAGCCTTTATTTGAAAACCTGGCTCCAATTTCTTTCCCGGATTTTACGGCTATGTACGCCCTTTCTTTTTTTAAATAATGTTATTCATCATCTTGCCTTGATTTCGTGTCTGAAGGAAGTTGTTAGAACTTAGAAGACAATAAGAAAGGAAACAGATTAATCCGTAAACCAAAAGAAATGTCATGATTAGACTCCACCACCATCTCCAACCTCTTCTACTTCTTTTATTGTTTTATAATCTTCTTTCTCTCTCGCTATCATCACTACAAATCAACTTCCAGCTTCAAAGCAAATTCGCACCTCCATCACCGTCCACCATTGTCTCCACTTGACTCTTTCTGACTTGGAGGAGTACTCAGTACTCACACATAATGAAGCTCTCGGCGTTGCAGCAGGGCTACCTCAACCGCCGGACCAACAGCTTCCGAGGATCGCCCCAGTTGGATTCCTCCGGCGACGGTCCCATCAAGTCTCCGGCCGCCATTTTCTGGCTCGTCCTTCATGGCATCTGTTGTCTCATTAGTCTCGTCCTTGGATTCCGTTTCTCTCGCCTTGTCTTCTTCTTTCTCGTCTCCACTTCATCTACCAACCTCTACATGGTTCCATTCCGCACTGCCACTCAAGTCACTGGCTCCCTCGATCTTCATTCCTCCCTTACTTCGAATCCCTTGACCAACATTGAAAATCCTGCTAATAGAACCACTGTTGCCAGCTCCACCAGCAGGGTCGTCGTTGGGCGGCATGGGATCCGAATTCGACCTTGGCCCCATCCGAATCCGGTGGAGGTGATGAAGGCTCACCAGATAATTGAGAGAGTTCAGAGGGAGCAGAGGCTCCAGTTTGGAGTCAAGAACCCTAGGACGGTGATTGTGGTCACACCAACCTATGTACGGACATTTCAGGCTCTTCACTTGACTGGCGTGATGCACTCGCTAATGCTGGTGCCATACAATCTAGTGTGGATTGTGGTGGAGGCCGGAGGAGTCACCAATGAGACCGCTTCAATTATTGCTAAGTCAGGGCTTAGAACCATCCACGTTGGCTTCAATCAGCGTATGCCGAATTCATGGGACGGAAGGCATAAATTGGAGGCCCGGATGCGGCTTCATGCTTTGAGGTAAATTTGTGGTCCTCTGCTACCAATTAACTTAAGTTTCGTTATTAATGAAGCTGCAGATATCACTGGGAAGGCTACTATATTTCCCCCTACTTGGTGTATATCATATTATAACTCCACTCATAAACGCAACCAAGTATTTACTGACACGTAATAAGGGACTAAACCGTTAATTATGCTGCAAAACAGTTAAAATACATGATAACGCTTTTTTCCTCTTCATTTCTTTTCTGGTCAGCCGCCTTACATGGTATGTTAAAAAATAGCTTGTTTATAATTTTATGGATTGCTTATCTTGCTATATATGTGGAACAGAATTGTTAGAAAAGAGAAGCTGGATGGAGTAGTAATGTTTGCGGATGATAGTAACATGCATAGTATGGAGCTATTTGATGAAATCCAGAGTGTGAAATGGATAGGTGCTTTTTCAGTTGGAATACTTATTCATTCTGTCAAGACAGATGAATCTACATCCATGCTTCAAAGAAAGGGTGGGGAGGAAGCCCCACCAACACCCGTGCAAGGTCCTGCTTGTAATTCTAGCAATAAATTGGTTGGGTGGCACACCTTCAATTCACTGCCATATGCAGGAAGAAGTGCAGTTCACATTGATGACCGAGCACCTGTGCTGCCCCGAAAACTAGAATGGTCTGGGTTTGGGTTGAATTCCAGGTTGCTCTGGAAGGATGCTGATGATAAACCAGAGTGGGTTAGGAATCTTGATGCATTAGATGGGGATGATGAGGACATGGAGAGTCCACTGTCTTTGCTCAAGGACACCTCTGTGGTGGAACCACTTGGGAGTTGTGGACGCCAAGTTTTGCTTTGGTGGCTGCGTGTTGAAGCTCGGACAGACAGCAAATTCCCTCCTAGGTGAGCCGTTTCCTCTTGATTTTCAATATGGTTCTTACCTATGTTTTGCTACAAGAAACTTATCCCAGAAGCTTATTTCTTGATATGCATAAACAATTGCTTATCTTAAACATGCTATGAATATATGGAAAATCCTTTTTGTAATATACCTGTTTCCTTGCATATGTCGGTTAAAAATATCTATGGCTTGTGGATGCTTTCTTTTTTTTTTTTTTTTGTGGTTGGGGGGGGGGGGGGGGGGTGTCCATTTCAATTTGTTTCAAACTGATTGGTCCTATCATTACTTTTTCAAGCTTTACCGTTAGTCTAGTGACCTTCCTCACTTTTAGGAATTACCATTTTTGAGACTCTATATTTTGTTTGCAAGGTTGCTTTGTACAGCTGTTGTCTGACTTTCATTAAGCTGAATAGATAAAAGAGTAATAGACATAATGGAACAATAAGAAATTTGAAAAAAACAAAAAGGATTAGCCAAAGGAAAAAAAAAACAAATTGTTGAAGCTACAGCATCATGGAACAAGAATAAAGGTTTCAGTTTTTAACCACTTGGAGTCCCAATGTACTTGTTTTTAACTAGGAGTCTGAATTCTAAAGTTACGGTTCTTTAATAGATCAGGCCATTCCCAGATCTGTATAAAATTACATGACAAACATGTATTTGGAGTGTAGGGAAGTAGTTCCACGATGTGTTCATGATACAGAGGAGGGCTAGAAGCCAAAAACCAATAACTGAAAATCGGAATGTTTGATGATTCAATATATAAGAAACAAAGCATGCGTAATACTGTGTTACACCTGAAATATAGCAAGCAGTTGACATTCCTGCGGTTAATGTTGTGAACCTATATTCATGCTATCCAAGGAATTGTCCCATTTATGTGGAATAGATGCAATACCTGCATCGAACATTGTGCATCATGTGATGTAGGCTCGCATGTCTAAGATGGTTCATAGTTCTCCAGTTTAAGTAGTCCTTCTGAAGTACAATCTAGGTCAGACTGAAGCAGAGCCTAACTGACAAAGGGAACTGCTGACAAATTTGGCCATGAACTGTGATACACATCAGATGTTATTACCTTTCTTTAATTATTTAATGATGCTAGCTATCCTATGAAGCATGGACACATTAAAAAAAGAGTCATATCTGTGTCCGACACACATTGGACACTTCTATTAGACACGACACAATACTACACGACACTTCAGATCATATGTAAAGTGTTTTCAAATTTTATTGTATTAGTGTAAGTGTCATCCCGTGTCTATGCTTCCTAGTAGATAGCTAACTTGAAAACACTTGCATAATATACATTTTCTGGGAAGCAGCTATTCTGAAGGGGGAAGGTGGGCCGAGAGAATTGAGCCTAATGTGAAGATAGCATGGTTTTCTTCTCATTAGTGATTAGTTCATATGGGACAAATATTATGCAACTGAATGATCATAATGATGAATAGAGATTCTGAACTTCTTTCAGAGCAGTTACCCCTCGAGTAGTGTTAAGATGGTTACTAGGTAACAACATGATTGGGGGAGGGCCCACTTATATTTGCATTTTGGTTGTCATGATATCTAGACTATTTTTGGGCTTAGATTGCTGGCTTCTGGAGTAATCAGTATCAGCTTGAACTGGGAAACCAAAGACAACCACATGGGGTTTGAGCATAGCTTGACTAACAAGTTTTGTGTGATATAATGATTTAGTTCTGGTGACTCCGCAGGATCCAAACTGCACAAAAATAGAATTCATTGAAGTCCTTAAGTCTTCTGATATCAATTTTAATAACTAAATCATAAACTAATAGGGTTGTGCAAGAGCTTCTCTACAACAGGTGTCCCCATTTCTCTAAAGTGGTGCTTACTATTTTCCATCAAATGTCAGGAATTATTATGACATGTCATGTCAATTTCCATGCTTAGCTGGACCAGCTGAGAAAAAAACCAAATAACACTAAACTGTAGATCTTGGAGATGTTAGATGGAAATTGTTGGCTAATATCTACTAGAGACTAGAGCATAAACTTCAACCAGAAACAATTGCCAATGACAAGTTTTGCTGTGAATGTTAGGCTTAGGATGTTTGCATCACTATCCATAAAACATTTTGCGATATTTGTATGTTCTGTCCCAACAGAACTAGATATCATAAATCATGTTTTGACATAATCCTTTCTATAGTGTTATTATATAAAATCCAACAAAAGTCCAAAAGTAACTTAAAGTCTTGTTTGAAACACAACATGTTGATTCAGTCCTGAGGTCCTTAATAAAATATTGTTAAATGGGCTGATGTTTCATTTGTCTCATTGGAACAATGTTTATCCAGCAAATTTTCTTTTATAGAGTGGTGAGTCTAGTGACAATGCAGAGCACATAGTAAATATCTCCAGAATAATACTTGTTGGATGTGTCTTATGGAGGGAAGATGACAAAACCTCCTACAATATTTATCATGTAGAAGTGATCCTTTCTTTGGGAGTTGTAGGGATATTTGAATTTTCTGTTATTTTTTGTTGTTCTTGTTAAATATTCCATATTTTGTCTAGCATCCTGTTGCAACCGATAAAAATATGAAGATGCTAGAGTTAAGTTTATTTTCGGTGGGTTTGGGTTTGATGGGGCCTTACTTCCACCATTAGCACAATCCCAGAACTTCTGCTTGTTGGGTATTCCATATTTGCTATTAGATAAACCCTTTGGCTTTGAGAAATGTATATAGCTCTTTCTAAGTGCACATCCTTTTGTTACTCTTGCTTTCTTGGCATCTGTTCTTGGATAAGTCAACTTTTGTTGTTTCGCGATTCTCTGCTTCTGAAATTTGTCTCTGCCAGCTCTTTCCCTTGAAAATGGGAGTCATTGATGAAATATTTGGTTATAATATTTTAAATTATTTTTTCTAAGATTCCATTGAAAGTGGTGGAATTTATTACACTAAAAATGCTGGACTTCATCGGTCCCCAAAGAATCATATCTTGGGGCTCATATCGGTCAAGAGTCCGTTGCTTGTAATTTTAATGCGCCATCAAACAGATATTACATGGATTTATTATATCTTCTCAAAACTTTGAGCATAATAGTCTTTAGCATGTTTTCTGCGCATATATTTGACCATTTGATGCAAATTAATACAGATGGATAATTGACCCTCCTTTAGACATCAGTGTTCCATCGAAACGCACTCCATGGCCAGACGCACCTCCTGAGCTCCCATCTAATGAAAAAGTGTCAACTGGCACTCAAGAGCAGCCAACCAAACATTCTACAAAATCTCGATCATCCAGATCCAGGCGCAGCCGAAGTAAGAGAAAGAGTGACATCAAAGTGATAGGTTCGCAAGTCTCTACGCATTCTGAACAGAACTGAGATGTTAAGAAGAACATCTGAAATTCACTGCCTTGTGGATACGAGACTGCTGGCCTTCAGCGACTATAAAATGTATTTGATCAAATGGAGAAGCTGATGGTCTTACGAGACACGTGCATTGAGGATAACTTCTATGTCGAGCCGGCATATGTGCATTCCACTCTGATTTCACCTGATTTTTTCACATTGATTTTTTTCTTTGATATTTTTGTTGGGGATCTGGGGTGATATATATATATCCGTTCGCATGAAAAGGTAGTATCGACTGAGATCTGCGACGCTTGGTGCCTAGCAGGAAGCTTGTATCGAATTTTCTTCAATGTTATACATATTCTTGTCCATAGGTCTATACAGTTGTTTTCGGTGGCTGGATTTTGGTAGAAACAAAGTCCAACATAGTAAAATATTACCACTGGCAACATTTCTCTTGTTTGCATTTGTTTCTTTTCTCTTAAAAGTACAAAAGAAAAAGATATTTGAAGTTTTTGAGTTGGTATATATAATCAGTCAGACTCTCCAGAATACTAAACCATATTATGCTTTCTAGAAACAAACCCATAAAGCACGTTTAGCGAACGGAGTGTCAAATTGGTGTACGACATTAGGCTGAGGTATTAAGCAGATAAACTCGTCAAAGAAATTTATAAACTAAGTTGAGTCTGGTTCAATTATTGATCGGCCTCCATCGAATTTAACACGTAAAATGTCTATTATCACTCCCTGATTCCCACCAATGCCATGTAGCTTCCACTAGTCCATTTGGCGCTGCATTTTTTGGACACGACCGAAATGGCCTACACTTGCTCGTCCAATGGGAAAAACACAACTAAAGGAATCAGAAGGGAGAGAGAAAGAAATGTGTAGTATGACAGGTGGATTTCACTGGGGTCTATTTTATGTCTTTTATTTCTCTCTAGCATATCCTTTCCTAAACAGGAGAGGAACTGTTTGCCATCTAAATGAGCGAATAGGATGTTTGAATTGTCTCATTTTAGCACGGCAACATGATAGATCTTATTCAATGAATCTGCAGTGTTTAAGTGAGCTGGTGGCTAATGTCCAGCGACGTCATCCCATGCACCATTTTTCTTTCAAGATTCAAGAAGCCATTTGCTCTTCCACATCTTTCTCCTCTTCCACTTTCTTCTTCTTTTTCTCGTGCCTTTAGTTTCATTTGTTTTCTGGTGGAGATAAGAAACAAAGCTCACATTGGTCAATAGAGACACCCAAAGTAACATTCGTGTCCCAAAAATTGTAACTTGGTTCTTATCTCGAAACTAAGATGTCAACCCATAAAACGTTAACCCAAAATTGCCGACCATCGTTTTCCCCTGTTGAGAAGTGATGTTGCATCATCTCATGTGCATCCTCAGTGATCTTGCGGTTCAACCTATCTCATCTGATAAATTCTTTTATTTTGTCTTTATCCCAGTGCGTTAGTAATTATTTCAGTTATTCATTCTTCTTTGTATATTATTCTTTTCATTCACCCTTTATGTTCTCCCTTTATGTTTTGACAGCTAGTATGCCACCTGTTTAATTGTAAATGGAGCACTCTTTAAAAATCTCATATATAAGTATCTAACAGGATTCTTTGCTTAGTAACCAAAGCTGAGCTTTATGCATCACTCCCTCTTCTTCATCTTTCTCTCTTGCTAAAACTTAACTTCGTATCAAAGCAACAATGGCAGACACCACTACCAACTATGGAAAATCCTCACATTTAGTTATTGCGATGAGCAAGCTTGGTGCTAATTCTCAATCTTTTTAGTCTCTTATGGCTAGCTTGCAAGAAGCCTTACTCAGTCAAATTTACTTTATCAAGTTAGATAGAAGTAATTATTTATTTTGGCAATCAATAGTATTATCAAGTATTCAAAAAAAATAGATTCAATAGCTACGTTCAAGGAACCAAATCTTGTCCTTTTGACTTTCTTTCTAAAGGTGCAAAAAAGAAACTTAATCTAAAGATTGAGAATTTGACAACTATAGACTAATTGCTTTTACGCTAGCTCTATAACACAATGACCTTAGAGATAGCCTTATAGATGACTAATTACATAGCCTTAAGGGATTTATGGAAGGCTGAAAGAATATCCATAGGGCTTATACTAAATAAAAAATTACGCTCTGTAAAAAAGAACTTCAAAGAACCAAAAAAGGATCTATAAAAATGGAAGAATATCTCAATAAGATAAAGTTAATCTCAAATAATCTTACCTTAGCTAAGTGTCCTATTCCTCTAAATAATTTAGTCATACAAATCCTAGTTGGATTATATACCAAATGCAATCCTCTTGTGGTTCATTGTCTAAAAAATAGGAGATATCATGGATTGATTTACAAGCAACACTTCTCATTTATATGAGTATACTAGAGTATATTAATGTTTTGAATTCTCTAAATATTGGCCAACATTTTGCTAATATAGTTATGAACAAGAGTGGCAACAAATCCTTCACTCTAGATTTCAATTATGGCAACTAGAGAGGTGGTGGATAGGGAAATTTTAAAGGAGGGAGAGGCTGTGGTTGTAGCAACAAGAATGCTTGTAGACCTACATGCAAGTTGCAATTATAGGTTTGATAAAACTTATACTGGAACCTTCTTTGATTAAAAAGAAAAAATGAGCAAGGTTACTCAGCTTATGTTGCTTTTCCTCATTTTGTTAATGGCCTAACTTGGTATATGGACAGTGGTGCATCGAGCATTACCTATGATACAAGTTAGATAGAAAATGTCACTAATGTCAATGTTAAGGCAAATTAATTGTTGGTAATGGAGAAAAAGTAGAAATTATGAATGTTGATTCTTTTATTTTCCAGTATCACAAAAAGCAGCCTTTTAATTTGAAAAATGTGTTGCATGTTCCCAAAATTGCTAAGAATTTGATGGGTGTCTCTAGATTAATAGCTAACAATAATATGTTTTATAGAATTTCATGGTTTTAGTTGTCTTGTGAAAGACAAGCTATTAAGAGAAGTTCTGCTACAAAAGAAGTTTGAAGATGAACTCTATAAAATGACTAAAGAAGAAGCAAATAAGTCAAGATACTCTTTAACACAGAACCTATCCAATACTGCCTTCTTGTCTATGAAGGAAAAACGACATAAAAAATTAAGACATCTTTCAAAGCATGTATTACCTCAATTCTGGATTTAATTCATTCTAACTTATAGGGACCTTTACGTATTGTTTCAAAAGAAGACTTTAAATATTATATTCATTTTATAGATGACTTTAGTAAATACACTTTGATATACCTTCTTAGAAATAAAAGGAAAGCTATACATGCATTCACTCAATTCAAAAACATGATAGAAAAGTAGTTTGAAAGAAAATTAAAATGCTTTAAATTGACTTGGGAGGTGAGTTTATGAGTTTTGTGCCATTTGTTTATGCCTCAAGTGTAATTTTTAGGCATTATTATCCATATATTTTAGTGTAAAAAGGAAGAGTTAAAAGGAAACATCAACATATCATGGAGTTAGGCCTCACCTTGTTAGCTTAAGCTAAAATGCCTCCTGTATAATGCAGATATCTTTTAAACTTTTGTGTTTCTAATTATTTAGTTACCAACTCTAGTTTTACAAGGTATATTAGCTTTTCCTCAACTTTATTCTACAAAACCAGATTATATTGGCTTTAAAACCTTTGGTTGCACCTGTTTTCCCTGCTTAAAACCTTTTAATCAACATAAGCTATAGTTTCATGTTATTAAGTGTGTATTTTTGGATTACAGTAGCTCACATAAGAGATATAAGTGTTTAAGTTTTAGTTGAAAGGTGTACATTTCTAGCCATGTAACTTTTAATGAAAATGACTTCCCTTTCTCCATTGGTTTCCTAAATACTAAGCAAAAACCTGAGACGAACATTGAACCAATTGATTTCTTTCCTTCTTAATTAACAAGTGTAGGTGGCTCAACATTACTATCATAAAATGAAGTAGCTTCTTCTGTAGTCACTCTTGATTCTGGTATGTCTTCTTCTAATGATAACACAACTGTATCTCCTATATTATCCTTTGAAAATTTTGGTGCAAGTGATTGAATCTAATGAAAATGTTTGCTCTTCAGTTGGTCCCTCTATTGAAGGTATTGTTTTAGATTGATTTGGAGTTCTAGCTTCAAATTCAAGGCTATAAAAATATCAAATGGTCACTAGAAGTAAGAGAAGGATATTCAAGCCTAAATATCCTTTTGTTGGCATATCTTAAGCTAAGAAGAAGTTACAGAATATAAAATAGCCGATATATTCTTAAAATTCATTATTAGATAAGAGCCATGCAAGTAGAATTTGATGCATTAGTTAAAAATGAAACTTGGTCACTAGTTCCTTATGATAGATAATAAAAGATAGTTAAGAGCAAATAGATCTATAAGACTAAGTACAATTTATATAGGTCTTTACAAAGACACAAAGCAAGATTAGTTGTCAAAAACTTTCAACAAGATCTTGGAGTTAACTATGGTGATGTCTTCAATCCAATAATTAAAGCTTGCATTATCAAATTAATTTTCATATTTTCAGTATCTTATGACTAGAAAGTAAAGCAACTTGATATAAATAATGTTTTTCTTAGTAGGTACTTGTAAGAAACAATGTACATGTCACAGCCAGAAAGTCTTGAGAACTCTAATAAACTAAGGCATCTTTGTAAATTATTTAAAGCAATTTATAGTTTATAACAAGCTCCCGGAGCTTGGTTTGATAAGTTAGGAACAATTTTTCTTCAATAGGATTTCTTCAACATAAAAGCTAATAGTTTACTGTTTATTTTTAAACATAATACATATGTCATTACTATGTTGATGATGACATTTTGGTAACAAGAAATGATTATGAGTGCTTGTAAAGCTTTATTAAAAAACTCAATAGTCTCTTCTCTCTTAAAGATCTAAAATCTTTACACTATTTTTTGGGTTTTAAAGTAAGCATAGATAAAACTAAGATGTTTCTAAATCAAAGAAAATATATTTTGAACTTATTGAAAAAGTTTGATACAATTAATGCTACTCAATGTCCTACACCTATGATTGCTAGTAAATCATTATCAATCCATGATGGTGAACCTTTGAAAAATCCTTCAATTTCTTGAAGGGCCATTAGTGCTTTATAATATCTAAAAACTACAAGGCCAAACATATCTTTTTCTACTGATAAGCTTAGCCAATTTCTTAGTGCACTATCAACTTTTCATTGGCAAGCCGTTAAAAGAGTCCTAAAGTATCACAATGGCATCATTTGCTATGGAATATGTATCGAACCATTTGATTTTCTGTTAATCATTAGCTTTTCATATGATAATTAGGCCTTTTGTCTAGATGATTGAAGATTAATAGCTAGGCATTGTGTTTTCTTTAGTGACTCATTAGTTTTTTGGTCCTCTAAAAAGCAAAGAGTGGTGTCAAGATCAAGTACAGAGTTAGGGTATCAAGCTCTAGCCAATTTGGCTACTAAAATTATATGGATCAATTTTCTTTAGACTAAAAGTTGTTATTATTTTTAGCAAAAACCTATGATTTGGTGTGATAATATAAGTGCTAGTGTTTTAGCTACAAGTCCAATGTATCACATTAGAACAAAAGCATATTAGGATAGATATGCATTTTGTTTGTGACTAAGTTTTAGTTAAGTAACTTGTAGTTTCTTATGTGCTTTTATTAGAACAAGTTGTAGATTGTTTCACTAAGGCTTTATCTTATACATGGTTTTGGCAACTAGAGGATAAATTCAAGGTAGCTATAATACCCATTCGTTTGAGGGGGAATGTTAAGAAATGATGCTACGTCATCTCATGTGCATATTTAGTGATCTTGTGGTGCAACCTATCTCATATGATAAATTCTTTTATTTTGCCTTTATCCCTTGTGTCTTAGTAATTCTTTTAATTATTCATCATTCTTTGCATATTCTTCTTTTCATTCTCTTTTTTTTTTTGTTTTAACAGTTGGTATGTCGCCTATCTAATTGTAAATGGAGCACTCTTTAACAATCTCACATATAAATATCTAATAAAATCCTTTGCTCAATAATAAAAGCTAATCCTTATGCATCACTCCCTTTTTTTCATCTTTCTCCCTTGTTAAAACTTAATTTCCTCTTGGATGATGTCTTCTTTAACAAAGTGGCATGTATCGTCGTCAGAAAATGTGAGGAAGGCTATGGCAGCACCTCTATATATGACCAAGAAGTGAGCACCTCTTAGTTACAAGACCACTTGAAAGAATGTGTCTAATAGTGTTTTGTGAAACTCATTACCATCATCTACTTTGGTATTGAATGTTACTTTGGTAGCTTAATTTCTTAACCAAATATTAAAAAAAAAAAAAAATATATATATATATATATATATATATATATATATATATATATATATATATATATATATATATATATATATATATATTTAAGACAAGTAGTTAGCCTACGAGGTGTGTTTCAAAGTATGTTTTTAATTTATCTTTGGTGCAATGTGTGTTTCAAAGTATGTAAACTAGAGGCATAGAAAAAGAAGAAGAAAATAAAAGAGGAGAAAGATGTGGAATAACAAATGGCTTTTTGAATATGTAAAAAGAAAAAGCGATACATGAGATGACATGGCTAGATGTTAACTGCTAGACTACTTGAACGACTCAGATTCATTAAACAGGATTTGTCATGTTGCTAAACCAAAATAAGACGATCCGAATGTGTGAATAAATGCGTTTTTGTGCAAAAATTTGATTTTAATGCAAAATTTTAACCAAATCTTCATTGGGAATATTAACTTAGAGATATTTATATAAAAGTAAATGCTTAAACAATTCACATAATAGTAGATTTTTAAAACAATATTTTTCTTTTTACCCAGTAAACTAGTTTTAATCAAATTGAACAATAATCAATGTTTGCAAATTAATGGTATAGAATCAAAAAAACTTAAAAATTAAAATCAAAATGTAATGAAGAGAAGAGGCACCAATCAATTATCTTGATTCAAACTTCAAAATCCTAACTCCAATTCTCTTAAATTTTAAAGGATTTTTTTCAACTCAAGCCAACAACAATTGCAATAGATGATTTTCTTTATATTACTCAACACTAACACTTTATAAGAGATTGATAGATTTTAGGAACCTTTATCAATAAGGAAATACAAGCGAGTCAACTTAAAAGCTCTTAGAATAAGATAAATCGAAGGCTAAGCTCAAATAATAAAAAAATAAAAGCAAAGGCTTTATAAAATTTTGGCTTTTCTTTTTTGCCAAAATTTTCTCACACCATTGATCTCCAAAGTTTTACATACATATAGAGTTTTAGAAAATAGCCATTGAGATTTTGCAACTCCCTTCACCCATTTTGTTGTCTAGATTAACATTTGGAAGTTAAAGGAAATCAAAGGAAATTTCTTCATATTTTTGGTTTGTTTAAGCCACAATATTAAAATATTTTCTTTATTTTTGCTTACCATTTGTAAGTAGTGTAGATTTTGGCTAACTTTCTAATCTCATTTAATGCCATAAGTAGCCATTCAATACATAAGGAACACCAACAATTTCTTTTTTATCTAAGATTGATATGATAGCTTTAAAAATTTTTTTTCCTTGCTTGCTTTTTTTCAACAAAGAAGCTAAAAGTAAGGGTAGGATGAAGACTAACTTTTCAAGCTTTTCTTATCTCATTAAGGGCTTGCTTAGTTCAACAACTGAAAAGGCAAAGCAAAAGGAAAGCCTATGTAAAGTGCATCTAATTCGCAGCATCCCATATCTGAGGAAGACAATGTTTAGCCTTTGCTTTGTGTTACTCATTCACACTAATGGAAATGAATCCCTAGAGCCAAAACTTAAAATGTCCATTTCTTGCCTTATGTCATTGTTTCAGTTCAGACCAAATATTTGTCTTATCATCCTTTTTATTTCTTAACATAAAATTGGCATCCTCCATCGATAAATAACTACTCCATTGGTGCCTTCCACCAACTAAACTAGACCTATCGAATAGTATCTTGAATGGAAATAATACTTTGTTCAAGTCTACTTCCTTGCCAAGATGTTGGACTAGTTCATTAAATGGAAAAAGTACCTTTTTTAAACTTTAATGCTTATCTTGAAGGAAATGTGGAAACAGTACCTTATTTAGCAATAAAGGTTTTCACAAGTATGCATCCTCACACTTTTTAGTGCTTGCTTCTCATGCTCTTCTGCTCAAGTCTAGCTTTGCTTACTTGATATGATGAAGCTCTTTTATCTCATGAAGGAGCTGTGCGAGGGTTAGTCTCACTTAAAGATAGAGCTTTTGGGGTGAAAGCTCATGAAGGAGCCTGTCGCAATTGTGCCTGTTATGAAAAACGAGATTAGTGTTAAAGAAATAGAGATTGAGAGAAACACCAAGCAAATGGAGGAATTAGAGGGTGGAAACAGAGGAGATGTATTAGATAGTGATGATCTTTCTTTGCAAAGGTTTTAAGGGCTTGTAGAGAATTCAGTAAAGTCGAATTTGATCAAGAATTTTAAATAATATTTTAAAATTTTTTAAAAGGGGTATTTTTGTCATTTTATCTTTTAATCATTCTATTCCTATAATGTTTTTATACAATTATTTTATTTACTTTTTCTATCATACCAAATATAAATTGTGTAATACTTTTCACCTCAATATTTTCTTTTTTATTACATCACTAACAATTTTATGAGCTAAATAGACTCTATTTGCTCCCTTTTTTTTTTTCGATTACACAAGAGGGCAAACCTTAGAACAAGAAACAAGAAAGGAGCCCACTACATTACCATAGAGCAAGATAGGAGGACTTTATAAATGTCGACCAATAGGAGCTACCATATACCAAAGGGGGTCTCGTGATATCGTGAAATCCAAGTGAGAAGAAAGAGGCCCTATGTAGTATTTTATTAATTTCTCTCTTATAATGGATTTGAGAAAAGATTGAAATTTGACTATCACATTATATTTGACCTCATCATTATAATTTATTCGAGATAGATATATTTGGACTAGCCTTTGACTTGGTAAATTACTTTTGTGATCAATTTCACCCTTATTAAGTAAAAGAATTAGAGAGATACATGTTTTTATTTTTAATGTATTTTATTTCACTTAAATAATTGTCATTGTCTGTTAACAATAAATTTTATAACTTTCAATAAATAATATTTATTTATTTTTAACTTAATGCTTTTATGAATTAAATTAAAAAAATTTATTATCATTAAACTTTAATAAAACTTAAGACTAACACCTTCAATTAACTATTCCAGTAACTATCTCTTCTGTCTATATAAAAAAGAGACCAACTCCCATTTCAAGTATGCTACCCCTTAACTTTGTTGTTACCATGTCGAATTTCTATCAAAGCTTCCACCAACTTAACCATCAAAGGTGCTAAGCAGAGTTTTGCTTCCCTTTGCATTGTTTGTAAATCCTATTCCATTAAACTAAATAATTAAATACTCTAACACACATAATGTTGGGTTTTATGTATTTTATCAAATTTACTATAAAATGATGTGAAATGGTTTAAGTAAATTACTTGGCGATTACTTTTTTAATTAATTGATGATTTATTTTAGTACAAGTGGAAAGGAAATGATAGTTCAAAAAATATCCTCTCTAATAGTATGATGAACAAAGTAACAACTAGTTGAGGAGCGGCTTTGGCAAAGTTGTCTTTAATTTTATTTTTAAAATATGGAATGAAAAATACTCAAACTAAATAAAGAATTTATTGACAAAAGATAAATGCAACAGAACCAATTTTCAAAAATACCAAAAAAAACTTGATGGTGAGGGAAAGTTTTCCAAGTATTTTTGCAACAGTATCATATGCACACTTGCAAGTTGCGGCTATTAGATGCAATCGGAGTCCACCGACCCTCATATTTGCAACTTATTCTTTATATGAAAAGATCAATGCCCATTGCATAAGCGTCACTAATTTCTTAATGCATTGTCATAGTCACAGGCATCATTTAACATGCTGATAAATATTGAACAATACTTCACGTACCCAAATTGAAACTGTAAAAAAAGCATTCATTTCCTCTTCTCAAGCCCTTCAACTTTTGTTTCGTCAGTAAAAGTTTGACTAACTAGTATGGTGAATGTGAATGAATCACTTTTCTCAAAGAAATCGGTGAAGCCACTGCCAACCACTTCTATTCATAAATTTGGCAGAATCTAATTTGTTTCATTGAAAACTTGGCCAAGTTGCCTCCCACTCCCATATCCAAATTATTACTGCCTAACTTTTAGAAAAAAAAAAATTAGGAGGTTCATCCTCATAATTCTAGATTTCTGGTATCACCAAACCACATGGTGTGGCAGTTCTGCTTATGCTTATTCATCTTTCCCCATAATTATTCACCACTTGTTTATGTTGTTCTTTTTCCCCTCTTACATTAATCCACTTTAAATAATTAAACTATTTCCACTCCTCTATATAACTCTTAACTTTTTCCCTGCTTTTCTTCACCAACAACCTCTCCAATCTCTCTTGTCAACCATGGCTGCCATGCCTATACTTTCCTTCCTCTTCCTTTGCTTCACTTTAACATTGGCTTTAGATGACATATCCATGATCAACCATGGGCAACCAAGCGAGGAAGAAGTGATGGTGATATACGAAGAGTGGTTGGTGAGGAACGAAAAAGTATACAATGGGTTAGGAGAGAAGGACAAGAGGTTTGAAGCATTTAAAGATAACTTGAGATTCATACAAGAGCATAACGCTCATGAGAACACAACATACAAACTTGGGTTGAATAGGCTTGCAGATTTAAGAAATGAGAAATACCGTGCCATGTGTTTGGGAACGAGGATTGATCCAAAATGAAGGCTTATGAATGCCAACAACACTCACTCTCATGGTTATGCTTATAACGACTGTGATAGGTTGCCGCTACATGTGGATTAGAGGTTGAAAGGTGCCGTTAATCTTATCAAAGATTAAGGAAGTTGCGGTTCCTTTTTTTTTTTTTCAAGATATTGTTTTTGATAACTAAAAGGAGAGCTAAAATTACTCTAATGAGATTTTCTCCTTACTTTTAATCTCACAAGTTGTCTCTCCACTACAATACGTTATATTATTAAAAAGAAAAGAGCATATTTACACATTTTGAAGTGGATAATTTGCACATGGGTTTCTTTGAATTAACCTTTCTATATACTTAATTTTTTATTTTAGGACAACATTTGGTATGTATTCTTAATTGAGATTTTCATATCATTTAAAAATTAGAGATACAAACTTTTTTATTCCATTCCACCTTTAATTCAACTAAACTATTTTTTTATTTAAACAATAGTAGATATAGGAAGGTTGGATTCTTGAGATCACGTATAATACGTGCTAAACTGAACCAAAAATTAAAAAGTGAAATAAATAATTATAAAAGCCGGGCCTGATGATTTTATGGCCCAGAAAAACTAGATCTGCGAAGAATGAGCCCAGATCTAGAGAAGCCTAATTTTGGGCCAACGGTTAGGCTTGCACTGACGCGACGTGTCACTTGCAGGGAGTTGTTGGGCATTCTCAACGGTGGCGGCAGTGGCATCCATAGATAAGATCGTCGCCGGGGATCTTGTGTCATTGTCAGAACGAGAACTGGTGGACTGTGACAGAACCTACAACAATGGGTGCGATGGTGGTCTTATGGACTATGCCTTCGACTTCATCATCGGAAATGGTGGCATCGACACACGGGACGATTATCCTTACGTGGGTGTTGATGGCCAATGCGACCCAACCAGGGTCTGTAATAGTAACAATGCAAAACATGTTGAAATTGGTTCGTTATATTAATGATTTGGGTGGCACTTGACTTGTTTGATTGTACTTACTGCAGAAGAATGCAAAGGCAGTGAAGACTGATGGGTACGAGATGTTCCACCGTAAAATGAGAATGCCTTGAAGAAAGCTGTGGCTCATCAGCCTGTGAGCGTTGCTATTGAAGCCGGTGGCAGGACTTTCCAACTCTATCATTCTGTAAGCTTGAATCATACAATCCTGTGTAATCAATTAACTTGAGCTCATGCTCCTGTGTTAATATCTGCAATATGAGAATAGAAGAACCATGGGTAACCCAATTCGCCAGATTTTGCCTAGTTGAGATGTTTCTCTGTGTATGAATGAGGTGCTTGTAATTTCTGGTTTTTGTTGTGTCAGGGGGTATTTACTGGTGAATGTGGGACAAACTTAGATCATGGAGTGGTTGTTGTTAGATATGGTATTGCAAATGGAGTGGATTATTGGCTGGTGAGGAACTCGTGGGGTACCGCCTGGGGTGAGGATGGTTACATCAAGATTCAGTGTAACGTACGAAGCACCAACACTGGCAAGTGTGGAATCTCAATACACCCCTCGTATCCAGTTAAGAATCCCCAAAACTCTCCAAATCCTATTTCAACTTATCAAAGTATTGGAGTGAAGATTAGCAACGCTTGAAACTTGAAACGCCTTCATCATGACTTTGGGACAGAGGGAAGAGGAACAAGTGCTAAAGTTGCAAGCAAGTGATATTTCAGTTACCTCATGCTCTGTTCGGCTATTTTGCCTTTCTATGTCTACCAAAAACCAATTTGGTTATGCTTATCTGGATCATCATTGTTGTACGTAGGTTTCTACGTGTCAAAAATGCTCCTACAAACAAATTTGTGGCGCACCACTCAATGTTATTTCCTTTCAGTTATTTGAAATGGAATTCTCAATTAGTTCCATTTGCTATTTGGATCATTACATATTCATGTTGCTGTTTGGCCATATCCTGCCAGAGTTATTTATATGTATGACTGAATGTGCTAGAGCAGCAAGTGCTACAGAAACAGATCAGATCAAAGAAACACATATAAAGTTGAAAGCTAAGGTTGACATGGATGATTGTGCCTATATCTAGAATGTTCAATTCTGTTTCTAGTAGTTAACGATTGAACTTGGGTTTCCTTGCTGTTAGTTGCAGTTGAAGCGCATAGTACTCAGATGTCTAAAGTTAACTTCTTTTAAAGTCTCAAGATTTTTACTAGATATACGGAATCTTTTTACTCTCTTCTCACATGCACGCAAGCATAGAAAGAAACTTCTCCCAAGTCATTTCTCTCCTACGTTTTTTTATATGGTCAAGTCATGACAGGCAACGCCTAGTGTCTTTCACGTTTCTCCCACTTTGTGGCCCACAAGCTCTCCTCACTTCTTTCATAGAGCTTCATCACAGTAGATGGTAAAGCGCAGGTTAATGATTTAACATAACATGTAGGATGCTATGATGCATGATAAGTAACTGAAGATCCAGAAAACCGATCCTTAGTGTTCCAGTTTCTAACCGATAATATTGGTCATATGATTTACCAATAAAGCTATTCCCTAAGCTTCTTATCCTAAACTTTACGTGTCATTTCACATGTTTGCTAGAGGGAAAGAAGAGGAAGGTAGGTACCTAAATTTATGCGCAAATGATAGAGGTGGCATAGTGGTCCTGTGCATCGGATGCCTTCATCTTCCCTCAATTTGTGAAACTTAGCACGCTACTTTAATCTGTTCTCTGATGCAATACGATATTCCAACTCCATGGCCCTTCCAAAATTATGGTATCAGGTAGTTGAAGAGTAGAATAATAAAGCTTAGAGTAAAAGGGTAAATTACTCTCCCAGAATAAAACAACAAACCTAAAAACTTGTAATCAGAGTTGGTTCTTCGAAGGATCATAAACTCTAGTTATTGAACAGAACCCTCCAGATCACTGACAAAAACCAGAGTAGCATTTTCCTCAAGAGATGGTAGCTGTTTTCAACAAAGAGCTCTTAAGCTGGTACCTTATCACCCTTAAACTCAAAGAAACCTTAGAATCCGGAATCCCATCATCCACCAATTTAGCTACCCGATCAATAGAGTTTCAAGAGCAGCAGCAACCTTCAGAATCATTGCAAATTATCATCAATGAAGATTCTGAAAATATACAAGAGCAAACCAATTCACCAGATTCTGAATGGGTAATCTCCATCAAGCAAAAACTCGAGCAGGCTAGTGAAGACGATGCAGCAAGTTCATGGACTAAGCTATCAATCTACCGAATTCCCCACTACCTTCGAGATAGTGGTGGTGATGACAAAGCTTTCGTACCCCAGATTGTGTCATTAGGTCCCTACCACCAAGGCCAAAGCCGCCTTCGCCAAATGGAACGTCATAAATGGAGCTCCCTTCATCATGTCCTAAAGCGTACCAATCATAATATCAAGCTCTACCTTGATTCTATGAAAGAGGCCGAAGAAAGAACTCGTTCCTGTTATGAAGGATCAATCAGTTTAGGCAGCGACGAATTTGCGGAAATGCTGGTTCTTGATGGATGCTTTATGCTGGAGCTTTTCAGAGGAGCTCCCGAGGGATTCAAGCAACTTGGGTATTCCAGGAACGATCCTGTTATCGCAATGCGTGGATCAATAATGTATTCCATTCAGAGAGACATGATAATGCTGGAAAACCAGCTTCCCCTGTTCGTACTTGATCGGCTTCCGGGACTTCAATTGGGTCACCCAAACCAGAAAGGACTTGCTGCAGAGCTAGCACTCAGATTCTTTTACCCATTAACGCCAACGGATGAGCCTTTAACAATTGGAATCATCGCTTAGAAGAACTACCGGCTATGACCCTTCATCTGATCAAACGCAGAACCTTCTTCACTGCCTGGATGTGTTAAGAAGAAGCCTCTTGCGTTCAGGCCTCAATCAACACCCAGAGTTTGGATCAAACGAAGGTCTCATGCTCATAGAGTTGCAGACAAACGGCGCCAACAACTGATACATTGTGTCACGGAACTTAAAGGGGCAGGAATCAAATTCAAGAAAAGGAAGACTGATCGATTCTGGGATATTAAATTTAGTAATGGTATTCTGCAAATGCCAAGGCTCTTAATCCACGATGGTACAAAGTCTCTGTTCCTCAACCTCATTGCCTTTCAGTAGTGTCATCTTGATTGCAGCAACGACATCACCTCCTATGTGATTTTCATGGACAATTTGATTGACTCTCCAGCGGATGTTAGAACACTGGCTCGGAAGTGATGCTGAAGTAGCGAACTTTTTCAATCGATTGTGTGAAGAAGTTGTATTTGACATTAATAACAGTTACCTTTCACCATTGTCAGAGGAAGTGAATCGGTATTACAACCATAGATGGAATGCTTGGCGGGCAAGTTTAAGACATAATTACTTCAGTAATCCATGGGCCATTATCTCTTTGGTTGCAGCTGTCGTCTTTTTACTACTTACTATCGCACGGACCTACTACACTATCTATGGATATTACAGACCCGTTGGGGAAGTTCCTCCGTAACCTTCCCCATTAATTTGCTATGATCGAAGAGAGTCTGTGCGAGCATAATAGGGAAAAAAAAAAAAGGGCCTATGGCATTCTCTTTAATGAATGCAAACAAAGCATAAGAAACTCCACATTAGATTGAAGATCGATGCATTGTCTAGTCTCGCCATTTCTTAATCAAAGTCGCACAATTAAGATGTTGACTGGTTTGTATCCATTGAGAGAGAACCTTACCTCCAAGCTCAGAATCCAGGTTTTATGTTTCTGTACAGAAGTACTGTGTAAGTATTTGTTGGGATCCCCGTGTTGTGTTATGTGCCACGCAGAGAATTCATCTGAAAAACCTCTCAACTTAATCTAATTTTATTATATCAAATTTTTTATTTTGAAATTTCTCTCTATACAACATGCAAAGCAAAGAACCCAGATTCGTACAGTACAGTTCTTGGCATCCGTTATATCAGCCTAACGTCACTTTACTTACAGAGAGAGAACTCGATCACTTCTAAACCCCTGCATCTCCATAAAAAAACATTTTTTTCCATGGAAAGGGTAGAACATCGGTTTGAAACCAAGTTAATCGAACGGAAATACAGTATAAATTGGGTTCACCTGCACTATCATCCCAAAGCCTCTTCTGTTATTCGAAATCCGACATTCTAATGATTTTATAGAAAAGATGCAGGTCAAGATTTTTAAATTATGTCTTGGGATCAGGGTACAATTTCCTGTTTAAATAATATACCAACAGATCCACTCACAAGGCTAAGTCCCATGACCAACTGATCCTTTCGACAAAATTAAATGAACTCTTATACATGGTAAGAATAGTGATTGAAAACACTGCGAATGCCCTCAAACGCAAGGACCATCGGTTAAAGAAATGAACTAAAAATAAACTGTTACCATCAATAATACGTCAAATAAGCTCCAGACACAATCCAAATGCACAACTCACAACAGAAAAATAAACCAAGTACAACGAATGCAAAATATAGAGAAAGTAGGGGCTTAGTGATTTTGTGTGGGCTAATTTATAGATGAAAGTGTTCCTCGCTTCCTGCAAAGCAATGACAATCAAGTTGCTTGAGCACAATGATTTAAAAATGTATACATATAAATTGGTAAAATTCCACTACAAATTATGAAAGGGATTCCTTCTACACAAGCTTTGTAAAATTCTTATTTGACTAGGAATTCAGAAATAGGAGTTTGGCAATTTCCCACCTCTACCAAAAAACCAAAAAGAATAATAAAGAAAAAGGATTTTACTAAGAGGGGAACGCAATAAAAGAGCCCTCAGCAACTCATTCATCTACCCAAAGTCAAATCCTTTGCCAGGAGGTAGAAACATCCAAGATGTCCAAACAATTGCTCAACTGAGGATTAAACATTCAAGATATCTAAACTAGTCATGTTGCTCAACGAAATCTTCTTCAGCCACTGCATCCTCATGTTGCTCGAGCTGTCCAAATATATTGCAGATGATATCAAGCAACTTGTGGATTTGTGACTTAAATGAAGTAAATAAAGTTCAATTAACTCGAAAGGTTTAGTCCCTCACAAGGCTTGAGTTTTTTGCTGATTCTTTCTTCCCATAGCGCTACAAGTAAAATAAACAAATCCAGAGCTTATTCAATAACAAAAAGTGATACTGCAAAGCATCAACAAATCAATAAATGAGCATATAACATTTGTGACAACAATTTTGAATAAATGTGAGTAACCTGTTTCCCAAACGTGAATGGCACATATTTGTGTTTGATCATGTGAGATATCTGTCTCCTCATGGTAAGGGAGAATAGTACCACCCAGTAAAAGAGGAGTATAGGCCAGAACACTGGTACATCAAACACACTAAAGAAAGTCATCACAAACCCAATACAAAATGCCTTTGTGATTGAGTACCTGCCCACAAAGGAAAATTAAGCAGCATCAGTACAAGAAACCATCTTCATTTGAAAATGATTCTAAAGATCAAAAGACAAAAAAGATAATTACTTTCATCACGCCTAAATGCATGAAAAATATAAAGAAAAGCATCCAAATAAAACTCTGTTGATGTTTGAATAGGAAACTAGCTTCATGTCATGAAGCCAGTGCAACACTGTCCCTCCTAATTCCAAAGTAGCAAAGCAGCCAGATGGGGAAAGATGTTATGAGAGAGCTTAAAGAACCTATAGGAAAAGATTCTGTCCATCAAGGTCTCATATCAGAGCTGATAACTATGAAGCCGTTTTAAACATTCCATATTTTTCCTGGATCAAAGTCTAGATTGTTGTGAGGAGAGAACTAGTGCAATCACAATTATGGGTGAAACAATGATAGCGTTTGTCTGATTGTTGACCATATATCATCATTCCATAGTTTTGCTCAGACCATTATCACTATTTGCTAGATCCACCTACCCACCGTTTAAGTTTCATATATGGCTCAATCATTTCACATAATCGCTCAATTACTCTGCTACAAATCACACAACAGTAGTAATCCTACAACATAACATTTCAAACAGAGCACATGATCACACTCTTTTGCGATGATCTTTTCCACACATTTGATAATAGAAAAGACATACACCCAATTGATCTCCTTTGACAGTAAACCTAACTCATTATGCGGCTCGCTATGGCTTTACAGACATGCAATGATCCAACCAATTATCTAATGTCTCCAACTGCTTGCCTGCACCAGCCCCATCCATCTAAAACTCAGCACAAACTAAAAAAATTTCAGACACGCTTCACCAACAAATATCTGAATTGTCAATCTAAACCACCTCAACTACATTTCCTAAGGAAGTGCAAATAGTAACAACCCAAAACTATATATTCGTATGAAGGGAATATTCAAGGCAAGACCCTAATCAAAATTAACGATACACCTACTGGTTTTGTACATATTCATAAATTCAACTAAGCGCACAAGTACAACATTTTTCCATAAGCAGGTCATGATAGCATCCGGCTATGAATCATGTCAGGTAAAAAATTGAGAAACCCTAGAACGGTCAATTATGAAAGTAAAAAAAAAAAAAAGACAAAAAGACAAATGGAAATTTGGAATCTGAAAGTACCAGAACTTGAACTCAGGCAGCCGTCGAACGAAAGGACGGAACTCATCGGAACCCCGGGTGGGAAGGGTTGGACCATCAGAGAGTTCCTGGATCTCGGGGTCCACCTGAGGGGAGAGAAATCCGATAAGAAGGTTGAGGATGTAAATGCCTAGACCGTAGGAGACGATGTAGAACCCTTGGACGAAGTAGACGCGGACGACGTAGACGAAGACAACCGCTAAACAGGCGATCCAACGGTACAGAACGTGCGGTGTCGTTTTGTCAAGGAGGTGCTGAAACTGCTGGGACGTGGCGAATTTCCATCGCGATACGGCGGCTGCCAGAGAAGGATTATCGCCGGCGCCGGCTGCTCCCGCGTCCATTGGGGCCCACTGGCAGTTTCAAATTGTATGCGCTTCTATTTTTCCCTTGTGCATGCGTCTCTTACTCTAGGCAATGCCACAGAAATGCAAGTTGGGAAACGCGTAGATATTGTCGAGAGCACGCCTTTGTTTGGATTTGGATATTGGCTGTTATTGGTTCAACATCTTGGGCCACTTCGGATCGGGTTACGGAGTTATTGCCTTTTCTTATTTGTTTGGTTAAGCTCTTGTTAACAGCTTAAGCATCTTTGTCAATCATTTGATCTTCACTGGGGCTTCCTCTTTTTTTTTTTTTCTTCTTTTAATCGATTTTGAACCTACTCTGATTTTCTTTTGAAAAATTAAAAATAACTAAAAATTAAATTTATGTATCATAATATTTTGTTTTAAAAAAAGTATGATAAAACCTATTACTTCTACAAACTTGTTGGAGATTATAATTATTTTAATCCTTATTAAAATTTTATTATAATCTTTTAATGAAGTTATCTCATTAAAGCTACTGATAAAAAATGATATAAATGTTAAGATGTAGGCCTTGATCTTGACATTTCACTATATTCTAGTCATGACACTCGCGTATATTGAATTAGTGTTAATTTTTTAATCTTTTGCTAGTACTGGAAAATTAGTATCATCAACTATACGCACAATTATAAGTAAAACCATGGTGAAAGACTTCGATAATCGTTAATATGACCTAAATCATTAGAAGAACGCATTTTAAAAAATGGCGTATTGAGTGAAGAGTGCGTTAAAGGCTTAAACAACACGTCAAGCCTCGATTGTTGAGAGACATACTGATGGAAATTATATTCATGATTATTATGATATATAGTTAAATTTAATGATCGATTATGCTTTCTTGAACTGTTCTGTTGAGGTTAATTTTAGTCAATTTGCAGACGGTTTTGTGTCTGCATCTGATTTTTAAGAAGTTGATGAAGGCATTTTGATGATGCTTCAGCCTAATAAAGACCCCTTCATCTCGTTGAGTATGCATTTCCAATTTCACATTACTTCCCAACGCAAAGAACTGTCACAACAAAAGGATATAGAGCAGAATTTAAGCCCGAAACTTATAAAAACGTTGACAAAGGAATGATCCTGCTAATAAATAGTCTATGTCCAACTTCTACGCCAGCAAGTAAAACAAAAACTGATAATGACCATTAAAATAACAACTTGAAAAGGGACAATCAGTGAAGGTAATTTGGCAAAATGTAAAGAAGTAACGGAAAGAAAATTCTGGCTCTGCCATCACTTGGCAGCAATTCAGAGAGGAACAAAATTTAGTGAGCAACACTGCAATAAACAACCAATTTTAACACACTACCATGTGAACATGTCAATAATGTATTTGGGCACTCTTATAAAGATCACGAAAAGCTGCTACCAGAGACATTATCACTGCTTGCCCACCTTCTGAAGGCACAGGGCACGAGATTTCTTCCAGCCAAAAATCCAAACTTTGTTCTCAACATTGTCAATCGGTTGTTATTACTACTTGATGCTTCGTCAGCCACGGTTTCTTCCCTGATTCTTGGTGGATTTGCAATTCTACTTTCCTGAGCTCCTCCATCGCTCCCACTCCCATCCAAAGCTTCTGTCTCAATCTCATCAAAACTAAACACCAAAGAACCTCTCCGTTCACGCAGCCACTTTACAATCCCGCCAGTGACTTTTTTGCACTTTTTTACCTTAATTTTAACCAAATTTGGACAACCCGAAGCAATAGCTTCGATCCCAGCATCAGTAATCGGGCATCCTTTAATGCATAGTTTCTTAAGAGCAACGCATTTGGTGGCAATGCATTCAATCTCTGCATCACCAACGGTGCTAATTCCACAAAGAGCCAACCTTTCCAGATTTTTACAGTTCGAAGCTATTGCCGTTAAGCTCAAAGACGCGGGATAAATGCAAATCAATACAAGTTCTTGCAGGTTAGGGCAGTGTTTCGCTATAGCTATCAAACCATCATCACCAATGTTATTAGTTCTCCATCCATCAATGTGAAGCTTTCTCAATAGCCTGCATCGCTCAGCAACATAAGAAAGCCCCAGATTCGAACACTCAGGAGTTTTCACAATGTGCAGGGTCTCCAAGCTCAAACAGTTGGATATCCCTGAAAGACCGACATCACTAACCTGAATCTTCTCAAGATGAATTTCAATTAAACCACTGTTTGAATTTCCTACCGTTTCCAGAGTATTATCCCAATCGCCCAAACACCCAATCAGCTTCAAAGTTCGAAGCTCTTTCGAACCCACTATTAGTGGTGCGAAGCTTTGGCCATTAACAAGGTCCTTCAAGCATATAGATTTCAGCGAGGAAGCTGCAACACCGGGACCTATAACCTCCGTGCCGTCGTAGAACCCACGAAGCCGCTTGACGGAGAGCTCCTCAAGAGCCGCGCAATGATCGACAACGGCGTTCATGCCCTTTGCACCAAACATACACGACCCACACGAGAGCTTCTTCAAGACCTTGCAATTCATAGCGAGACCGGCCATTCCAATTTCGGAGATCTCCCGGCAACCACGCAGCTTGAGACGCGTGAGGCTCTTGCATCGAAGCGAGATCAGTATCAAAACGTCGTCGCTTATGCTGGTGGACCTGCGGTCGCATCGCAGGGCAAGCTTCGTGACAGAGTCGAATCGAACAAACAGGGAAGGAACAAAATCTAGCAATCCCTCTCGAGCATTGAGGGAAAGTCGATGGCGGCTTTGGCCATCGACGCGCAGCCACCGTTGGCACACGAAGGAGCACTGTTTCCTATCAGCGGAACTGAGAAATTGGAAAATCCCAGCCAAGCAATCGTCAGGGAGATCGGCGGTGTAGTCGCGGCCTCCCGTTGAGTTCTCGACAAGTTCAGCATCTGTATCTGAGTCCTCCGTCTCATTGGCAACCCAAGAACGAAAATTAAATCGATTGCCCTCAGAAATGTCCCGGAGATTTAGCTCCGGCGAAGCTCTGGCGGTGGAAGGCGACTGTCCCATTAGCGAAATAGGTAAGGATGTGTGCCATAGAAAGGAACGCGAAATGCGCAGGTCCCATTAGTTACACGTACTTAAACCCGTCAAATTGTGGAGAGTGCGTGTCATCGTCGCAATCTCCGTGACGAGATTACCGTACAGGTTCACGCATCATAGTCTGGTACGCGTGGGAGGGTTTGCTTGCGATCCTAGGTTTGAGACTCATCGTGGCCGTTAAATGTGATGACTTATGGCAGTAATTGAACCCAGCAAACCTTGTTTTGTTCATAATGTTCTCCTCTTTTACTTTTTATTCTCTTTGAAATTTATAATGTTTACTTGTTGGTTCAAGGAACTTGGAACCGAATGTGGTGGGGACCATGCGTGCTTTGGAATGAAAGTCCTTTGAATTTAGGAGTAGTTTGGTATTAAAAAAATTAGATTAAAAAATAAAATAAATAAAATAGATAAAAAATGATTTTATATTTTTATTTTAAAATTAATAAAAACTTATTAAATAATAAACACACAAATATAATAAATATTTTAAATAAAATTTTTTTAAAAAAAAAACTTCCACCCACCAATCGAGCGGAAAGGTTAGCATTTGGTTTGTTACGGGATCGAACGAATAGAGGGCAAAGAAAGGTGCAACTTTGACTGGGACCTGATCACTTTAGTTACTTTGGAATTCGCTTTGCTTTTTTTTTTTTTTTTTCCTTTTAATACTTTGCAAGAAAAGTCATATAATTCCTATTTATTCTTTTTTTTTTAACTTTTTAAAAGAGTTGAGTAATCTTTCCCATTTGCGGTGCATTTTCATTTTGTGAAGAAAAAAGTGAAAGGGCGAAAATTATGCTGCACCAAAATAAACTAAAGATACTAAAAATATAGAAAGACTATGTTTGGTTGAGGATTTTTGGAGGGGAAGGGAGGAGGATAAGGTGTTTGGTTGGATAAAATTGGAGGAGAAGGGGAAGAAAGGGAGAGGAGAGGAGGCAAATTTGGCTCCCCTCCAAATTGGGGGGTTTTGGAAAGGAGAGGAGGGGAGGGATGGGGTATTTTTAAAGTGTAATTTATTTTTTTATCCCTTTTAATATTTTAATATATTAATATTTAATAAAAATTAAGATAATTTTTTTTATCAAAAATTAAAAATAAAAAAAAGATTGAAATTTATATTTTTTTAAAAAATTATTGATATAAATAATTTTTTTATAAAAAATAAATTTAAAATAATATAAAAGACAAATTTGTTCAAATATAATTACCTTTCTTCTCCTTCCCTCTTTTCCTGAACCAAACAATAATCTCTTCTTCCTTCCTCTCCCTTTCCTTCCAACCAAACATAACTTATTAAATTCACTTTCTTTCATTAACCTCCCCTCTGTTGAACCAAACGAAACTAAAAAATGAGCATTCAATTAATTGTCTTTTTTTTTGTGTTTGGGGAGGGGGGGGGGGGATGGATTTAGGTGAATAAACGTCAGCCAACCACATACCGACTTTGGAATCGTCAACGATTGGGTCAAACGAGATGGAAACTAAGTATTAGCCATGGGGTTAAATAGCGATGGGAAGCGGTAACCTGAGAAAAACGTTGTGCACTGTGCAGATGGCAGTTCAATGATTATTCTAGGCATTACAACATTAATCCTTTTCTTTAATCTAAATAGAATGCTCTTAACCCGAGGTTCTCTTCCCATAGCATCATCAAGTATATAGCGGACATGCACAAGAGTACAATTAAAGTGCCTGTCATTTCAGTTACTATCACAAGCGGTGAAACCGCATCATGAGTAATTTTTTCAGTTTAAATTACTACACATGCTTCGTATCAAGTTGGGGTGGTGAGTTTTGGCATGTCTATGGTCAATTTCGGTTTGTTCAAACTACGTTCTCGACGTGTCATGTGTTTGAAGGTGGAAATTTCTTTTTGGTACCGTCCTCTTCGTGGAATGGAAAGGGAGCATTAAGGACGAGTGGTAGATACGCATTTCAAAACCGTCATAATGGAATGAAAATCGGCTGCTGAGACAGAGCGAAAAAGAAGTGACTAGCACTTTACAAGAGGCATTGAGTTGAGCTTTGGACTTTCCCATTAATTGGGTGATAGCGAAGCCGCGTGTTCATACCTTTCATCTCAGGTTCCATGTATTTCGAACCTACAGAGTCTGGCCCATTTGGTTTATTGTAAAAGAAATGTAATATATTTATATAATTTATATACTATTTATTGTTTTATTTATTAAATTATTATTTTAATTATTAAATTATTTTAAAAAAAAAAAATTATTTCTTATGCTTACTTATTTAATTTTTATATTCTTTTTTGTTTTATATTATCTAAGCAAATAAATTTTTAATTAAAACTGATTACTCATTGTTTTTTTTTAAACCTACTTATTGAAAATGAGTTAAATTTGTTGGGCAATTTATTTACTTACTAAAATAGTAGGTTGAGTTTTAATTTTACCAATTAACATAATTTCGAGATTGTTTTAACTTGATTCACTTAATTATTATATTATAGGAGTTAACTTGTATAACCAATAAGTCAATTTTTTTAAAAACAAATATCCTAATCTTTTGGCTAATTGATTTAAGATTAACTTTTGTTATAAAAATTAACCCTTCAAGACTCAAATACTTTTGATTAAAAATTTTTGAAGAATTTTATATTTCTAAATTTCATTATTTATTTTATTTTATTTTATTTTTTGTTATTTTTGTTTGATGAGATTTAAATTAGTCATTTTTGTTTGATATTATTACTAAATGAGTTGTTTGAGTGTTTAAAATTTAAGTTTAAATGTTTGAATTAATTATTTAGGCTTTAAATGATTGATTTTATCATTTGTTGCAATGTTAAATGTTATTTTCTGACAATTTTTTTCTTTAAATTTTGGTGAGCTAAACTAGATATTTCTTGATTTGTTTAGCAAAAAGATCAACCTAACTTAACTCACTTAATGCATAACCCATAATGGATCAGCCGTATGAACCAAATGTGATTTATATATCATAAACCTATTATCTTCAATTATTTGGTGTGAAGTTGAAGCAACCCAACCCATTTTGTCATGATATAATAGGATAGAATGAATCTTCTTCGTGGTGCCAAAGGGGAGGGGGCATTCCCATTCTGAATGGTGAACTTATTTATGAAGAAAGGAATCATTTTATTATGCTTTTTTTTGGGAGGGTCCAAAACCAGGATGTTTATGACCATCAATTACAAAGTTGAGATCTAGATTCTATATGCTTCAGCTTTTGAATTCAAAACAAATGCTCTAACATGACAACCACTAAACATTTACGAGACCCCAAATGGGCCTCAATATTTGGGATATTTTGGCGTTTGCCAGGCCTGGCCTTGGCCTGCCAAATAATCCACCTTCACCATTCTCATTATCAAACAGTTTCCCACGAAATTTTGGAAGAGTCCCATTTTCTGTGATCCTTTCACAAAATGCTCCAAATTGGGCCTAAGAATCTATGACTTCGAAGCTGGTTTGAGAGAGATTGTCACTTGCTAATACGTGCATGTGACTCATTAGCTTACCCAATCGAAGCTGGTTTGAGAGAGATTGTCACTTGCTAATACGTGCATGTGACTCACTAGCTTACCCAACGGCACACCCTCGTCCAATTCAACTTATATGGTTCATAATGAGTAATGACCCACTAATAATTGCACCCCATGTGTTAATTATAGTTAATTAAAAACTTTATATATTTAATTCAACTCTAGTCAAATATGAATTAAATCTCATAGCAATAAATTGCCAATCAAACGTTAAATTAGTCTGACTATTGCACTGTAAAATAAGCTCAAAATCAAAATCACAAGTAGCTTTGATGAGATTGTAGGACACAGCCTGTAAATTTTTGACTAACCTATATAAGTGCAAGGAACTTTTAGAGATCTTATTGTAAAGTTTTTATAATATTTGAAGAAAGTGACATAGAGAGTGAAAGTTTGTATAAAGAGTACTTTTTTTTTCCTTCTATTTCATTTTTTCTTTCTTCTATTTTTGAACTTTATATAAAATTTATTATAAAAAACTAGAGTATCCAAACTCCCTATATAATGAACATCTGCAGAGTAATAATATTATATGACTAAGCAAAAAAGGAAGAACATGCATGTGTTAATTTAGTTTCTAGCATAAAGTAAGATAAGCTTTGATATATGGCAGCTGCAGCTGTGAGGATGAAACAAAATTGTGTGCTCGTAATAATTGGCTGAAGCTTGAGACGTGGTAGTCAAACTCATTGAACATAGTCAAGTTGGGAAGTGGGGGGCTTCTTCTACCTTTGCCTTTTAGCCCTTTGGCCTTAAGTCAAAGTTATGATTGAGTAAGTATCACTTGAAATGGGGTTTACAATTAATGTTGTAGCTTAGGTGGATGGCAAAAGCATGAATGGTGATTGTGTTTCTTCAGTTCTCCACGTATGTTTTTATAGTTAGTGCAATATCTACCAGCACCAATCTCGACAGCACCCTTTCCCACTTGATGCAAAATAATGCCCACTCGTTGCTCTTTGATTTGCGCCAATAACACCATTTCTCGTGGACCTTTAGTTTTCATTTTGCCCTTTGCCTCGCAGCAAAATCATCCATTTCCCACTACGATCTCCAAGTGGCTCCAGGCCTACTGAACTATCTCCTTCATGATCGTATTTTAAAGAAACCAAAGAGGGAAGAAAAAAAGAAAAAAGAAGAAGAAAGTATCACAGTTGCATGCGGTGATCCATGAATAGGAAGATGGAAAATAAGTTGAGATTCTTTATTGCACAGCACTTATACTGCACAACAGAGGATCGTTGGAAATAAATAAATAAGATAGCCCCATGTTTGAAGAGTGGGGATTTGCATAGTGCAGCAAAAAATCCGAATCCAAAGGAAAAACATAAAGAAAAAGAGACCCTCAAAATGAAAGTGGCAACTTCACTACCTGAATCATAAGCTATAGGACTATGTTTGGACAAAAGGTAGGTAAAAGTAGTGTAAAGCACCCTATTAATTATAATTATGAATCAACTAACTCATGCAATCTCAAATACTATTAATTCTCAACTGTCTAAAAATCTGCACTTTCTGACTGTGCATGATGGTTAATACTGTTTGAATCTGAGTGGACTAATAAGATCATCAACATCATTTCTCAATCTGTTTCGATTTTGAGGCAAGCTTGCATTGAAAAAGGCATTTTTCCCACACTCAATTATTTTCATTCATTGTCCTTGTGTTGAATTTGCAATTTGGTGAATAGTTAATTGCCCATACTTCTGTTAACCCTTTTCGGCTGGGAAAAAAAAAGGTCCATGATCTCAAATTGGCCTTTTCTTTTTGCCTCTTTCTTTAGAAGGAATCAAAGGTTATGGTCCGAAAAAAAAAAAATAGTGTACATAATCAATAGTGGAGAGAAAGAGGAAGTGAGATTAAGAGAAGTACGTTACAACTCTTTTACATGCTAGTAAGTAATTACCATGGAGGAAGATGACCTTATAATTGGAAAGATAATAAAGCAGTTTATATGTGAGAGAGATGAATTGACCTAAACTAGGACCTTGTTTGGTAGATTGGATATGCGAATCATGAAATGGGAGAGGGAGTGGGAGTGTCATTTTTTCTTTTTTCGTTCTGGTTTGCAGTCTGTCATCCTGCATCCCATGGAGAGCGCTTTCTTTTAAACGTGGAAAATGTTAATGCACGGGAAAAATTATAGAAAAAGCTCTGCATCTTGGGAGAGCGAATGGAAATGACCATCTTGCCCCTAAAATCAACATCGTGCATCTTGTTCATCCTCATCAAAATTGCTCCAATCACCATCGTGCGTCTTCTTCGTCCTCATCCTGTGTCTTCCTCAGTGAAAAATGTGCAGATCTAAGGCTTGACTCAGACCAAAACCTCCTAAGAAAATCGCCACCTTCGTCCAATCATTCAATCGCTGCAAAGTCCTCCTCCTGGGTTCTGCTCATTGGTGTCGTCGAAATTGTTGCAGATCTAAAGCATGAAAATATGCGGACGAGGATGGAAAATTGCTATTTTCTTCTTCGTCAATAAAGATTAATCATATTTTTTTAATTGATGATATATAGGTGAAATGTTTTTATTTTTGTTTTTGTTTTTTTATTTTTATCTTCAGGTATTTTAGACTTTTAATATTTTTTATTCTATTTTTATCTAACTAAATATAAAAAATTAAAATATTATTATTTATATCAAATATAATTATGACTCTTTTTCATTTCCAATATATTTTCAATTCTCATTTTATAAAAGAGTTATTTTATGTACTAAATAAGGCTTAAAATGGCGTGACATTTGATGGTATCTTAAATAGAGATTAGTTGACTTCTAAGTTCAAACTAGGTTAATGCAAACGCAAAGCTGTTATTCTTGGTTTCTTGCGCTTGTTTTTACCAAACCTGGCCATGCGTTTTTATGTTTAACATTAATTTATTGAAGTCATACAGTCTTTTTTAACCAAGTTTTAATTTAGAAAAAAAAAACCTCGAACTTATCAGTATTCACCATGAAAATTGAAAAGTAAACCACAGGAACCTATGCTCTCTTTATTTCAAAGCTGAGGCTTGCTGGAAAACACTGCCACATCTCTCTCTCTGTGGGGACCTCGCTGCTTGAGCCGTGAAAGTGCAGGAGAAAAAAAAACAAAGATGAGAAAGCAGACGGTACAAATAGAGGAGCCTCAAAATGGATCTCTTCAAGTTACGAAAGGAATACAAGTTTCATCTCTCTTTGCTGGCAATTCAGAACCTTTATCGTGTAACACAATCAAAGAGTTAACGGAGCAGGAGAAGATTATAAAAATAAGAGTAAATTAATAATTTATTCTTTCTATTTTAGATTTTAAAAATAAAAAAAAATAAAATTTCTTAATTTAATATGTTAATCAATTTTTTAAGTAATATAATTTTTAATATTAGATAAAATCACCGATCACTTAATAAAGTAGTTGATATCACATAAACAAAAATTTATATAATATAATTTGAGCTTGTTTAAATATTATTTTCTCGAGAATGATATTATTTTACCTAATTTTTATTAACTTATAGATTAAATAGGTTTCGAAAAATTAAGTAAGAAAATGTTGTAAAATAATACATGAGCATGTTTAGATTATTAATTGTTATATGAACTCTTGTATTGATTAATTTGTTAAATGATCAAAATTTTATCTAATATGAAGAACTATTTTAATTAATTAAAAAATATAAAAATTAAATTAAGAGATTTTAAATCACTTTAATAATAAATAATTTTTTGAAAATTACATCATTGATTTATTCTGATCTCTTTTTTTTCTTTTTTTTTTTCAAACAAAATGGTATTTATAAATTTATTCTCCGGAATTGTTAAAATACATTGGAAACCACGAAAAAGTGTCACAATTACATCTGTATATGTCTGTCTGTGCTGGGACTTTTTCTTCTGAAAAGAAATGATTATCTAATAAGCACTGAAATAAAGTAAGAGCTAACCTTTTCAATTCCTTTCCTTATTTTACGATTTTTAATTTTGGAAGTACTGGAATTTTTTTGTTATTAAATTATTTTAAAATTTATATATATTAATACAAAAATATTTCGTACAAATTTTTAAAAAAATTAAAAACAAAAAAGTTTATCTTTATAAAAAGTCAAACTCTTCACTGAAAAGTTAATACATGCTTGACACTGGCAGGGTTAAAGAATCACAGAATATTCTGACTAATGGCTTATATTAATTGATGACTTTTTGTTACCAGGTTCCGGGGTGAAAGTTGATTAACAATAATCAGAAGCTAAAGTACTTTATGGGCAGGCTAATGAAGTGTGTGTAGATTCGTTTACTGATCAATTTTAACCACCCCCCTCCCCGTAAAATGATGAATAGGCAAGAAAGGAAACAAAAAGAAAGTGATCAACCTTAGAACAGGCATGTGCAGTAATACACATTGAGACACTAACAATCGACATTAGTCACTGCTAATATGACATAGGACATACTTGATCTATGTAAAGCCAAAAGGACAATGATGCGCCATGATGGTCGCGTTGGGGCGATCGGGATAAATGATTGACATGAGTGATTTGGTTCCTAGTTTGTTTTTAAGCTAGTTATAACTTACGAGACCCTTTTTTTTTTTTTTTTCTTGCGAGTTAGAAAAGAGATAAAAGAGAGCAGATTATGATAAGAAACAAGAGGATGTAATAAATACATATGTAGGCAGAAGCAGCGGACGTATTTGGATAAGGGAGGGTTCTGAGAATTTCACGTGGTAACGCCAATCATGGTTGCCATTGATATTAATGAAAACAAAGCTTCATAATGAAAGAGGCTAATTTGCATCTACCAGAACTAATGAGGAACACCTGTCGCCTTAATGGAGCAGGGGTACGAACGTATGTAACAACAAGGTTCCAATATTCTGGCACGGAGGCAGATGCTGTGGGGTGTGTTTAAATTTAAGTCATGTACGTAGTTGGTAGCATATAGTAATATGCAGTATCCGCAAGCAGGTAGTGTAATAAAAGTTGCAATTCTTTGTTATTAAAAGCGGAGGAATGGGCGACATCAAAGAAGACGTACGGCGTATGTTTGTTTCTCACTGACAATAAGGCATCAATTATGATAGAGAGAAATAGAAAGGTATCGTGGTTTCGATGCAGAGATTTCCCTTCTTTTATTCTGTGAGCGTATCTGCCATTTGCGTCTCTCTCTCTACCAAAGCCAAATGAGCAAATGCCATCTCCTTTGACATTCCTTCTCTGATTTGGTATTTTGTGTGCAAAATGATGATTGCCAGGTTCATTGGATTATAGCTGCTTTTGGGGTTTGTAATTAATAATGAGTGCTCTTGTTTGGAGAAAACAAACACCCACCCACCAAAGCTGTCATTTCACAAATAATTTTGAGTTAGCGAGTATTTATTCTTCAACTAATAACTTACTCTCTTGATTACATAGGTCCCGTTTTAATGATAAAAATTATGTAATATCTTTTCTTATAATTACAATAGTGGTTAATCTGACAAAATGAAATTAAAAGATAAGCTATTGTAATTTGAGAGTTAAGAAGTCATTGTGTCGAGCGTGGCACATTTTTTATAGTCCAAAACGTGACGCTTTCCGTTCGACGCGGTCAACGCTTTTACGTTTCTTCGTATACGTTGCCAAAAACTTGTTCCCAGCGCGTGCGAACCACGTCTCCGGGGCCCCCTGATGCTCCAGCTGTTTCTGACTTTCACCTCTCCGACAACCCGAAGCTCAGTAAACCCGTACGTTATGTTTGCATAAACAGAAACGATTTAAGGAAAAAAAATTTTAAATTATTTTTTTTTTAATGTTAAGTTTTAAGATTTACAGGCTAAAAGAGGACAAGTGGATATTTTTCTTTTTCTTCCAAATTTCAATATCTTGTTTTTGGGTAAGTTGAAAATAAAGAGATACAAATTTTAACAAAATGCTTTGACATTATTTAATTTCAAATAAAATTAATAAAAAATAAAAGAATTATATCATTTTTAATTTTTGTTGATAATTCGAATACAATAACTCTATATTTAGATGGAAGAAGAGAAAAGTGAAGAGAAAAAAAAATAAAAAGAAAATGTTTTCTTTTTATGTATTTAGATAAATAAAAAAATGTTAAAAAAATTCATTAATTTATAAGAACAGTAATAAATTTATTGTATAATATTAATAAATTTTATTAATAAATTTGATATTTTAAAAAATTATATTTTAAATATAAATTAATTATTTTAAATTTATACATATATATCTATATACATATTAACAAGAAATAAGAATAATAAATTTTGAAAAAAAATTATAAAAACTACATTTCAATTTTTTTTAAAAAAATTTAGCTGAATAATAAAATAAAATAATAAAAACCTATTTACAAATTATTTACAAATTATTATTGTAATACAATAAGTATGATTATTTATTTTAAAATTTTATAAATATTAATTGATTTAAATATAATATATATTTTTTAATTATATTTTATATTATATATAATATATTATTATATTATATATATTAATATATAAATATTTTATATTAAAAATATTATATATATATATATCGTCTAAATAGCAGTCGATATATTATATTTATTATCATTTAGTCGTATGTATCGACTGAATTTCAGTTGGTGGCTTTTTTTGTTTAATATATATAATTTATTAATTTTAATATTAAAAAATATATTATTATTTTATAAAATATATTTATTATTAATTAATTTTATAATAAAATTTTAAATGAATAATTATAACATTAATTAATTAAAATATTAAAAAAATTTGACTAAATTAATAATTTTGTATTTTTGACTAAAATTCAGTCAAAAAATATTGATTTTCAACTAAATTTCAATAAAAAATTTTTTGAATGATTTCTAATTGGAAAACACTATTTTCCACCCAAATTACAATCAAAATAGTTTTAACTGCAATGTAGTCCAATTTTATTTGACCAAATTGTAATTGGGACATGTTTCTGATTGTATTTTAGTTGAAAACTTTTGACTACAAATCCTTTTTAAAAAATTTTTAAATTATTTTGTTTGATTTTTAATGTGTATTTTAAGAAATTTTCTATGACTTTATTTAAGAATAATTTTTTTTTCTGTTATCTGAATATTTTTTTAAATTGGCTTCCATTTTTTTCATTATTTGGCTAATGGTTTTTATAAATTTATTTATTTATTTTAAATTCATTGTTTTTATTTTTTAAAATATATATGTAGTTGAATATATATATATATATATATAGTCAAAAAATAAAAAGAGTGAAAATTAAATTAATAGAAATTAGTATCTATTTATCGGGGGGCAAAGTAAAAATAGAGAGATGAGAGGGGCTCTTGGAAAGATAAAATATACATAACGTTAGGCTGGATTTTCTCTCCAAATTTTTTTCACAATTGAAGAAAAAATTTTTTAGTGAAAGCTACGATTATTTTTTCTCTAAATTTTTCCTCCCTCTTGATTTTTTTTCGATCTAAATAGGAGAAAACCTTTTTTCTCTCATATTTTTTTCTTTATTTTTCTCATCATCCAAACAAAACATAAAAAGGTAACTCATTTTTATTTTATTTCTTCTGTCTCCTCCTGGTCCATTCTTCCTTGTGCTGAACTTTTTAAAAAATAAAAAAACTTATGACCTATTTGAGAGTAGAGAAGAAATTTCTCTTTTATAATATTTATTACGTTTTTTATAATTGTTTAATATTGTATGTCTCTACAAAGATTATTTTTTATTCATTTTTTTTATGCATAACATTTTGTATACTTAAAATCTCTACTAATACGTATGTTACAAACGACAGCGCGTACAACCAACGCTTATAGACAGGAGTCAGGAGAGACAATAGTCTGACAAATGCAGCCAGGGATCTGGATACGCTTTCGTATCCAGACGCTTGTGGGCCTCAGACTGTTCATTATTATTATTTATTTTAACAAATTAAATATGGAAGCACTGTAACTAGTGGGGAGTAGTACAAGCAGGCTAGTCTGTCTTAATTCTGATGATGTGGAAAAGGAGCTATTTTTCATGCAAAGGCTCGGTGAGCGTGCCGTTACATTCTATTTTCCAGCGCGCCAAACACAGCCCCAAATACCCTTTTGATATGTCATATATGTGGAAAATTGGGGCAAAGGGAAGGGAACAGAGGCCAATAGAAAAAAAGGGGGAAAAAATGACAAGCGTGAAGGACTCCTCAGATAAAAACCTTCTCTTTGCTTACTGCTTTTAGCTCTCACTCTCTGGACTAGGGAGTGGAACATATGTAGAGGATGCAAATGGCTCTGTTTAATGCTCTTCTCAGAGTATAATGAAGAAGGATTTCATTCCTATCTTCTTTAACCAAGATGGCTGTCAGGGAAGAAGCCCAAGATTTGCAAGACTCTTCGTTATTCCTCGATGCGCTCCTCTGTGAGGAGGATGGCTTTGAGGAAGATTCTGCTGAGGGAGGGAGTGATAACTATGATTCAGCCGTTAGGAATCCGTCATCTTTACCTTTGATTTTGTTGGAAAATGACCTGTTCTGGGAAGACGCTGAGCTTGTCTCCCTAATCTCGAAAGAGGGAGAAACTCATTCCAGTTCAACTAATCTGATTGCTGATGGGCCTCTAGAGGAAGCTCGCGAGGAGGCTGTGAGATGGATTTCAAAAGTTTGTGCGCACTATCGTTTCTCTGCTTTGACCACTGTTCTCGCTGTGAACTACTTCGATAGGTTCGTCACAAGCCCGAGGTTTCAGAAGGATAAGCCATGGATGACACAGCTCACTGCAGTTGCCTGTTTATCTCTGGCTGCCAAAGTGGAAGAGACCAGAGTCCCACTACTTTTAGACCTGCAAGTATGTCTAATGTTGAGAGAGATGAAGTCTAGGTGTTTGTTGATATGAGGTGCGGTTTGTTTCTTATAATACTTGACTTTGTTTAACCGTGGGGTTTTCTGTTTTGATTAGGTGGAGGAATCGAAGTACGTGTTTGAAGCAAAGACTATACAGAGAATGGAGCTCCTAGTGTTATCAACTCTTAAATGGAGGATGAACCCGGTGACCCCAATCTCTTTCTTTGAACACATTGTGAGAATGCTGGGTTTAAAGAGCCGCTTGCATTGGGAGTTCCTGTTTCGGAGCGAGCGTGTTCTTCTCTGTGTCATTCTGGGTAAGCAAGGCATGAAATATTTCTAGAAATGGATGCTAATAATTAAAACACACATATTAAACCCAGAATCTGGGCATATGAAAAGAATTAGAATATTGCTAATGTATTGAATGTTGCCTTTTTGTTTCCAGATTCAAGGATTATGAGTTATCGTCCTTCTACATTAGCTGTTGCTACAATGATCCACGTTATTAGTGAGATCGAACCATTAAATGCAATGAAACACAGAAATCAGCTTATTGGTTTACTCAAAATCAATGAGGTTTGTGTCAACAATTTCATCTATACACAGGCAATGTTTCCTGATTTATAAATCATCTATTGAATTGATGAATCATTGAGCAATTTTGGCGGTGATCTATCAGGAACAAGTGAACGACTGCTACAAACTTATACAGAAACTATTACGCTGCCATGAAGACATTCAAAATCTTAACCAGAAACGCAAGCGCCTGTCTAGCCCAGACGGTGTCATTGATTTATCTTTCAGCCGTGATAACTCAAATGACTCGTGGGCCAGGGCATCATCAGTCTCATTTTCACTAGAATCAATGCTTAAGCGAAGCAGAGCTCTAGAGCAGCAGATGCAATTGCCTTCCATAAGTCGTGTGTCTTTTGATGTTCTACACAGCCCTCGTTAGTTATTTATTTATCCTAGTATCAAGTTCAGACATGGTGCCCTTCTTTGGCATATATATCTGGCAGTTATGTTCTTCAAATGCAACTTTATTATGTTGTTAGTTTTATACCTGTCTGGGCCAACATTTGAAAATTAATGAGGCGGAGAATTAGACTCCATTTCTCTAATTTCTTATTGAGTTGGAGGTGGAACGGGGATCTGAGACTGAGAAGAAAGATGAGTTGTATTGAGAGATGTCCTGTATATCCTTTCTCCTTAGTTATCATCCGCCAACTTTCCTTTTGTACGTCCAGAATAGTAACTGCACATGGAGATTACTATAACATGTCTTCGTATTGCAGTAGTTAAATAAATGAAGCTCTTGTAGGAGGTCAAGCTCAACCCAAATTCAAGTAATCTTGTTTTACCTGTGGGAGATAGTTTTTTTCCATCAATGCAATCATCTGTTACTTTCCCAAAATCCTCTACCTTTGAGTGTGAGAAACAAGTCGGCAATATAGTAAATGGAATATTATGTTACAGTAAAGATGCCGAATTTACAAATCTGATTATAATTGTGGTAATCTCAAGGGTCTCCATTGTTAAAACTCAGTTTGCAGTTGGTTGTCTATTTTGTTTCTAGCTCGTTTATAGTTCAGTAATTGCAATGTCTGAGAAATCTGCAATTCATGTAGATGGATGTGTAGACATTGAGGAAGAATATTTTACTTTTTAACGGTTGTTGCAAGTAGTGTAATGCAATTGTTTGCTGTCACTACCATATCTTGACTGATATAGTTATGCGATAAGACTAAGAGAGCTATATTGACATTTGACCAAAGGGAACTAGGATCATTATCTTTGCTGCTATTGATGTCAAACTTGATCGAAAGTGCTATTGGGGTTGTGCTATATTTCATCATTGCCTCTTATGATCATTTGTCATGCTAAAGTGAATTGGTCAAAAAGTGAAATGCTTTTTGTTCCTTCGTGTAACCTGACCTCAAAAATATAGGTGGGAGTAGATTTAGTACATATTTGGTTCAATTTTTTTTTTCTCAATTTGGCCAAAGTAACAAATTGTAATTTTTACATTTTGTGGATTATAAATGTGATTTTCTTATCTTCTAACGCTAAATCAAGCATGCATTTAGAGAACTTAATTTTAAATGAATTCTGTTTTGAACTTGTAGAACTCCTGTGTGAATTCCGTAAAAGAATGAGGGTAGTTTTCCTATTTGCAGCTTTATTGGCCATTGGATTAAAATAATTAAAATTTGAACGGACAACGTAATAACAAAAAGGCGCTAACTTGGCAGGGAATTGATGCTCTCAAGGATTTGGGCAATGTTGACAATAAGGTGCCAAGCAGGACAAGATAAAAATGTTAAAGGGTGTAGGATGTAGACTGATGGACCTTGGAGGATTTTTGAAAAATGACTGCCCTGAAATGGGTAAACTATTGAATTGTAGGGGTTGGGGGTGTGGTTGTGGTCCTGCTTTTAGGCCTCTTCACTTGCGATGGTTATGGTTATGGTTGGCTATGGCTATGTGTAGCAGTTGCATAATGTCCTAGACATGATGGTTTGCAAAAGTACTCGCGTGAGGGAGAGAGATTTTCAAAGTGACAGCTAGAGTCCAGCCTCCCAAACAATAATTCTGGGTGACATGATGACGCTGCTTCTGAGAGTCAAATTGAGTACTTTGCTTTGTATTGCTTTTCTTTAATAGTTGGATGAGAACATGCAAAACCTATGGCTACCATTCCTTATGAAATCGTTCGTGAGGCACTTGATAATTTGTCAATTCAGGTGCAGAGCGTGCCGCTTAATTATCGTGCACGCGTTATTATTTGCCCGTATGATGTCGGTGGCAAATGCAAAATTGAGGCAAGCCAATGTCGTTTATACATTCCTAAGCTACTTAGAACGCCCCTGTATTCTCAAGACACTGTACCCGCGTAGATAGTTATTGGGCATGGCTTTGCTTCGTATTCGTATGCTTCATTTTGATATTTAGTCAAGAAAAGAGCTTTGCCCTTAATATTCTCTGTCGGGGATGTTAGGTTCGAAAAGTCCAAAACAATGTGAGACTCTCAGTCACATTAAAATCCCACGTGAACAGGGCAGGAGAATGTGAGACTCTCACTTCACTTCTATAGCTAACTAATATTCTTATGAAGTAAATTATTCAAATCAACATGGTTTAGATGGACCTTAACACTAAAGTTGCAAAAAGAGAAGATTCCCGATCCGTAAACGGGGTCCCTTCCTCAACATTTAGTGTATGATTGGATCCCTGGATTTTATGAAGACATTAGTCTCTCAAATCGCAAGTCCTTCGTCCTTTTTTGAGAGTGAGTAATTTTATTATTTCCTGATTCTCCACGGAAAGAAGAAGGACACTGGAACAAGGGAGTGAATGTTAAGGATAGAGACTATTAAAAAAAAAAAAAAAAAAGGCAACGTCAGGAGTTCACATGTGAGAAACACAGGCGAGGAGTAGTTAAAGAACAGCTATAGATGTTTGTCTCATACACCATATTCAGACAAAATGTCAACAAGGCCTAGTACGTTTGTTTCAAACTTCAACAACGCTGTGAATTGTGAAACAATGGAACTCAGAAAGTAGAAGCAGTAAGAAATTTCACAAAAGTTTGTTTTAATCATCCCATTTTGTATTGTAGTGCAGGCTACATAACCCCTACCATTACCATGCGATAAAAAATTTAAAAAGTTTGTGTCTTTTCAGCAGATGGAGCTGCTTTGAAGTGACAGAGGCTTCGTTGAGTGAAGTTTCGGTCACAGAACTAAGTGGGATCTGCATCTGCATTGTATCGGAGTGCCTCGAGGTCTATCTCATGTTTCGGGGTTTCAGTAGTTGATTGGTCAATGTCTCTGGTCAACTAGATTGGCCGAATCGATGATTTTATGAATCTATGATTAAACGCCCATCACAAGCTGAGTTCATCTTAAGATGTCCTCGTGATCTTGAGGCTCAGAGTATCTCTATATCATGGCCTGAAGATATGTAAATGTACACGTTAACTATCCTTTTTTTTTTTCCCTCTTCTTTATTAGCCCCGCTGAATTATGCATTTATATTACATATTAGTTTAACTATATTTGATTTTTTTAAAAAATATATATTATAAATTTTTTAATTTATTTTTTATAAATAAAAATTACTTTTTTGTATAATATATGTTCTAAAAATAAAATTATATAGCTCTTTTTATTTTTATATTAAAAATAAAATTGCAGTTTTATTTTAGAGCTTATTATCAATTTTTTTGTCTTTATTGTTATATTAATAAATAAATCACAATCTCAGTTGCACAAAAATTTTAATTTTTTTGAAAAAAATAAAAAGTAGGTTTTTTTTTTTTTTTTGGGTAGGAAAATGGGGCAAAAAGCTCAAGAAAAACAAGAAACAGTTATGTACTACTCCCCTGAAAATCAGAATAAAATGCTAAACTGAGAGAGAAGAAGATAGAGGTCCAAAAGTGAACTTCCATGTATGTTAGGAGAACTCAATTTTACTTTTAAAATAAAAGGAGTATCATGTGTAATTTAATCAAATTTCTAGAGATAATGTAATTTACTTTGAATGTTATTATTGATTATTGAAGTAATTTAAATTCAAAATTTAGTTAATAAATATATTAATTCAAATAATACCAGCTATTATAAATTTATGGCTTAAATGTGTTTTTGTCTCTTTAGTTTTATAAAAATTTTAATTTGGTTCTTCTAATTTAATAGCAGACAATATTATCTTCCTACTTTCTAAAACAATCTAATTTTGTCCTTCTGTCACATTTTTATCTAAAATTAAGTATCAAATTTAATAATCTATTGACTTGGACATCAAAATTTTACCATTCAATTTTGGATGATTTATATGATAGAGGGACAAAATTTAATTATTTTAAAAAATTAGAGGGGCTGAGCATTGTAAAATTTTAAACTAAGGGAATCAAATGGAAACTTCTATAAAATTAGAAAAATTAAAAATATATTTAAGTCTAAATATTATAAAAAAAAGTAGAAAAGAAAGAAAGAACTATTTGCCCGTGTGGTTGTGCTAGCCAGCTCTATCTTTTGTCTTGTGTTGCCCGTAGGATGGGCTGTGACTCCTCTAACGGTTCTGCCAGTCATGAATTTGGATTCAGCTTTAGTTGCTTGCATCTCATTAATGTTAGAAACAAACCCAGGCAGTTGTCTCAGAAGATTCATAGGGGACTCGTTTTAAAAATCAAGACATACCAGGTGATCATTGTTCAACAAAGGCATTAATTATAGAAAATTTTCATCTTTCTTACCTGAATTGAACATCATTGTGACAATCTCTAATATCTACCTGTCGCTGGGATCTAACGAGAAGCACTCATATAATCAATCTTCATTAACTGCTTTTTGCGTAACCCATATATAACTTTATTTAATACTGCAATGAAATGTACATATAAATGCGGCAAGGGTGAATATTACATGTCTAGAGCCTTTCAGATTTTACAAGTCACACATCATAGAGATTTTAGGTACTACAGAAGCCATCTATCTTGTTTATGGGTATAAGCGAAAGAGATATGGAAGCAAAATTCTATCATAGTCATAGAGGGTGGCTTAGGCTTATTATGCCTTGCTAGATATGTTACTTGATAGCCAATCAAGACCCTCATAGAGTCCTTGTCCAGAAGTGGCACAAGTAGCCTGGATGTACCTGCACCATTCAATAATCAATTATCAGAAATCAAACCAATGATAAGGGAAAAAAGGACATCAAAGCTAAATATACGCTTATTCCAGTATTCTTGTGAATTTGTTTCTGGGGTCAAGGGATATTAACTCAAATTTTTCTTGGAGTCCTATTTTAGGATTTGTTAGTATCCAGAGCTGATCACAAGGTTATAAAAGCTATAACAACTCTGTTTTAAGCCTATTCCAAATACAAGGATATATAGTTGAAGAATACAGCAAACTTTAGACTCATCAAAGGTCCTTCAAAGCTACTTTCATAGAGTTCGAATTATTGATCTTACTCTAAGATACCTTTCTGGACTAACTACGACTGTAAAAACTAAATGTAAATTAGTCTTTGGTTGCACCCATCAACTTCCTCTATGGGCTATAAAAATAGCGTTGCAGCTTAACTAGTAATTACACATTTTACGCTAAGGATAAGTTTTTGATTCCAACACCCAGGGAACATAGAGTGATCATAAGTTTGAACACAAAGGTGTAATTGGAGAAAAAATGATTCACATAATGCATTTACAATTCTTGTGTGTACCAATTATGTGGCATGATATTTGTGTGTCGGCGTATATATATATATATATATATATAAAGTTTTAAAGTGAATTTTACTGTAACCATACTATTCTTAAATTGTTTTAGTTATCTCAAGTTACATGCTCTATCATTTTCTTTTCTTATTTATTTTTTTAGGTTTTTTTTCTTGTTTTTTTTAATTTTGTGCAAAGCACAAGACTCACCTCTGGTTAGATAAAATAAAAAAGTAGAATTGAACGTGATTAATTATAGTTTACCACCTAAGACCAAGTGTCTGATCTTACAAGACATATTGAACAAGTGTATGGCTTAGAAGAATAAGTGATTGTAATTGAAGAGTGAGTTACCAGCGGCGCTGGCGGAGGGAATGTAATCCAAGTTTATCTGTGATTTCAGAAACACTCATAGCATTCGGAAGGTCTTGCTTATTGGCAAACACCAGTAATGAAGCATCACGAAGCTCATCCTGCAATAATGCATATTCTCATCAATATCGTTGCGGTGCCATTTTCCTTCTGATTTCAGAGGGTAAATATGAAGTTTTAAAATTTGAACTGAACCAAATGAAGGATATTTCATCCACAAAAAATCATGGGAAATAATATTAGATTGCAGAAATTGGAAGTTTCTAAAAAGAAGTCACTGACCTCACTCAGCATCCTATGGAGCTCATCCCTGGCTTCAGAAATTCTTTCTCTATCGTTACTGTCTACCACAAAAATAAGGCCTTGTGTATTCTGAAAGTAGTGTCTCCACAATGGTCGAATCTACACGGAAATTGGCTCAGTACTCTCTACAAATAGCTTATGCATGGCATCTTGTGATTATTTATTTTTATCTTTCAACCATCAATAAATGATGCTATATCAAACCAGTAGTATAGATCAAACACTTAACCGGCATAGATTGTTAGAACTTCAGAGCTAATGACTTAAGATTAAGCTAAGAAATCAGTAGTACCTTGTCCTGTCCTCCCACGTCCCACACGGTGAAGCTGACGTTTTTGTATTCAACAGTCTCCACGTTGAAGCCTGGTTAGTCCATCAAAGAAATGCTAGATTATATTTCAATAACCAAGCAAAAATAACAGCAAGGTATACTGTTTTTTTTGTATAAATCTGATAGGTTTTTCGTATATTCAAATGGGAAAAGAAATAGGAGACCATATTCTCAATCGGTTCGAGGTCATGTTTTTCTGTAAGCAGTGTTATACTACAAGGATCTACACAAATATATATGTGGTCGTTTGATGAACTGAGAGTCTTGACCCATGGCGAATTGTGAATGAAATACATATGGAAGAAGAATGCAAATATCAAATAAAAGAATTAATAATTTAAAACTGATTGCCAGAACGTCTCAAGATTCTGTATATGTCGCAAGAAATGAACGAAACATATGGATAAGAACTGCTTAAACGTTATAGCCGATGGGTGAGACATAGTCATAAGCATAGTGGTGGGTACCTATAGTGGGAATGGTAGTGACGATTTCTCCAAGTTTCAGTTTATAAAGTATTGTTGTTTTACCAGCTGCATCAAGACCTACCATGAGAATCCTCATTTCTTTCTTTGAATAAAACAATCTAAAAAGCCTCGATATCATCAAACCCATTGTTGCCTCTGGTTCAAAAAAAAATTTATAGTAATATTATGAGCAACTCAGAAATCAAAACTTAGGGGGGAAAATAATATGTATTAAGAATTCTTCTGGGTTCAAGCTGGGGAAAAAGAAAGAAATTATATACCTGCTCAGAAGATTGGGAGGAAAAAGGAACAGTCTCTCTCTAGAAGCAGAGGAAAGCAAAAACCAATTAGTTGTTCGCGTATTATTATAATCATATGACAAGAAAATCGCCCCAGAATATAAGAGGAGAAAATAAATAAATAAAAAGGAGAGAATAGGATTCGGATGAAGATTGGTTAAAGAGAAAAGGGGCAATAGTTTTCGGTGGATGCTATTTGTCAATAGATATGAAATTTCAAGGCATAGATACCGAAAGGGAATGGGTGAGATTTAGGTTGCCAGTTGGGCACGTAAAAGAATTGGGTCGTCCCAACAGTGAGATTCGTAAGTGATGGCGCCATAGCCAGCCCACGATTCGTTTACGTCTTATCAGATTCAGATCTCTGTTTAAGCACCCGCATTATATGCTTCATATATTCCATTTCCAGAATGTGCTACAATTTATCGTTTCCCATTTGATTTCCAAGCGCGGAAAGGCATGGTTTCGTGCACAAGCAGAATTACTGCTGCTTTTATTTGCTTATTTATCATAATGGGTTTTTGAGATCGATTAGGATTTTCTGAAATTAGACCAATTTAAAAAACAAAGAAAAGAATGTGGGCAATGAAAAATATTGATCATGTGGAGAGCAAATACAACTGGGACCCATCCGATCAAATCAATAACGAAGAAATCAATGAAATTATATTTGTCTATATCCTACAACTCCCAGGGCAACTTGGCAATAGCCATAGAAGAATGAACTAAAGCTACCATCGTAACACAGCCAACAAAAAAGAAAAAGAAATGTGGCACTTATGACATTGTGAAAATGTTATTTTTTAGATAAGGCATCTTTGGCGGATTGTAAGGTGGAGGCCACAGCAGCAGCAGCACCAGCAAGAACACCCCCACTGGTATTGGACTTGGAACCTTCTGAAAAATGAAGCTCGTGAATCACCTCCACCTTCCTCTCTTCTTGTCCTTGTCCAGCTGATGATTGATAATCTACTGTCTCAACCCTTTTCGTGGCACCTTTGTCATTCACCAGCTCCTTCTGACACACGAATTTATATATTTATAATTTATTCACCATGATATAGCAACAAAGAAAGGAAAAACAAAGAGTTACACCTTTGCTTGTGCATTCATGTTGATGCAGTAATTATGTCAGGAATTCTTGAGGTGTTTTGGAATCGATTAGGATGTTTCACTGATAAGTGACTTTCCCCTTTCAGATAAAAAATTTCCAGTTTTTAAGGGGAGCTGGAAATGGATTACGAGGTCTACGATGGGCGAATAGATAGGCGACGAAAGAGGGCCGCCTTACGGATAAACTCCCACACGTCACCAAATGGAATACCCACCATTTCCATTTCCGTTCCGATCATCCTGAAAAAGTCTTCATATGAAGAAAAATGTTTACGTATATTGACTTACATGTTGACGCACTAAAACAAAAAAGGGGGAGGGTCTCGAAAAATAGAGCTAATATGAATTCATAATCTAGATATCATTGAGGGGAGGACGATAAGCCAGATGTCATTGGAGAGAGGATAACATTGTTGACTCAACGAAAAATTTTTAAATGCATCTAATGTGATACATCATTTATATCTTATTTAATAAAATAAAATTCAAACACATAATTGAATCTCATATTTTATTTGTTACCGTTATATAAAATTAAATGTTGTATAAAATTCATTTTATTATTTATTACAACATTATCACATAATAGAATGTTGTGTAAGTCTAATTATAAAATTTGATTTGATTTTATTAAATAGTATATAAATAATCTAATATACAAGATTTAGATGAAAATTTCTTCAAAAGACAACGACTGGCACAGCAATTTCAGAACAATAAACGGATCTTAAACACTGTTATGTCCCTACAGCACACTTGACGACCTATTCTTTATAAATTCCATTTACACATGATAAAGGGACTAACAAGTTGACTAAAATGTTCGGAGAAAAATATCGGTGTAGAGAATTGAAGATACAACATGAAAATGTGATGGTATTTAGCTAGTCATGAGAGGTGACCCACTGCAATGAACATCGGAAACATTAGCAAGCCTTTGCCTCGGTGACAATGTTGTGATGCCAGTCGCATCGAAATCCGGATTCACAATAATCTTTCTCTTCTGATTTTCGGTACTGCTCTTCTCCTCCGAAACTTCAGTGATGGGGCTCAATTGCTCAGCTTCCCTCTGCTGAACCGAAACCATGGCTTGAGCTTCCGCCACAATCGTTGCATCATCATCCGTGGCATATAATATCTTCTGTATTGCTGCAACAACCTGAAATTTGAATGACAAACCACCAAAAATCATTACTAGTTACTGGATAATTGGTTCCCATTAGTCAAAAGTGACAAGGTGCAGAAGTATGGTACCGGCAAGTGTTCTATGTCAGGGCTTTGGCAGAGTATCTCAATATCTCTCAGTTTTGCAAAGTAGAAATCCCGCTCTTTCTCAAGGCCATCAATGGACAATTTTAACTCCGTGATCTGCATTGCCATCAGCATGAGAAAAAGATAGACTATAACATTTGCTAATTCTTCACGTGAAAACAGAATAATAGAGTATAACATTTGCTAATTCTTCACGTGAAAACAGAATAATAGAGTATAACATCTGCTAATTCTTCACTGGAAAACAGAATACCTGTTCATCATATGCAGGGCCGCCACTTGGAGAAGGTTTTGTGGCCTTCGCTGTTTGGTTTGCATTATTTGCAGAAGATACATAATTTCTTCGTGCATTATGAGAAGACTGAGACTTCGGGGCCGTAGAGCCCTTAGCAGAGGATTGGGACTGTGCGGCTTTCTTGCTCGCTTCTCTTCCTCCCTTACAGGACTCTCTCCTTTCCAGAGGATTGTAACTAACGGTAAAATGCATAAAGGCCATTAAACCAAACCCTTAACATTGAGTGTCAAGCACCAATATAACAAATTTAAATAGGAAGCAGGATAGCGAAGAACATGAATTGGGAAAATATATATATATATATATAAAGGCATTCGCAGCTCTCAACAACCCAGACTCAATTAATTTATATGACTTTTGGAAGTATTCGTGCATACAGGGTATAAGAGCCCCCCGTCCTCGAGTACAAGTCAGATAGGTGAGATATTTTCAGAAGACCTTTTGAGTTTTAAGTAACAATGTCGACCGCGCACAGTAAGAAGAGTTGGGAATTTGAGTGGTAAAAACAAACTTGTATTATATAAATTATAGAACGAATAAAAGAGCTTTCTTTTCTCTTCTTGGACGGCATGAATTAAACGATTGGTTTTGGCAAATTTCAATCCAAGTAAGATCGGCAATCATATGTATCTACAAATATTACTATCAATAGGAACCAAGAGAAAATGAAAGGTAATGAGGGAGGACAACAACACATCTAAGCAGAAAAAAATTATAACAACGAGAGAAGCACTGATAGACAAATAAGAAAAGAGAGAATGAAGCCAAGATTTAATTACTTGTGCAGAACTCCCGCATTGACAGAATCACAATATCTTTTCATCCATTGCATGAACTCCAAATTATCCAGTGGTCTTCCTTTCACGAGCTTGCTGACCTCGATGTGCTGAACCACCCATTCCCAGCCAAAGAATACCACGGAACAAGTCAGCAGCCAGGTTAATGTAAGGAACATTTCATGTAACTGAAGATAAACTTTAGAATGAAACTTGGCCGGAGTCATACAGGGCAAGGAATATGAAAATTTAAGGGGAAAAAAATCGAGAAGGGCGAGAAGAGAGAGATATACCTTGGTGATTTTGAGTTTATTGAAGACGTCTTGAAGGACCTTGTAGTTCTGAATCATCTCGTACTCGGTCTTGGCATCAAAATTGACCTTGTGCATCGGCACAATCCCAGGATGGACCGCATCCATAAGCTGGCAGTGGACGGCACCAGAACAAGCCTGAAGATTCGATGATCCAAGAAATTATATTAAATTACAAACATCGGCTTCTTTTTAGAAAAGATGATCAAGAAATGAGATGCAGAAAAGATAGAAAAAAGAACGACGATTAATGAGACAACATTAGGGTTTGGATGTTGTCATAAGAAAGGATTACTACCTCTTCGACTTTAGAGAGATTTAGTTGGAGTGAGGAGTTGATCCAAGCCAGAATCTCAGATCTACCAACGAAATAAGCCGAATCCATAATCCCTATGTTCGTCGCCATTTTCTGATTTCTGTGCCTAGATCCTTGGGATTTAAGTGGAGAGGGGAGCGGGAGCTTTCCTAGTTTCAAATTGCTGTCGGTACCACAAGTCCAAAACCCAAAATAGTCAACAAATGTTATGGACTTGGGCCTACCTTCATAGGCCTATGGACCTAACCTATCTAGTGTTGGACCAATCTGCTATTCCAGTGGGCTCTAACAGCCCACTCATATTATGGACACCAAAATAAAACAGCGCTTTATGGATGAGAACACTGCCAGTTCAGTTGCATACCTTTTAAAAAAAAAAGATTTTACAGATAATTATAAGTAGTTTTATTGTTGCGCTGACTTTTCTGCGAGATTGTCAATTGATATGTTATGCCATGTTGCTCAGTTACGATCACCAAAACATCTTGTCGAGTAAATTATTTAGACCTCCAAGAGCATGCCCTTAACATTATTCCAAACTCGTTCTTAAAGTCCATTCATGCTAAACAAAGACACATTGATGTCAACGGAAAATTAAACAAGATTCCGCTACAAGGTTTTTTTTTTTTTTTTTTTTTCAAATGTAGTATTCCTTAGATAATTGGCCAATCGAATTAGTTGTCAAGCAAGCAGATCTACCCTGTGGGCTTCTTCACAATTACAACAAACCATTGAATCCAAACAAAAACATCAGTCAGTCAACCGTAAGTATACTTTTTCCACAGAAGCATTGTGGCGAATCACACGTTTTAGTGACCATAATAATGTGAGTACGAAGATGTGAATGGGATTTTTTCAAGAACTTGCAACACTTCTTTCATTGCTGGCCTCTTTTGGGGAACACTAGACACACAACTATATCCTAACTTGAACCAAGCCAACAAGGACTCCTCTTTTCCCTCCATGTCAGCACGAATCGCCATGTCAGCCATCCGAAGGGCCCGGGTCTTGTCCTCAACCAAAAGCCCGGGTCCATGATCCATATCATCCAAAACCACAACCTTCCCCGTTAGTAGCTCCAGAAAAATGACGCCGAAGGAGTATACGTCCCACTTTGGGTTAGGCTTTAGGCTTCTAAGGGACTCAGGTGCATGGTAAGGAGATACACCACTAACTGAGCTTGGACTCGGGCTTGGGCTGGGCCCAATTGTTATGTCTTGAAAGCTTTCCCGAGAGGCCGTGGATCTCTTGCTCCCGAATATACGAGCCGATGCTCCAGCTTTATAACTTGTCTCTCCTGCTACAATTCTCTCGAGCCCAAAGTCTCCAATCTTGGGCTCCATGTCGTTGCCCAAGAGAATATTGCTCGGCTTCAAATTTCCATGCACGTGCTTCTTATCGTGGAGGTAAGCCAACCCACGTGCCACCCCTCTCGCAATCTTGAGTCTGACCTTCCATGGTAAATGACAAGGCGAGGAGCCCACCTTCCCTGACATTCCACGCACACAATATCAGTTCACACCCACAATTCAACGGAACAAAGATAGTGCCTCAAAACAACAGAGTAAAAAGTCTTATTTTCCTTTATTTAAAAAGTGACGAGAGCAAGAACATAATAGGCATGCCAATCGCTATCACTATCAGAAAGCCCATAGGACGAACCTTAGCACTACCTCTCAACATAGTTGCTATCATTGCATTAAAGAAGAAGGCTCAGTTGCACCTACTCCTATCCCATCCCCTCAAGGTCATATTCTCCATGTCAAGCGCATGCTACGTTGATAGATTTGTATTTTTTCGTTTTTTTTTTTCTTTTGAAATTCACAGTACTAATTCTGACCAAAAAAAAAATAACGACGCAAAATTGACAAAATTTATTATTCAATTGATTTTTTAAAAAAATATTAAAACTGTCAATTTTACTGCGTTAACGTGTAAGATTGAAGTACTTACTGTAACGAACATTGGCGAGGCTGCCATTTGGAACAAAGTCAAAGATGATGAGCTTCTCATCATTTCCCCAGTAGAAGCCCCGAACGCGAACCAGATTAGGGTGCACCAATTTGGCTATGAGCCGGACTTGGTTCTCCAAGTCCTTGAACCGTTCCAACCCGCTCACGCCGATTCTTCGAACCGCTAACGCCGACCCATCTTCAAGCACAGCTTTGTACATTATACTGGAGCCAGTTGCCCCCAGTATATATGCCGAAGCCTTTAGGAGTGTTTCCAGCTCAAGCTCTTTTTCACCATCCACAGTTACCAGAGTCCCTGTTTTGCTCTGTCCTGCTTCTTGTTCTTGTTGCCTCTGATTTTCATGACCCCTTTGGTTTTGGGCATTTTGTGCCTTCAATTCCCTACCGGAAGAGCTTGTGGTGTCAGTGGACTCTTCCTCTTCAGCCCTTTTGCGCAAGCACGACCACCTTCTGAACCCTCTTGACTCAGGGGATAATGATGATGAAGACCAATCACTCCTTGCTGCAGTAGCTTCCTTCTTCAATACACTCTCCGCGTTTTTCTTTCTCTTCAACCGGTAGACATACACGAAAATTAAAGCTATGATTGCAATGCCTACAATATCTCCAACTACGATTTCTATAAGTGTTGCTCGTCGAATCCCGTTTTGCTTTGGGTGCGAAGACCCAGATGGTGAAGTTGCAGAATCAGGGGGAGAGTTAAACGTGTTTGGAAATGCAGCCAGAGCAGGAGATACAGCAACAGACACATTTGGCGGAGAAGATGGAGAAGAGGGAATAGGGCATGGATTCTTGGATGGTTCTCCACATAGATCAGGATTCCCGGAAAATGACTTGGATTGTTGATTGATTAAAACTATGGAATCAGGAATTTGGCCGGCGAGCTTGTTGAAGGAGAGGTCAATGGTGGCGTTACCTGGGATTTTCTCAGCAAATTCTGGAGGGATTTTCCCCGAAAGTTTGTTGCGGGAAATGTTCAAGTAACGCAAACTTGCGCCACCAAAATCCGGAGGCAGAGATCCATTGAACAAATTCGAAGATAGATCTAAAACTTGTAACGTTTGAAACCCACCAGGAATACCACCCGACAAGTAATTATTATTCAAAGAAGCCACCGTTAGACTTTGCATATTTGTCAGATTGGTGGGTATTTTTCCAGCCAAGGCATTGTCAGAAAGGTTGAGAAACTGAAGGTTTCTAAGCTGTACTATGGAGTCTGGAACCTCCCCGAATATCAAATTATTTGACAAATTAAGTAACCGAAGCTCAGAAGCCTGAAAAAGTGAAGCGGGAAGAGACCCATTGAGTGAATTGTTTGAAAGGTCGAGAATTTGGAGGTGCTCAATCAAACTCAGATCAGAAGGAATCGAACCCACAAGCTGAGAATTTGGGAGGGATAAGCCAATCACTCGAGCTTGAGCCTTTTCTGCACTTGATATGTCTGCACATGTAACACCATTCCATGAACAAGGTGTCTCGTTGCTGTAATTCCAGCTTCCAAGCACGCGAAGAGGATCGCTCACAACAGAGTTTTTGAAGGAAAGCAACAAAACACCGTCTCTGTTTAGGCCAGACGATTGATGAACAACAAAGAGGAGCGAAAGAATTCTCCACCATAAATGGAAATCAACTCTTGGGTAGCTCATGATTTTACGGAGTGATCTCGCATTACTCAATATAAGAACAGGGAGAAAAAAAAAAGGGGGGGGGGGGGGGGAAGGAAAAATGTTGCAGGATAAACGGCTCACCAAAACCAAACCTCTTACCCAAATGCTCTCTTCTGGGAGGGAAGCTACGCAGAGCTTGCTCAATTAGTTAATTGCTCCTCGCAGTTGCTTTGCGCTCTCTCTTCCGAGCGTTCTACTCGTTGATTGACTTGATAAATTATTGAAATAATAGGGCGAAGATTAAAGAAACAGTAGTAAGCATAGTTTTTTCTTTTTAATAAATGAATCAGCACAGCATGTCAGCATCTAATAATGTCATCATTGAAAGAGGTCCCAAAATAGGATACTATATCACCACATCGTCATTATTGGATTGAGAATGGTGTTTATTCAATGTCCACTATTTTAAATTTGACTGGCGGTCAGTAGAGATTGGAATATGCTAGTGCCATGCGATGTATGCTTAGATGAAGGACCAACCTACATTGAATTCTAAGACCGCGAGAAGATATGGGTATGGCCCATTTATAGGGAAGGGGAGACAGTAAGTGCATAGTACAATGTCAGTCGTACTAGTCCGTGGGGTAACCATTTTGTTTTTCCCTATTATTATCGAATAGCCATCATTCATATCAGCGATGATTAAGGTTGCAGAATAACATATTTGCGGTTGTTCCTGTGAGGTGATCCTGCACAAAACCAACGTTGCCATCATATCTGTCTTTGGTCTTTTAAAGAACAGAACTGCTCTGTTTCAGATTTGTGGGATTAACCATTAAGATTTCAGATGACACATGGGAATGCATTATCACTTGCATTATCATCATGTTCCTTATTAGTTTTTTTTTTCTTTTTTAAACCAAAAAAATAAAATTGGTGGCAGCTTTACTGACCTCATATATTTAAATAAAACTGCTAGGTGAAAAGTAGGTTAGTACCCTTTTGAAAATGAAATAAACCCAAGATTCAAAAGGTCAGGTACCTGCTCTATACGGTGGATCATTCACTTGGAAAACTTTCAAGCCCTCTTAATTGCAAAAGTTGCTTTAATTGGTCATTAAGATCCATCGTTTTCTCCTTTGCAAGGGACAAGGGATTAAAAAACATATACACCTTGCTTTTCTTTTCGTAAATTCTTTCTAATTGAAAAGATGGCAAGAGCTATGAGAAAGGAGAAGTTGGATCCATGGCTTCGAGGAAGATGACCAAAGTAGAAGCCTTAAGAAAGGTCAAGCCATGAAGCAACCACCAAACCCACCTCCATCCAAGAGACGAAAAATACACCAAAACAATGCCTATTAATATCAAGTACGTTGAGATGACCAAAGGATTCTTTTTAAGAAAATAAATAAATAAATAATTGAGTTTGGTCGTATTTTTCTCTCTTTTTTCAATTCTCTAGGTGGAGACCTTTTGAAGGTGAAGTGATCTTCAACAAGGTGAAAAGATTCTTACCCTTACGCCTTTAGTTCGTGTACAATAATTAAAGGCATAAAAGTAATTTGAGTATTGGTTGAGCCAGTAATATTGAATGGCTCCAAACTGGTGAGCTTTACATAAGGTTTGTTTTTGGCTTTATTTTCTTTCATGAGCAGGGATAATAGCTGTTGCTTTGAACAAAGAATAAGAAACTTTCTAATGTAACTTTGCTTCCCCCAATGAACGGATCGTGCTTCCTTCTGCCTTCCTTGATGGATAAGTCAAGCAATGGAATCTTTCTTCAGCATCTACATACAGAATTTCTACCACGGTAGGGAGATGAACGAATTCCAATGAAGAAAATGAAGCGAATAAGATGTCAACAAAGCTAAATCGATGACTTGATGTGAGTTTTCTGCAGTTGAGCTTTGGTGAGCATAGTCCACCCCGTGAATGGAAAGGTATCTCTCTCATAACTGTGTCTCAAAGTCCAACAATAAAATTAAAGTATCTCTGTATTGTACTGGATTAAATGTAATTAACTAATTTGGGGGCTGCTCCTTTTCTAGCCCCATTTGTCACTGCCGTTTGTCTTTCTCTGTGTCTTTTCTTCATCTTGGATTTGACAAGTTGTTGCCACGTGCTTAATCTAGTTAGTCTGGCATATTATCTCTTAAGTCAAATAGGGGGTCATTAAACTAATGAGATAATTTAATCCTAGTTATGGAGAATAAAGTGATCTTATGAGTAGTGTGACTGGAGTACCATTGTGGACATTAGTTATTTGTAGTAAATTGCCGAAATTCCGACACATATGCTTACACATGAAGCCAGCACATGACTGAGCCTCGGAACAATGTTAATCACTTGCTCCAACTGTACTTCACAGTTCACGCTTACCAATCACCACCCTCTTTCGTTTTGCCTGCATCGCTTTTGCACTCCGTCCTTCATCATTTCCCTTCTTGTGTTTTTTTCCGTTGGGGGTGGTCGTACCTCCATGGCTTTCTCTTGAGCTGAATATTAATAATCAGAAGGGGAAAAACTTGAAAATTGTAAATGATTTCCACAAGTATACATTGCCCATAAATTGTCTTTTTGGAAATGTACAAGTGTGATGTGACAGGGCAATATGGGGCTTCATTGTGTTAATCCAAGTATTTTTAGTTTGGATTGGGTTGTTTTCTCAATATTTTCAACACCAGCCCAAGTATTTGTGCACATTAGAAGCCCCAAATTCTAAAAGTTTTACCCTCCCATCAACACCCAGCACGACTGTCTGGCCCTTCCTACTTACTAGGGCCAAGCCTCAAGACATTTGGGCAAGAGTGGATTCAAGGACTCTTTTTGGTCATTGGATTCAATTCATTTGACCCACCAGGTTCACATGACCTGCAATTAGAGGAATAAGTTTTTTAACCAACCGGTTTTGGCTTCTCTCACTTCTAACTCCTCTCCATTTTATTTTCATTTTATTTTTCTTCAACTCCTCTTATCATCATTTATTTATTTTCCTCTCTCTTTACTTTAACTTTTAATACTGAATTAACGAAACTGACAGAATTTGAAATGGAAACAATCCATTCTTGTTGTAAACTTCAAGTGAACGTTGGATACATTATTAATGCTTAGTACATACAGGTTCACATTAATCAAAGATCCAACGTGCAAGCACCGATTTCTTCCCAACTCCATTTTCTTTTCTTGGATAAAATTTAGATAAATGATTATCACTTTAATATAAAGCCAACTCCAATTCTTTCATGGCCTTGTTAAGTAACAATGCAAATCATATAATTTTGACTTAATCTAAAGAGAATATCTTCGTGGCCTTAGATTCTTCAGGGTTCACGCTTTGATGCCATAACGAGAGCCTTAGCCGAGGAATGAATCTCTTCTTAAAAGCTTTGGGTGAAGTTAGGATCTAGTCCCTTGATGCTCAATTAGAGAATCACAACATATTGTCGTATATAGATTGCTATATGCCAACTTGGCCAATTATTAAGCCGATCAAAATATTAATGCCGCGCAAATGTGGAAGGTTTCAGTAAGGAGCATGCATACCGAACCTTGAAAAGAAAGTTTTGCCGAAAATAAACTCTTTAGATTATTCCTCTTTGCTGTTCTGATTTACACGTCTAAGCCTTCCGACTACCCACAAATCTGGCAGGACTAAACTGTTTAAGATCAACAACGGTAGAATGCCCATCAATTACAAGCTCAGCCATGGCAGCTCCAGTGGCCGGACCGTTTAGAATGCCCCAGCAACTATGCCCCGTCGCTACATAACAACCCTTCACCCCTGGCATTTCTCCAATCACAGGCATCCCATCATCTGTGCATGGCAAGAAGCATGCTTGCTCTGCCTTCACTTCTGCCTCTCCTCCCAAATGGCTTGACACCGTCTGAGCCACCCTCTTCAGCATTCCAATCGATTCTGAGTTAGCCCTCACCTCCTCTGGATCATCCGGCACCTCTTCCTTCGCCGACATCCCACACAAATACACCTCCCCTGCCAATTCATGTCATTCCAAATCAACCATCTTTCCAATCTAAATGCTACAATTGATATGAGGAAACTAGAATTCAGTTCCAAGTTTATAGATGTAGTCCTGAATTTTGTGTATTTACGAAAATATCATACTCGTTCATTTTGTTGCCTATGGCATCTCCAAGGAATGGATTTCTCTTCATAATTTCAAATCAAAACGGAGGAATGATGAATATCTCTTAAATTTATTCGATTGGTTCAATTAGAAAAAAAATATTCCAAGGCCTCATAAACCGTTCGTAAAGCTGTGGAAAATCACTAACTTGTGCACTCTGAAGAATTCGGGGACTAAAACCAACCGGTTTACAAATTGGGGGGTGTAATTTTTTACCTTCCTCAATTGATCTTGTATTATAGAATAGCTAGCAAGGAGTTTGTAAAATTCGGCAATGACATACCTGTGGGGCGAGGGTAGACTTCAGGGTCGATAGGCTTTCCTCCATGAGATGGATAGTAACTGAGGAACAGAGCATGAGGGGATATGGCACTAGCTTCTTTAGGCTTTAAAACAATGCTATGTGCCTTAAGCCCAGACACTCTAAACAGCGATGACAAGAATTCCAATTTACCAGACCAAGGACCAATTGCCAATACCACAGCATCCCCATCAATAACTCGTCCACCTTCAAGCACCACCCTTCCAATTCTACCTCCTTCTACCTCCACACGCTCCAATTTCCCAATCACCACCTCCACCCCATGATTATCCACGGCTTTGCTGATCAGAGTGCGAGTAAAGAGCTGTGGGTGCACTTGAGCTGTGGTTTCTGGGGTCCCAATTGTTCTGGAACTACGACCCGGTCCATCAACCCATGCCGGTAAGGTGGAGCCACGGGAGGTTTTGGAACTGGAAACAGGGTTGTCTGATTCGGAGAAAGAAACGCTGAGTGTGGTGAGGGGTCTGTAGCCGTAGGATTGGGGACCATTCAGCTCTTGAGAGAGTGAACGATGGAGATCAAAACTGGCGCGAGCGAGAGAAGCCACAGGTCCGCCGTCGCACCAATCGAGGGCAAGGAAGCCACCAGCTTTTCCGGAAGCGGCGCAGGCCACGTCGGACATCTCGACGAGAGTGACGGCGGCGCCCTTCTTGGCCAGAAAATACGCCGTGCACACCCCTATAACTCCGCCACCGCACACGACAACTCGGTTGGGACGCTGGTGCTGCTCCATAGGTCGTGAAGACGACTGAATCGACGTCACTGGAGAGATGGAGATTCTGTTATATCGGGTGGGTCGCGAAAATGGAGCGATCAATGACCGTGGAGCTCCCACCGCGAGATTCATAGTGCCGATTAGCCTCTCTGTGTTCTTCGTTTTGGAACTGACACGTGGATAGCACGTGACATACTCAAATATATGGGCTTCTTTTTTGGGTACATACTACTACTTATTGGCTTCCTCATCAATCTTTTTTTATTTTTTGTGATTATCTTTTGCACTTGATTTTCTTTAGTTCGAAGATGTTTCTCATTTTCAACTTCACGCAGGCATGGTTTTCTCACTTTGAAGGGGCTCCAAAGACGTTGTGAAGGAAATACGAGATATATATTTTGTTTAGTTTAGATGATATTTGGGATTTTTAAAAGAAAGTTAGTGGTAAAAATTATCCAGTCCATCCAATGGATGTGACTGAATTTTCAATCAAAGGAAGATCTCCCATCAACACATCATGGGTATGGCAAGTTATGTAAATGGGCTGGGCTGACTCACTCAACCTGGGCTACACATTGTGGGTTGCTAAATTTTCTGCAACCCGAGTTCAACTTCACTTGTTTCTCACACCAATTTTGCACCAAAAGTTAACTAGTTTTTCCTTTTTATACTCAGAAAAAGAAAAAAGTTAACTAGCTTTTGAATTATAATTCATGATTATACCCAATATTACAAACAAATGTTGCTGCTTCGCTCCCTGTATTTTTTGTAAACCACTGAGAAAAAAATAGCTTCAATATTGAACTTTTTAATTAATTATCGGACTTTAGATTTATACTCAAAACCCAGACTCAGAAGTTGCTAAAAGTTGTGTGTTTTGAATTGTGTATATTATATGCTACTCAAAATTTATACAACTGAATATAAAAACTTGTTGAGAGATTGAGAATGAGGAAACTGAATATAATATCAATTTTGGAATTTTAATTAAAAAAAAAATTGAACACAATAACTTCATGTTAATATAATATATTTCTAAACATCTTATCTACTAACAAATGAAAAAGATAACATGTAAAATATAATTTATGCTAAGAATTTCGGAGCGTGTTTGAGGTCTAGTATTCTTTTCAACCAAATTTTTTAATGAGGTGATATTTTGGAATGCGCAAGGTAAGCATATAAATCTGAAAATGCTGTCGTTTGGGGGGCGTTAGAGCCTGGTATATGTGTAACGTCAGTCATAATGACATTGACGCCACCACTTCAGGATTTTTTTTTTTTTTTTTGGGTCTCTGGCCCATACCAGTTTGATAGTTACATATGAAGCACTGTGGGAAAGAATGAAGAGGCAGATGTCAAAAAATATTAGAGTAACTTAGTAATTTATTTTTTAATCTAATTTTTTAATTTAATTTTTTTAAAAATAAAGTTTCCTAATTTAATCTTGTGTAAGTGTTTTTTTTCCAATTAAGTTTATGTGGTTGTTAATTTTGTAAATTAAAATTTTCTCCTAATTAAAATAATTCTTTTGTTAAGTAAATTTTTTTAAAATTAATAAATAAGAGTTCATGTGGCCATTAATTTTTAACTTAGACTTATCTTTCTATTTTTTTCTAGAAACAATATTATTTAGGCAAATTTTTTATTTTCTAAAATACAGCCATTTGATAGTCACCTAGTTTTGTAAAATTTGCATATATAACAATTTTAGGAGAAAATACCACTTGAATAAATGTAAAGTCATGAGTTAAACATAACGTGGACTCTTATTTATTAGGTTGATAATTTGTCTAACGGAAAAATAATTTTTATTAGAAAAAATTTTTGGGGACTTAATTAAAAATTTTATCTTTAAAAATTTTAAGTTAAAAATATTTTAGAAACTGAATTACTAATTTCCTCATATAATTATAAAATTATTTGTTGTTGCCAGTTATCTATGTTTCACTGTGTCAGCCTTTCTGAATTGGACTTCTTTTAAGTATTATGTTATTTTTTGATTTCATTTCGAAATAAATAAAGAATTAACGATAGGAAGAAAATAATTTTAGTGATAAAATACATACTTAAATTTAAGAGCTCTTGTTAATTGCTCAGATCCTCATCATTTTAAAAATCATAATTTTTAAATGATAAAATATTACTAAAAAATGCCTCCAATTGAGTTTTCACCGACTCTCTTTTGTCGTTGACTTATTGGTTCACAAACTACAAGAACACAATTTTATGCAATTTATCTTGCTGCCGTTGTTAGTTAGAAGCCTCAGAAAAGGACAGTAACATTTAAATTTCATAACAGGTCAAGTTTTAAACTTTAATTTACATAAAAAAGTTTGACAAATTTGAAATCTAAATTCTTTAAAATTAGTCTTGCAATTTAGCTTATTGTTAGCTTTACTTCTACCAAATTCTTCTTCATTTCTTTAAGTATTGCTCTTCTCTTACCTGTTTAGTTTTTTTTTTCTGCAACAAAATTGGACAAAATATAAAAATAAACTAGAAGTAGGCATCCTAATTCCTAAACAAAAGCGTGTGTGTGTGTGTATGTATATATATATATATTTATATTTAAAGAAGGCAAAAAGAATGAGAGGATAAGTTTTAAACAACCAAAAAAGGGTTTTAAAAGAAGAAGAAGGAGAAAGGTAACTAAAGCTAGTTGCCAATCAATTCATTTAAATGATGGCAACTGCAATATTATTTTAATAGGTTTCAGCTGGGGAAGCTTTCTTTGGGTTCCAGAGAGCAGGCGTTATCTATCTAACGCTTCCGTCATGTTTGATGTTGAAAGGCTCATTCTTTTTTGGCAACAAATCTTATTTTCTAAAGTCTCCACTTTCATTCAACTTGCAATTTCCTCCCATTCTTTTTCCTGCCTTTTTTGGTTGGTTTTTTTTGAATATGACTCCACATTTGTAAACCACAAGGATTTCTTACAGCCCATGGTTTTCTTTCCATACAGGATTTCTTATCAAAATATAAGCCTAGCAGTTTTTTTTACTCATTTTAAACAGGTTTATATATATATATATATATATATTGCTTTGCCATATCTGCAAATGGAGTTCATTATGATATTATGACTGAAACGGCTATCACTTCCACGCTAAAGGAAAAGAAGTCCGATTTGTTATACAACGAAGAGTCTCCTAGCAAATCAGCCTGTTTGACAAATCAAGATGAAACCATAATTTTCAAACGGAACCTCTCAAAATAGTTACGTTACAGTTATGAGTCAACTTGTTTGAATCTTACTTTGCTGAGCTCAATTGGTTGAAAGAGAAAGCAAATATCAAACTTTGAATTGGTTTTCTATCTTCGGTCTCTGGTTTTCTTGCCAACCACACATTATTTGAAGTCAATATCTTAAATGGGGACACTGTTTGTTAGGAAGTTCATTTGTCAAATTGCCGTTTAGCCTTAATCCCAATGTCCTATCTTATGATAAGTATGTGAAATGCCCCTTTATATAATTCTTATCATTGGTGTGCTTCGAATCGTTTTAAATTATATACATAGTATTATTTATTGACAAAATTAAAAATATGGACCAAAAATTGTTTTTTCATTACGCGTAAATATCATGTTTGAAAACAAACAATGCAAAATTGAATTAAGAGAGAGAGAGAGCAACAAATTAAATAACACCAATCTTATCTTGACCAAGCCTTGTACTTATAAAACAAAAAAAGAAAAACACTTTATTTATTTATTTGAGCGTGGAAAATGGAAATGACTCCGTCAACCCTAGTGGTAACAAGAAGAGCTTGGTAATGATAGCTACAGAAACAACCAGAAGAAGAAGGAGCTTAACAGTTAGAAGTCATTATCAAGAAGAAGAACAGAACCACCGCAAATATATATATATATATATATATATATATATATATATGATGTTGAAGAAAAAAGATTCAATAATTGGGAAATACAGGGTCCCAGGAGGCACAAAGGGTTAAAAAAGAAGCAGCCTAACTAATAGGCATTAGAATAAGACCCTACATTCGAAACAGAACAAAGCAGGAAGACTAACAAGAGCCTAAAACTTTATCTTTTCCATTCACACTTGGCTCTGCGTTGCTTGTCCCACACGAACAAAACCTACCGTCCATTAAGTGCAATGTTGAATTTTTGAAGTCATTTGGTACTTTTGGGCGGCTCCTTTGGGTTGTTGCCCTATCTCTGTTTGGCTACCTCAACTCTCTTAACTGGAACGAAAATGAAAGCCAATTTTGGTGTATATTGTACTCACAACTCACGCCTGTTACAACAGTCTTAGCCTTTTTTAAAATGGAAAGAAAGGAATCTTGTTATAACTATTGCAATCGCATTTTATGAAATTTGGCTCATTGATTGCGTCTTTGAATTTATTAGATTAGATGGTCTACACTTAATTATGCATTCATCAGTCTTATAGCAGAGGGTAGCTAGATTAGGTCCAAAATCATTTCCCCAAATTCAGAAATCTGGATCAAAACCATCAAAGTGGAGTTTTGGATAGCTTTCTTTCCAACCGTAGTAATCATAATATTCAAACCTAAATCTTATCTACAACTCTATGACCACTTTTAGTGAATATGTCTGTGGATTGTGTCTACAGCTTAAGATTAAACATAAAATAATAATTAATGACCTACTAAGCTCCTAGAATTGAAAGGATAACGACCTTTCACCTAACCACAGCACATAAGATGGGGAACACTGGGTTCCACCCCTTGACAAAAAGCCCATATTATTGGAAGAGCCTATATAAAATTCAAGATGAGTTTTAATGGTTTTATTATAGACCCCTTCTTTCTAACTTCAATTCTGCAGAGATTTTTGTTCGTTTCTGTTTCCTAACTGTCTTTTAGGCGATGGCATTTAATGAAAACCCAAAATTTTGGCCTATTCCTTACAGTTGTGGTATTTCTTTTTCTCCTACGGCCTTGCGTGTATAATTAGCTCCACATCCATTACCATCTCTGACGTATTCAAAATAATATCTTCATTTTTATTTCCACCGCTTTAGTCCCATCCTTCCATAATGCTCCCTTTTCTTTAAGCAATGATTAGATATTTGTGGGTTTTCATCACCTACGTTCGGTTGCATCTCCCTTTTTAAAAAAAAAAAAAAAAAATCCTATTCTGGAATAATAGATTTGTTTGGGTTTGTGTCACAGGGCTTGTTGGTTCAATTATATTTAATGTGCTTTGGTTTCAACTTTTAAGGACCAATTGCCACTTGGTTTTAAATGGAAAGGAAATAAAGGCAGAAGATAGAAAGAATAGTAGTGTTAATTACTTAATAGTGAAGTTTAACAGTGAATGCCAAGTATTACATAGGCGGCTACTAGGTAGTATTTGCTTTATAAAGTGCATTCTATCAATCATAGGCTTCGCTAATAATCACGAGCTTCGTAGAGTTTTTAATTGGTTTAAAAGAAAGCAGAAAGGACGAGTGAAGAAGAACTATGTTGTATTTAAAAGAAAACAAAGTGGTTAGGAGTTTGAAGGGAAAAACTCATCCCTCAATTTCATACACAAGTATCAACATTATTACATGACGATCTCATATGAACAGAGGAATCATCATAGCAACTACGTTAATTTGTTGGCAAATATTCGATGACATCCCCCGCTCTATATTTACCATATTTCTCAGAGTACAAGTATAAAGAATATATCCGTACGTGTCTTCTACATATTTATGTGGGGTTCCATAAACATAATAAGCAAGTTTACATATATTCATGTACATGTTAATCAAGTTAAACAGAAATACATAAATACTGTTGGATGCTAGCTTTTCTTGGGTTGAATGCTAATTACAAGTCTTGATATGAGCAGTTAGTGATAAAATCCTGTTAATTTTCAGAGCAGATTCCCATCACGGAAATAAGAAACAAAAGTCAAAGACAGGGTGGTACGTATTAAATTTCAGAAAACAAACAAATTAACAAAAAAAGGATGTTAAGAAGGGGAATGTACAGAGACAAGAAAAACGGAGAAAAGGTACAATGAGATTGAGATAGGAGCGGAGAGGAGAGGAGAGAAGAAGGTTGGGTGGACAATATCAGAGTCTCTTTTTCACCTGTCTGGTCTCTGGTATTAATACGAGGGAATCCCATGTCCTTAATTTTGGTGCTTTTCATTTCGAAGATAGCAGTTTTAAATTTGAACACGGCTTCGTCAATCGTCAATAAATATCTTTTCACTTTTCAACTAAACTAATCACGCTCTGTTCAGTTTGTTCAGTTGCGTTTGCATAATATTCATTAAACCATAGCACTGTCACATCTCACCTACCCTATTAAAGAAATCATCAATTTTATCGAAAGGGGTTTGAAGTCATTAATCTCTTAATTAACCAAATATCATATGCTCATGTAGATTCCCTCTCTCTTCGGCGGGGGTGGGGGGACTTCTATTGAATTTTAAAATAAATTTGCATGCACGGAAAGAAAGATTGTGCTGAAGAATAAAGATTATTGATCTAATAGAACCAATCCCTTTTTTAGTAAAGAATCAGTTCACGCGTTAATTACTTTCTGAATCAACCTCAGGCATTTGATCCACACATTATACTGATAGATTAAACATCAAAATCTGTGGAATCTCTTTAGGTATCAGTTTCAAAAAGAAGTGTACTGAAAAGCAGGCCTTAGTCCATAAGCACGACAGAAAGCAACGTAGTAAATATCAGAACCAGTAGTGTTTTACGGCACGATGAGAGACCACGGCAAAACGGTGCCGTATAGAAGTTAGGCGTAACGCATTTAGTATTGCTCAAATCATGAGATACGAATAATGATCCCATGAACAATGATGGTGTCACTAATCAATCACTTTACGAATCACCCGTAAAACTGTAAAGGCATGGAACAACAGAAGGATTGAAAGAAAGTAGCGAAAAGTTAATTCTAATATTTTTTTATTATGCCTGACGTATTTATTTATTTTTTTTAAAAGTAGAATTTGTAAACGAATAAATATATGATTTAAAAAAAAAAAAGACAAAAACAAAAGTAGAAGGGAACAAAAATGGTAATATGGGGGCAATGCGATATAGCTGGCTGGGGGTGGCCCATGACGTGGCCTCCCTCTATCGTTTATCTCATTGACGGTTCAAAAGTTTTTTCGCCATAAAAAAAAAGGAAGCCCGCAATGAAATGATATTAAAAAAAATTAAATTAAAGGAGGAGGATGAAGCAGCAGGCGAAGGAGGAATAGGATGCCAGATCAAGGAGGACGACAAAATGAATGGTGGGGCCCAGTTCAACAACCTAATGACGTGGAGAGAAACAAGAGGACACGGGGTCAGCCTGCTGTCTGAGGTTGATCAATCAATTTCCGGTACCTACGTGGCAGGGGGTGGAGCTATTGTAACAACTGTCCAACGTCCTGTCCGCTTTGGAAGGCTCCTGTGTGTAACAGCGTCGTTTTCCACGTGCCCTAAATATTTCTCTTAATTCTGCTCCACCCGTATTAATAATTATTGTGGATAAACTGTAAAGACGCCTGCCAATCTAACATTGGACGGATGAAATTGGGCCTTCCATCTCTTGTTCGCTTTACGGTCGATATTCACTGAATCATTTTTATTATTATCTGTTCTCTTCTCTTTTACACCTGGGATTTTTTTTATCGGGTCTCAAAACATAATTAATTGAAACCAGCAGACCATATGGATTCATCAAGAGATGATGATGGCCTTGTTACCATTTGATCTGCGAATCAGAATCCATAAAAAGCTTTTTTTGTCCTTTCGATAAATTTTATTATATGGGAAAACATTAAAGACTTGTGTTTGTTTTAAATCTCGTTTCAAAATCACATTTATGTGAAAATAATAAATTATTATTTTTTAAAAAATATAATTTTGAGTATTCCAATCACAAAAATAAACACACCATTAGTAGTTTTATAAAAAAAGAGATAAAATTTTTTTTTATAATGTTTATTTTATTCTTATAATTATGATTTAATTATTATTTAATAATATTTATTAATTATTACTTAATTATTAAAGTAAAAATATTAAAGTTATTTTTAATTAACAAGATTACTTTTTTATTTTTATATTTAATTTTTTACATACCAAATGATGTCTTAGTATTTATTTTTTTAATAAAATGAACAAAAATCATATTTGTGATACAAGTCGTAATCAACTATGCATGAAAAAATCAAACATCATCCTCCAGAGTTGGTTGAGATTCAAAGAAGTTCTATTTGCCTCCCCCCCCCCCCCTCCATTTTTTTTTTGGGTAGAATTGAGTAAAAAGTTTTCTAGATGTATTTATTTTGATTATTTCATTTGTTATTGTGTTCATATTTTTATAATTGCCACAATGACTTAAATTGATGACAGAAAATTTTTCGCGGCAAGAACAAGGCATAAATATATGAGATGTCTTGTGTAAGTCAAAAGAAAAATATATAAAAGTTAAAAGTGAAAGCAATTCCTTGATGCGACTAGTGAAAACTGAACTGTGGTTCGGTAATTGTGTACTACGAGAGTAAGAAAACTGCGTATCATGACATGAACTTGTAATGCTCATAAACAGTATCATGCATGAACGGTAATTTAAATCATACTAATAATACTTGTCTATCATATCATAGTTATCTTTGAAATGTTGAAGTGCGTTTCAAACGGGATACTTCAGTTGGATATATAATCTGGGAACGCATCCAGGAATTGGTTTGTAACTAACTCCTGTTTGTTCATTGAACAGGACTTAACTTCTTCCCAATATATATACATAAACTCGTGTTAAACGTTTAAGTGATAAGATTGGGGCACGATAATATACGTTAATATATTTTTTTTCTTTATCTCGATAGTGACAGAGACACATGCTTATAAAGGTAAGTAATTGCTTCCCCCTCAAAGTTGCATAAAAATTTGTTATATATAATATTAAAACTTATAAATAATATTAATTTTTAATATTATGTCTCTACATTTTTTTAAATTATGCATCTATTAAATCGATAAATATATTGCGACGGGTATCAAATTGTCACCATCGATGTTAGTCTAACCGATTAGGAGTTATGCCAAGCTCAAATCATCTTGAATGACATCAACGGCTTTTTGAGCACTCATTCGCATTAGAGAATCGCTTGACCAAATAACCAATATGTATGGCCCGTTGGCACATGATTGCTCTGTGCCGTGTTTTTAATGGTCTCTGTATTATATTACTTGAAGCCAACAAAAGACTACTATCTGTGTTTTATTACTTGTCGCTATCTAACTCTTAAAAATTACCAACACACCATTCGTTTCATGCTCGTTTATAAAAAGATTTGAAAGCCCTTGAGGTATGTTTTTTGGCCATCCAGGACTCATTTAAAATTTATAGTTAATGACTTATGTATTGACGCATTTGCAAGGACCTCAATCCTCCTTCAAAATCTAATCGGAAATTAAGCTTGTTTGAACCTCAACTAATAAATGTACATTTTAAAAAAGGTATACTGAATATATTAAACTCTTTATATATAATAAAGAATTTGTTTAAAAATCTTTATAATAAAAATAAAACTGAAAGTTGGTACGTCATCGTACACCACGTTTTGGCCCTAGAAAGGAACGTCGAGCTGACTTAAAAAACGAAAAACTCACAAGTTAAAAAACTTATTCAAGCATTTGCAGATAGTCAAATACATCTATCAAATAAAAAGAAAGGCCCTCGCAGAGGTTCACTGAACGTTCATGAGTTTCTATTTTCTCAAGTGAGCGAATAAAGTAAACGAGAAGCAGAAAAAAGATAAAATTTTACTTTGTTTTTTTTTTCTTAATTTTAAAATTTTTTTAAAAAATAAACTGGGGCAATGAAGATTAATTAATTAATAATTATAAGGAGACCCGAATGGAAGCAGGACAGCTGTAGGTGAAGGGTCCAGGAGCATTGGCTATCACGTGGGACGAGCCTTCAAAACGATTAACCTTTCCGTACCTCATGTCGTCCGGTTTTAGACGACCCCATTCATTTCTTGCTTGAGATAACATGAATTAACGTCAACGGTCCCTCTCCTGGACTTAACTGGATAACTATAATTCCACCGAGGACACTTTGGTAATTTCGCTGTCTTGCCTCTTCAGGGGGCGCAAGTGCCACGTGTGTGTGCTTTGCGCGACGCTCAAACGCAGACTGGCCCCTTTGGCCACATGTCGCGTCCAGTGAAGATGAAAAAGGTCGAATTGAAGAAATGAAACGAAGAGTAACTGAGCAAAAGAAAAACTTAAAAAAAGTGGGGGTGTAGGGAATAACTGAGTTACAGCTGTCCCCACGTAACGGATAAAATTTTGAAGGAGCTTAGTTCTTGTGAATCTACTTCAACTTTAAAATATGAAATTTTTTATAATTTGTATAGAAAGAAAGCTTGAAAAAATGTTATTGTGTGAATTGTTAATGAATTATAATGACTTGAGTCATATTTTTTAGTAATTTTATTTTAATGGGGTTCTCTTACATTTAAAATTACAAAATGATAGAAATAAAAAAAAAATTTGACATTTCTAGATTGCTACTGATTTTTTAAAATTATTTTTCAGTTAATTTTTTTAGTTTATTGATTTGAATAATGTATTTTTATATTGATTTAATACATTTAAATTTTTTTTAACACTCATTAAAAAAATGAACTCATATTGTTGAGAATAACTTTTATTTTATTTTGTTTACCGATTAAACTATATTCTTGAATGAATTGTTATTAATTAGGAAAAAGAAAAGAAAAAAAAAAGATGTGTCTTTAAATAGTAGCAATATAGTTTTTGAACATTTATAAATTATGTTGATAATTACAATTGGATAATAAACTATTAGACATTCACGTTTTAACAAAATGTGATTTCTTGTATTCTTAATTTCATCATCACATGTTTATTGATGTAATATGGAAGTTGATTGAAAATCTAAAGTAAGAATAGTATTTGATTGCTTAGAGGTCACTTGGAAGTTATAAATTGATTATGATAGGAAAGTTGGGTTTAAAGTTAAAAAATAATACCATAACAAGAGGAAAAAAATATAGCTCTATTGGCACATGTAGGTTTGTTTGCTACAAAAAGAATGTGTAGAAGTTAGACAAGAGAGATTATCTGACAAGTAATCCACAACCTAAGGTTAGAACTAACACTTGGCTCTGCGTTGCTTGTCCCACACGAACAAAACCTACCGTCCATTAAGTGCAATGTTGAATTTTTGAAGTCATTTGGTACTTTTGGGCGGCTCCTTTGGGTTGTTGCCCTATCTCTGTTTGGCTACCTCAACTCTCTTAACTGGAACGAAAATGAAAGCCAATTTTGGTGTATATTGTACTCACAACTCACGCCTGTTACAACAGTCTTAGCCTTTTTTAAAATGGAAAGAAAGGAATCTTGTTATAACTATTGCAATCGCATTTTATGAAATTTGGCTCATTGATTGCGTCTTTGAATTTATTAGATTAGATGGTCTACACTTAATTATGCATTCATCAGTCTTATAGCAGAGGGTAGCTAGATTAGGTCCAAAATCATTTCCCCAAATTCAGAAATCTGGATCAAAACCATCAAAGTGGAGTTTTGGATAGCTTTCTTTCCAACCGTAGTAATCATAATATTCAAACCTAAATCTTATCTACAACTCTATGACCACTTTTAGTGAATATGTCTGTGGATTGTGTCTACAGCTTAAGATTAAACATAAAATAATAATTAATGACCTACTAAGCTCCTAGAATTGAAAGGATAACGACCTTTCACCTAACCACAGCACATAAGATGGGGAACACTGGGTTCCACCCCTTGACAAAAAGCCCATATTATTGGAAGAGCCTATATAAAATTCAAGATGAGTTTTAATGGTTTTATTATAGACCCCTTCTTTCTAACTTCAATTCTGCAGAGATTTTTGTTCGTTTCTGTTTCCTAACTGTCTTTTAGGCGATGGCATTTAATGAAAACCCAAAATTTTGGCCTATTCCTTACAGTTGTGGTATTTCTTTTTCTCCTACGGCCTTGCGTGTATAATTAGCTCCACATCCATTACCATCTCTGACGTATTCAAAATAATATCTTCATTTTTATTTCCACCGCTTTAGTCCCATCCTTCCATAATGCTCCCTTTTCTTTAAGCAATGATTAGATATTTGTGGGTTTTCATCACCTACGTTCGGTTGCATCTCCCTTTTTTTAAAAAAAAAAAAAAAAAAATCCTATTCTGGAATAATAGATTTGTTTGGGTTTGTGTCACAGGGCTTGTTGGTTCAATTATATTTAATGTGCTTTGGTTTCAACTTTTAAGGACCAATTGCCACTTGGTTTTAAATGGAAAGGAAATAAAGGCAGAAGATAGAAAGAATAGTAGTGTTAATTACTTAATAGTGAAGTTTAACAGTGAATGCCAAGTATTACATAGGCGGCTACTAGGTAGTATTTGCTTTATAAAGTGCATTCTATCAATCATAGGCTTCGCTAATAATCACGAGCTTCGTAGAGTTTTTAATTGGTTTAAAAGAAAGCAGAAAGGACGAGTGAAGAAGAACTATGTTGTATTTAAAAGAAAACAAAGTGGTTAGGAGTTTGAAGGGAAAAACTCATCCCTCAATTTCATACACAAGTATCAACATTATTACATGACGATCTCATATGAACAGAGGAATCATCATAGCAACTACGTTAATTTGTTGGCAAATATTCGATGACATCCCCCGCTCTATATTTACCATATTTCTCAGAGTACAAGTATAAAGAATATATCCGTACGTGTCTTCTACATATTTATGTGGGGTTCCATAAACATAATAAGCAAGTTTACATATATTCATGTACATGTTAATCAAGTTAAACAGAAATACATAAATACTGTTGGATGCTAGCTTTTCTTGGGTTGAATGCTAATTACAAGTCTTGATATGAGCAGTTAGTGATAAAATCCTGTTAATTTTCAGAGCAGATTCCCATCACGCAAATAAGAAACAAAAGTCAAAGACAGGGTGGTAAGTATTAAATTTCAGAAAACAAACAAATTAACAAAAAAAAGGATGTTAAGAAGGGGAATGTACAGAGACAAGAAAAACGGAGAAAAGGTACAATGAGATTGAGATAGGAGCGGAGAGGAGAGGAGAGAAGAAGGTTGGGTGGACAATATCAGAGTCTCTTTTTCACCTGTCTGGTCTCTGGTATTAATACGAGGGAATCCCATGTCCTTAATTTTGGTGCTTTTCATTTCGAAGATAGCAGTTTTAAATTTGAACACGGCTTCGTCAATCGTCAATAAATATCTTTTCACTTTTCAACTAAACTAATCACGCTCTGTTCAGTTTGTTCAGTTGCGTTTGCATAATATTTCATTAAACCATAGCACTGTCACATCTCACCTACCCTATTAAAGAAATCATCAATTTTATCGAAAGGGGTTTGAAGTCATTAATCTCTTAATTAACCAAATATCATATGCTCATGTAGATTCCCTCTCTCTTCGGCGGGGGTGGGGGGACTTCTATTGAATTTTAAAATAAATTTGCATGCACGGAAAGAAAGATTGTGCTGAAGAATAAAGATTATTGATCTAATAGAACCAATCCCTTTTTTAGTAAAGAATCAGTTCACGCGTTAATTACTTTCTGAATCAACCTCAGGCATTTGATCCACACATTATACTGATAGATTAAACATCAAAATCTGTGGAATCTCTTTAGGTATCAGTTTCAAAAAGAAGTGTACTGAAAAGCAGGCCTTAGTCCATAAGCACGACAGAAAGCAACGTAGTAAATATCAGAACCAGTAGTGTTTTACGGCACGATGAGAGACCACGGCAAAACGGTGCCGTATAGAAGTTAGGCGTAACGCATTTAGTATTGCTCAAATCATGAGATACGAATAATGATCCCATGAACAATGATGGTGTCACTAATCAATCACTTTACGAATCACCCGTAAAACTGTAAAGGCATGGAACAACAGAAGGATTGAAAGAAAGTAGCGAAAAGTTAATTCTAATATTTTTTTATTATGCCTGACGTATTTATTTATTTTTTTTAAAAGTAGAATTTGTAAACGAATAAATATATGATTTAAAAAAAAAAAAGACAAAAACAAAAGTAGAAGGGAACAAAAATGGTAATATGGGGGCAATGCGATATAGCTGGCTGGGGGTGGCCCATGACGTGGCCTCCCTCTATCGTTTATCTCATTGACGGTTCAAAAGTTTTTTCGCCATAAAAAAAAAGGAAGCCCGCAATGAAATGATATTAAAAAAAATTAAATTAAAGGAGGAGGATGAAGCAGCAGGCGAAGGAGGAATAGGATGCCAGATCAAGGAGGACGACAAAATGAATGGTGGGGCCCAGTTCAACAACCTAATGACGTGGAGAGAAACAAGAGGACACGGGGACAGCCTGCTGTCTGAGGTTGATCAATCAATTTCCGGTACCTACGTGGCAGGGGGTGGAGCTATTGTAACAACTGTCCAACGTCCTGTCCGCTTTGGAAGGCTCCTGTGTGTAACAGCGTCGTTTTCCACGTGCCCTAAATATTTCTCTTAATTCTGCTCCACCCGTATTAATAATTATTGTGGATAAACTGTAAAGACGCCTGCCAATCTAACATTGGACGGATGAAATTGGGCCTTCCATCTTTTGTTCGCTTTACGGTCGATATTCACTGAATCATTTTTATTATTATCTGTTCTCTTCTCTTTTACACCTGGGATTTTTTTTATCGGGTCTCAAAACATAATTAATTGAAACCAGCAGACCATATGGATTCATCAAGAGATGATGATGGCCTTGTTACCATTTGATCTGCGAATCAGAATCCATAAAAAGCTTTTTTTGTCCTTTCGATAAATTTTATTATATGGAAAAACATTAAAGATTTGTGGTTTGTTTTAAATCTCGTTTCAAAATCATATTTATGTGAAAGTAATAAATTATTATTTTTTAAAAAATATAATTTTGAGTATTCCAAATACAAAAATAAACACACCATTAATAGTTTTATAAAAAAAGAGATAAAAATTTTTTTTACAATGTTTATTTTATTCTTATAATTATGATTTAATTATTATTTAATAATATTTATTAATTATTACTTAATTATTAAAGTAAAAATATTAAATTTATTTTTAATTAACAAGATTACTTTTTTATTTTTATATTTAATTTTTTACATACCAAATGATGTCTTAGTATTTATTTTTTTAATAAAATGAACAAAAATCATATTTGTGATACAAGTCGTAATCAACTATGCATGAAAAAATCAAACATCATCCTCCAGAGTTGGTTGAGATTCAAAGAAGTTCTATTTGCCTCCCCCCCCCCCCCCCCTCCATTTTTTTTTTGGGTAGAATTGAGTAAAAAGTTTTCTAGATGTATTTATTTTGATTATTTCATTTGTTATTGTGTTCATATTTTTATAATTGCCACAATGACTTAAATTGATGACAGAAAATTTTTCGCGGCAAGAACAAGGCATAAATATATGAGATGTCTTGTGTAAGTCAAAAGAAAAATATATAAAAGTTAAAAGTGAAAGCAATTCCTTGATGCGACTAGTGAAAACTGAACTGTGGTTCGGTAATTGTGTACTACGAGAGTAAGAAAACTGCGTATCATGACATGAACTTGTAATGCTCATAAACAGTATCATGCATGAACGGTAATTTAAATCATACTAATACTTGTCTATCATCATAGTTATCTTTGAAATGTTGAAGTGCGTTTCAAACGGGATACTTCAATTGGATATAATCTGGGAACACATCCAGGAATTGGTTTGTAACTAACTCCTGTTTGTTCATTGAACAGGACTTAACTTCTTCCCAATATATATACATAAACTCGTGTTAAACGTTTAAGTGATAAGATTGGGGCACGATAATATACGTTAATATATTTTTTTTCTTTATCTCGATAGTGACAGAGACACATGCTTATAAAGGTAAGTAATTGCTCCCCCCTCAAAGTTGCATAAAAATTTGTTATATATAATATTAAAACTTATAAATAATATTAATTTTTAATATTATGTCTCTACATTTTTTTAAATTATGCATCTATTAAATCGATAAATATATTGCGACGGGTATCAAATTGTCACCATCGATGTTAGTCTAACCGATTAGGAGTTATGCCAAGCTCAAATCATCTTGAATGACATCAACGGCTTTTTGAGCACTCATTCGCATTAGAGAATCGCTTGACCAAATAACCAATATGTATGGCCCGTTGGCACATGATTGCTCTGTGCCGTGTTTTTAATGGTCTCTGTATTATATTACTTGAAGCCAACAAAAGACTACTATCTGTGTTTTATTACTTGTCGCTATCTAACTCTTAAAAATTACCAACACACCATTCGTTTCATGCTCGTTTATAAAAAGATTTGAAAGCCCTTGAGGTATGTTTTTTGGCCATCCAGGACTCATTTAAAATTTATAGTTAATGACTTATGTATTGACGCATTTGCAAGGACCTCAATCCTCCTTCAAAATCTAATCGGAAATTAAGCTTGTTTGAACCTCAACTAATAAATGTACATTTTAAAAAAGGTATACTGAATATATTAAACTCTTTATATATAATAAAGAATTTGTTTAAAAATCTTTATAATAAAAATAAAACTGAAAGTTGGTACGTCATCGTACACCACGTTTTGGCCCTAGAAAGGAACGTCGAGCTGACTTAAAAAACGAAAAACTCACAAGTTAAAAAACTTATTCAAGCATTTGCAGATAGTCAAATACATCTATCAAATAAAAAGAAAGGCCCTCGCAGAGGTTCACTGAACGTTCATGAGTTTCTATTTTCTCAAGTGAGCGAATAAAGTAAACGAGAAGCAGAAAAAAGATAAAATTTTACTTTGTTTTTTTTTTCTTAATTTTAAAATTTTTTTAAAAAATAAACTGGGGCAATGAAGATTAATTAATTAATAATTATAAGGAGACCCGAATGGAAGCAGGACAGCTGTAGGTGAAGGGTCCAGGAGCATTGGCTATCACGTGGGACGAGCCTTCAAAACGATTAACCTTTCCGTACCTCATGTCGTCCGGTTTTAGACGACCCCATTCATTTCTTGCTTGAGATAACATGAATTAACGTCAACGGTCCCTCTCCTGGACTTAACTGGATAACTATAATTCCACCGAGGACACTTTGGTAATTTCGCTGTCTTGCCTCTTCAGGGGGCGCAAGTGCCACGTGTGTGTGCTTTGCGCGACGCTCAAACGCAGACTGGCCCCTTTGGCCACATGTCGCGTCCAGTGAAGATGAAAAAGGTCGAATTGAAGAAATGAAACGAAGAGTAACTGAGCAAAAGAAAAACTTAAAAAAAGTGGGGGTGTAGGGAATAACTGAGTTACAGCTGTCCCCACGTAACGGTTACGACTTACAACGCTGACAAGTACAATTCTGGGTATCTCTTATCTTGCTTTGGGAATAAACCTTTAAAATAAACTTTCGACTTTAAACATATCTCGTTATTTTGAGTTTCACTTCAACCAATACTTAATATGGTGACCACTAAATATAATGATGCACATCACTTTCATTTTATAGGCTCGTTGATTCTATCCATTCCCTTCCCTTCCTCCGCTATCTATGGCTTTCCTTTTATAGTTCTCTCCCAAGAGCAAAAAAAGAAAGATTTTATTTTGGCCATTATTTCTAATGAGAAAGTAATCCATGAGTCGCCCATTAACAAAAACTAGAATTGGCATGTCCTAGTTAGGCTAATTTCATGCATGTTTTTAAATTTGATAAATCATAATTTATATTAGACTTAATTGATCACTTCAATTTTAAAATTTAACCTAGTTATTAGTTTACCAGACTAAAACATAAAAATTCTTGGGAGTACACTGCTTAATAGCACTCCTAACTAATAACCTATGACTGCTCAAACTTAATGATTTACAATTATTCACAATAATTCTATAATAATTATTTTTTTCAATTTAAAATATAAGTCACTTTTAATAAATTCATACTTTAAAAAAAAATTAATTACATTTTTATACTTTTCAAATACTATTATATATTTTTAGCTTTATCCTTATTACTAATATAACTATTGCCATTAAATGAGAAATTTTTAACATATCTGTTGCTATTAAATGAAGAATATTATAAAAAAATAATTGTTGTCAATTATTTACATTTTGGACAATTTTTTTTTTAAATGATTTACATTTTGAATCGAGGGGAGTATCTCTCGTAAACACTTCACTGCTCTCTGTTCACTTGCTACACTCACTTTTGCCTGCCATTAATTTGCTCATTTTCTCTCTATCCCCCGCCCCGCCAGCACTGAATTGAGAATTATGGTTGTGAACAATCACCATTCTACTGTTAATTAAAAGTTAAAACCCATCCACTAATTCACATTTTTTTTTGCCCCATTTCTTATAACGGCTACCTTGGGAATTTGTATACTTTTTTTTTTTTTTATCAAATGCTAAGAAAACATATATAGAATCTCTCTCAATCTAGGAGTTTATATAATTTTATTTTTTTAAGTTTAAAATTTAACTATCAATTTTTAGAATTCACACATTCCGTCAACTTGACTATTCCAAATAAAGTTGTCCAAATTTTAAAACTCTTGTACGTGGGATTATATCATGGCACATATCTCTGTACAGTTATCGTAATATTTGAACAGGATTCGAAAACCAAAAATATTCATTTATTTTTAAGAAAATAAAGCTCAAAATCTGTCAATTTTTGGGACCCGTCCTTGTGGGTCCCACCTCCTCTCTCTACTTTTTCCCCTCTCCCAAATGATTTCTTTGGTTATGAAAAGAATCAGGATTAGAACTAATCAAAATTTATACAAGATTTATGAGTCATTTGATACATAAAATGAAAAATAATTTTAAAAATAAAAATGATTATTTTTTATTTTTAAAAAATAATAAAAATAAAAATTATTAAATACTAATTACAAATGCATAATAAATATTCAAAAAAAATTTCTCATACCAAATGGCCACAAGAATTTAGTCATGCTTTATCAGAATTTTAGAAAAATGAGCTCATGAAAAGATCAAATTGTACAAATACATGAATTTAAGGGCTGATGATTAAGATTTAAAATTCGACATATTAAATTGCGCAAATTCTTAAGGTAAATAAAAGCTTACATATTTTATCCTTCTGAAGAATATTCATTATTTACGCTGTAATAAAACATTACCACGTACAGATGAATATCTAAATTATACAAATAAAAAATTAAGGTTAAGACACCAAACGACGATGTAGATTTCATTGTGCAGTAGAGACAGAGACTTAAGAGACCCATTGCAGAAGAAACGGCAATAGGTTAGTAGGTACGACGTACGTGTAACAGAAACGGATACGGATCTGTTTGATCATATCTTTTCCCTATTCTTACCCGACAACCTTCTTTCTCGCTCTTTTCCCATACCTTTTTTTTTATAAAAAAATTCTAATCCCCTCACCTCTCCCCCCTGTATTTTATTAATTAATAAAATAAGCGGACTTCTGAATTCTTTAATTTTAATATTTTTAAATAAAATACGTGAGTTAGAAGAGATTTATGACTGGCATCACAAGGGATAGAAGGCGAGAGGAAACTACCTCAACAAAGTCTCGAGGATTGGGCAATTCACAGGATCCGTACAGGTATGAAGTGACCGGCAGGTGTGGGTGGGGAGTTGGAAATGGGCCGTTATAGGGTGAGATAGTGGTGGTGGCAGGTATACAGGCTGGACTGACAGGAAAGCAGCAATGATTCGCCCTCCGATTCGGCGACCGATATTGTCGTTTAGTGCCAGCTCAGCAACGGTGGACCCGGCTTTCTAATTTTCGCAAGCAAACGGACGAAACTTAAAAATCTCACACGAAATGCCCTACAGCCTGGAATCCTCAGTCAAACTGATGAGAGCCTCCCCTCCCCTCCAAGTAGAAGAAACCTTACCCCAAACCCCAACCCCCTTTTGTTTCTCATCGTTATCTCTTCTTCTTTTCTTTTTTCTTTTGTTCTTTCTTAAATAACTATTTTAACGTGAAAATTCCGGTTCTCTCTGTCTTGTTTGTCTGCATTAACTTCCAGAACTGTTGCATTCACAAGCTTTCATCTCACTCTTTGAGAACGCGTGGCTTCCACTCGCCTGTTGAAACTCGTTCAGCATGGGGCAGTGGCAAGTTTAGAAGAGGGGATACCCCCATGGGGCAGTGGCAAGTTTAGAAGAGGGGATACCCCATGTCAGATTTTAAAATTAGAGGCTATAATTGGGCGGGAGCGTTGTGTGTGAAACAGACGCTCTGGCTTTGCATGGGGGCTGATTTCTGAAAAATATTTAATTAGACAGCAGAAAAGAGGAAAGCAGAGAGAGAGAGAGAGAGAGAGGATGACTTGTGTAAATCAGAGCAGCTACGAACTGACGCGTGTCAAATGACAGCTGTATCCCAAATCCCAAACTAACCGCTTTCCCTGGAAGAAGCGGTACCGATTGCCCATAACGCTTGCTCACTAACTCCAAAACTCAACCTGCCCATCCGGTGTCCTCTTCCCCTATCTCTCTCACATATAAGCAACCCAAGCCCCCGTCCCTCGAGCCAATGCCAGCAACGCAACAGAAGCCCTCTCCCCCAATTGCCAAAATCACAAGAAACTCTGGCCTTCGTCTCTGTTGCGTTCTGAACTCCCAGCGAACGGACATCTTCCCTTTGTTTTTATATGATCATCGGATTTTGAACCACACATGAATACGGCCGTTACCAGGAAGGATATGGATCGGATCAAGGGTCCCTGGAGCCCCGAAGAGGACGAGGCCTTACAGAAGCTCGTGGACAAGCATGGACCCAGGAATTGGTCCTTGATCAGCAAGTCCATTCCCGGTCGATCCGGCAAGTCTTGCAGGCTTCGTTGGTGTAATCAGCTCTCACCTCAAGTCGAGCACAGAGCGTTCACAGCCGAAGAGGATGACACCATAATCAGAGCTCATGCCCGTTTCGGCAACAAATGGGCCACAATCGCTCGCCTTCTCTCTGGCCGAACTGATAACGCGATCAAGAACCACTGGAACTCCACCTTGAAGCGCAAGTATGCTTCCATGGTGATCGATGACGGTGCTGCTGTTGGCGGATTCGATGGCAGTTTTAGCCCGCAGCCGCTCAAGAGGTCGGTGAGTGCCGGTGCCGCTGTACCTGTATCCACCGGGCTTTACATGAACCCGCCGTCACCGGGTAGCCCGTCTGGATCGGATGTTAGCGAATCCAGTGTTCCTGTTGCGTCTTCTTCTCACGTTTACCGACCTGTGCCAAGAACCGGTGGAGTTCTACCTCCCGTAGAAACGACGTCGTCATCCAATGACCCTCCGACGTCATTATCCCTGTCACTTCCCGGTGTAGACTCTTCTGAAGTCTCTAATCGGCCTGCAGAGCCTACACAAACAGCACCACTGCCAAACACTATGCCTTTGTTATCCGTAATGGCGCCGGCTCCCACTCCAGCCCCCGCCCCGGCCCCATCTCTGGCTCAGGCACCCACTACTATTTCGGTGCCGCAGCAGCTTCAGTTGTGTAGGGATGATCGAAGCGGCGAGGGAGGTCCACTGGCAGCGAATCAGAATGGGTTTTTGGCTTTCAATTTCAATGCGGAGTTGCTAGCTGTGATGCAGGATATGATAAGGAAGGAAGTGAGGAGTTATATGGCGGGGTTGGAGCAGCAAAATGGGATGTTTTTTCAGGCAGCTGATGGATGTAGAAACGCTTCGGTGAAGCGTATTGGAATTAGCAGGATCGACTCATGAAAATCAGAGAGAAGGAACGGAGTAGGGATGTGAAAAATGGGGGGTGGGACAAAAAATGAAGCCTTTTCCTTTTCTTTATCATGGTTTTAGGCAATAATTTTGGGTAGTGTACAGAGAGAGAACGCGTGGTCGAGCGAGAGAGAGAGCTGAAGTGTTAGGAAGAGAAATGGGAATGAAACCTTATTCCCAAGAGCAGAGGAATGAATTTTCATGGGAAAAAGTCTGAAATGTCACCAACTTTTACCTTATGTTAGTCCTGTTCTCCAGGCCCGGTGGGAAAAGAAAAAGACACAAGAAACTGAAAGAGAGTTGTCGGATGAAAGAAATCCTTGAAATCTCGATATAAGTTAATCTATTTTCCTTATTTGCACTTCTAATTCAAGGCGCCAAAAGGTTCACGTTTTAATTTATGTCTTGGCTTCAATATACAGAAAATATGCAAAGTAAATCCTTGAAGCAATACGGAAACCAGACACTGAAAATAAGACTAGATATAACGTTATTTTCTTGTCCAATAGCCTTTTTTTTTTGGGGGGGGGGGGGGGGTCTCTTCCGAATCTGCTGATGCCTTTCTTAAAATATGATTTTGATTTCAAACCCGAAAACGTTGTGAGCTAAACGATTTGTGTGAGATGCTGGTTTAATATGTTCTCAAATTGCGGTCGACTATGTAAAACAAGGGCTGTAAGGCTGGTGAGGAAGGGGAGGGCGGCAAAAGTTTGAGTGTTGAGACCTGTGAGAATTGATTATGCATCCAAATGGTGGACTCTTCGTAACCTGTGTGCTAGAATTCTGCAAATTGGCGGATTATTGTTCTGTCAATTAAATTTTGGAAAATAATGAATTGGGGTGGAGGGTGATGGCGATTGGTGAAGCAGTAGAGCAGCTACAAGATGGAAATCGCTAACTGTGTGACAGCCCATTAAGTCTATGGTTAGCATTAGTTTGAAAGATCTGCAAGGTAGGTATAAGGAGAAGCTTCAATTAACAGAGGATGGGACGTATGTCCATTTTGTTAGAGCTTAGAACCCATCGGAGTTGGTTATCTGTTACGGTCGCCTGTGCTGGGGAAAAGGCTCTGGACATAGTGTAGGACAACGTCTTGTCTGAATGAAGTCCGTTGTTGGATGATTCTAAACCACGCGTTTTTAAGGCTGTGGTTCTTAAATAGCAAGATAAAATCTAAACAAAACCAGCTCTTTAATACAACAATATCTCAAATGAAATATCACATAAAATCTTTCAGTTCATGTTTCTGCCACGCTTGCGAATTTGAGTTGTATCATATGCCAATGCGTTTATTCTAACGAGCAACGATGGATGGAACAACGCTTAATGTCGCCAAGGCAAGTTGACAGCTAAGGTTAATGAATAAAATGTTGAGTATATTACTTATTTTTATCTCTAACAGATGTCGAACTTTCATCTGAAGAGTTGAGGGTAACTCTTAATTAAGCTTTTTAGTAATTTTTTTAAAAAAATTATTTTCGACGTTTCATCTGTTAAAATCACAAGTTTAACTTATTTTAATCTTCCAAACAGAGAAAAATCATTGAGGAATTAAATTGAAAAAATCCCACTTTTAAAGATCAAATTAAAATGTCAATTATCTTTCTAGGAGCAAGAATAATAATTTACTGAGATATGTGGAAATGTTTTTGTTCAATTTTTAACGAAATCAATGTTTGATCCCTCTGCATTCGGGTTTTTGTGCTGTCTCTTACTTCAATAGGCTTGATTTAAATATTTTTCCATGACTTATGAAATCCATTGTCCGCCAACAGTACTATTTCTCTTCAATTTAATTGCAGGTTTAATAGCAAAAACAGATAGAAGAGAGAGAAACTCTTTTCGACACGATTGAGGATGTTTACATATTTGGGATGATAAAAATGGCTATTATTAAGAAAGTTGGCATTTTTCTCAATATACACAACTAATCTGACAATCAGCAATACTCTACTTAAAGTGAAAATCTGAAGCACCTGGTTACAAATTTGCGGTGTTTAAGGTACTCGAACCGGTGTTGTTTGTCCTGAGTGACAGAAGTCTAGATTTAACTTCGTTGATCAAAAGTAGTATATCCTGCTTCCAGGACCAAACTGGTTCATTTAAAGCACGTATGGAATTCAGACAAACAAGCAGGGTTCCACCTTCATGTAAAAGAACCTGCATTCATGGAAAAGTTAAATAGGAGACTCGAGAAAAGAGCAACTCATGCAAAAATGGGCGGGAGAGAAGCAGCCAAGAATTCAAGATGAAGTCATGCTAAAGGTTCTACTTTCAGCCAAATAATTATTTTCCGGAATTCCAGCCATCAATAAGCTGGGTATTTTAAGTGCAGCATGATGCACATGCTAAAGGTCCCTTTCTTTCCTTTTGTTTTGTTTTGTTTTTTTTTTTTGGTGGGGGTTGTTTGGGACTTGACCACAACTTCTTTTTCCTTCAGATTGGCAGGTTATAGGCACAGCTAGAGAGGCAGTTTTTTCAACTGAAAACTGGTCATGAGAGTTGTGATGACAACCATTTAAAAATGATAAAAAGACTTATTCAGCCCCATTCCTACTTGATCATGATAGATTGCTTAAAGAAAATAAATGTCCTGAAGTACAATCACATTCGTTTTCCTTGCATAGACTCATGGGAGACAAATAGCAAAAGGATCCAGCATCAAATTAAGAAATTGCGTTTCATACCGTTAACCACAAGGGCAAAAATCCCAAAACTGATGGAAGAGAAGCCACGACAATGGAGGACAATGCCAGGGCCACGTTTTGTTTAATCTGCAGGTGCACTAATATATAAGGAAAAACCATCCAACTGCAGAAGAAAATAACATGTCAAAGCATAGATGCTATAAAATACCAGTGAAGTTGTTTGGCGAGACTTGGCGATACAAAATGGTACTGCAGAAATATTTTCGCGAAGCAACAGCACATCTGCAACCGCTATGGCAGTTGCACTTGCACGATGAGCAAGCACAATCCCTACAGTTGCAGCAGCAAGTGCTGGGGCATCATTGATACCTTCACCAACCATGATTAGGCCTCCCCCTGTCACAAAATTGAAAAACTGTTCTCTGAAATTTGAACATCTTAAGTTGAAATGGAAGAAAATAGAAGATACATAGAAATGGGGGGCATACAGATCATATAAAAATAAAATCAAAATGTAATATAAGGAATGATTAATACATATGAAAAAGACACCATCCAATTTAGTTGTATTAAATTCAAGAAGTGTGAATTGGTTAGAAACGTAAAATAGTTCCTCTTCTTGAAACTAGACAAATGGAGCCACATCAACGATCACAACAGATATACCAAAAGTGAACAATTGGAAGCGATGCATATAAAGGTCAGTCACCCCCCCCCCCCCCCCCCCCCCAGAAAACAAAAAAAACAAACAAAAAAAAAAAAAAGAGTGAAACACAAATGCCAAATTAGAACGACAATAACGTACCTCAAAAGGGAAAGAGCTTCAACCATGTACAGATACATGTGAAACCAATATTACAGTTTAAAGAAAAGCACAGAGCTTCAACAACAGGCCTTATTGCTACTCTCAACAGCATTAAGGCATTACATTAAGGAACTTACCCATATCCCTTGAGATGTCCTTTACATGACTCAGCTTATCTTCCGGCTTCAGGTTGCAGTAAAACTCATTGATGCCCACAGCACTTGCGACTCTCCTTGCGCTGGACTCATGATCACCAGTTAACATCATCACACGAAACTTTGCTTCATCTTGCAATTCCTTTATAACATTAGAAACCCCAGACCGAGGCCTATCCTCCAAGTGAATCAGTGTTACCTGCAGCAAGTGGATACTCGTTTAGCTTCATGTGAAAATTAATAAGACTGAGAAAATATGACATATTATCACAAAAGAAGCCTGAGATATTCCATTTAAAATAATAAAAAAGGCTGTACAATGGTCCAATTCACAATAAAAAGACAACAGAAGGACAATATATTAACATAAATATATGGTGAAAGACTTGGATATGCAGGCCAGCTTCTAAGCAACAAAGGAGTTTATTGCCTGAACATTCGGCAACTCAAGTTGTAGATTACTTTACGCTCCTAAAATGTTCAAAGCTGCACCCTCCCCCAAGAAAGAGAAATATAATAAACTTACAATACACCACCTTTTGATCAACTGAGAGGGCAGCACGAACAAATTCACTTCCATAAGAAGATGCATTAACTGCCTCCTTGATCCTTTTTGACTCGTCTTCAGATTGACAAAATGAAGTAATGAAATCTATAGACCCAAGTGATGCTTTTAAAATTTTGGCTCCTCCAGTTTCTGACTATACCAAGACAAAGATCAATTTCAGTCATTGTACTTGCCATTCACGGATAAAATTTTGAGAAAAAATGATGCAATATATTGTATTCACTTGTCACTTAAATGGGTCCTATTAGTATATGAAGTGCGCCCATGCATTCATGACAATGGCAAAAATAATGAATGTGAAAACATTGAAAAGGTGCAGAAGGAAACTGTTAAAAACTATAAGTTTTAGATAATTCGTGTGAAAATGTATGGCAGATAAGCTCAGGAGATTGACATTATATGGCAGCACATATTATGGCTCACCCTTGTCAATCAAATTAAATATTTAAGTAACCATTAATAATATAATACCTCAATGCTGTTGAGAGTAGCAATAAGGCCTCTACCAGGGAAATACTCGAAACTTTCAACAGAAACAGATGGGAGATCTTTCCCCTCACTGTGGTCAACGACTGCCCTGCAATATTTTTCCCTTTTACTTTCAAAAAATATATGGCATAGAGATGAAGGAAAAATAATTGTACTCAGGACTCAGGATCATGCTTCACACATTTTGAGATGACGCAACTGAATTCAAGGTTGAATATGTATGTATGCTCGCAAACCACTTGGGAATAAAATTAAGTAAGGCCAAAGTCTAAAAACAAAATGAATAATAAAAATTATAAGTGTCAAGAACCATTTCAAACTCAAAAGCCTAAGTTGTTATGCAAAGATTCATCTAATTTTATTATAATCTTTAACATGTTCTCTCACACGAAAGCCCCTTAGGTTTCAAGTGTGAAAAAAGCATGACTTTATCATCCCTTGTGCTGAAATTTAATTTTAATTGAGAATGGGGGCAAGCAAGGATTGAATTCTTGACTATTTGGTCATAAAGGTTCTAATACCATGTCAATAACCACTTCAACTAAAAAGCCTAAACTATCAAGTAAAGTTCCATGAAGAGTTTTAGGCTTACATACACTTCTAGTCTCTCAAGTTTAATAAAAGTTTTATGGTCCTTCTAGTTCAAAATCAGACAATGTTGCTCTCCTATTTTTTAAAATAATCCAATTTTGCCCCTTTATCAAATCATTCATTTAAAATTTAAAGCCAAGATTAACAACTTGTTGACCGACACCTATTTATTTACCTGGCATAGTTAATTCATTCTCAGATTTGGCATCCAAGTTAACAAAAGTTAACAAACTGTTAAATTTGGTGTTAAATTTTGGAAAAAGATGTGACGAAGAGGTAAAATTGAACCATTTTAGAAAATAGGAGGACAACATTGTCTACTTTTAAACTAGAGGAACCAAATTGATACTTTCATGAAACTAGAGGACCCAAAGGTCTATTGAAGCCATAATTTTATTATAATATTTAACAGAAAGAAAGAAATCTTCGGGGGAAGAGAGGTGTTCAAAAAATAACGGGAATCCATTATGTTCAGCAGTGATACCTTCCAATTGGGTGAGTAGTACCCTTTTCCATGGCAGCAGCAACAGCAAGAGCTTCTTTTTCACAGCTAGGAATACAACAGGAAGAAATTTTTATGTTATTTCTAACCTTATGACCATAAATTGGTTCAATTGCTTTGAATACAAGTCCACCGGTTGTCAATGTTCCTGTCTTGTCAAATGCAATTGTACGGCAAGAAGCTAGAGCATCCAGAACATGTCCACCTTTTATCAATATCCCCTGCAAATTAATATAGATGTCAGACCCATAATAAAGGAGCATGTCACACTTGGTAATTTAAAACAAGAACAACTTGAATAACTTTCTACTTGACTCAAACTAAAGAACACACTCAATGGTGAATTATGTAGTCAAAATTAACCAATTACAACATTCAACTCATCTTATCAACAGACCTATTCAAAAATCTTTTAAGATCCAATTAAAATTAGTCTCAACATTTTGAGGATGTTACGTGTTTCCCTGTTAGAAGCATGCTTATGCTTTAGTTATTCTTGAGTGCATATGATCAAGTTTCAAGTTTACAGATGGTGCTTGAAATTGGCACTTAGGGACGCCATGGGAAGGGCAAAAGGTCTGAAGAGAGGATCTCATACTTCTACTTACACAGAACCTGAAACTGAAATACTAAGCTTCAAAATTTGTTGTTAATGCTCAGAACAGATAATGAAACAGCTTTCCTCTCTATTCAAGTGGTTCAATGGTACACTACAGCCCCAAACTTCTACATACATACTAATCTCAGAAACTTCAACGCTTGGACTTTCACAACATTATTTATAAGGGTGTATATCACTTGCCAATAAATATTTGAAATTGTACCTAAGCTGTTAACTTAGTACTATAAGTTGATATATACAAGCATCTTAATTATAGGCACATTGCTAATATTAGCTAGCAGATATGCATATGGAAGGCCAGACATGATCTAAGTCCTAAGGATTAATAATCTGTTCGCAGGATTATTATTCTACCCAAAACTAGTGGATTCAAAAGCTACAGGATTATTATAGTTATGAGCATTATATTAAATAGAAAGTTAAAACACAATCATATTGGCAGGGCACAAATAATTAATAACTGAAACAACACTAGGATAATACTTGATTCTCCCTCAAGAGAAGTTAAAACTTACAAAGATTAAAAATGCAATTTAGAATATAAATTCAATTTTTCAGCATCAAGGAAGATAAATAAAAAAATACATTATGACAGTTCACATTTCAAAACGTTGAACTGATCAACACCAATGGATCCAACTATACCTTTCTTGCACAGGAGCTGATTGCTGTAGCATAGGCCAATGGAGCTACAGCCAAGGCACATGGTGATGCAGCCACCATGAGCCCCAGGGCTCTATAAATTGAACCTCTGCAAGCTGAATAACCACACACTAAATAAGCTGAAAGATTCACACTCAAATTATATATAGATGTGAAACCAACAATTTCTTTTTAGGATACTAGCACACTTAACTGAAATTGGACAAAACAGGAAACCCAGAAAATAACAGCTCAACTTGTAGACAAGGAGGCACCAAAGTAGAGAAAATTTGCAAACTTTCTAATAAAATATCAATTCCTAGCTATAGCTAAGTTACCCTGACCAACTAACTATCAGAACAAATGAGTCTATTTACTTCAATAAATTACAATACCCTAAATGTCCCTCATATCCTAACAATAAATAAATACTTATCCCAGGAGGGTCTACTACACCATATCTTGATATCTTTATATTACTCAAGACAAAATTGGCGAAAACTTTATAGAATTGGAGATAATAAGTTAATAACAATAATATTAATATTTATAAAAACTTGGTAAGTTAAGACGCTTGTGCTACTCAAAGGAATTAGTAACTATTTAAGGAAAGGAGCAATAGACATATTTGGCCTCACCAATGCAATTTGTAAGAAAAATGAAATAAAATCTTTACACAACAGGATAATATTATAAGCAGTGTACGAATTTTCAATATATCAACATGCACTATCAGAGCAATAAAACAAATTCATAATTACCTGATGTACTAATGAATGGCCACTTAAATATGAGTGGTCCAATGACAGCAACGGCAACTGATAGCACCACAACAACTTTGCTGTATTGCTCACCAAATTCATCCAGCCACCTTTGAAGCTTTGGTTTATTCAACTGTGCTTCTTCAGTCAACTGCACAATTCTGCTGAGAGTTGATTCCCTCCAAGTCTTTGTTGCCTGCAATTCCAAAAGAAGGTACCTTTAGTGGTAAGTACCAAAAGGAAGTAAAGTTCTACTTAGATAAAACAAATACCTATCCACAAACAAGCTGAACAAAGAATCAATGTTATTGACAAGCTAACACCAGAAATTAAGGGTGCACAAGGCCGGTTGGGCTAGGTTTTCGCCTAGCCTAGTTTGGCAAAGACAAATTTTTTTGTTGGCACCTAGCCCAACCCAGTGTGAGCCAATTGACTAGTTTTTGGTAAATATTTTAAGTTGGTCCCCTAAAAAAAAAAAGTTCTCATGTAAGTCCTTATAAAATTAAATTTTAATCCTAAAATTACGTTTTGCCCTTGAAAAAAAAAATAAAAGTTTTCATGTAAGTTTTTGTAAATTTTTTTTTAAATATATATGATTGAGCTGGGCTAGATCAAACTAGTCAACATACTTGGCCTAGTGCCCAAGTTGGCCCCTTTTTTTTTTTTTGTACTTGGGGCTCGACCCAACTTAACTTGATATGATTGGGTGAAACTAGGTTGATTAGGCTACTAGACCATGTGTGCAACCCTACTAGCAATCTTGTATCACAATGTTAGGCGTCTTTAACAAGTAGTTGAATTAGTTGAGGCTAATTAGTTAGTTAGGTATTACAGCTAACTAGCTATACAAAGTCTGTACCTACCAGAAGAAGGGGAATTCTAGTTGTTAATACACTTGCCTATTCATTTTCTTTCTCTTTCTCCTATTCTTCTCTATCTCATTCTTCTTCTACCTATCAATGGTATCAAAGTTACTATTTTCAGACCTACGGCGTAGGCGACACGCTCCCAAACAACACTATGTGAGTTGGAGGAGAGGATGTGTTCATTAGCACACAACATCAACACTAGGTTGTTGACTATAGGGCAATAGATGTTGAGCACTTAGGAATTATTACAAGGTTTATCAACACAAATGACCCAAGTCATGAAGGGTCGAAAAGCAAGGGAAAACAAGAGGGAAAGAGGTGATTTTGAGAGGTGTAGATATGAGGGTGAATGAAGCAGAGGAGGTCAACAAAAACAGGGGAGAGATTATCAATTACTAATGCGATTTACGAAAATGGATTTTCCCAAGTTTACAAGAGAAGATGTAGTTGCATGGGTCAAGAAATGCTAAAGATATTTTTTGTTGGATGAGACACCAAAGGATATAGAGGTGACAACAGCCAGCTTACACTTATGCGAGATAGGATTTAGATGGCACCAATCATGAGAGAGACTCCAAGAAGATTGAGTTATTACTTGGGGAAATATATGCATGTGTTATCAAGAAATGTTTTGGACCAATTTATGAGGACCCAATAGAGGAGCTAATGCAACTGCGACAAGTGGGAATGTCAGTGACTATCAAGATGCATTTGACAACCTGACATGCAAACTAAAGTTACCAAAACCATATTTGATCAACTATTATATGATGGGTCTCAAGAAGGATATTGCAGGGGGTGTAAGACTCTTTAGACCTAGCTCTTTCCTTGACATCATAAGAATTGCCAAGTTTCAAGAACTGAATTGTCAAACCTCCACCAAGAGTGAGAGTATCAAGAATGTAACAAGGGCGGGGTTTCCAAGGAATCAATTGTACAATAATCAGGAGAAGATTACCAAGCCATCTGGCATGGGTTCTTCAAACTATAACAAACAGGAAGGAAATAAGGATAATAAAGGGGGAGTCAAGATTTAGAAGGTACTAACCCCATAGGATATTGAAAAGCATACGGTCAATAACCTCTATTATTTCTATCATGAAAAATACACCAGGAATCATGATTGCCCTCAAAGGAAAAGAATGCAATTGCATTTGATAGAAATTTATAAAGAAGACTAGGGAATTAGAGAAGGCAATGAGCAAGAGGCAAAATCAACCTAAGAAGTCATCAACTCCTAAAATTTCACTGAATGCTATAGAAGGAACAGAAGGAAATACCACCATGAGAGTTGAAGGGCAGTTAGAAATTGACAGTGGTAGCACCCATGGTCTCATTGATGCATTAATAGCCAAGAAGCCAGGAGTGACAATGGAGGAGTTGGAAAATTCTGAAGTAACAGTAGCTGGAGGGAGAAAATTACCAATTCAAAGAAGTTTGTAAGAATTTTAGATGGAAGATGCAAGGAGAAGAGCTCATCATAGACCCATTTATCATACCATTAAATGGATATTACATGATTTTTGAAATGCAATGGCTTAAGTCCATATGGTGTGTAAAGTGGGATTTTGCTAGACTCACTATATTGTTTTGGTACAAAGGGAGGTTGGTAGAACTAGTGGCAAATAGTCCCAACAAATGGAAGGTAGTCACACAAGCAATTGCAAGAAATCAGAAAGGAAGGAATTCAATATTTCTTTATAGAGGTTGTGAATGAAGGGGAAGAGAAGGCAGATTGTATGGCCAGTCAGGTCAAAAAGGAAAGGACAATACCTGAACCTATTTAGCGGCTTTTAGAAGGGTTTCAAGATGTATTTCAAACACTAACTTCACCGCCACCACTCAGAGAAGGGCACAATCATAGCATCACTCTCCACAAAGGGATGAATCCAATCAACATTTGGCTATATAAGTACCCAACAGCCTAGAAAGATGTGATTGAGAAGATGGTCGAAGAACTACTACAAATGGGTAATTCAAGACAGCTCCTTTGCAACCCCCATAGTACTTGTTAAAAAGATGGATGGGGCATGGAGGATGTGCATTGATTACAGGGAGTTGGGGGAAAAAAAAGAAGAAGCCAGTCAGGGATAGATTCCCCATTCCTATGGTAGAAAAGCTATTTGATGAACTACAAAGAGCTCAATATTTTACTAAGCTTGACTTGAGAGGGGGATATCACCAAATAAGAATAGATCCTAAAGACGTCCAAAAGACAGCTTTTAAAACCCATTCCAGCCACTATGAATTTGTGGTTATGCCATTTGGCCTCACAAACACACCTGCTGCTTTCCAATCAGCCATGAACAACATCTTTAAAAACTATTTGAAGATATTTATATTAGTATTTTTTGATGATATACTGGTCTATAGTCCTTACTTGAGCAACCATGTAAATCACTTACGAGTGGTGTTAGTTAGAATTACTAAGAAAACACCAATACTTTGTCAAGATGAGTAAGTGCTCATTTGCATCCAAGCAAGTGGAGTACCTACGCTATATATTCAGTAACTGAGGACAAGCTATTTAGAACTGGCGTATACCATCAACAGTAAAAACAACTCAGATCCTTCTTTGGGTTGGCAAGGTATTATAGAAGGTTTATCAAAGAGTATGGAGAGATAGCAATACCTTTGAATCAACTACTTGAGCATAACAATTTTGCTTGCTCTGAGGCAGCAACTAAAGCTTTCCAAGCTCTAAAGGACGCTTTAACAACATCTCCTGTGCTTGCTTTACCAAAGTTTTCCAAGCCATTCATTGTGTAGACAGATACTCCAAATCAGGGTTAGATGTTGTATTGATGCAAGAAATAGACCTTTAGCTTTCTATAGCAAGGCCTTGTCTGCAAAAATGCAACCTTTTTAGTTTATGAGAAGGAGTTATTAGTTGTGGTACAAGTTGTAGAGCAGCGGCATTAATATCTAGATGGTAGGCACTTTATCATCAGAATTGACTAACAAAGTTTAAAGTACTTGCTAGATCAGAAATTAAAGACCTCTTTCCAATGTTTTTGGCTTGCCAAATTAGTGGGGTACAATTATGAAATTCAGTATAAGAAGGGGAAAGAAAATGGAGCAGTAGATGATTATCAAGGGTGGAAGGAGCTCAGCTACTGCAACTAACATTATCTAGAATATCTCTAGATTTATGGCAGCAAGATGATGATTTCAGAGCTATAATAAGCCATTTGAAGTAAAGAGACAGTAACCAAAATAAGTATGCATGAGATGGGCAAGTTTTGGGAAGGAAAGGCAAGGTAGTAATTAGGGATGATGAGAACTTGAAGAAGAGATTATTAACATGGATGCACTCTTCACCACAAGGGGGTATTTAGGAGTAAGGGCTACATACTAGAGGTTGAAAAGCTTGTATTGGTAGAATAAGATGGAGACTGATATTAAACTGTTCATCAAGCAATTTGATACTTGCACAAGATGTAAGAGGGAGACAATTGGAAACCCAGGGTCACTCTAACTATTATCTTTCCCTTAAGTTACTTAAGAGAGTATATCCACGGATTTCATTGAAGGGTAATCTAGATCAAATTTAAAAGGATACAATAATGATAATGTTAAAAGAATCCCTTAATTTCATTTCAGGTATTCTTCTGTTTTACCGTTGCTTCTTTTATGGAGAGTTTTTAGGTCAATTATAGAGTTTCTAGCATTTATTTTCGGCAAATTTGTTGCCTTTCTTTGCGTATATATAGAACCTTTTGTATTACAAATTAGAGTATGAGAGAAAAATAGAATTTATCCTGTTCTATGTTTCTCCACATGGTATCAGAGCTCTAACTCCAACTAGAGTCTTGCTCAAAGATCCATGGAGTACACACCTGAAGAATGTTTGTCTGCAACCAAGGAGATGAGTTGAATCCAATCGAGACCCTTACCATTATGGGCTTGGGCTTGGATAACTCATCATTCCAAATTGCAGCCAAAAAATTGAATGGAAAGAATTATAGAGAGTGGGCTCGTGTTGTTAAACTAGCCGTTGGTGGGAGAGGAAAGTTGAGATACCTTACCGAAGAAATCAAAGAGCCTTAGACCAACGATGTCAATGCACACCAACATTCGACAGCCGAAAACTCACTGGTCACCTCTTGGCTGACATACTCGATGGTCCCTACTATCCAAAAGACATTCATATTCCTCAACACTACACGAGAAGTATAGGAAGCTGTGAGAGAAGTGTATTCTAACAGGTAAAATGCTTCATAGACCTTCGAAATCAAAATCAAGCTCTTGGCAAATGAGGCAAGGAGATAGAGAAGTCAACGAATACTACATGGAAATGATGGCTTTGTGGCAAGAACTAGACATCATCTGTGAAGAAGAGTGGACATGCGTAGAAGACAGCGTGCGATTCAAGAAGATGACCGAGAAGGATCATGTGTTTGAATTTCTCACTGGCTTGAACCGAGAACTCAACGACGTGAGAAGCCGCATCCTCGCGAGGTCTCTTCTGCCTACTCTACACGAAGCGTTCGGCGAAGTGAGAAGGGAAGAAACACATCGAAAGGTGATGCTGAAGAATGACGCAAAAAAAGTGAAGCTATGCTAATTCGAAGCAATGCTAGATAGAACAACAGTAATAGGCCTGACCTAAGCCCAAAATAAAAGCAACATTCTTTTTGTGATCACTGCAGGAAAAATAGACATATAAAGGATATTTGTTGAGAATTACATGGAAAACCACCTAATTGGAAGCCCAAAAAAAATTCTAAAGGTCTAGGATATCATGTGACTACAGAAGATACTTCAAAAAAATCACAAGAAGATGGTAACAAAAATTTTTCTAGTAATGACAAACTGGGAAAAATTCTAAAAATACTGATAGCCTTACAATCTTCTCGTCAGTTACAAGGAAAATTTTCTACAGCCTCTTTTACTCATAAGGGTAAAATCCTTTGTGCTCTTAAATCTTCAAAAACAAGTACATTGTGGATTGTTAACTCCAAAGCCTCTGATCATATGACTGATGACTATCATTCTTTTACCTCTTATACTCCTTGTGCTGATAACAATAAAATTAAAATTGTTGATGGAACTCTTATTCCTGTAGCTAGAGTAGGGGATATTAAACTGAGTAATTCCATACTTTTAAAATCCATCCTTCATGTTCCTGATCTTGAGTGCAGCCTACTTTCTGTTAATCAATTCACCAAACACTCTAATTGCTTTGCTAATTTTCTTTTCACTCATTGTATTTTTCAGGACCTATCATTGAGGATGACGATTGGCAGTGCTAAGGAGTATGAGGGACTTTACTACTTTGAAGAATTTGGAGTTAGCAAATGGTCTGATATTATTTGTAATTCTACTTTATCTTCCCAAAATAATGACCTGATGTTATAGCACAGGAGATTAGGTCACTCTAGTTTCAAATATGTCTGTTACCTATTGCCTGAATTTTATTCAAATAAAAAACTTATTGAGTTTCATTGCGAAAGTTTGTGAATTTGCTAAACACAACAGAAATTCCTATCAAAAAAATGCATATCACCCAAGTAAGCCTTTTGTTATGATTCACAGTGATTTATAGGGTCCATCACGGGTACCTAATAAAACCCATACAAAATGGTTTATCTCTTTTATTGATAATTACACCCGTCTTTGTTGGATATACCTTTTAAAAGAAAAGTCTGAGGTTCCTCAAGTGTTCTCTAACTTCCATACTATGATTCAAAATTAGTTTAATACCCGTATCAAAATCCTACACACAGATAATGATACTGAATATTTCAACCACTATTTAAGGTCATTTCTTGAAAGCCATGGCATTGTTCATCAAAATTCATGCAATTATACAACCCAACAAAATGGTATTGCAGAAAGAAAAAATAGACACCTTCTCGAGGTTGCAAAAGCTTTAATGTTTACTTCCAATATGCCACAAGTTTTTTTGGAGAGATGCTTTATTAACTGCTACTTATCTCATTAATATAATGCTAAGTAGTACACTCTCGTTTGCTATTCCTAATAAAAAACTTCAAGAGTCCTTCCCTAGTGTCAAACTATTAACTAATATTCCCCTTAAAGTGTTCGGGTGCACAGTTTTTGTCCATGATTACTCTAGTAAAAAAAAAATTTCAACCCCGTGCCACTAAATGCATATTCCTTGGATACTCTCCAAACCAAAAAAGGTATAAATGCTATGACCCTTTAATTTGTCGCTCCTTTGTTAGTATGGATATAACATTTCTTGAGAATACCCCTTTTTTTCCAAGCCTTTTATTCAGGGGGAGAACTTGAGTAAATCTCAGACTTGGTACAAAAATGAAGAGTTAACCATATTTGATACTCAATCTACACTATCTGCCCCACCTATATCTATCCCTGTGCAAAAAGCGGAAGGAAATTCTAATTTAGGGGGAGAAGTAGAAGAATAAGGGAATAAAGAGACTATAGTTCACTCTAGAAGAAAAAAGGTCGAAAAACCTCATACTTGAAGCATGTTAAGAATCAGAACCGGTGGTAGATCCTGAATCTTTCATATCTACCCCAGAAGAGGTAACTAATCCTATTAAGCCTTCTGATTTAGATTCGCTTATTGCTTTGAGAAAAACTACTTGATCCTATACTCTTTACCCCATTCAAAAATTTGTATCCTATAAAGCTTGTTCCCCTGCATACCATGCCTTTATTACTAACCTTGACAGGATCAATGTTCCTAGCACAATTAAGGTGGCCCTTGAGGTACCTGAATGGAAAGCAGCGGTCATGGAAAAGATGAAAGCTCTAGAAAAAACAAAACTCGGGAGATTGTAAATCTACCACCTGAAAAAAAACCAGTGGGATATAAGTGGGTATTCACAGTTAAGTATAAGGCCGATGGGATGGTAGAAAGACACAAAGGTCGCCTTGTGGCAAAAAGGTTCATCCAAATATATGGCATAGATTACACAGAGACTTTTACACCAATAGCCAAATTAAATACAATCCATGTACTTTTGTCTTTAGCCACCAATCTTGATTGGCCATTACAATAATTAGATATAAAAAATGCATTCTTAAATGGTGAACTAGCAAAAGTATATATGACACTTCCTCCCAAGTTCAACAAGGATAATGAAAATAAAGTTTTTAAATTCATAAAGTCCTTGTATGGTTTCAAACAATCTCACAGAGCTTGGTTTAAGAGGTTTGCATGAGTTCTCAAACGTGAAAGATACAAGTAGAGTCACTCGGACCACACATTGTTCTTACATCACAAGGGTGGCAAAAGGATAATCTTTATTGTTTATGTAGATGATATTGTACTAACAAGAGATGACATTGTAGAGATGGACAGACTTAAGAAAATTCCTGCAGCCGAATTTGAGGTAAAAGACTTTGGTCAACTGAGATATTTTCTGGGAATGGAGATTGCTAGATCAAAAAAGCGGATTAGTGTGTCTCAAAGAAAATATACACTAGATCTTTTATTTGAAAAAGGGATGCTAGGATGCAAACCTAGTGATACTCCAATAGAAGTTGGAAAAAGATTTAATGATATGAGTAAACCAGTTAACAAAGAGAGCTACCAAAAATTGGTTGGGAAGTTAATATATTTGTCACATACACGGCCTGACATCGCCTTCACAGCAAGTATGGTGAGCCAACACATGCATTCTCCAAAAGATCTTGATGCAATCTATAGAATTCTAAAGTATCTAAAAGAGTCACTTAGAAAGGGTTTACTATTCAAGAAAGGAAATTCAGCTCAAGTGGAAGTCTTTACTGATGCTGACTGGGCAGGATCATCAGAGGATAGACGGATCGCCTTCTCTGGTCCAATTGCTGTTTTTGTTTCTGTATTCCTGATTTATCCACTGGGTCAGTCTGGTTGGTTCTTTGCGCCTAGTTTTGGTGTAGCAGCTATATTTCGATTCATCCTCTTTTTCCAAGGGTTTCATAATTGGACATTGAACCCATTTCATATGATGGGAGTTGCTGGTGTATTGGGCGCTGCTCTACTATGCGCTATTCATGGTGCTACCGTGGAAAATACTTTATTTGAAGATGGTGATGGCGCAAATACATTCCGTGCTTTTAACCCAACTCAAGCTGAAGAAACTTATTCAATGGTCACCGCTAACCGCTTTTGGTCCCAAATCTTTGGGGTTGCTTTTTCCAATAAACGTTGGTTACTGGGTATTGCATATTTGTGTGAGGAAACCCAGTAACTTGGAGGAATAAAAAACAAAATTTTGTAGCAAAAAGTAGTGTTGAGGTTGAATTTAAAGCTCTAGCTCAAGAAACATGCGAAGGTCTATGGCTGAAAAAGTTACTAGAAGAATTACATACTAACATAAAACTCCCTATCATGCTCTACTATGATTAAGGCAGCCATTAATATATCACTTAATCTAATACAACATGATAGGACAAAGCATGTTGAAGTTGATCAACATTTCATTAAAGAAAAGGAAGAAGATGGAATTATTTGTATGACATATATCCCTACAAAAGAACAAGATGCAGATATTCTTACAAAGGGCTTACTGCATCATACCTTTAAAAGGACTCATTGGCAAATTGGACATGATTGATATCTATGATCCAACTTGAGGGAGGTGTTAAAAGAATCCCTTAATTTTAGGGATTCTTCTGTTTTACCATTGCTTCTTTTATGGAGAGTTTTTGGTTCAGTTATATAGTTCCTAGTATTTATTTTTGGCAAATTTGTTGCCTTTCTTTGTGTATATATAGAACTCTTTGTATTACGGATTAGAGTATGAGAGAAAAACAGAATTTATCTTGTTCTATGTTTCTCCACAGATAGTCATAGATTGAGTCGATATGCTCATTTTAGCTCATTGACTCACTCTTATATAGCCTCTATTGTAGCTAAAAAACTCCTAGACCAAGTTTACTAGCTGCATGGGCTCCTACGAAAGTGATCAGTGATAGGGACCCAATCTTTATCACTAATTTTTGGAAGGAATTTTTTAATACAATTGGGGGTGCAGTATCAACTTACATCAGCATACCATCCACAATCAGATGGCTAATTAGAGGTATTGAACCGTTGCCTGGAAACCTTTTTAAGATGCATGTCATGGGAAAAGCTCAAGGAATGGTCAAAATGGCTCCCATTAGCCGAATGGTGGTATAATACCACATTTCACACAACAATATAAGCTACTCCTTATAAGATCATATATAGATAAAAGCCACCTATCCATGTTCCATATTTGGCTAAAGACGTAGTAGTGGAGGCTGTGGATTGATCTATTATAGCTAGAGAAGAGATGACAGCTGTAATCAAGCATCATCTCCATAGGGCCTCCAATAGGATGAAGCAACAAGCAGATAAGAGGAGGCTGGATAGGAAATTTCAAGGAGGGAAGTGGGTATTTTTAAAGCTGCAACCTTATTGACAAATCACAGCGGCAACTAGAAGTACATAGAAAATTGCACCACGATATTTTGGGCCTTCTAAGATTTTACAAAAGGTGGGAGCAGTAGTTTATAAGCTGGATTTGCCTGAGGACTATAAGATTCATCATACATTTCACGTATCCTTGTTAAAGCATTGTCTTGATCCAGCCACGGCTCGAAGACATCCACCAGCTGATTGGTCTAGCCTACTAGAACATGTGCAACCTAAGAAGATCTAACACAGGAGGGCTGTTCAGAAGAGGGGAAGACCAGTGACAGAAGTACTAGTTCAATGGAAGGAATTACCAGATGAAGAAGCAACTTGGGTCAAGCTCTATGATCTACAAAGGATGTTTCCTAAATTCTGTAAGAATGTTCACCAAGTGTAAATGAATGTAATGAACCTTGTGGTCAAGGGCCTTTTCCGGGAAGGAAGTATTGTTAGGCTACTTGTTAAAGTAGCTGAATTAGTTGAAGTAAGTTAGTTAGTTAGTCAAGTATTACAGCTAACTAGCTATATAAAGTCTGTACCTACTAGAAGAAGGAGAATTTCAGTCGTTAATACAGTTGCCTACTCATCTCAATTCTCTTTCTCCTATTCTTCTCTATCTCATTCTTCTAGCTATCACACAACATGTATTGATTCAATTCCATCTCCAAGCTGAAAAGAATTCTAGCATTAGCCATACATAAGACTTAGTTCTTCACACTTATTCTCAACACTTGATTCTTTCAAGTTTAAAGAGTATGCAATTTGAATTATATTTTTCTTGCAAACCTAATACTTTCAGTATGGTTAATGTCACATGAAACTCAGCACTAGATAACAAAATATCAATGCAACATATTTATTATGAGCTGAAAACATACAGCAACTCTTGCTAACTACTGAATAATATCTCCATCGCCAACACTTACCTGCACAACACTTCAATCACAACCCCCACTCTACCCAAAAGCACTACAAACCACTATCCCAGATAAAAAATAAAGGAAAAATGGACCATCACTCATCAACACTAATGATTTTAACTATACTATCCCAGCCACCAAGTACCAACACCTTACTACAATTGTAGTCACCCAAAATTTTCATTATCAGTTTGAACTCTTTGTCCCAATCCAGTAACCAGTCTCTATCATCCATCACCACCTCCTGCTCAGCATCCCCACAAACTTTGCTTGTCTTTTCTGTTGCTCTCACTACCACTACAGCTACAACTATTTCCATTGTAATAAACCTTTCATAGTATAAATGTCAAAGCTTGAATTTAAAAATCAAAGATACAAAAGATGAAGAAAGTTTATTATGCATCCCAATATTTCCGTTACCGAACTATCCAAACATAAATATACAACTAGGCATACCTTTATAATTATTCTTCCATCTAAATTCCTTGCGCCTCCAGGAACTCTATCTCCAACTCTAGCCTCCAAAGGTTTGACTTCTCCAGTCAGATGCTCGATGGTAATTGTGGCACTGCCTTGGAAAACTTCACAATCTACAGGCACAGACTAATCACAATACCATTCCCATTATTCTTCCATAATCTGATGTATAAGACTCAAAACCCCAAATTATTAGCGTGGAGATGTGCCTGTGTGTGGAAGTATGCATTTGTATGCATGTGTTAAAATCTCCTCATTAATTCTTTGACTGATAATACTGTAATGAGACAATTCATTAGAAGTGAAAATAGATATGAAATAGCAGGAATCCTTAAACAACAAAAGGAAAACAAAGCATATTTGGAAAAGGAAAAAAGGGTTCTTGTAAAGGGACTGTAAAGAACTGCTGAGCAATGAGAAAAGATTGAAAATGGGTCATACAGAAAAGTAAGTTTCCCATTTTTGATCCATGATGTTATAAATTGCAATATATGGATGCCTCCAAGATAAAAAGTGACAGCTTTCATAAGCACCCATATATCAGTGATTTCATAGTATTAAATTGCCCTTAGGCTGAACATTTATGGCATGATAAGCATTTAAACTAACAAATTGATTTTGCAGCTTGATGCGAGTCAGATTACAAATTTGATATGCTTGTTCATAAACACACAACATTAACCTCAATTTCCCCCCTTGTTCTTTTGTTGACGCATGTCAACTCTCCCTACTAAGAAAGATTAAATTTATGAGCTGATAGCCAAGATTTCCTGCCCTCCCTTTATGCTCTGTACCCCCAGGAATCAGGTGCACAGTAGCTGTCTGTTTCCATAATTATAGGCAATTGATCCCCTGTATCATGGGGATTTATTCTTTTGTACCTCTATATATCAAGGGTGAACTACCCTTCTGAATATAAATGAAAATAACCTTTTTTTTTTTTGGGGGGGGGGGGGGGGGGTGTCTTTTTAAACCCCTTTCATTCATCATATTTTCTTTGTTTGGATACCAATGATGTTTTATTCTAATGTTTTATTATAATGTAGTAAATCATATATCAAGAGTTCACTAGGTCTAGGCAACCAGAAATTGAAATCAATTCTAGCTAATGCTTCAAGTCAAAACTGCTTAGTTATTTGAAGATTTCAGAAACAAATGTAAGACCACAGTCATGATTTTGTCTTCCGCTAGAATTTCAAATATATAGTAGTTCCATTCAACCAAGTCAAAATTACTGCTGAGCAATAAATGTACTAAACCTACCTCACCAGCTCCAACCAAGATATATGAGCCTACTGTTACATCATGCACAGGAACCCTCTTGTATGCCAAGTCAAAGGTATTAGGAAGTTTATCATCACTATCAGTTTCCAGTTCAAGGACAAAATCTGGATTATTGTCCTTCAACTCTTTAACATCAACCATTGAACGACTGGTGAAGTACTCCTCAGCTGCAGAAATCATTTCACTTTAGACAATCAAACCTATCGTGGATCTTGCTTTGTTAAACAACGTTCAGCACACGAATTAGTTAGATCACCTATATGAGCCAGATTAAACATGGCAAGAAGTAATCCTCCCTCCAAAGAATTTCCCATAAATACTGACGCAAAGGCTGCCAGAGCCATCAACACATGGATATTTACTTTTCCACTGCCAATTTCAATAAGAGCATCGAGTGATGCAGAAACCTGACATACACAGAAGTGTTTAATTAGTTTGGTATGAAGCAAATCCTCTAATTATAGATGTGGCAATAACTCACACTGGTTTATCAATTCTTAAAACCCATTTGTAATTCAATTTACGGAACTCAGTATGGAATACTGTTTTGCCACAAAATAAAACAGCCATGTCAAGCGGGGAGCAGAACAAAATACTAAAATGAAAGAGAATTATATACCCCAACTAAAGGAAAAGCAATAAAAATGAGAGCATTTTGAACAGGCTTGATAACGGGCCTTGGCAAGGCATGAGGGCAAATGGCAGCAGCCACAAACAAAACCGTTGAACAGCAGCATAATTGCAAATGCTCCCTTAAGAAATCTGCCAAGTCTATCCATCTGGTGGCTTTGGCGAACCCGAGAATAGTTCTTTGTGGTCCGGTAAGATTCGCATAATCGTTGCCATGTAAGTGATGGTGGTGGTGGTGGCCGTGATGGTCATGGTGCGTTTGATCGCTATGATGATGGCGGTGACTGTGATGGTCGTGTCGGGTTTGATCGCTGTGGTGGTGGTGATCACTGCTGGCTTCAGCGACACAAGGTAGTCGGCGACGATGAAGACTGAGAAGTTTGCGAGAAGAAAAGGGGGTGACTAAAATCGAAGAGTAAGAGAGGCAGGGTTGCTGGAGAATGGGTTTGAAGAATCGACTACTCTTGGCTCTTCGGTAAAATAGAAGTGACTGGAATTGGGTCGACGGGATTAAATTTGGGACTGTTTCCATTTGCAGATTTGAAGAGGGAGGAGCTTCAGCTTCTGTTTTCAGGCCATTGTCGATGAAAGTGGAGATCAGAGAATAATGGGATTCAGCCTCACGTGCAGTCGTTACTCGGTTAATGGTTCTGTGACAATGTGACTACAGCCCTCGCTCTACTCTTTAACTCTGCGGATGAGCGCAAGCGAACCATTCAGCCCGTCGTTATGCCATCCACACCCCATCATGTGCTCATCCCAGTTAAGTGAGCACACCTGTGGGTCTCTGGAACAACGTGCCTGCGGGCTTATGCATCGGAAATGGTAAAAATAATAATTATATTGATCTAAGCTAACGGTAAAAAAAAAAAAAAAAAAACCTATTATGCAATAATCTCTATTTTGACTTGTGCAAAATTTTTGTCCTGGTCCGCATTTTTTAAGCTTTTATACGACACAATTCCTTCAGTACAGTATTATTTACTATTTTTGTAGAAGTGAAATTGGATTTGGATCGTCTACCGTGCGAAGTCTCTAAAGTGCTGCAGTGCGAAACGCACCGTTTAATTTACCAAAAATGCACCGTTTCATATTATTGATATAATGCATATTAGATTGCCGCGTTTGGCTTTATAACAGGAAAAAGAAGTGCTGCACTTTTTGGATTCCCACGTCTGGCTTTATAATAAGAGGAGGAAGTGCTGCACTTTTGGATTCTCGCGTCTGGCTCCGTAACAGGGGAAAAAGTGCTGCATTTTGTGAGTTATATTAGATGAAATAGGCGCAAAATTGCTTCAGCTTTGTTTTAGCATTTTTTTCTTTGTGTTTTCACGATTGAGGAGATTGGCTTGTTAAAGATATTTTGTAATCCTCCATTGTAAAGATCTTGCAAATGAATTACTTGGACTAAAGGCTCCACTTTTTCCTCTGTCACCTTACTATTTTTTGAATTGTTTGAAGGATAAGTTATGAAATTTTTCATAATGCTTAAATGATAAAAAAGGTTTTTTTAATGAAATTCTGCGGAATGCTTATATGATAAAAAAAAGATAATTTTTTTAAAAGTTTTCTAGGGAAAAATTCAAAATTTCCTATTTCTCTTACAATTCTAAAAATTTGTAGCATATATTGTCTTCAAAAAAATTATTGGTGTTATTTTGCATTAACAACAACATCTAAAAATTGATCCTTATTTTTATTAATAATTGATTCCTTGTATTCTCACTGATATTTGATCAAATATTGAAAATAATAATAATAATAATAACTCACAACATTTATTTTTTATCAAAATATTACTACTATTTGATTTCTCATATTTTTATTCTTTAATCCAGGTTTATTGATATAATATGGAAGTTGATGGGAGGCCTAAATATGGGATGGTGTTTAACAGCTTTGAAGATGCTTGGAAGTTTTGGGTTGATTACGGCAAGAGAATTAGTTTTGGAGTCCGAAAACACTATATCAATAAGAGCAAAAAAGATGGCTCCATTGGGACATGTAGGTTTGTTTGTTGCAAAGAGGGTGTTCGAGCTAAAGATAAAAGAGATTATCGGATAACTAATCCGCGACCTGAGACTAGAACTAAATGCCAAGCCAGGATGGGAATCACAAACATTGGTGGGAAATTTAGAGTGTATGACTTTATCGAAGAACATAATCATATTCTTCATCTTCCAGAAACAACCCATATGTTAGCTTGTCAACGGAATTTATCTAAAGTTCAATGCCATTAGATTGAACTAGCAGATGATGCCGGCTTGCAACAAAGAGCCTCATTTGATTTAATGAGTACACAAGTAGGAGGAAGAAATAATCTTGGCTATACTCATCTAGATCAAAAAAACTATCTGCGTACTAGAAGGCAAAGAAGCTTAATATATGGGGAAGTAGGCTATCTGATGCAATATTTCCAACAACAATCAGTGGAAAATCCATCCTTCTACCATGCATATCAGATGGATTCAGATGAACAAATCACAAATGTATTCTGGGCAGATGCAAGGATGATTATTGATTACGGATATTTTGGTGATGTTGTGTGCCTTGATACTACACATTGCACTAATCGTGCACATCGATCACTCGCAGTGTTTTCAGGATTCAATCATTATCGAGGAGCAGTGGTTTTTGGGGCTGCTTTATTATATGATGAAACTGTTGAGTCTTTCAAGTGGTTATTGGAAACGTTCTTTGAAGCCCACAAGCAAAAAAAGCCTCAAACCATTTTCACTGATCAAGATAAAGCCATAGCCCGAGCACTTAGAGAGATTTGGCCTGAAACGTACCATGGGTTGTGCACATGGCACTTAATGCAAAATGGCACCAAGCACCTTGGCAATTTGATGAAAAGTGAATCTCATTTCATGACTGACTTCAAAAAGTATATATATGAGTATGAGGAGGAAGTACAATTTGAAGAAGCTTGGAATAACTTGCTCACAAGATATGATAAACATGAGAATGCTTGGTTGAACCATATGTATAGTATAAAAGAAAAATGGGCAGGATGTTATATGAAGAGAGTTCTCACACTTGGCATACGAAGTACACAGTTAAGTGAAAGTATCAATGCAGACATCAAGGCTTGTACAAATGCGACATTGGATATTGTGAAGTTTTTCAAGCGATTTGAAAAGATGGTGGAAGAGAAGCGATATAATAAGTTGAAGTGTGAATTTAAAGCCCGGGAAAAATACCGAGATTGAAAAGTCAATATTCCCCTATGTTGCTTCAAATGGCTCAAATTTATACATCTATAATTTTTTCACTATTCCAAGAAGAGTGGGAGAAATATGAAGCTGCTTGTGTAAAACATAAGATTGAGACTCATTCGTTGATTGACTATGTCATTACCATGGTCCACCACACAGGTGAATGGAAGGTTTCCTTCAATCCAGAGGAGAAGTCTATTTGTTGCTCATGTAGACAATTTGAAACTATTGGTATATTATGTTGTCATGCATTGAAGGTGTTTAGTGTTATGGATGTCAAGTTAGTGCCTGATCAATATATTTTAAAGAGATAGATGAAAGAAGCAAGGACTGGTGCTATATATGATATTAGAGGAAATAAAGTCATAGGTGATGCCAAGTTAGCTGCCACACATCGTTACAGAGAAATTTGCCCTGAGCTTATACGGATAGCAACTGAAGCGTCTAGTAGAGAAGAAGCATTCTTGCATCTACGTAAAGCTGTTGCTGAGTTAAGCAAACAAATATATGAAATTTGTAATAGGTACACGAGTGTGGATAATGAGCCGGGTGCTTCCACCGTGAATGCAAGTGATAATGAAGGCATATCACGAGTAAAAGGATTCAAGAAAAGAGAAGGTAAAAATAGATCAAAACGCTTCAAAAGTTGTCTTGAGCGTGGACAAAAAAGGAAGAAGCATGATTCAAGAGCCAACGCATCACAAAATCAATAATATTCACTGGTAATGTAAAGTGATGATTACAACCACTTACTTTAAGAATGATTTAATAACTAATATTCTTATTTTGTTATTTTACTTATAGGATCATAGCATTACTCATAGTCAAAATGCAATATGAAATGATGGCTCCCCCCAGTGACAATTTTACCTATAATCAACCATTCATGGTATGTAAAGTTATTCTTATTACCCTTTAATTTCATGATACATAGTTATTTTCTTTAGTTATACTAGACTTTTTTTTCTTTCACTTGTAGGCACCTGGCATTTCACAAAGTCCTATGCAATATGGAATACCCTGTCCAACTCCACCGATGCTCAATGTTCCCTGTAGCCAATCCATGGTATATATAGTTAATCTTGTCACAATTCAATTATTTTACATAATTGATTTCATTTAATATTTTGGATCTTTGTGTTTTCTTTATAGGATAATGAATCTACATTGACACAATATGGTTTTTCGAGTTATACTAGTTTCTTGCTGGTAAGTCATAATAAAAAAAATTTTATTTTACATGGAATTGACTTTAGTTGTTTTAATTTTTCTTTTCTTTATAATATAGGCCCAACTTGATCAGCCTGGTCCATCACACAACATACCAAGTCTCTGTGGTGATGTTACAAATCTAAGCAAAAGTGAAGATTAATCAATATGTAGAGAAAAATGAGTTTTGTCATGTATTTATGTTGAAAGCACTTATTTTGTCTTGTAACAGTTTGTGTTTTGTCCTGCACCAATGTTAGAAGCATTATTTTGTCACACAAAGAGTATTATGTACAACACAGTAGAAAAAAATGGACAAAATCAATGAAAGAAATACACCATTTTATTGAAAGGAAAATATGTATTACAGTTTTATATCTCCTTGACTTTATACTCTATATCTCACTACCTATCCACTTTATATCTCTTTGACTAAACTTATTAACTATACACTTTATATCTCTTATTTTACAAATAGTTTCAGTCTTGTAACTTAAATCTTGAATCTTGAATATGCACAAAGCTTGAATCCTGAAGCTTGAATCTTGAACTATGTGAATATGCATAAAACTTGATGAAGTGGTGAATTGATTCTTTAGTTGCTTTTGAAACAGGAAACTTAAGACTTTAGACCTTGGTTGCTCTTAAAACTTGAGACTTCTTTAGTTGCTTTTGAAGCTGGACACTTGAGACTTGAGACCTTAGTTGCTATAGAAACTAGAAACATTGGTATAGCTTCACAAACTTGAAACAAAGTGCAGCTTTAAATCTGCAATTTTATCAAATGGCATGTTACATAAATGAGAGCACAAATCAAATCAGTTTTTTCATATAATAGGCAACACAAATCACATTGCAAATGACATTCTACATAAATGATAGAATCCAACATATTGCAACTTCTAAGCCATATTAACCAAGAGAATTGAAAAAGCATTGCAACTTAAATGGAGTGATATCAACTAAGAGAGGCTCAAATCCTGTCAAACCTTTCTAGGATAGCAAGCAGAATTTTTCTTTACTGTTAAATTATATCAGTCACTTATTTATATCATCCATTACCTTATTTATATCAATCACTTATTTATATTATCCGTTACCTTATCCAACTTCAAACACAAAAACAAGAAACATATAGTTGAATAATAGTAAGAAAAGTTTTACATGTTCTCTATATCAATCTATATGTTCTCATCCTCAAGATGAAATTACACATATTAATTTCTCTAACCTTTGAATCACATCAAATACAAGACAGTACCTTTATGTTTTCTCATCCAAATCAAGTTAAACCTATGTCAAGTACTTAGGACACTATCATCATCTTAAACCAGAGCTTTTTCATGCTAAAAGTAAAAGGGTATAACAATAGGACATCACCATAAAGCAAAATTTAGATTCAAGTTTACATGCTAATATAAATAAAAGTTAGATCCAAGCTAAAAAATAGGGATAGAAATCAATTTCAAACATAATGTGCAATTGTCAATTTCACAAAAGATACTTCCCATCAATTTCCATCAACATCTTTCGCCAAACAATTTTATATTTTGCATGGTTTCTATACTAATTAGTTGTAACTTACACAAGCCTGATTGAAAAAAAACAACAAAAGATACTTTCCATTAACAACTTTCAATCAGAATTAGTATACTATAAACAAAGACAAGAAAAAGCAAGAAGAACACTAATGCGTGCTCTTTATATGTCCAATAGGCCAATTAATGAAACAAGCTTGAACTCAAGAACTTTGCTTTCCAAAATAGGATAAAAACTTGGCTTTCATCTAGTTTTAATGGCAAGACATTTATATTCTTATGCAGGATAATATAAACAATCAGCCTTCATCTGCATTAAAATTTGACAGAACAAGATTCAACATTATATCAAATCTGTCAACAATTACCCCAAAAAATTGAGGTTGGAATTTGCATATATTGTGGTATTCTAACTTCCAAAAATATTATCAACAATCTATAAAGCTAAGACCAGTGAAACTAGGAACTTTAATTGCTCTTCAACTTGGACAAGGAACTTAAACAAAACTTAAGAGAAAATTGTGACCACAAATCCATCACTGTACTATGTGCTCCCTACAAGCATATGGCCATAGTGTAAGTGTTAAATGGATAGAAAATTATTAATTGTAAACATCTGAATCCTTCTGGCTCATCCTGGTTTGGTTCAACATAAGCATCCTTATGGCTCATTCTACAATTTCAGTAAAACAATGCCTAGAATTGATAATCAATAATTTTGATATGTGAGTTGATTAAATTGAAACTCCATATATCTTATGAGAACAAAAATATAAATTTTTGGAAAAAAGCACTGGCTTCTGTTGCAAAAAAGTTCAGCACAATACAACATCATTTACAAAGAAAATGGGAGTGTGAAGGTAAGAGAGTAATAATACCCAAACTAAATGTCAGTGTCAACCTTCAAATCAAAGGAAATGGTGGATGATTCATCAGAGTAGATTCTAGAATTGCAGGACCAAGCTCAAACGAAATCGATGGAAATGGCAAGGTTGATTTTGCTAACAAAGTTGGTGAAGAAAAAGAAGGCACTGGTGGCTATGCCGACAAAGACGAGCGGAGAAGAAGAGGAGCAGAATCGTCAGTGACTTGGGTGGTGAGCTTGGAGGCTTGCGGGAGATTTAGTCCTCACTTCATGGAAGCGCAAGAGCCTGATGCACCATTTCATCTGATTATCTTGCCAAACGCACCTTTTTTTGCCTTCTGTTGCACAGCTTAATGCAAGGACTGAAAACGCAGCGTTTTAATAATGGGAAATGATGTGTTTTGGCAGATAAAATTGTAGCTCCTTTTGGTGCTGTTGGATGAAGCAGACGCTCACGATCTTCGCACTGCAACAGCACTTTAGAGATTTCGCACGGTAGACAATCCAAATCCAATGAGGATAAATTTCATTGTGTTGTTTTTTCTTAAATAAATTGAATAGTAACAAATAGGATACTCTCTCAAAATTGTTAATTCCTTACATCACACTGATTTATTTAAGATTTTGTTCGCAAAATACTTCAAAAGGAGATGTACAGTAGTTGGGCTCTAGCCTCAATTTTTACTGAAAAAATTTGATAAAGTAAAATACCAAAAATCCATGTGTTTTTATGTTCTAACTATATGACTAGGTCATAGGCTTATGGGGGAAGTCCATTTGATTCACTAATAATATTTATGTTTTTATTCATTTATGAGATAATGAATTTTCTTTAAAACCCCCCTCTATATAGTCCTTTGATCGAAGAGGGAATGTATGATATTGAATAAATTCTTATGTAAAAAATTATATGAAATCAGCCTTAATTTTTAAAACAAGAACAAATTTCGTGTTTTCGAAATTGATTTCTACTACTTATCTCTCTCCAAAAGTTCAAATAATGATCCTCTTAAAACTTCCAATACGAAATACTTATTCGTATGGTCTCCTCATTTGATAAATAGACTCATTTTTCTTTCAATTTTGACTAAAATAGAAAATAGGAAAGATTAGTTAAAGAGTAACAGCAAAGATAGAATATATGCCATAGAAATCACAAACAAAACCAGGCCACGAGCCATGACCCATGCACTAAGAACAGAACGGTAAGATATATTCATTAAGCATTAATTAAATAATAAATATGAGGGTTGATGTTAGAAAATTTCTAGAGTTCTTGGACTCAAGATAATCCACTCTCGTCTACTAACTCATGAAAATATTTTACCCACATTCCTTGAAACCAACAGAAATTTAGCAAAATGAATAGTGAATAAATCTAACCCTGTGACAGACCAACTTGATGAAATCCTAGGACCCGAATTCACGAGAGGAAATCTAACATAAGATTCTAGTTATGTAAAAGAGTCGCTCCTAAATCGCAATCGATCTGCCGTCAATATCAATGGACATCACAGACAAGCACATCTAATGAGCCCCAAGAAACACCTGAACCATCAAATGAGTTTCATATGTATAATAGCATTGCCAAAATACTGTGTAAAATTTGAAAGATTAAAGAATGAATTGGTTACTATTGTTACAACAACGATTTGGTGGTTTGTCCTGGCTATTACAGGATAAAAATAATATTACCAATTTGCCATTGATCATGAAAAATACAACAAATGTGATCGAGCAAGACGCATCGCTACCTCTCATTCATCTTTCCCCTTTCCTTTTCCTTCAGAGACCTTTGTCCCATCATATGCTGAAAGAAAGAAAGTACTTTGATTTTTCTGCAAAAATCTGCAACGAACTTATTTATCAAAACCAACAAATATAAAATTATAAAACCCTGTAAAGAAACATCCCAGTTAAGTTAAACGTTCCCTTGTTAAACTTGACAGGAAAATGTCTCCTTTTTTCCCCATCCCCGAGGAGAAAGAAAAAGAAGTAAGTTATGGCCTTACGGGCATATTTCTTCTACATTGACTTGATCGAATCTAAAGATCCCATCAACACCTTATACACATATATTACTTATCAAAACAAGACATGCAAGTCATTAGAGGTAAATCAATTTTTCTTATATATATATATATATATATATATATATTATAATCCACATTCAATCCTATTAGTATAATAAATCTCACAAACTGCTTATAATATAGGGAAATCTGGACCAGTTTTAGAAACTGTGTATGTCGATGACATTTTTCCCCTTCAGGGTTCAAAAAAGTAATGGATCAGGATGAAATGATAGTACTGTAAAATTCTTCTATCCCTACATAAATGGATACCTGAGACGGACTTGCTCCCCCAGGAAAGAAAGACAAAAGGAAAGGAAAATATGAGAGCCTGAATACAGATTTTAGAAAAATGAAAATTTTTGTATCCACAGCTGGAAACTCACTTAACTAGTAGTGCAATCATGCGCTTGAAAGTTGAAAGTACACAAGGTTATGATGATGAGAAGTAATATACATTAGTCTTTAAATCATTATTTAAGCTGAGAGCAACAATGTGGTATGTATCTTTCATTAAGGATTCAGAAAAATGGTAACAAAATCATAATGAGTTGGGTTTTAGGTTTTTACTTGAGAAAGTCAAGTAACTTCTGCTGCAAGTGATTCAGTGTTTCCTCTTCAATATTCACATATGCCAAAAGCTCAGGTAACTTAACTGCAAGCACCAGAATATACATGAAAATTTTGAGGAAATAGAAAAAAAGGGAGAAAAAATTTCAAATACACAGATCACAAGTCACGACTGTTAAAATGCTATAATAAATGAGCCCTGATGGCAATAGACAAATGTTTTGAATAAAATGCTGCCATCACCAACGCTAGAATAGAAGTATGAATATCACAGATTAAGGGGGTTGGAACTTCAAACATATATATTCTTGCAACTGGCCAGGAATCATTAAATGTTTAGAAGTGTCGAAATTGTACACTTTCACCAAATAAAGTGCTGAAAAGCATTATTGTGACACTAAATTAAAAGATCCCCTAAAATAGAAGAGGAAACAGGAAAAATTATATCCTAAAGGAAAATGCCAAAAAGCAATCATGCATGTATGCGCACACAAACAGAGAGAAAGAGAGAGTATCCTCCTTTCCTCCACAAATCTTAAAGCAGCATAAAGTTATGGGCATACCAAAGAGACGTAATAAATGTTCAGCTCCATATATGGTTGATGGAGAAACATTATCCACAACTGCCTCATTATATTGCTTATGTTCTTTCTTGTATAAGAGCATCATAGGCAACGCTTTGTCAAAATAACACCTTATTCCTTTCAGAATTTCTCCTACTGAATCAGCCACCCTGTATCAGAGAGATAAATTGTGCACCCCTCATCATTAGTGTAACTGAGGTATCCGGAACCTACACCTCAGAGTTACAACCAATCGCAAGAGAGAAAGGAATAACATAAAATAGATAGCCAGACAAGAAGAAAAGGCAGGATAGGTTTTAAAGTATCAACAATATCTAAAAATCTTACATGCCATCCTTCTTTGACCTGTATTCAAGGTACTTCGTCAAAATTTCATCAACAGTTGGTGAACGAGGAAGTTTCACAAGCTGTAGGACAAAGATCAACATATGATGGGAATCTTTTATGCCTTTAAAACAGGGTAATAATTTAATTGAACAATAAAAATACAACTATCAGCTGTCACATCAGAATTGGAACAACATTATCAACAAATTCTTTAAGCCACAATGAGAAGCTCAGGTATGCAAGGTAACTGATAAGTTTTAGATTCACGAGCTTTCACCTAGCTATTTAAACTTTTGAGTGAAAGTGATCCTTGACATGGAACCATTCTCTTAATTAAATTAAATTTCAACACAAATGATTGGCCTCTGTTTTGTTCATGCTACAAGCATAAAGGGCTTTCACGTGAAGGAGCAGCTTCGACATAATAAGATCATTCATGATCTTTCACCTATTAGCTTAAGCTTTTGGATTAAAGTGATCTTTGATCGCACGCAATTTAAGATAGGCAGTTATGTCATAATTATAATCTTAGACTTCCAATCTGATACTTCTCTTTATTTTGCATGGCAAACAAATAAATCACAATTATACAATATAAAATTTTTAAACAATAAAACAAGATTTTGGAATTGGATCCTCTTTTTTCTGAGTACTACACCTTTTTTTAGGGCTTTCATTTACCATTTAGGTTGATGCGCATGAAATGCAAAATTTACTGTTCACAGATTTTGTTTTCTTGATATGTCATCAGTTAACTAAGGTGGTTTTAAGTTGCATGGCTGAAGGTTGCCCATGTGTAAGCTTCCAATACATTGTACTCGCTACCACAAAAACTTGTTGGTAGTGCTGTAATGAAGAAGAGAATTTTAATCTGTTCTAGCGCACTCTCTCCACCTGTTTTGTCCTGAAGAATCTTAGATTAAAATTACCTGAGAAATCTTCTTTTTCCCCTCATCTATATTCACACATACAAGCAAAGACTATAATAATGTTAAAGTACTTTTATATGCCAACAGATTCAAAAGAAAATTTATCTAATCACTCATCATATAATCAATTATCTTTATTCCATTCCAGTTTTGACAGAACTCATGGATAATTAAGTTGAGCTGTGGCAGAACATAGCAATATGTTTTAATACAATTCATTAAGAAGTAAACATAAGTGTTTCATCAAGCAATAAATTAAAACAAATAGGTGATGCAGCTAGCGAACTTAGACTTCCATAATTTATGCATTAGAAATTTTATTTGGCTAGAGGATTAGTATTTCTTAATCAAATTAGGTTTTTATATGCCCATATGATCTGGGATTTCAGCAATGCAACTTACAATTTTCTAATTTCTAGTACAATTAGGTAAGTATCATTAGTGAAATACTCTAGTTAAGTTTATAAATAGCACTTCTTATAAGATACTTGATCAACTCTAGGAATTTATAATCAAGTCAAAGGTCGTTTGTCTGTCTGCATTTTTCTCCCCATATGAATTAAATGTCAACACTCAATAGAATTGATGTAGGACAATACAAGATGAATAAGGGAAAAGGGGGAGAGAGAGAGAAGTGAGGGAGATGTAGAAGAAATAAAAGGGGAGATGCAGAGGCTCTAAAATTACTTTTATTATCGAATTCTAATAAAAGATAGTTATTAAAGTCCAAGAAAAGATAATTAAGGATAATATCAAATCCTAATGAAGATAATTATTAAAACCTAACAAAAATAATTAAGCCAACAATCAATGTTGTTTAAAATAAAATAGAAGTAATTAAAGTATTAGTTCATAATCTTAATTCTAATGAAAATATTATTTTTTTATATTTATCTTTAGTCCTTAATTTACAAATAATTAATGTAGTAAATGAGATTCTTATTGCATTGAAAACATAGGAGGGAGAGCGTACAAAATAAATAGGCACAGGCAGAAGAGATCGCTGATTTCTTGGGAGGAAATATTACGATAATCATGCCTGACTTATTCAAAAAATAAGATTAAGTTAAAACAGAAAGATACTAACAAAAAATCCTAACAAAAGATATCCCATAAAATTAGGGATAGAGAGAGAGAAAAATAATTTATTATTTTTGTTTGAGAGAACCTCCAATACTCTCCTTCAAACTGGTGAATATATGTCGTGCATTCCCAACTTGCAACTTAGATCATCAAATCTAGATCTTGTAAAAGCCTTTGTAAGCTCAGAATAATGATCCCCTCTTGAATCTTTTCTTTAATAAAGTGTCTGTCTATCTCAACGTGCTTAGTCTTGTCATGATGAACAAGATTATGCACAATTTCTATTGCTAATTTGCTGTCACACCATACCTGTACTGGTGACTAAAATTTGAAATTTTATCTTCAGCTCATTAAGAAGTTTCATAAGCCAAATTCCCTCACAAATGCCCAGTGCTAAGGCTCTATATTCAGCCTCTGCACTACTTCTAGAGACAACTGCTTGCTTTTTGTTCCTCCAGATTACCAAATTTCCCCATAAATAGGTACAATATCCGCTAGTAGACCTTCTATCTATTACTAATCCTACCTAATCTGCATCAGTGTATAACTCTAATCCACGTGACTCATTCCTTTTGAAAAACAATCCCTTCCTTGGATTCAACTTCAAGTATTTTAAAATTCGGTATACTGCTTCTAAATGTTCTTCTTAAGGTCTGCTCATGAATTGACTCACTACACTCACTGGGTAACTAATATTAGGCCAAGTGTGTGATAGATAGATTAACTTTCCAACAAGTCTTTGATATCTATTTTTATCAATGGAAATACCATCCTCTTTAAAACTCAATTTTGTATTAGAATCCATCGAAGGAGTAGCAGGCTTTGCACCAAGCATCCCTATTTCTTTCAATAAATCTAAAGTATACTTTCTTTGGGAGACAATAATACCCCTCTGTGATCTTGCAATCTCCATGCCCAAGAAATAATTATGTCATCCACATAAACTATCAAAATTATCATTTTTTCACCTACATGCCTAACAAATAAAGTATGATCAATTTGGTATTGTAAGAAATCCAAGTGCATCACAAACTTAGTGAACCTCTCAAACCAAGCACGTGAAGACTATTTCAAACTATATAGTGATTTATGAAACTTATAGATAACATTTGACCTTCCATACTCTTCTAATCCTTTAGGAACATCCATATACACTTCCTCTTCCAAATCACCATTAAGGAAGGCATTTTTAACATCTAACTAATGTAAGGACCAGTCTTGATTAGCAACAAGTGATAGAAGTACCTTAATAGTGTTTAATTTAGCAACCGGTACAAAGGTTTCCTGGTAGTCAATCCCATGTGTCTGAGTGTACCTTTTGGCCACTAAACAAGCTTTGTATCGACTAATGCTACCATCTGGGTTGTATTTTATAGTAAATATCCACTTGCAACTCACGATTGACTTTTTCTTAGGTAAGCTTGTCAGCTTCCAGGTCTGATTTTCTCAAAAGCCTTCAATTCTTCACTAATAGCCTCTCTCCACTTCAGATTCTTAACAGCTTCTTGATATGATTCTGCTAGCTGTTCATTGGAAATACTAGCAATGGAAGACTTTCAATTCACTGACAATTTATCATAAGAGACAAACTTATAAGATGTTTGGTACATAATCGTACACCCTTTCAAATAGCAATAGGCCAACTCAAATCATCAAAAACAGGGTTTGGCTCAAATTCTTTACTTTGCCTCGGAATATCAAGGGTCACATCACCTCTTCCAAATTGCTGTTTGCTTATATTCTTTGGTCTCCTTTAAGACTGTTTCCTCTGCACTTTGATTAGGCGTCCTAGTTTCCTGTAAATTCTCATCATTGTGACCAGAAAAACAAAGGTCAGGCTAAGTTTCCTTAGGTTGAGGCACAGTAGGAACAAACTCTGTTTCAGCAATCTTTGGAGCTATTTCAGGAGTAATGTTAAGTTTAGAATAAAAAATATTAATTGGTTCTGGTGCAGAAACAGTTTCAGGTGCTAAGATAGGTAAAGGAATGGGTGTAGACATGACATTAGGTGCTGTCTCCGGTGCATTTTGATCTGTTACAAAACTGAAAAAATACTAAAAAATTCCCATTCCACATGATTCTCTCCCTAAATGGAATTTTTGGGGTAGTAGGATTGACCTTCAACAAAGGTAACATCCATAGAGGTAAACATTTTCTTTAAAGTAGGAGAATAACATTTATATCCTTTTTGATCTGGAGAGTAACCCAAAAATATACATTTGAAGGCTCTAGGATCATGCTTATCCCTCTGGTAGTTATGCACATAGGCCACACACCCAAAAACCTTTTGAGAAATAGATGTAACAAGATGATTGTCAAGGTAGGCCTCAAATAATTTATGAACTAGTATTTGGAAATTGAGAATTTTAGAAGGTAACCTATTAACAAGATATGCGGTTGTCAGAACAGCTTCACCCCAGAAAAATTCAAGAACATTATGGGTTATCAGAAGAGCTCTTGCTAGTTGTCTATTTTTTCCTTTTATAGTTCCATTCTGTTGAGGTGTGTTAACACAACTGGTTTGGTGAATTATTCCATTCTCATTTAGGTACTGGATGAACTGTGTACTAAGGTATTCTCTCCCATTATCACTTCTTAGGATTTTAATGGATGTTTGAAACTGAGTTTTTATCATTTGATGATATTGTTTAAAAATCTGTAACAAATCAAATTTGTCCTTCATAAAGAACACCATGTCAATCGTGTATAATCATCAATAAAGGTAACAAACCAACGGGTTTTTGAAAGAGTTGGGATTCTTGAAGGTCCCCACATATCACTATGGATTAAGGCGAATGGATGAGAGGGTTTATGGACTTGTGAAGGATAGGGATTCCTAGTGTGCTTGGCTAGTTGACATACATCACAATGAAAAGAAATATCATTCTTATTCATAATGTTTGGAAATATTTTTATCATGCAATTGAAACTAGGATGACCTAATCTATAATGCATCAACATCAAATCTTTATTTGAAATACTTGCTATAAAAGCCTTCTTCACATCCCTTCTACGATTGCACTCTAGGTAATAGAGACCCTTAAATTCCTTAGCATTGCCAATCATCCTTCCCAAGCCCAATTCCTGGAAAACACAATGAGTGGAAAACATATTAACATTGCAATTTAGTATTCTGGTCACTTTTGTAACAAATAATAAATTGCATTTAAGGCCAAGGGCATCAAGCACATCAACTAGAATTATTTCCTTTGTAACATAAACAGTACCAATTCCTAGCACCTTAATGAATGTACCATCAGCAATTTTAATGTTTATTCCACTGCAGTGTTTAATCTCTACACACAAAGATATATTATCTGTCATATGATCAATTGCACCAAAGTCTATAATCCACGACTCTAGCTTCAATGCTCTAACTTTAAGAACCTGAATATATTTACCTGCTTTGGCCAAATTACCCATAGTCACTGATTTTTTCAGGTATCACAATGCTCTGATTATATTTTTCCAGTAGTTTCCTTAGTGATTCCACTTCCAAGGTACTTAAACCTCTTTGAACAGCTTCATTCTATTCCTCATGAGTCACAGCATACCCTTTGCTTTCCAATTTTTGTTTCCCTTTGCTATTAGGTGGTCTGCCATGTAACTTCCCGCAATTGTCTCTAGTATGCCCCTATTTATTGCAATAATCACACATGGGTTTATTGCCCTTCTTCAAATAGAAGTTGCTTCTTGCTTTCTTCTTCTTTGACAATGAAAAATGCCTCTTTCACAATAGGAAGTTTTTCTAGGCTCATAATTCTCCCCTTGTATCATCAAAGATTGAGTTCAAGCCAAGCAAAAATTTATACAGTCTCCGTTCCTCTTTAATTTTTTTGTAGTACTCTGCATCTGTTGTACAGGACCATGTGTAGCTTTGATAAAAATCCAACTGCTGCCAGTGCCTCATTGATGTGTTATAGTAGTTAGTCACACTGAGTGAGTTTTGACGAAAATCATAAAGAAAGGATTCTAGATTTAAGATTGTTGCCTTATTCTTTTGAGAAGAAAAGGTCTCTCTTGTTGTTACCCATACATCATGAGCACTTTCATACAGCATATAATTTAGACTAGCCTCAGATGTCATCAAATTGACAAGCCAAGACTGTACCATACTACTGTCCTCCACCCATTGTTGAAATTTTGGATCATCAGGGTGTGGTTGCACAGCTTCACCAGTTAGGTACTTGAGTTTGCCTTTGCCAGTAATGAATAGTTTCACGCTGGAACTCCACTGTAGATAGTTTGTCCCATTTAGTCAATGAGGGGTAATGAGAACTGGTCCCAACGTTTGGTAGTGGCAGCGTTTGAGGGATTTGAACTCAGGTTCCCAACGGAAGTTGAGGGTTACTTCCCGTCGGCAAGTTCTATCCCTCTAAGGCCTCGGTGTTCAAAGCCGCATCAAATCTGATCGCCATGGATCGATTTGGGGCTCTGATACCATGTAGTAAATGAGATTCTTATTTCATTGAAAACACAGGAGGGAGAGCGTACAAAATAAATAGGCACAGGCTAAAGAGATCACTGATTTCTTGAGAGGAAATATTGCAATAATCATGCCTGACTTATTCAAAAAATAAGATTTAGTAAAAATAGAAAGATACTAACAAAAAATCCTAACAAAAGATATCCTATAAAATTGGATGCGGATTTGCTCATGTTCAGGTGCGAACATGAGTGGCTCAAGTTGAGTGATCCAAATCGCATGAAGGATACGACAGCCTCCAATCTGCCACGTCGTGGCTGGTTAATGAAACACAGCGTTTCATGCTGTGTTGTTTTTTTTTTAATTTTCATGCTACAAATGAAGTCTTAGCCGTTCACACCCTTGACGCCCACGATCGTGCCACACTTCTTCCCTCCCTGTTGCTATAGCTGGGAGATTTTGTCGCCTCCATCAAAATTTTGAAAGCTTAATAGCTTAATCCGGCCCCCTTTTTGCACACAAGCAACATACCTTGAGAATTGGTTCCAAATCTTCATTCCCCTTCCTTTGATTTTGCTAAACTAGTGTGTGATTATGTTTCTTTATCTGTGATTGATGTCTAGGATAGGGAGGATAAGGAACTGATAAATCATTGTGGAGGACAAGGAAAACGAGAGCTATGTCTGTGATTTACGTAGCTTTGGCTAGAATTTATGTAGCTTGGTCTGCGATTTAAGATTCTATAGCATAGCAAATAGGATTTGTGAGTCTTTGTCATATTCAACTACCTTGTATATCTATGCCCTCATATGTACTACTGTTGATGATTTTGGTACAGCTCAAATGATATTTTCTCAATGTAGAATAGGACCATTTAAATTGCAATGCAAAACCAAATAACTTGAGTTTGATTTTGGTATGAAACTATCACTGGGGATTTGATTTGGTATGAAACTATGAAGGGGGATTTGATAAGACAAAGTCATCCAAGAAATGGAACCATGGAGCAGAAAAATGTGTGTTTCAAGATTCAAGCTTCAGGGTACATTTGCTGTAGAAGTATGAATGAAGATCAGTTAGCTATAGGCTCCAAGGAAAAAAAAAAATTAACATCAAACCTACCTCTTCTACCTTCCAAATCAGCTGAACAGGCCACCCCACATTGAAGCCTCTTAACAGAAGCAGAAAAGCAACTGTAGAGCGAATAAATGGAATTGCTTACTTGCAAGATGGAAGGACAACACCATAAACACACCAACAACATAGAGGGGCCAGTCAAAGAGGAAGAAACACTTCCCGCTAAATGCCTGCAGTGTATCGTATGGAAAGGGCAAGCTTTGTAGTCGCCGGATGTGCAAGAATGGCTTTTTGATGAATTGAAAGTGAAACGCTATGTTTCATATATCCTGTGGTGACGTGGCACATTCAGTGATGTTGGATGAATTGAACAGTAAGGATGGCTCCAAAATGAGCTTGTCATTTTCGCACTCGAAATTGAGCAAATCTGCGTCCCATAAAATTAGGGATAGAGAGAGAGCAAAATAATTTATTATTTCTGTTTGAGAGAACCTCCAATAATTAATAATTTCTCTCCTACTCTTTTTCCATTCTCCATCATTCTCCCCAAGTTAGAGAAAACTCAACCTTGAGTTTTGAAGTGTGAAAGTAATAAGAAAATCCATCTTGAAGCTTTAGTTAGGACAATTGACACTATTTTATAATATTATAGCCAAAACAACTGTGGGCTCTCTAATACATCAAGAATAACAAACTTGATCGAGTATATAAGTTCAATTGGTTGAATCTGAATGTGACATTTTGCAATTTGAGATTTAAATTTTGACTGTTGTTCAGAATTGTCATGATCTTTATATCCTAAATTTACTTCCAATTGCTCTTCAAAATTTATGATGTTATCATCATCGTCAATGTCTAATGGACAATCAAGAGATTCTACAATGATAATATCGGGCTCTTCCAAAATAGCTTCCTTTATTGCGTTGAGATCTTGAAGACATTCTTTTGCTGCCTTTAAATCTTAAAAATTTTTGCTACTGATTTGTGCACCTAATAAGTTAAGAGCATTCATCACCTCCTCAAAACAATGATCAAACCTTTCATTTGTAGTTATCAAATCTATTTTGGATCCTTTGGAATTGTCGATCCACAACATGTTTCAAGACAAAGCAAGAGGAAAACATCCCTAATTACTTCTAATAATAGGAGTTGCAAATCAGGTACAAAGAGGGCTATAAATTTAGTGGTCACTTGCTTGATTCAAAGGCTGAAGGTGTGAGATCTGGACAAAGGCATTTTTCAATTTCTGATGAATCTCAAGTGACAAAAGCATGAGTGGAAGAAGAAAACCTCACTCTAATACAAAAATGATGCGGGACAATATGGGATGAATAAGGGAAAAGGGGGGAGAGAGAGGGGAAAGGAGGGAGATGTAAAAGAAATAAAGGAGGAGGAGGAAGAAGAAGGGGGAGTTGCAAAGGCTCCAAAAATACTTTTATTATCAATTAAGGCTAAGTTACCTTTAGTACAGCTGCTAAGGCTTTATATAGAGCCCAAAAGATAACTCATAATAATTTAAAGAAAACATAATATCAAATCCTAATAAAAAATAATTATTAAAGCCTAACAAAAATAATTAAGCCAATAATTAACACTATTGAAAATAAAACAGAAGTAATTATAAACATCAGTTCATAATCCTAATCCTAATTAAAATATTATTTTTTATATTTATTTTTAATCCTCAATTTACAAGTAATTAATAATATCTCTCTTATTCTCTCCCCATTTTCCATCAAGAATTAAGAATGGCCATTGCTCGAATGGTAGATTTCAAATGTCTCGAGCTCAAAATAGCCATATAACTGACAAGTGTTAAATCACCATATAAATTGGAAATTGTATCTGCAACCAAGTCAAAAGACTAGTCTAAGTTCCTGGAAGCAACCGCAGTGGTTCACTTCATGGGAAACATGACAGCCAAAAGCCAATATATTCTGTTTTAAAAATTAAGCTCTGATAGTACAAGGCACAAGAACTAAGCTAATTATATTTTGGTGCAAAGGATGCTTAACAAATGGATGCTAAAATTTGTGAAGGCATTCATGGGTTATTCACTAGAAAAGGTACCAGTCAAGCCAGGAGTTCATAAGATCACTGGCCAGTAACTAGTATAAGGATTACTTGTAAACTAGTCAAGCAAACTTTTCTTAACATTCTCATAATATATTTCTATCAGATTGGCTAACATTGTTGAATTGCATGTTAAAATGTACAGGCTAAACATTATCCATAAATTCAAGGGAAAAAGAAATGGCTCAAAATAAAAATGTTTAGCTCTTTGTTGTTATTATAATTTTTATATGATATAGATATCGAATAGTTTTCATGTACCTTGTCCTGCTGAGTAACAAAGTCCCAATCATCAACAAGTTGTTTTTTTAAGGTTGCCGGAATTTGAATCTTGACAAGCTTTTCAACAGAGACACTGCCCTTCTAACAATTAGAAAGCTACAATTAGCTGAATATTTTGAATTAGAGGAACAGCAACAAAACTAAAGAAGTTCAAATCAATATCAAACAAACAGGCAAGTATCTGGTGTTATAAAGAAAATGAGCAAGAGAATGTGAATCTGAATTTGTCCTATTATCACTAACTACTTGTAAATCCATCAACACTCCTCTAAAACTCCTCAGATTTATCATATTATTTCTATCTTTATCATACGATATATAAAAGGGGAAACTACCTTTTACCCCCCAAATGAAAGCCTAATTACAAAATTGGTATATGAATTTTTACCTCCTTGAACTTTGAACTAAAATAAAAACATTAACTCCCAGTTAAAATTAACTATAAGAGGCCACGTGACACTTTCATCCCAGCCCAATATCAATCCATGATTATTGTTAAAGCAAGGAAGCAACCTCTTGCAGTTAAATTTCACTGGAAATTAACATTGCCATTTAGTCCAAAGTTTAGGGATGTACCAATTTTACAATTAGGCCTTAGTTTAGAAAGGTAAAATGTAATTTCCCTATAGAAAATTTAACAAAAGGGAAATAACACTGGAAAATTTCCCACTAGAAGATAAAACCAAAGCAACTGATAAACCTACCAAGATATCAGAAGAAAGGAATATGTGAGTGTACTTAAGATAATACAAACCAGACCTCAACTCCTGAATCATTCTTTCGCTTCTTCCCTTTAGACACTGCACCGAATTTGACAAATTAGACTAATACAACCATGTTTTAGTGGCATGCATATATTACATATGCATCTAAAATTTAACGAATTATGAACAATAATGTGATCAAACAGCTAAATTTTGAGAGGTCTAACATGTTAACTGCTGCATTTAAAGAGACACAAGATATATAATAGCATAAAGGGCGATTAAGAAAAATGAAGTCTAATACCATCTATCAGATTTAGATGGACTCAGTTATATTGTAACTTTAAGTACTTTCTAACTGTGGGATTTCAAAAACTGTAGGATCTCAATAGCTCAAAAGAATATCAGATCAAGACGTGCATCTCTGGCATCCATTGGTGACTAAAATACACTATGTACTATTGTATAGTAGCAATCACAAACTTTGAAGCCACAACCTCTTTTACCAAAACTAAAATAATTGTAAATTCTCTACTTGTATTTATAGAATTTGTTAACTAACATCTTTAAAAAACCAGCAAAAAAGCAACCCATGTGATAATATAGAATATAATATAATATTCTATAAAGGAAGAGTCAAAGAAAAGGAAAATAAAGCGTGAAATCTAATGAATACCATTAGTCCTGATGTCCTCTTTATCCACTTTGGCATCTACAGAATCCAAAGCAAAAATAGAATTATCAAGAAATCAAAAAGAAGAATTCTGAGCACAATCTTGCTAACAGCTCAGGAAAAAGAGAAGAACAAAGATTTGCTTCCTGTATGCTTCTAGATAATAAAAAGGGTAGTCCTCACAGATTTTCAACCTTTGTTTACCTGTAGAATTCTTGGTCTTTGCTTGAGTTGAACGCCCTGACTTGGCATTCTTGTCTACACCTTGTTTTTTGTCAAGAGCCTGCTGTTTCAGGACATTCTCTTCAGTATGTTTCATTAAACGGTCCTCACCCACCCATTCGTCCCAACTGTTGGAAAGATGTTGAACCAATGATAATGATTCTGTGTTCCCTTTTAAAAGGTCATAATTATCAATGATAGCAAACATCTACGGTGAAATAAGTAACAACCATGAGGATTCTCTCTTGTTAACATAGATGAATCAATACCAGCTTGTCAAAAAAACAACGTTAGAAAAGTTAATTGTCACCTTATACACCACTTTGATTGCCACTCAACAAGACAGGTTAACTTTGGAAAATTTAGAAATCTATTTTATTTCTTACTGGATCCTATGTACCATTTTCACATCTTGAGGTGTACAAGAATAACTATATGATCCAACACATATTACAAGCTGAAAAATTGAGGCCTCAACACTAAGACAGTGCAATTTGTACCTCCATAATTTGAAAACTGAACTTGAAATGAAATCAAGATAAGGCACTCACTTTTTATTCCATCCCTGCAAAATAGAAACCAGTAAAGCAAACAGAAGTCAATAGTATAACCAAAAATCAATTCAAAAATCTACTTTTGATTGATTCAATTTTTCAATTCTGCCAAGCCAAAACAACATTATATAAAAACCTAAAACTAAGTGAGACTCCAGATAAGAGTTTATCTATACAAATGAGTTAAGTCCTGAAAACAAGATCTATCAGGAAAAAAGTATTGTGGTTGGACTTACAAGGTAGTGAACAAAATATCTCCATTCATTCTTTCGAATCTCAGCTTTTTGTACCTGATGATCATAGAACACAGTAAATTAGGTCAAAACCACCAGGAGGTTAAGGAAAAGAGTATAAAAACCACTTCATCTGTGGTAGTAATTAGTATGAAGCTTCACATTATATGCATATAAAAGAAGACCCAAAATGAAAGAACCCAGAGTATACCTTCAATTATGCATGTTACAACAACCCCCTACTTTCATGGTAGTAAAAAATTGAAATTTGATTTACTAATCTCAGGGCTAAACATTTAATCAATCACAAACATATCAGGTTAAATTATCAAAATTTGCTTCATATCTATACATGGAATAGCACTTTCAAACAAAAGATTTAGTTTAAAATTAAGAGAGATGCATACTACCGACGGTAGAAAGTTTAGAGCCTGCAGTATTAATACATTATTACTGACCATGCAACTCAATGTTACAAAATGAAAAAGGATTCTTAACATGTTCTCATATTGGGGAGACAGGGGAACCACAATACATGATCCATTAACAATTCAAAAATCATTCTCTTGATAAAATAAACAAAACTACCTTGTCTTAGATATTCGAATGATACTAGAGTTACTATAATGAAAGTGGCTAAAGCATGAACACTCCAGAAAAAGGAGCTGTGTGTCCCTCTGACACATGTCAGACACCTAGACACAATGTTGTCAGACACCTTGTATTAGACACAATGCAACATTTTAAGCTACATATGGACATTTTAGATTTAGTCGTCTCCATGTCCATGCCTTTCACGGGAAAACTGTTTATTACAACTCAATGTGAGCAGCAATAACTAACTGGACATTTCAGAGCCATGCAACACAAGCCCAACTCGTGAAATTCATACACTCGACATTCTTATCAAAACCTGTCTTCCCAGATGCCAGTGCCAGTAACTGAGCAAAGTGAAGCGTTTCTAACTTCTAACCACTTTTTAACGACAGCTTTCACGCCAACCAAGCAACAACTACAAATATCACTCAAATTCCTAAGCTAGAATTACGCGGATAAAGCTGTTGATCAATTAAAAAGGTCCCGTTTCTCATTTAACAATTGAACAGTCCAAGCAAAGCTCAGTCACAGGAATTGACAATTCCATAGAAAAAGAACAAAAAGAACAAGCAGATCAGAATGATAACGCAGTAAAAATTAATTTGCAAGTTGCAAAGGAAAGTGATACGTACCTTTGCTTCGTAGATGCGAGGGCCATGATAGGCAAGCACTTTCTCACCCTCGGAGTACAAGCTAGAATTGGAGGGCGGAGTATTTCCACCGGAGGTGTCGCCGTCGGTCGTGGAGTCGTCCTTCGACGAGTTTCCCATATTCGAGTTCGAGAGAGCAGGATTTCAGCGGGCGAGAGCCTGAAGCTGACGTTCTTTTGGCGAAGAAATCCACTGGCTCTGGCGAGCAGCGACTGAATTACAGATTTTGGGTGGAGCCACAATGACGAAATGAAGAGAAGTTGCGTTTCCGGTAATGGACCCCATTTGTATTCATTCCGCGACCGTTTAGAATATTTGGGCTTCGATCGAGCCCAATAAAAAGCCCAAATAAATTTAAGCAAGACTCGAGTGGGTTAAATTTATCATAATTGTCTATGGATTGCTGTATGGTTTATGCTCTCACGCCTGCGCAATTTGTAAGACCCGACTATGACTAATTTATGAGTTTAACTTTGTTAATTTGTAAAATATTCAAATTGAAAAAGTATACATATTTTTGCATAAAAATAAATTTTAAATTAGATCTGTACACATATCATATGCAAAAGTTTTAATGCTTCGCCTGAGTTTTCAAACAAATGAGAAAGCCTGAGTTTCAAAGTGTTTCAATGCTTGTATTTTATTTAAGTGCTATCGGTTGTAGACAAGCTAACGGAGACAAGTTTCTAAAGCATTTGTAAAAGCTTCAATTTCATTCAAGGCCTTTCTATTGGAATGAGCAAGCACATGGTCTCTTTTGAAGGGTGTTGAAACTTGCAACTTAAACAAGCAAAATTTGTTTAAAGATGAACTTAAGTTAGGGGGGAAATGACTTTTGATCTCGAACAGAGAGGAAGCAGATCGACATCAAGTTACAAAGTGTTTTGAAGCTTGTGTTTTATGTGTAATTGAAAAGCCTTTTTGCTTTACTCAAGCAAGGATTTTCTTTATGTCTACTTTTTTTCTTAAAATCTTCACTTTCATAAATTCCTTTATTTTTGCCTACTCTTTTACAAACAACAGTACTCATCATTGGCGACCCCTGAAGAATAAGCAAGGTTCTTGCACTAAATGTTAAATTTAGTTTAAGCTACCTAATTTAAACTCTTAATTTTTTATCTATTTATTTAATTTTAGATAAAATCATCCTTATATCGTGGAACGTTGAAATAATGTAACATTCTTTTGTTAAATAACTCTATACATAAATATTAAAAAAGAAAAGAGTGATTTACTAACCTATATCTATTAATGCAAAAATTGAATTCTTAAATTACTTTTTCTTAAATAGTAGAAAAGAGTATTCTCTCTCTTTCATTTTTTTCTTAAGAACATTAAAAGTTTTTTGATAATATTTTTTTAATATAAACTTATAATGCTAGAGAAATGGAACATTTTCTTTATATTTAATATTATCTTTTACTAACCACTCTTCATTAAAGTAGTAATTACCTCTATCACTCCCATCATGTGATAACTGCTTCTTTATTAATTAATAATTAATCAATTAAAATTAATATTTATGACTTATTTATTTATTTATTTTACAATATTACTTGTGTCACATAATTAATGATATCTATTAACAAAATCTTATCTTAATTTATCTAAACAGATTTAAAATTTTATATTCTCCCACTTGACACATGTGATATTGTTATACTAAATAATAATTCAGTCAATCATTTAACTTAATGTGTATAGATAATACTAATTTTACTATACATTGATTACAACATTTTTCATCAATAAAGAGTAATAAGTTATATGAGTTATGATGATTGTATATTATTCATTCAACATACTTTCTTCCATGTATTATATAGTAGTTCTTTATTCTTATTATAATATGCAATTAAGAAGCATTTAATTGGTCCACATAATGTCCTTTTACAAAACTAAATTTGTTATTATCATTCTGAAACGATCACGTATACAATTCTTTAGATAATAAAAAATAAAAAACATTCCATTAAAAAGCTCAAGTGTTAATATATAATTAATAATAATATTCATATAGATGATGCCCATGTTTTCAACATGATCACTAAATGTTTCAGGTGACAAATCTTTTGTCAAAGAATCAGCAACCATAATGTTAGTGCTAATATATTTTATTGACACTACATGTTTCTAAACTTTTTTTTTAATGGTAAAGTATTTCAATTTCATATGTTTAGTATTTATGGGATATTTGTCATTTTTAAAGAAAAAGACAACTACAGAATTGTCACAATAAGTTTTTAGCGGCTTGACAATGGTGTTAATAATCTCAAATCCTGAAATAAAGTTCTATAGTTATTTACCCTAAACCATGGCCTCAAAGCATGCCACAAATTCAACTTCCATAATAGATATAACTATTAGTTACTACTTTACATTTTTCCATGAAATGGATCCTTTGGCTAAAAAATACAAATGGTTAAATGTAGATTTTCTTGTGTCTGAACATCCTACAAAATCAGAATCTAAATATCCAACCATCTTAAGGTGATCACATCCCTCATACATAAACATATGTTCTTTTGTTCCTTGCAATTATCTTAAAGCTTTCTTTGCAGCCTTCAAGTGATCCATCATTAGGTTACTTCAGTATCTACCTAGCATCCCAACTACAAAAATAATGTCTAAGCATATATCAAACTCTTAACAACAAATGCATAAGGAATTGTTTCTATCTGTTTTTGTTCCAAATCATTATTTAGACATTATATAAAACTAAACTTATCTTCTTCTTTTTTCTGAATTGGAATAAGAAATGCTAAACAATTCTCCATTCTATATATCTCTAATACTTTATTAATATATCTTTTCTTAGACAAACCTAACAATCTTTATGATATATCCCAAAATAATTCTATTTCAATCACATAGTTTACCTCTCCTATATATTTCATTTCAAAGTTATTAGAAAGAAAATTTTTAGTCTTATATAATAGACTAAGATCATTACTTGCTAGCAAGATGTTATCAACATATAGAATCAGAAATATAAACTTGCTCTCATTAACTTTTAGATATATACACGCATCAATAATATTTTTTTAAAATCCAAAGGAAATAATAGTATTATTAAATTTAGGATACCATTGTCTAGAAGCTTGTTTAAATTCATATATTGTTTTTTTTAATTTAAACACCATTTGTTATTTTCCTTCAATTGTAAAATCCATCAGTTGATCCATATAAATCTCTTCTTCTAAATTCCTATTGAGAAAATGTAGTTTTCACATCTATTTAATGTAACTCTAAATTATAACGGACTATCAATACCATAATAATTCTAGATGAATCATTTTTAAAAACCAATGAAAAAGTCTTCTTATAATTAATGCTATTTTTTTGAGTAAAACCTTTGACAATTAATTTGGCCTTGTGGCATTCTATATTATCATGAGAGTCTCGTTTGATCTTAAAGACTCATTTACACTCAACTCTTTTGTAACCTTTAAATAATTCCACAAGATCCTATACCTCATTCTGTTATATGGATTTTAACTATTCCTTCATGGCATCTAATCATTTATTAGCATTATAACTTTTAATGGCTTGTGAAAATGAAACTGGATCATCATCCATCCTTAAGTCAATTTTTTAGTCTTATAAATAAACCACATAATCATCTAAGATAGCAGATCTTTTTTCTCTTTAAGATATTCTTAATACTATCTCTTATGGTTCCTCTATTACAAGTTCATTTTGAATTGTGCGATTATCAATTTATGGCTCCTCTTCATTGTTTTGTTGTTCAACAATTAGAAGAGTAACTTGTTTAGAAGAATTGCAAGCTATAGAAACTTGTATTCTCAGTTCTTTAAATCTTCACTTCCCCTAATATCACCATTCTCGATGAATCTTGCATTTCCAATTTCAACTATTCTTGTACTATGACTAGAGATGGTAAAATATATACCTTTTTAATTTTTTGGATAACCAATAAAATATCCACTAATTATTTTTTTATCTAGTTTTTCTTTTTCTTGTAGATTATATATTCTTATTTTTGGCTAACAACCCCAAATATGTAAGTGTCTTAAACTAGGCTTCCTGCTAGTCCACAGTTCAAAAGGTGTTTTTGGAATTACTTTATTAGGAACCCTATTTAACAAGTATATGGTAGTCTTAAGTGCATATTTCCACAATGAAATAAGTACATTAGATTTATTTATTATGCTTTTAACTATATCAATTAATATATGGTTATATCTTTCTGGTACACCATTTTGTTATGGTGTACTTGACATTGTGTATTAAGCATATATATCTCACTTCTCTAAGAATTTAGCAAATAGACCTGAATGTTGCCCAATTTCATCATATCTTCTATAATATTCATCACCTTTATCCGATCGGACTATTTTGACTTTTCTGTCTAATTGTCTTTTAACCTCATTTATAAATATATGTAATGCATTTACTACTGAAGACTTTTCATACAGCAAATAAACATATTCATAAAGTGAGTAGTCATCAATAAAAGTAATAAAATACTTTTCTTTTTGAAAAAATTAACATCAAATGATCCATATACATCTGTGTGTATTACTTCAAGAAGCTGGTTGCTTCTTATGGCTCCATTCTTTATGTGTTTTGTTTGTTTTCCTTTAATACAATTTATACAATTATTTAGGTTAGTGAAATCCAATTCGAGAAGGATTATTCTTTACCAATATTTCTAGTCTTTCTTTAGAAATATGACTTAAATGTTTATGCCACAAATTAGCAAATCGTTCATCCACCAAACTATATTTAGTACTAACATTATGATGCAGGGTTAAGAATGTTTTAACATAAACATGATCTAAATTTAGTTTATATAATCCATCATAGAGTATACTAGTATCAATCAAATAATTATGCTTAAACAAACTTAAACATACATTACCAAAATTACACGAATATCTAGCAACATCAAGGTTTGGATAATAAAACTAAATTCCTAGATATACTAAGTATATAAAAAGTTTCTAGTAAATCTAAATAATGTCCAGTGTTTAAGATCAAACGATAAGTTCCAACACATTTCACTGGAACTTTCATCCTATTCCCCATGAAGATAAACTTTTCATTTGGGCTTATAGTTCAGATTGTAAGGGATTCTTACATTGCATTAGAAACATAAGTAGTACATCCAGAAAATGACATTTGTCATTCTTTTTGAAATATACATAAACATTAAATTTACCTTTCTTTTCGAACCAAGCCTTTCATTTCAGACAGTCTTTTTGGAAATGTCTTAGCTTCTTATAGAAATAACATTTGTTATTCTTTTGTTTTCTTATGAATCTAATTAGAAGACACATTTTGGTTTTATAGTCTTTTACTTTCACCATGTTTCTTTCCTACTTCTTGATGGGTAACATAATGGGTTAAATGATTTCTTAGATTCTTTAGCCTTGTTTTCTCTTGAGCTAGCATATTGTGCAATTCATGCACATTTCATTTATCTTTTATAATATTATAGTTCATTTGGAAACGGTTATATTTAGAAGGTAATAAGTTTAAAATAAATTGAACTAAAAAATTTTCATCCACAGTCATACCTAAAAGACTTAAGTCTTACTACAATATTTGTCATTTCTATGACATGTTTGTGCATGATTCATGAACCATCAAATTTTATGGTGGTTAATGTACCTACTAATGTCTCAACAAGAGACTTATCATTTGTTTAGGAATGTTCTTCCACAAATTTCATAAATTCTTTTACATTATTGATTTTGGGAAGAGCAATCTTTATATTATTAGCTATGTTTATTCGCATAAACATCAGGTGCAATCTATTTAAACTTTTTCAATTTTTAATATTGACTTTCTCTTTATTATTACTAGATGTAGTAATAGTAGTATTTTAGTCAAAAGTGCTAAATTAGGATCCAATATACCAAGGTGAAATTGGACTTGCTTGCTCCAATCTAAAAGGTTTAGCTCATTAAAAATTGGAACAGACGAAGCATGTGAATGTAATAAGTTCGAAATAGATGCTGCAAGAAAATAATTATACTTAACATTAATACTTTGAGTCATACCAATATACTACAGATTCAAACAATCATTCATTTAACTATCATATGCATATTAATATTCTACTTTGAGTGATACACTAATATATAACTAAAATAATGATGCTTTTAAAGGTTTGTTTGGTATACTGTATAAGACATGATAGTATAAGCTAATACAATATATTATAAAATTATCACTTATTTTATGCAAGTAATGTATTATATAAACTTATACATCGTACCTATCTTATACATCAAAATAATGCATAACTTAATCATGCATTGGAAAGTGAGATTAAGCCTGATAAAGTTTTAATGTATAAGACCTTACCAATACTTTTCAATTTTAACCCTCACCTATGAAGACATTCATTAGGTAGGTTGGGTTGAGTTTTAACCTAATATAATAAGGGTAATTATGGGCCAAATATTAGAATAGCATGATATTCTGCTTGATTTTACACTAAGTTTTTTTTAGGTTTAAAATCTAGGCCTGACCAGATTTAATTAATGCTAATTGGAATCAAGTTAGTTGAGTCATTTTTTAATTTTTGGTAAAAATTATAAAATTATAAAATGACCCAAATTTTTTTTTTCATATAAATCCTTATAAAATAATTTTTGATAAAAATTATAAAATGATCTTAAAAAAATAAAATTTTTATATAAGTTCTTATAAAATTATATTTTGTCACTAAAATTTTTTTATATAAATCCCTATAAAATAATTTTTTTAAAAACAGGATTAGGATGGGCCACGCAAAAATTGTTTTAATATTGGAATTGGTCTAATTGATTTCATCTAAGGTTGGGCTAGATTAATTTTTCAAGTTAACTAAGTTACTTTTTTTTCTTTAATGTTTGGTAAAAATTATAAATTAACTTTTAAAAATAAAAACTTTATATAAGTCTTTATAAAATTATAGTTTACCCCCAAAAAAATAAAATTTTCATATAAGTTATTATAAAATAAATATTTTTCAAAAAATTGATAAAATCAGGTTGAACTGATTAAAATTGGCTAATATGGCGAAACTGACTCAATCTGCCTAAGTTATTTTTTAATGATTTAATCCAATGTGATTAGATAGGATCAGGTTGTCATACACTATGTACAACCCTATTCACCTATACTTTTTATCTACAAATTAATATGACATAATAACTTTAGATAAATATAGTACATGTTTTTAAGTAAAGAGTATTTTTGTTGAAAAGGTTAATTTTTATATTATTTTATACACTATCATATCTAGTATTATACTATGTATTATCAAATAAATAATAATAAAATTATCTTATATAATATATGATCTTATCCAGTATCATACTAAATATTGCATAATTTTAAAATTTTATCAAGCCAAATCCTATTAGGTTTTATCATATCAAGTATTATTCTATATATCATACCAAGTGGGCTTAAAGTCTTAATTTTATTTAATAACATGCACATACTTATTAAATATCTATTATGTTTAGATATATAGATAAAATTAATAATACATACATGTTGTCACCATTCATGTTCAATAATTATAATAATAATTAATCTACCTTTAGGTGATCCATAAATTTATTATAATTTTAAACATATCAATATACTCATAAATAACAAACCATTAATAGCATCAAAATTTATGAGTAATTGAAATAAAATTTATTATGTAATTTAGAATAAAATAACTTAAATATCTAACTACTTTGGTGATTAATATATATACTTTAATATAATCAAAATTATTAAATATTAAAATTTTAAATAATATATAATATACACACACATATACAATGGCATCTAACCTCCTTTTTTTGTTTTTTTAACTAGCATATTATCAATTCAAAAACTTGACGCGTGGCGTGTGTGTATGTATATATATAACGAATGGAGTATTTAGAAACATTAAGTGCATCTCTTTAAAATGCGCACACGCGCGCGCACATACACACGTACATAATTCTTTCAATCAAAATTATTTAATTTGTCTACAATAGAAAATCCTTAAATTTTCCTTTTTCAATGAAACTTAGAGTTCTTCATAATTTCTAAATTAGACTTCTTCATTAGAGTGTTTTTATTTATGGATGTTATAAATTTTCTTAACTATGCTTTGATATCACATGTTAAATTTAGTTTAGGTTACACAATCTAAACTCTTAAATTTTCATTTATCTATCCAATTCTAGATAAAATTATCCTTATATGCTAAAACTTTGAAGTAACATAATATCACATTATTAAATAACTCTATACATAAATATAAGAAAAGAGAATAGTGACCTATTGAGCTAGATCCATTGATGTGAGAATTGTCTTCTTGAATTGTAGGAAAAAGTTTTTTGTCTCTTTTCTTTTTTTCTTAAAAACATTAAAACTCTTCTAATAACAATTTTTTAACATAAACATAAAATGATAGAAGGAGAACTTTTTCTCTATTTTTGATATTATCTTTTACTAACCACTCCCTATCAAAGTGATAATTACCTCAATCACTTCCATCATGTGATAATTGTTTTTTATTAATTAATAATTAATCAATTAAAATTATTATTTATGACTCATTTATTTAATTTACAATATTACTTGTGCCACAATAATTAGTGATATTTATCAGCAAAATCTAATCTTAATTTATTTAAACAGATTTAAAATCGTACACTAAATATCTAACTCCCATTTTTCAAAGCTTCAGCTCCATTAAGTGAAAGATTTTACAAATGAATCACTCTAGTGAGCTGAAGAGCGTAAGCAATTTGTGGGCATTCTATCTTCTGTTTCAGTCTTGTTCAGCTCAAAGTTCTTATTCAATCTCAATTTTGTCATATTTAGCTAAATTAATTAGCAAGAATAGTGAGTGTTGGTAGAAGTGAGCACAATCCCATTTGCACATTTCAGCTCAAACTCTCGTAATTGCACCTTCTCATCGTCGCAGTACATTTTGATTCGTACAATGTCTATAGAGGAAAAGAAAAGTTGCAGAGCCCAGATTTTGTTAGCGCTAGGCTAGAGCTTTATTCAAGGTTCCTCGACTGCAAGTGCAAGCTTTTTCGATGAAATAGAATTTGTAGAAGGAAAGAGTAATGCAAGGATCCTAAATCCACGTGGCCCACGAAATATCAAATTTCTTATTATTTTAAATATCAAATTTCTTAAAATAATTTTAAAATATAAAGCTGTAAATAATTTTGTGTTATGATTCTCAATTGTAATCTCAACTTTTAAAAAATATATTATAAATTAATATAAAACATTTAAATATATTTTAGAGAGCAAAATAAGATTTTAACCTTGAATGAACATAAACAATTTTATTAAAATAATAATAAGAGGAAATTATTTTTTTTCCTTAGATATGTTCAAACTACATAATCATTCTTTTTATTTTAAAATATGTACTATTTTTCTCTAAAACTAAAAAATATACTACACTTATCTCTCATTCAATAGAAAATAAGTTATAATTATATTTATTTTGACCAAAATATTCATATATCTATAAACTATATAATATAATAGATATTATATGTTTGACCAAAATAAAATAATTATTTTTTTAAAATTTATAAAATTATAAAATAATTGCATAAAAAAATAATATATTAAAAAAAAGAATATATCTCATTCAATAGAAAATAAGTTACAATTATATTTATTTTGACCAAAATATTCATATATCTATAAATTATATAATATAAAAGGTATTCTACGTTTGACCAAAATAAAATAATTAATTTTTTTAAAATTTAGAAAATTATAAAATAATTTCATAAAAAGATAACATATTAAAAATAAAGAACATATTCAAAACAATTAAATAAAATAATTACATAATACTTTAATTTCAAGAATAATATTTGTATTAACTATATATTAATAAATATAAGGATTGTAAAAAATTTAATAAAATTTTAGAATAAATTAAATTTAAAATTTTTTACATAAAATAAATAACAGTGACATAAAAGTTTAAAATTTTTTTTGGTAAGTTATACTTTTAATTAAAAATGATATTACTTTTGAAAATATTTTGATAAATTTTCGGAAAAAAAAAAAGAATAACTATAATTTCAATATCTCTTAAAAAATAATTTATTTTAATAATAATTATATTCAAGTTAAAAGATCTGAATGAACTAAAATTTCCGATTAGCTACTTCAAGCGTCTATCGATATGATAACAATAATGAAAATCAAAAGTAATTTGATCATACGCGTACACTCCCGCCTATGCATACGCGTGCATACACATGCATAATATTTGTTAATATAATTTTATGGTTTAAGTAAAAATATCTTCATGTCATAAGAATTTAATATTTTTACCTCTTAAATAGAATAAAATTTTGAGTTTGTGGAAATCTTACATTGTTAGAATTTTTTCCGTGCCACATGATAAAATTACATTTCAAATCTCACATTCTTGGGCATAGAAAACAGTTCACATACAAAGCACCTCGTTACGTGGTCACCTTCTTCATCTTATAATTAACCTTTTTCTTCTTTATTTGGTAATTATTTTCAAATCTTAAATTTCTTCCTTTTATTTTTGTTTAAAAATCTCTATTTTACGTTATATATATACAGTTCGTATTCGTTAATGTTATAGAAACCTTTTTCCACTCCTTTTATTATTAGTTCCATCTAAAATTTTCAATATATATATATATATATATCCTGCACAAAACCCAGAAAAAAAAAAAAGAAATTCAATTTATTCTTTATAATAATTAACAATACATATTGATGTTGATAGCAAAAGTGAAAGCAGCAACTCGCTGATGACTGATGCCATTCAAGTAAGTGGACATTATGTATAATTATATTACATCAAAACTATATATATTAATCTGAATGAACTAAATTAAAAAGAAGAAAAGGACCAAGCTAAATTAAACTAATTGTGGCAGCTAGCTAGTGTCCCTGACCAGGGCCATCATCCTTAAGCCTTCCATGACTTATGGAATCTGTAAATTTGTTTCCTTGACCAGGGCTTGGCCCGGATTGCTTGACAGCCGCAAGATTTAACCCATCGAAGGAACCCTCATAAGAATCGCCATGAACACTATGACCTGATCTCAAGATGAAGGGCCTGGCCTCCGATATGGAGCTAAAGAACAAGAGGAGAAGGATGAGCAAGAAGCTTGAAAACTTGGTGAGTTTTCGCATAGCCATGCTGGTGATCATCACTATGTGGAATAGGAGAGTCTATATATGGTACTGAAGGCTAGCTGAGAATGTATTATATATATACACACACACAAGAGTTAGAAGAGCTAGAGCACAAAATTTACAAGTGTTTGTATAAGCAGTTGGGTACTTAGGTTTCAACGTTCAACAAAATGAATGGAAAATGTGGGTGCTTGTGAAATGGAAAGAGCGAGGAAGGTTCATAGTTAGAAATTAAGGAAACAAATAGTGGAGGACCACATATAGCTGTGTGTCTCTTTACCTCAGTCTAAGCAAAGCCTGACTAAACCATCTCTCTCTCTCGCACTTTAGGAACTCAAATTCAAGAGGCACTCACTGGTCTTTCTTTCTCTTAATTTATATATATATATATATATATATATATTCTACATTTCTTTTTACACAATACAAAGTGGTGGCTTTTCTTTTTGAACTGAAACAGAATAAATATAAATAGAATCAATTGGACCGAAAGCAAGTTTGGCAATTGAGGAAAGACGTTTCAAAACTTGCTTACGTTGTAGGTCAAATTAAACATGCACGTTGAATTCATGAAAAACATAAAGGGGTAATTAAAACACGGGTGATTGGTAATGTACTTTGACTTTCCGACCGAGCACCACGATTAATTAGTTTATGCAAACTCTCGCCCTTTCATTAATTAGAGATTTAGAGGATCCTAAATCCACGTGGCCCACGAAATGGAAGGCCTTGGATAAAGATAAACATGTTAAACTATTTAATTTAATTTAATTATTGAGGTATTATTTTAATTAAAGATTTATTGAAGGTGTTCCATATTCCTTATTTTAAAATAATAATTAAATAATATCTCATAATATTTTTATTTTTTAAATTAAATAATTCCTATTAGCGATCTTAGTTTTGAATTGTTAGATATTTTAAGTTAGTACGTTAGTAAGTATTTATGTGTTAAATAACTAATGTCTTTGATGGGAGAATGATCTATTTAGCATCAGTATTTTTTTAAGAAATTTCTGATAAGTAAAATTAGTTTAATAGGCTATTACTATGACTTAGACTCTGATCATAATACTTTCTCTAACAAATATTTTCTCTTTTGTCTTATGTGTTTGGGTTTTCTAGGTATCTCGGCATCTTTGTCTACTATTGGGTTCTACATTTAATATCTAAAACCATAGTTGAAGGTATTTAGATCAATAATTTGCTTCTGTTATTATTTATTTGAATTGCAATTTATTGTAATTAAATTGCAAGATAATTTTAACATATAGTATTACAGCTTAACTCTAATTACTTCTGCTTGCTATTTTTTAGATACCCTAGATTTGTATAGATAAAAGAATTTATGGAATTTCAAATATATTATTCATTTAAATATATTGAATAATTTTATATGCATATATATCCATTTTGTTTGATATTATCAAATCCATATTGCACCGTGTTGTGTTGATGAAATCCATGTCTCTTCCATATTTGCTTCTTGTGAGATGTTGAAGATAATTGCATCTTAAGTTGTGGAATTCATTCTAACCATATCAAGAGACATATGGTGCTTAACTAAAATGCATAAACATGTTTGCATCATTATGTGGATCTAGAGATCTAAATTCTCATATGCATGTTTGTAGGATTTTAATGCATAAAATTGATAGCTCATGGATTTTGAATCATTTTGGCCTTTGAATCATCTAAACGGAGCCAAAACGCATAAGAAACCATTGGGTGTCATAATAAGTTGAATTGCGGATGCGGATTGGGTCAGACAACCCATCTAAAAGAGGAAGATGACTTGAACAATGGGTCATTTTGGTTTTGAAACAAGATATTATTTTAGGCTATTTAAATGAAACAAATCGTTTCATTTTTATAGTGCTAGGTCGAAGTGAGTTTTTAGGTCTAATGTCTTTTAGCTTCATGTTTTTGTTTATTTTTTTGAATTTTATTTTGGGCTTATTAATTTTAGGCTTCAATGTTTCAATTATGAAATTTAAAACAAATAATAAAAAAAAAAGACATGTTGATCCTTGTAATTTGGGCCATTTCTATTTTTGGCAGAAAATGCAATCTAGGTGAGAAAAAGGGATTTTTGGGCATTTTAAGCCATTTTTTGGATCCTTTTGGCCATTTTAAGTTCAACAAATTGCGTTAGGTCATTCTAGGAATTGTCTATAATTTATTTTTTATCCTTTAGGTTATTTTTTTATTTTTGTTTTGAACCATAATTGACTTTGAACCAAAATGAATTTTGAAATATTATTATTTGGTATTATTTAATTTGCCTAAAAATTATGGAAAAATTATTTAGGCAATTATGGCATGTTTGAGATTTTGTAAAATTATTTTTTTACGTTATTTAATTTGTCTAAATTATAAGAAATTATTTCAGACAAATTTTTAGCATATTTAAGAAATAATTATAAAGGGATAATTTTTTTAATTATTTAATTACATATAGTTTAGTTGATTAATTAATTAAATGAATTCTCAATAGGATAAAATTAATTAGTGTGTATATATATATATATATGGATATTTAAATACATATAATAGACCTAGAGATTTTGTACTTAGTATATACAATTTAAAGAGTAACCATAACATGTTTTATAATTGTGTGCATAGATTATGAATATAAACTCACATATAGATTTGAAAATTTTAATTTTAATTAAGCGTGTAGCCATAATATACCTTAACTTATAAATACATAATTATAACTATATCTTTTTAATTAAGGTGGAATAGAAATTATATTATATTTTCTAAGTAACTTGCAGATATTAGAAAACATGAATGTACTATAGTTTTATCATTTATGATACATTAATATTCAATATAGTAATATCTTTGTCTACATTGAGATTTTAGTGGTATAATTTTTATGTTAGCATGAATTGCATTGGTAAGTCTACATTTATAATAAATGTGATAGTTGATTTGCCTTGTAATATTTTAGTAAGCATTATTAATGTTTGAAATTACCTTACAACATCTTTTATATCTCAGTTATTACCAGATAATAGCAATAAAATCATTTTAGATGAAAGTAACTACGAGACCAAAAAGGAGGATGTCCTCCTCTAATCAGGATTTCGTGACTATGGTTATGCTCTTCATATGGAAGAGCCTTAGAAACCCACTAATGATAATGATAAAAGTGCTACAGTGTTGTGTGACCATTAAGTGCGATCAAATTGCCTTAGTATGAAGATAATTAAATGACACATTTATAGCAATATTTGTGGGCCTATACTAGAATGTAAGACAGTTAAGAAATATCTCAAGGCCATTGATGCTTAATTTACTTTATTTAACAAGTCACTAGAAGATGCACTAATAGTCTAGTTATGCATGATGAAACTCACTAATATAAGAGGGGTAAAGCAGTATATAATGAATATGAAGGATCTAGCTTTTCAATTGAAGGCTTTAGAAATGTAGCCAAATGAACCATTATTAGTTTAACTAATCCTCAACTCATTTTTTTCTCATAATGCCGCATTCAATATCTCTTATTACATATATAAGAAAAAATAGACAGTTGATGAACTGTTATCTATATATGTATGGGAAGAGTATAAGTTAATAATTGATGGAGGAAGTGCTTATAATAAGGCTCATTTAGTTAGTTCTAATGACTCCAATAAGAAGGATCATAAAGGAAATAGTAAAAAAAACATGTGCATTCTATTCATGGTGACGAACAAGAATATTGCAAGATGCTTCTTTTGAGGAAAAAAAAAAAGGCATATTTAGAAGGAATGCCTTAGGTTAAAAGCTTGATTTACTAAGAAATATATGTGTGTGTGTGTGTGTGTGTGTGTTTATTTAATGTATATTTTGCATCTCATTTAGTTTATATTTATGATGATACATAATAGATTGATATTGGATTAACAATCCATATTTTGAATACCATGCTAGAATTTCTTAGCATACAAAATTCACATCTTAGTGAATACAAAGTGTTTTCTCATAATGGAATAAGATAAAATATGGAGGCTATTGGAACCTACATAATTATTTTATCTTTTAATTATGTAATGAACCTTGAACAGACATTTTATGTTCTTAATTTTTTTAGAAATTTGATTTCAATTTTTAAATTAATTCTTTTAGATTTTACGATGAATATTTTTGAATAATTTTTAATTTATTAAAGGACTTAATTCCTATTGAAAAAATTTCTTTATCTATTTGTTTGTTTAAACTTTTATACTACTATTGATACAGCTAGTTCTTATATAACTATACATGATAATTTGGAGCTAAGAGATATATCATGAACGAGGAATTTGTTAACCTGTAGCATAAGAGATTGAGACATATCTCCATAAGAGGACCAAAATATTAATAAAGAATGGGGTCTTCTAACCCTTAAACTTTACATATTTTGGTTTATCTGTTAATTGCATTAAGGGTAAATAGACCCATAAATCACATAAATAGGTTAAGAGAAGTTGAGATTTATTACAAATCATATATACTGATATATGTTGTCCTAATTTATGTTCAAATGTTTAGAAATATTCTATCTTTTGTAATGATGATTTTTTATAATACATATACATCTATCTACTAAAAGTGAGGCACTAGATGTCTTTAAAAAATATAAAGCATAAATAGAAAAATAGGCAAGAAAATAAATTAAGATTGTGAGATTTAGTAAGGGAGGTGAATATTATGGTAACTACACTAATGATGGATAGACATCTAATCCATTTGTTAATTTCCTTTAAGAGTATAATATTGTAACACAATACATTATGTTTGGCTCACCTGATATGAACGGTGTTATTGAGAGAAAGAATATGATGCTATTAAACATAATACGAAGCATGCTTAGCAACTTCAATCTTTTTGTTTCTTTGTGGAAAGATACACTTGAAATATCAGTGTATATTTTTAATAGGGTTCCAACAAAAGTAGTGTCTAAGATAATCTTTGAAATTTAGAAAGATTGAATACCTTACTTGAATCATATAATCCATGTGAAATAAGTTAGACTAAGAACTATTATTACATATTTTATGGGTTATACAAAGAAGTTTAAAGAATACAAGTTTTATTATCTCTTGCATTCAATAGGTTGAATTCAAAAGATCAAGTAGGACTAGAAAAGTGATAATCCTAATAATTACTTGATGTATATGACTGAATCTAACTATGATATAAGTGTTGAAGATGACTCTATAACGTTTTCTCAGGCCATGAATAGTGATATTGAGAAAGAGATATATGTGAAACAGCTTAAGAGACTAGTGAGAATTTTGTATGCAAATTAAAAAAGTCAATTTATAATCTTAAGTAAGGCTCACGATAGCAGTATCTCAAATTTCATGATATAATCACATTTTATTGATTTTGTTAAAAACATCATTAGATCAATGGATATACTATAAGGTCAGTGGAAATAAGATTATATTCTTTGTCTTATATGTGAATAATATTTTACTTGTTTCAAGTGACTTAGGGTTGTCGCATAAAGTAAAATAGTTATTGTTTAAAAATTTTAAAATGAAAGATAGAGGTGAGACACTCTATGTCATTGACATTAAGATCCATGAAGATAGGTCTTAAGATATTTTAAGATTATCACAAGAAACCTATATAAATAAAATTCTTAAATGGTTTAAAATGAAAGACTATTCATCCAATATAATATCTATTGTGAAAAAGGATAAATTTAGCTTATTTCAATTTCCTAATAATAAGCTGAAAATAAAAGAGATGAAGAATATTCTTTATGCTTCAATAATAAAAAGCCTAATATATGTATAGGTTTGCATGGGGCCTAATATAACTTTTGTTGTAGACATATTGGGAAGCTACTAGAGCAATCTAGGGATTGATTATTAGAAAGCTACAAAGAAGGTCATAAGTTAATTTTAGGGTACTAAAAGGTATATACTTACTTATAGAAGGATTGACAATTTAAAAGTTATTAGTTATTTAGATTCAAACTTGGCAAGATGTGTTGATTCAAATTAGTCAATATTTGGATTCATTTTTTTGCTAGTTCAAAAAGTTATCTCTTGGAGGAGTATTAAACAATCTTTGGTAGTAACTTATACTATGGAAGCTAAGTTTGTTTTGTATTTTGAAAAAAGTTCACATGCTATGTGGTTAAAAAATTTCATTGTTAAGTTTAAGATTATAGATTCAATCTCTAGACACATCAAAATGTATTGTGATAATACAACTACAATTTTCTTGGATAAGAATAATGAGTGGAAGTCGAAATAAACATATTACCATCAACTACTTAGCCTTGATAGGATGGGTTAAGATGATCAAGTAATTATATAACATGTTTAAACAAAGGAAATGTTAATTAATTCTCTAACTAAACAGATATATTTGAAAGAATTTAAAGATTATGTGTCTCGTATGGGTCTCAAACTATATTTGATCTAATTAAAATACATAAAATAAAATAAAATTTCTAATTTTGGTTTCTTATCTTTATATATTTTGGTATACATTTTGGTGAGAGATTGACAAGTATACGAGTTGAAATCCAAGTAAGCATTTAAGGTTTATTTATAGAAATTTAATATCTTATAAAGCTAAAAGCATGTTACAAGTAGAAGATAATACTTTTTAGTTTATAGATTTTTTTGTCATAATTCTTGTAGTGTGGTTTATTTTACCCATTAATATACTATCAAGCAAATTGTGTCTGGACCAAATGGGAGAATGTTAAAATATTTAATTTAATTGTTAAGATATTATTTCAATTAAAGATTCATTTACAATGTTCCATATCTAAAGTTGGGATATTCTAAAATAATAATAATTAAATAATATCTCTTAATATCTTTGTTTTTTAAATTAAATAATTATAAATTGTAGTCCTCGATTTTGAATTGTCAGATATTTTAGGTTTGTGGATATTTATACATCAGAAAATTGACATTTTTTAATGGGATAATGATTAGTTTAACATTAACATATCTTCTAAGAAGTTGTTGATAAATAAATTCAACCTAACAAACAATCATTGTGACTCAAACTTTTATTAGAAAACTTTCTCTTACAACAATCTTCTCTATTATCTTTTGTGTTTAATTTTTTCAGATCTCATTGCATTTTTGTCTAATGTTGGGTTCTACGTCAAATATCTAAAAGTATGATTGGAAGTATTTAGATTGTTAATTTGCTTATGCTATTATTTATATGAATTGCAATTTATTGTAATTAAACTGAATGATAATTTTAACAAAACATAAATTTATTTGAAATTGGACAATTCCTATTATTGTTTGGGATTTGGAATGGCATTTTAAATTATGTTTGGGGAAAATAATGATAATTAATTAAGCCATTTTAGTGATCAGAATTTACTATTATTTTTCGGTTCTCTAGAATGAAATAATGACTAATTTTTGTTTCTGCAAAGTATGTAGACTTGTAATTCAGTATTGTTTATTTAATTTTTATACAAAACATCATAGGAATGTATTTCTTTTCACATAATTAAAGTAGAGTCGTATACTAATATACAAAACATGCACATTAATTAATCCTTCCACGGTATGGAATTTTTTTTTTCTTTTTTCTTTTCTCTTCATTATCACAAAATTTATACATCATAGATTAGATATTATTTTATTTTTATACAAAACATCACAGGCTTGTATTTCTTTTCACATAATTAAAGTAGAAAAAGAATTGTCATACTGATATGCAAAACATATCCTGGGCATGGATTTTTTTTTTCTTATTATCACAATATTTGTAATTCATAATTAGATATTATTGGAATTTGCTATTTTTTCCCATATTAACCCATCAAATTCATTATTAAATCAGCCAATTAAGATTTATGTGAAAATCTTTACTGATTTTCTTTAGTAAATTTGAGAGGATCAACGTACCAAATCTAATTAATTTAATCAATTAAATCTTAGCAAGTCAAGCTCGGGGAACGCAGAAATTATCTCACAAGACCTTATCACTTCGCGCTCCGTTTGACATGTCTCCTGCACTGAAAAGTTCACAACCGTGAAGCTATTAAAAAAAAAAAAACAGTTTTCCTGCCTCTTGTTTATTTTTAAATCAAAATAAACAGACAATTAAACTTGCGCTTGTTTATGATTTCAGGTCCTTCTATATATTCCCTCTCCTAACAATGGTTGGGAGAGAAACGATTATGTATAATTAATTCAAGAAAATTTGACTTCTCATATATCAGAAATCAAGACAAGGAATTATAAACTAATAGTAATAGATATGGTATTTTTTCAGCCCTTCAATTAAAGTAATACTTACAAAAGAATGGCATGCATTTTTATGGTGATGAAATTATCTTTTATTAATCATTGTATCCGTCATATAGAAATTACATATATAAGCTTTGCACACCAGCGTGTCTGCAAAGTTCCCAAAGTAAAAGAAAAACAAAACTTATATTTAAACTATATGCAATCTTCATATTCTTCACAACACAATATTTGAAAAAGAGCTAACACACCATGATTTGAATAGTGAAAGAATGGAGATAGAAAGGAATGAAGGAATTAATTAATCTGCATGTTGCTTGGTAATTAGATGCTTAGTAGCTAACTAGTGTCCTTGACCAGGGCTGGGACCTGAGTCCTTAATTTCTCCAAAGGTCTCACTGTTGGTAGATTTGTGTCCCTGTCCTCCAGGGCTGGGACCCGAATTCTTAATCCCTCCTAAAGTTTCAGTATTGGTGAATTTGTGTCCCTCTCCAGGGCCACTTGGCCCCGATTGCTTGATTGCTCCCAGAGACAACCAATCAAACACATCTACGTCCTCTTTGGTGCCTGAGTTTACGTCCTGAATGATGCTCAAAGGACGGGCTTCTAAGACCATGAAAAGAGTGCTCGCCAACAGAAATAGAACCAAGAGACTCTGAAGTTTGAGCAAAGTGGTTGTCATGCTTTTACGTTAAAAGACAATAAAGCTATAAAAAGTACAAAAACTTGAGGTTTTTGCTTGAGATTTAAGATAGAGAGATAGAGAAAGAGAGAAAGTGTTTGATATATTTGTGCAGGATATGGAGACACTTGGAGTCCCTTAAATAGCATGGCATGAACATGAGAAGAGAGGAAGGTGGGTTAGGTTTATTGTTTGACTCATGCATATTAATTCCAATAGGAGACTTCAAATTTATTGCCTTGTTCAAACCCAACGTGAGTAGATTGATATTCTCGTGGAGGAAGCAGCCGAGGAGGTTCTGAAATTCATATGTGGTAGAAGACTGCATACAACGATATATATAGAAGTATTTATTAAAGCATGAAGGAAGAAATTAGAGGAAGGGTTACGTGTCCAAATTGGATTAGTTTGGTCTCCCCTGGTACCAACGGCAGTGGAGTCATCGGAAAAGTTGAAGTGAGGCGCTTGAAGACGAAGACCAAAGACTATATATGAGACGTCACTTGATTTTGAACATCCAAATCAAAGTAGTTGATTAATTGGAGCAGTATGTCGTGACCGGTCAAAAAGAAGTCGTCTGCGTATATGGCAGATCAATGGGCGCAAGTGGGACGAAAATTCACAGCTAGTGAGAAATTACTAAACAACTTTTTCTTCTATAAAGCGCATAGGCAATTGCCAATCTTACCCGTCTTAAGAATTTATGCTAATTAGAATTACACAAACAGATATCATATCCAAGTATAACTTAATACAATGGTCTTTAAGTCTTTTTACTTATTTTGTACGTACTGAACAATGGTCTTAAACTTAGTAAACTGAATATTATTAGTAAAATATAATAATGAGAAAACGAACATGTGTCACTTACAATGGGGAGCTGAAGTCTCAAATGGCATCGCATTTCTTTTTATTTTTTGTATACAATTACGACATAGAAATTTAATCCTAAGTTTATTATATAAATTATTCAAAATTTTAGCCAAATTCAAATAAGTTATCACATGGATTTTATTTTAAAGTGCATGCTGTATTTGTCCTGTTTTCCTTTTTTTTTTTCGTGGGAGAAAACAAAGCAAAAATTGTATTTGCATGTTGAGGACAATTATATTTGGGGTAATGGTTCCTGGTCTAATAAAACTGCTTGGGACATTTTGGGGTTACAAAAAGGGTGGGCCGAGCATGGATCACTTATCACCTTTTGTTTTTTTCTGCTTTTGACGGGGCATGATGCTATTCTGGATTGATGATGCTTGGGCTCAATAATGATTGGGCTATGAAAACGTTGGATTTCATTGGTGGCCCAGCTTCTGTTCTACCCAGCCACTTGCCTTAGGGGATCAGGTCTAAGATGACATAAATGCCTAAAAAGTTCGATCAAATAAAGGAAAAAAAAAAATAGAAAAACTTTTATGTTCTTGCTGTTTTCCAGTAATAATAATAATAATAATAAGTATATGATTTTTGCATATTAAGTATATAATTTTTATAACTGATGATCACAAAATTGAAACTATATTTAACTCTAGTCCAAAAAAAATTTCCGAAAAAGAAGGAATGAATTGGTATGGAATTGTAAGAGAAGTTCAATCACGGGATTTGCAGTAACGTGCTGGTCCGTTTGATAGTGGAGGATCAAAGCCTTGTTTGAAGAGAAATTTGTGAAAAGGCGTTTAGCAGCTAGCATTGAAGGGTGTTAGTGGGTTTGGAACTTGGTTGGTAAGTAACTGCCCGGTGGTGGTCAGACTCTTCGTTGAGCCCAACCCAGAATCCAGAAGTCAAAGGAAGTTCCACTTATTAAGCAGATTTTCTGTTGGCTGTAAGAGATTAATGGGACGTGAAAGTCCATGCATTCTTTCAGGGACGCTGAATTGGGAATGGGACGTGAAGAGCACAACCTCTGCCTCTTTGTTGAATTTTTTTTTTTTTTTAAAAGCTTAGATTTACCATATTTTTTCCCCAGCTATACATCATTGGGATTCGAATTCCTCGTTATTAAATTTTTATATAAAATTTTAAAATTAAATATTTTAATTAATTTAAAAATAATAATTATTACTTAAGCTTAACTCTATTATCATAATTCATCGCCATGTTGAAACCTGAGATTTTTTTATGGACAAATCTGCTAAAAATCATAAGATAAAGGATTGATAAAATATTTGACTATGCAGAATTTAGTGATAAATAAATTCATATATTGGCTTTTTTCAGAAAGACACCCCAATGATTAACTGCTGAATTTGCAGGATTTAGAATGCAAATGCCATTAATAAGGGAATAAGATGGGATTTATGAGAGGATAGCAAATCCATTGACAGTGCAACCAACGGACCGGCCCATTAAATGAATTGCCATAGTAGAAGTCCAAATTTTCGTGTACAATAAAAACAAATCTGGAATCCCCCAAAAAAAATTAAAAATATCAATCCATCTCAAAAATAAAGCATTTATTGCATTCAATTTTTGTGATTATGTGCTAATTAACAACCGTCAGAGTAATGGTATATATAAGTAGGGGATCCGGCTTGTTATATTCCTCAACACCAATCAATCCTCCACATTTGCCCTTTCTTACCCACAAACAACAATGCCTGCAGAAGAAAAAGTGAATGTTCTAATGGTATCCATGGCCTTACAAGGCCATTTGAACCCCATGCTCAAATTCGCCAAGCGCCTCATTTCAAAAGGTGTTCACGTCACTCTCGCCACCACCGAAGTGGCTCGCCACCGCATGCTCAAATACAATATGGCCTCCATTAATAACTCAAATCCAGACTCTCACAACCCACAAATCCAACTCGAGTTCTTCGACGATGGCCTCAGCGTTGAATTTGACCGTGACAAAGACACTGAGACCTTCATCAACACCATTAGCAGTGTAGGCTTCAAAAATTGCTTCACTCTTATCTCCACCCTCACCCAAACCCATAATTATTCTTGCATGATTATAAATCCCTTTGTGCCTTGGGCTGTGGATATAGCCAACAAGCATGGAATCCCTTGTGCAGTGCTCTGGATCCAAGCTTGTGCTTTGTATTCCATATACTATCGCTACTATAAGAGCATAGATTCTTTTCCCGACTTGGAAGACCCAAACGACAGTGTGGTATTGCCTGGACTCCCGAATTTGAAGGTGAGAGATCTTCCTTCTTTTATGCTTCCTTCTTGCCCTCCCCATTTCAAGAAATTGCTTGTGCATTTTTTCAAAGCTTTGGACAAGGTGAAATGGACTTTCGGAACTTCGTTTTACGAGATCGAGGAAGAGATAGTGAAGTCCATGGCTTCGCTAACCCCCATTTACCCTATTGGTCCTCTGGTCTCCCCGTTTCTGTTGGGGCAAAATGAAACAAACGCTACAACTGTAGATATGTGGAGCGCCGAAGGTTCCTGCATGGAATGGCTTGACAAGAAGGAATCTTTGTCAGTGATTTATATTTCATTTGGTAGCATAGTTATATTGTCGCAAAAAGAGATGGATAATATGGCTATGGCTTTGAAAAATAGTAACAAAGCATTTCTATGGGTAGTGAAGAAACCCGAGAAGGATTCAGATTCGGAGGAAGAACCAGGAGGGGTATTGCCACGCGGGTTTGAGGAAGAAACAAGCGGGAGGGGTTTGGTGGTGAAGTGGTGCGAGCAGGAGAAGGTGTTGATGCACCCAGCGGTGGGCTGCTTCGTGACTCACTGTGGGTGGAACTCGACGCTGGAGACGGTGGTTGCCGGCGTGCCGGTGATTGGTTATCCGAAATGGACAGACCAGCCAACCAATGCGAAGCTTGCAGCAGATGTTTTTAAGAATGGGGTGCAAGTGAATTTTGGAGAAGATAAGGTTGCCAGCGCTCAAGAGTTGGAGAAGTGCATTAGGGAAGTCATGGAGGGCCCAAGGGCTGAGGAGATCAGGAACAGGGCAATGCAAATGAAAGAGGCTGCGAAAAAAGCTTTGCAGGAAGGTGGTTCATCAGATGCCCATATCAATCAATTCATTAGTGAATTGGCTGTTGAGAAATCCATCAATGCCTCAAATGTTTAAATTGGAAAGTTACCAGATTTCTTTTTTCTTTTTCTTTGGTGTGTGGAAGTTGTGGAGTCGTTGCTTATATGTAGCTCATATGCTAGTCCTTGGTTCTGGGGCTTTTACTCATTTGGACGCACTGGAGCTGTTATCCAACCTGGTTAGGATGTTTGTCCAAAATAAAGGCAGAAATGAAATTGCTCGTGTGATGATTTTGTGTATTTATTAAATTTGAATAGTATTGCTTCATACCCTGTTCGCACAAAAAAAAAAAAGGTATTGCTTCGTACGGATAAATCAAAAATAAAATAATGACAAAATACGATACATGTAAAGTATAATTACATTGCTTTTTCAAATTAATCCTGAAGGGAAATGAATCATGGTACGTGTAATATGTAATGCATATATAATTTTAAGGAAAAGCTTAACAGTTTCCCACAATTTCCGAGCATGGATGTGTATAACCAGCTTGTCGTAGACTCACTGAGATGTAGCTAGCATCATTATTCTTTACTGATTTATTTTTCATTTTTTATTATTTTATTTCTCATTTTCAATTCAATTATTATTAAAGTTATAATCAATTTTTTTTTTTAAGTTTTCTATTATCAATTCCAAAGTTTGTCAATCTTCTTTTAATGCAATTCAATATCTCTTTTACTTTACAGATTTTTCTTACTTTTGCACTCTTGTATACTTATTAATTTAATCTGACATCTAACTACGTTTAAGATTTTGGGAGGCTTTCTCTTTTAGAAAATTTATATTCTACCTCTTCTATCTCTTAAAAAGTAAGAATTGATGAATTGGTTTTCAAATCCAATTTTAAGACAAAGTCACGTCAACTCCACATTTAATCTCCAATAAAAAAAAAAATTCCCACATAAAAACAATATACCACACGGGTGCTCAAAGCTTTTCTCACCCACTCGGTACTTTGAAATATCCCTAACTGTCACATTTTCTATGATAACTAAATAATAAATTTAGACTGATTGTTTGTCTTGATTTCCATCTTAGGGGTATGTGGAAAATGTATATCACCCCTGGACAAAATAAAAATGCTCTTGGTAAACTCTTGGGTCAAGAACATAAGGATAACCACCTCTTTTCTTATCTTTACAACGAGTGAAATGACCAATAGGGATTGATCACGAAAGCCATGAGAGAGGTAGCTTTCCTAAAGCTGAATTTTGCTACCATAAAAGAGGAGAGGATTTCAGGTACTAGATTGTAAGAAGAAGAAAGAAAGAATAAATTTTTATATTGAATTATGATCCCTTCTTGTTCTCGCAGGAGCAGGAGACTTCTGTCCTATTATTTCATACTTCTTTTATTATTGTTATTATTCTTTTTACACTCTATTCACGTATGACTCTCTTGTTCTGAGAGGATAGAACCTTGTTGTTTCTGCGAGAATAGGAGGCCAGGAGATCTTGATTCGTTGCTTATATCCTTGTCTTTTGATTCATTCTGTGATATTTTCTGATACCATGATTCTATCTTTTTTCTTTTGTAGCCCATTGTGAATTAAATAATTGATCCAACGCCCATGAATTGAAAAATTTATTTCCATTTTGAGCAGTTGCGGAGCTCCCTTACTATTCTTCTGAACTGGATCCCCTGCTGCATTCAACGGCCAGTCCTAGGCGAATCAGATATACCGTGCTCTCTATAATAATCTCTAACCAACACTTCGCCCAGTGAAAATTCAAAGGCCCATTCCATTCTGGCCCAAATTTTCTAAGAAAAACAAATTATTATATATTTTCTCAGGACTCCTTTTTGGTAAAACAGACGAGACAGAAGCCGAAGAGAAAAACTAGGGAAAAATTAAAGGCTGGGGTACGGGAAGCCCATAACATCTTCGGACAAGATTATGGATATGCTATCCGGAACTTGATGCCAAATCATCGAAGGTTGAAGCTGGTAAACTCCTATTCTGGCTATCATGACTTTTAAAGAATTATCACTCATTGTTTATCTAATTTAAAATTTTACTCTCATTGTCTTGTCTCAAGGATAGAAAGAAACCCAATAGAGTATCTATTACAGCAAAGTTTGGCTTTGATAGTGTTGAATTAGTCAATGCTATTGGGTATCGTGGAAGCATATGGAGTTGTTGGAATTCGACCTCGATGAAGTGTTTAGTGCTTGAGAAGTCCACACAATTTATTGTGAGAGATGGCTTTGATTTAATATTTGCAGTTTGAAGATAATCGAAGGGAAGGAATGGCATGCCACTTTTGCCATTACAACATGGCAACTGTGGAGAAGAAGGAATGAGTTTATGTTCAAGGATAAAAGAGCTCCCCTTTAAAGCTGGTTACAAAAATTTAACCCATTTTGAATAATCTTTGTAGAGCTTGGGAACAACAATTAGTAGTCTAAAAGGGTACTGTTGTTAATGACTTAACTTTTAATTGGATGCCCTCAGATCCTGGTTTTGTAAAGTTGAACATGGATGGGGCTTATGATCCAGTGAGATGTCGTTCTGGGTGTGAAGGAATTGTACGAAACTATGAAGGGAGGCTTCAACTGGATTTTATCTTTCGCCTGGAAGTGGAAGATAGTCTAAATGCTGAACTTTGAAGTATTTTGTTATGTTTGAAATTTGCATGGGAAAGGGGATGGAGAAAGATAATTCTTGAGACCGACTCTTCGAAAGTTTTGAATTTGCTCGGAAGGATGTGCAAAGAAGAGCATAAGGAACATGATCTTGTAAATAAAATTCATTCCCTGCTTCAACATGATTGGGAGGTTAGAATACGAAGTATCCCCAAAGAGTGCAATAGGATGGCGATTACAATGGCACGATGGGCTCTTTCTTCTATGCCGAGGGTGACTTCCTTCACAAAAGCTCCTGATTGGTTGCATTCCTTGATAAGCTTAGAGCATCCTAGTAAAGTTGTTCCTACCCCCTTATGAGAGGGTGCGTATTTTCTTTAGTTTCTTTTCTTTCATAATTTTTTTTTTTAACTCTATCCTCTTTGTCGGTGACAACAAGCATACTAGTGGGGTCCCTTTTTTATTTAACTTCTAATGGCGGCTTCAATGCCATTCTAAGGATAGGGGAAGTCATGAAAAAAAAAAAAACTGCAATAAGCAATGGAAACAGCAGAGTAAAATTTCAAATTAAAGAAATATTGAGTAATAATTTTTTAAATTTGAGGAAAGGTTATGGTAATTTACCTTTTCTTTATTATCGTTGAATCATATTCCGGAGCTACTTGCCTAAACAGGGTATTTGTCTTTTGTTTTTTTTTTGGTCTTTTACGGAAAAATTGGAGAGGCAAATTGAAACCTGTGGTGGCAGGCTCTGATGAAATCGAAGAGCACAATCTGGGAAAGCTTATGAGTGAAGGCGCTGAACGGTCAATTTGCACAGCTCAACAGAAGATGATTGATGAGGACTAAGGGAGGGTTCTTTTATTGAAAACGAATCGTGAGCCATTCCCCAAGACTTGAATTTGACTAAATCCGAAATCGCGAACGGTGCTCACCGTTCACTTATAAGATTGTCTTTGTCTCTGTGAATCTCCCTCGAGGATCAAACTCAATTATATGTGCTCTTTCAGTCCCTTTCTTTTTTATTCTTGTGGCTTCTCTTTTGCTTTGATTAGCCCTAATCAATATATTTATTCTGTTCTTGAACTAGTGATTTCTCCTCTCTGTCTCACTCAACCCTTGCTTTCCAAAGGAAGAAATTACTACTTGCAGTTTAAATGTACCGTGATCTTGGGTTTTCGACTTGATGAAAGAACAAAGACAGTTCTAACAAAATACACACACACTGAAGACCGAATGAGCAAACTCTCCTTACTTTCACTTCTTATTTAAGCGACTAGTTTTTATGCTTGTTGTATATCAAGTCTTCAAACAAATCATGTATTGCGTTTTGCATTTAAAAGCTAAAAAAAAAGAAGGGGGGGGGGGGGGGGGGGTAACCATATCAAGTTCAATCTTACGAGAGGGCGCATAATCTTTAAATCCTTATTTTAGTTTAGAGATAATCATTTATCAAATAAAATAATACACATACTTAAGCAAAAAATAAAAAAGCCCAAAAATGATTGTAACAAAAAAAATCCAAGAATAAAAACAATTAATTTTTCACGAGATTATCATTTGTCAAATAAAATAATGCACATATTTAAGCAAAAATTGTTTTTGTTTTTATGCTTTAAAATAATTCTGTTAAAATTGTTTTAGAACATAAGTTTTGAAAATAAAAAAACAAAGAAACCTATTTAAATGAAAACTGTTCTTTTAAAGTGTTCTCCGTGCTTTTGTCAAAATTAAAATAATGTCATTCATGAAAACTATTCTGTCAAGGTGCTCTCCATGTTTTTAGGTTTTTTGAACAATGAACGAAAATACTACTATCAAACAACTTTTTTTTTGGCTTTTAGAAACAAAAAAAATTATGTTTTCAGAACAAGATTCAAACAAGCCCTTAACTTTTCATAAGAAACAGAGGAAAAAAAATGCGCGAAGTCATTGGTAAAAATATATATTCTATTCAATTCCTTTTACTTAAAGATGCCTAGATTTTTAAGCCCTTTTGATTTAAAAAAAAAAAATGATTGGAAACCACCAATTGAGGATTCTGGCTATCTTTGACGTTGGATGCACCATTCTGTCGTCCATCGATTTCAAAAAGCGAAAAAGGAATAAGAGAACATGCACTTACCCCCTTTCCTCCATTAATTTGTCGACGCTCACCCCTGCTCATTTGTGCTACAGTTGTAACCTCTAGATACTTTCCTTCCCCCCCCCCCCCCCCCCCCCCCCTCTTTTCTTTTTCTTTCATACATAGAAAGAAATACCCAGACACATTTTCCTGAAAACCCGAGTGAATTATAAGCCTTGAGACAACACAAATTTATTCATTTGTTTCCTATCCACAGAAAATTAATAATTGAGAATCTTGCAATCTTTCCTGTCAGTGCAAATTGTGAGGAAGTGAAGCCAAGTCCAAAGACTCCGCTGGCTTATAATCACCTTAGTATGTCGATTCCACCTCCACTTTTGCATCAGGTACCCACTTTCCACACTAGAACAAATGCACCAGAAGCTTGGAACGCTAGGATCCTGCGTATTTCCCAAGTCAGAAAGCCATTTTCTAAAGTCAAATTTTGAACTGTCTCAGATGGGAAGGGGGGCACTGGGTAGCAATGACTGCGTCTGATTATTGCCTATAAGAAAAGTTTTAGTCAACTAATACTACCTTTAAGAGGTCCCACCCCTAAAAGCCCTTCACCGTCCATTTGCCCTTCCAAGCTCCTTGTTCATATGCAAAAGAACGCTTAGCATACTCGTTGGAGATGCCAAACCTATCTTTTCAACTTCACCACTTTATTTGGGTATAAAAATTTCAAGCGTTTAATTACCAATAGAGTTGGAAGAGAGAGCTTCTGCCAACTCTAGAATGAGAAGGCTCTCTATTTTTCTTCTAATGGTCCCCATGATGATGATGATGCTATCTTTGAGAAGACCAAGTCTTGTGAATGGTAGAGTTCTTGCATCAACAGTGAAGGAACACAAGGCCAATATTCATCAACCCCTGGAACAGCTTAATATTCTGAGGAGGGCTTCTTCAGTAAAGAAGGAGGAGAAAGACAAAACTGCGGAATACAAAGGCAGCCGGGTTTTGATTGGGAACAAAGTCCATACAATGGCTTCAGGGCCTAGCAGAAAAGGTTCTGGTCACTAGCAGCGTTTCAATTCATGACTCCTACCTTTCTTATTTGGTTATTTGGTTACATTTTGATTCATTATAGAGCAGCTTTGTACATGAACTATGGAATGTATAATCTTTGTCTATATAAGATATTTGAGTGTTGAATTTCTAGCAGACAAGTTGAGTGTTTTTGAAATTTGCTCATCGTATAACAAATCATTTTGAGTTTGGAAGTAATGAAAAAATAGATGCTCTCTGTAGCAAAAAAGAAAGTAACTAGGAGGTGATCTTGAACACTGATGTTGTAACTAAAATAATCTGCTGAAGCAACTGACACCAAATATTTCCAGGTAAGTAAAGTGATTATGTCATATTTCTGGGTGTAAATTGATTATCATGACCCTCAGGGTAAGTAATCAAAGCTTAAATATGTTGGTTGTAGTGTAGGGTATATACACAGCCACAAGCAACCGAGCAAGTGTTGTGTGAAATATACCTCATGAACTTTATCACCCAAATGAGAATGGCTATAAAACCTATCAAATGGCTAAGATTTTTACAGCTATTAATAAACTCATCAGGCCTATGCTGACACGTACATAGGATTACTGCACTTATCAGGTTTATACTCTATAGCACTTTACTAAGAAGAAAGAGAAAAAAAAAAAGAAAAAAGAGACTTGTAGTTGATTACCAGATAATTGAATGGGTACTTCATAGCTGTAGCGAGGTGTGGCCTTAAAGATTGCAAGTCAGTACTGAGGTTCATGCTCGTGATCCTATGTATGTGTCAGTCTATATACGTCTAGTATGATATGAGCAGTACTATCAGCACAGCTTCAGAGAAGTGGTCCTCCGTCGATCACAAAAATTTATGATTGATCTTACATTTGTTTTCATAGCTTAATACAAGTTTTCACTGGCTATCACAACAGAGGAACACGGAAAACAACCCAAAACAACTAGGCAAGCTATTAAAACTGCAGCTACTCTACCTTATGCACTTAACAAAAGCAGGTTTTATTGTACCTGGAAGGGCTTGATGATGATAATAATCTATCTGGCATCATCAATTTTCAACTGCGAGAAAACTGAAGCCACTGCACTATCAGATTCATCGTCCTTTATCATAGACATATCACCTGATTCACCTAGAGTAGAAAGTGAAGGAAGATGAGGAACATTGGGCAACTGAAGTGATACAGAAGCACCACTAGAGCTGTCTTCGTGGGGTTCTCTCTGAATTGAGCCTTGCTGAAGCTGAAGTGCATACTCCAAGTCCCACAATACATCCCCCATGCTTGGCCTATCAGAACCATCTTCCTGTAAACATTTATCTACTGTCTCGCTAAATTTCCTGAGCGAATTTGGATCTATTTGCCCCTTGATGGAAGGATCTATAATCTCTTGGAGCATCCCTTTGTTCTTGCAAAGGATTCCCCATTCAGCCAAGTTCACCTGCTCCCTAGGCAGCATAGGGTCAATGGCTGGTCTTGCACATAACACTTCGAGAAGAACCACGCCAAATGAGTAAACATCAGATTTTTCTGTTAACTGTTGTGACCGGAAATACTCAGGATCTAGATATCCAAAAGTGCCTTTAACACCTGTGCTGACATAAGGTTGATGATCAAGAGGGCCTGTTCTTGAGAGGCCAAAGTCAGCAACTTTAGCAACATGGTTTTCATCAAGCAATATATTAGTGGACTTCACGTCACGGTGAATGATACCTCCTGCTGCTCCTTTGTGAAGGTAATGAAGACCTCTAGTAGCTCCAATGCAGATCTCAAGCCTCTGCTTCCAAGGCAAGCTTGGCAGATTTGAATTGTACAAATGATCTCTAAGTGTCCCTTTTTCCATGTATTCATAAACCAATATCATTTCAGACCTCTCATCACAATACCCAATTAAGGAAACGAGATGTCTGTGTCGAATTTTGGACAGAACCATAATCTCTGTCTGGAATTCTGGAAGCCCTTGTCCTGACCCGGGCTCACTTCTTTTCACAGCCACTATCAAGCCATTCCTGAAAATTCCCTTATAGACGTTGCCAAAACCACCCTTTCCAATTAACCTTTTTATATCGAAGTTGTTGGTTGCAGATTGGATCTCAAGCAAGGGGATTTTAAGCCCAAGATTTAAGTTTGGAAGAGGGGAGCCATGGGAGGTTCCTTCAGTCAATCTGCTTTGAGAACTTCCTCCCCCATAAAATGGCAAAGGTAACCAGTCCGGATTCTCAATAGGCTTTGGTTCTCGTTTCCTAAACCTCAGACGCCAAATTAAGAACCCAACTACTACAACGGAAATTAGGACAAAACCTCCAAGAGATAACCCCAGCACTATAGGGAGATGATTATTCTGCACCCCATCGGATTCCTCCAAGGGAACAGAATCTGATGAATCAATAATTCTCATGATTTCTAGCCCGTTTAAAAACGCATTTGGAACTGCAGAATTAAGAGGTGCTACGCTGATATTTACGAGTCCAGAGTCATCAGAATTGACCACAAAATCATAATAAAATGGAACAGGCAACTGGTCAGATACGTTGTAGGAGTTGATCATTGAACGGAAGTTGTTGTAGATGAATAGATTGAAGAATGTAAGATTAACAGATTTACTTTTCAAGTCACAGAAGTGAACCCGAAAAAGATAATTAGCATTGCTTTCCACAGGAAGACCCCAGGTTATATTGAAGAAATCAGAGGTGCCATTCCTATTAACCATTTTGGCACTTCGGTAAACACTAGCTGGGGCAATATACTTAGTAGCTAAATGACTATCAGATCCAGGATTTTCGTCCTGGTAATTAATATTATCAGCGGAAGTGAGATTTTGGGCAGTCTGTGGATTCAAGAAATAAGGATCATCTAATTCCCAGAATCTGAACAACTCATCTTGGTCTCGTGTAACATTAGGGCCTCCAACATTAAGCCTATAAGTCATCTGTAACACCCGAGACAGCAAACCCTTGTAATTCCCAGAACCTCGATGGGGACTAACAGTTGTAGCATAATCTAGAATGAAATCATCGGGGAGAAGGAAGAGTTCTATGGCATTAACAAATGCAACTGATGATTCCAGAGGTCTGAAAGTGATTTTGAAGTCGGTGGTGTTGATGCTTATGAAGAATTCTTTTACTAAAGGAGAGTTGCTAGCATTTTTGGCAGTGAAATTTTGTAAGAGCCAGAACCCAGGAATTGAAACATTGAAGCGAGCAGTGGGAAGATTACTTGAGGAGGAGAAAGCAAAGAAATGAAGGCGTACCAGATAAGAGCCAAAATTATCGATTGTGAAGTCGTACGAGAATTTCTGCTGGAAGACTCTTGCCGTTTGATAGAGAGGAGATATGGCCGATGACTCAGTATGTGCTTCCTCGGCGCTGCTCTGTTTTGGAAAGGATAAGGAAAGAGAAGAATCCCCCACGAAAACCCGGCTGCTGTCTCTGTCTGTTACGTTGTTGTTTGACCCACAACTGATAAAATACTTATCCGGGACGGTGTAGGCTGATGAGAGGAACTGAAGCCATGCGAACTGAACGAGAAAAAGAAAAAGAAACAGAGAGATATGAACTCTATGGAATTGAAGATTTCCCATGAAAAAAACGGTAGTCTTGGTGTAGTTATCAATCTGATCCTTGCATCTCTGAAAACTATGGACAATGGAGGAGGGAGAACACAAGAACCAGATGGGACACAAGTCAAGTCGTCAGCTTTGAACGCTGACGTTGACTTATCATCCACCCGGAATATTTGGGAATTCAGATCTCTTGCTCATACTTTCCTTAATTATTTTCTCCTTATTCATTTTAATCTGTTGATATTAAATTTGAATGATTTAGATTTAATATTTTTAATTTTTAATTTTTATATTTTTATTTATTTTAAAAAATATAAAATAAAAAATTAAAAAAAAATTAATTATCATATTTTAAAATAATAATAATTTAAATTTAAAAAATTTAAAAAATTAAAAGAATGAATCTGAACGGTCCAGATTTAAAAAAGTACCTACTCATCCTTAAGGGATCCAGATCCAATATTTGGGGAGCGGATCCTATGAAGTGGATCCTGTCTAAAACGCCTTTAAGGTGAGGCCAAAACGAGCCGTTTTGATTATTGGAGATTGAATAGTGCAACATCTTCAATAGGGCAAAGCTAGAAAACAAAGCCACCGACAGGGCTTCTTCTTCTACGAGAATTCTTCGTAGATGAAGAGATGTCAAGGGGGGTTCTTGTGGTTCCAGAGCATCCAACTACAGGAGAACTAGGAGTGGAGAGCTTTCTCCCCCCTTTTGCATAACTCTTTGGTCTGAAGAATATTGATTTTAAGAATGAGTGATTGCTTCGCTTTTGAAATGTCTCGCTTCTATACGTTTGATCCACTGTTCGCATCTTCTGTAGTGTCCTTTTGAGATTTGTCCATGGCTTCAATGCTTCACTTCGATGCCATGGCTTTTCATTTTGGTTTTTTGTTCACAAATTGAAGATGCCCAAAGCTGTTTGTGATACCCGTTTGTTTCAGGGACCTTGTTATTCGACAGTCGACACTTGAGTTTCGGCCAGTAACTCTCGTTCTTCATCTTGCGATTTTCTATGCTTTGCTGAAAATGTCTCAAAGTTTATGATGCTATTTTGTGATTTTGTATGAATGTTTAACACGAATTATTTTGTATGAATGTTCAATATGCATGGCTCTGTGTTATCCATTCCATTGCAATTTTTTCTTATTAATGCATCAATATATAACAGAGGGGTAATTGAATTGCTGAACTTTTGGGTATTGGTGCTCTAGAAATTGACTCGACTATTTACTTGTGGAAATGGGAGTGAATTTGCATTTTCCTTTTTCTTTTTTAACAAGAAGTTTGCTTTTATATATATATATATGTATGTATATTGGAAGCAAGTACTCCTAAAGGAAGGGGTTGAAAATTGCCCGAATGCTTCTTTACTTTATTGTATGTTATATAATTAATAAGCTATGTTGTTAAAATGTCTTTATCTTTGTGCTTTTCCTATTAATCTATGATATCAAGAAAGCATTATATTTCTTGTGGTTTGTCTTTATTGATGTAAGTTATAGTTTTTATTTTGTTTTAGGAAAGTTTCTTTGTCTGGTATCTCAGTACAAAGACATTGGAACGATCTTATGAGCTAATGCATCTTTTCTTTGTACATTTTATTTGGTCTGAGGATGATTCCTCAACCTCTACTATTGTACACTTCTTTTCCTTCAATATATTTTTCTTGTATGAAAAAAACTTTTATTTATGTAATTTGGACCCTTTTTTCTATTGATATATATCTTTCATAGGAGAATTTGATATGGATGGTCACATTTGGAAACTTAAGTGAATAATGGACTTGAAATATGAAATAGCTTTGTTCAAAGTATGAGGATTGGAAGCTTATTTGAATGCTCAAGATTGACTGGGGAGTGCATCTTGTGTGTGCCATAATCATGGTATAAAATTGCCTTGATTCTACCTTGCCACCATTTTCGTCTTAGCATATCATCTTAAGAAATTGCATGAAAAGAATGACAGAAAAAATGTTATAGAAAAATTGCATAAAAAAATGACAAAAATAATAAATTTAATGCATGGATTGCTGTGTTTTCTATTAGGGGGTTTTGCATTTTTATGGAAGGCCATAGGGAAATCTCTTAGTGTCTGTGCAATAATTATAAGTCATGTAATTTTGTTACACTCGTCTTAGCCTTTCTTGGCCTGTAGTGTCTAGCTCTTATGGGCGCCAAGGGGAACTGATGAGAAGGAAGTTGAACCACAAGATAATGCTCCAGGAGACCAGATGCAAGCATCAACATTGAAGTTTCTATGGGAAGTATTGAAGGGAGCTTGTGTGCAATCCAAATTGGGTGCCATCAACTGAGAATCTAAATCAAAGGAAATAAAGTGATATCACTTACAAGTCTATTAGCATCCTCTTTTATTTGTTGTTGCACATTCCTTATAACTTACATGAAGTTACCATGCCTTAAATATGATATCAATCCAACAATTACAAGTATAGGGTTAGGAGGCTTTGTGGCATGCATGGCACTCTTATAGAGAAATAGTGATGTGTTATCCTGATTCATTTGCTTTGTTGCTTCTTTTTCTCATTTTAGTTGTTGATGTGTTATTTTGATTCATTTATCTCATCCTTCAATTCTTTTTGATATTTGATACTGTAGAAAAGAGAAGTTAAGTTGCTATCTAGGAGCTAAGTTGCTACTTAAGACCTAAGTTACTTTTTTGGTGGCATCTGTGACTAATGGTAAAATTGAAGACCAAGAATTATTTGAGATTAGGTTTTGTTAATAATTGAAGACAACTCTATGACAAGCTCAAGAATTATTTGGTTACCCATAAAGTCATGACAAACTTTGTTGCACCACATCATACATAACTATGTTGCACTACATATAAAATATGAATCAAAATGTATAGTATCATATTGAAATTGCAATGAAGGTGTAAATTTTAGAACTTGGATTTCTTTTATAAAATAAAGTTGCATGATACATATTCAATAAAAGATGTCTGTTTGTCTTTAAGAATGGTGTACATTCCTTCTCTAAAATTTGGATAAATACATGGCTATCTTGAACATACCAAAACACACGACAAAACCCAAAAGTGTACCAAGTGTAACTTTACAGAACTCGCAGTTATTTATAAGTACTTCATATTGCTTAATCTTCTTGAGTGCTAAGATGTGTAACTTCATATTGCTCATGTTATGCCTATATTCCAAAGGACAAAAATTAGAATATCCAAAGTATGCATCAAGTAAAATATTAGTATTTACTAAAACTTACCACCAATAAACTAGTATAACTAGTAAAAAGATCACCAGAGACTTGAAGGAAGGTACTGAACATTAGAGTTGTTGAATGAGACAATTCACACAAAACTTGGCTCAGAGTAACTTTGTTATGCTACCAAATGAATAAAAAATTTTGATTTATTTGATGAAAGCAAAGTAGTTGATTAAATAAATGATGACAAGCATAATTTTACTCACTATGGGTGCTTATGAGTAAGCGTTGATTATTGTGCCTGTGAAATTAGATGGTCCAAACAAAAGTTGGCTTATAGTAGTTTCATTATCCTACCAAGTGAACAAAAAATGTTTATTTATTTAATGAAGGTAAAAAAGTTGATTAAATGAAAGGTGACAAGTATGATCTTACATACCAAGGACGATTGATCTTGATATACATTAACATGTTGAGATTTTTTTTTTCTCTCTTCATGAGATTCTTAACCTAACTTTTTTGGCGCTTCTTTCATTTTCTCCCCTATTTCTTCTTGAAACCTTTTACTTGGGCCACTCTTCCATTACCTGTTACATTAATTGTACTGTCTTCTATGCCATTATGTAAACTTCTTTGGTGACTAAAAATTTTATATACTTGTTTGCTTAACTCGCCGATAGCTTTACTCACAAACAATAATGTTTTTTTACTATTAGATACTTTGGTCACTAGTTTTATAAGTTGAGGATAAAGTTGTTTATAACGTTGCATAGTGACTAACTGAGTATCTCTTTCAATCTCATCACTACTGACATCATGAATAATACTATTTTTTAGCTTGTTTAGTCCACTTCTTTAAAATATATTGCTCAGACATTAATTTAACATCCATGACATTGAGCACCTTCAAAGCATGACAATATAGTATACTGAAGGTCTCAAACATTCCATAGCTAAAATAAATAGAATTTTCACACTGATCAAATGAAACTATCCATTCTCCTTTCTTACCAACCAATGTAATAATATGCTTAGACAATGGCAGAGTCTCATTCCTATACTTCATATATATAGCTACATATTTGTCCTACTCTTCTTAGAATAAGTCAAACATTAGATAAATGTAAATCTATGTAAATTGGCACAACATAGGTGAATGTTGACTTTTCAACTTGGGTAATTTTTGGCACGAGTTAAATTCATACGTTAATTCATTGTGTCTCTTATATTCCACCACCCTCTTAAATTGTCTAAAGAATTGAATGATAGTTAGTTCCAATTTCATCCAATTTTTTATGTCTAAATTTAAACTTTCACTGAGTTATATACTTTATGTGTTGGGTGTCAACACTTTTTTTGTATGACAGGTAGCCCATTTTTCCTTCATGCTATAGACTCATGTCAACCATTGATATTTCAAAATTATTAGATTTTATATTCCTCATATTTAGTCTTAATAATAATTTATAGTGACTAACTTAATAATAATTCATAGTGACTAACTTGATGACTTTGGATTTATTTTATATTAAATGGGTTAAACTTATATTAATGGATTTTAATTGTATTTTTTTATATTTTTCCAACAAAGGCCTAATTAGTCTTATTTATGTTTTACAAGTATATGAGCCATTAAAGGGATTTGGAAATTTTCTTATTGAGCCAAAGAAGTGGGCTTTGTTACTTCTAGATTAATATTGAATTTCTTTTAATGTGAAAAATTATAGACCATTGGATGTGTGCGACTCATCTTAGCCCTTGGATTTTTCTTGAGGAAGAAGCCAACGCCATCTATTTAAAGAAGAGAAGCCGTTATCATAGAACACACTCCATCTTTTTTATTTCTCATTCTTACTTTCATCTTTTCATGGCTTTCTAATTTTTCTTGGTGATCAATTCAAAGTTTGAACCTAATAGCAAACTTGAATCCATAATTGTATAGAACTCTAGTTTGGATTTTAATTTAAGAAGTATTTCATTTTTTTAATCTATTTTCGTGTAATTATTATTATTTTGGTTAGATGATTTTTGTTGCATGAATTTTGGTCTGTTTGATCTATTTAAGAACACATTTTGATTCAACTGGTTGATTAACCAAATAAATTCATTATGAACCACGTTAGAATTTTACGTGCATCTTTGGTCAAGTGCTAAATAGTTTGGTTTTGTATTATTGACAGAAGTGCAGTTGCGTTCTGATTAGCAATACAAACTAATTAAAATTTTGAATGGTAGTTTAGGAATATTAATTGTAAATAACCAAAGGATTAAAATCAAATTAGAGGTATTTTTAGGTGACAAGAAAAGAGAAATAGCAGGGGAAGAATTCTGGATTTGTTACGTATTATTCTAATTGAATTTCATTTCGTTTTCTTTAATTGATTTGCTATTCGGTTTAATTAGTGTGACTTTATATTTGAACCGCTGATCATCACAATTCAATTTTGTCATTCCTAAACCAATTAATTCAATTAATAGCTCTGTGGGAGATGACCTAATAGGTATTGTACTGCAAACTAACGAAAATTCATTAATCTTGATTAGTTCGACAAGTGTGAGTAAATAGTATTTTCTTTACTAACCATGTGTTATCATGCATCTCGTACGTAGAAAGCAAGCTATTCCAAGCTGTCTCAAACTGTTCTTCATCTTTATAACTATACATGCAGCCCTTGAAGTCTTTTAAAAAGCGAAAGTCTTCTTTCATTAGATTGCCTAATTATTTGATGCCATTTTATATCAAATGCTATGTACATAATCCATTGCACATGTCAGGCATCACTTTATGTATTGCACTACCTATTAATTAATCCTTATTGATGATTATAGTTTATGGTCTAATTTGACAATGGGTTTCAAAGGAAGTTTCGACTAACCACTTGAATGACTCAATTATCTTGTTATATAATAACACCATCCCAAAGATTACCACTCCTTTATAGTGATTAAATCTAGTGAATAATGCAAGTGGTCTATATTAGTAGTTTGTACAATATATTATGTTAGGGCAAATAACATCACCGAAGTAGGTATAATCAACACAGATCCTTGCATCAACCCAAAATACATTAGTTATTTGTTCATCCATATTCATTTAGTATGCATGATGAAATAATGAATTTTTCAATAGTTGTTGTTAGAAGTATTCAAACAAACAACCTACTTTCTCATACATCAAACACCTATATCTCTTAGTGCAAAGATAATTATTCTAATCTAAGCTAGTATAGCTTAAAGTAGCCCTTTCTCCCGTTTGTCTACTCATCAACTCAAATGATGATCTTTGTTGGAGCTCAGATCTATTTGCCAACTCAATTTGATAAGTCTAAACATCAAATGACTTATGTTGAGATGCCAATATATGGGTGGTTTCTGAAAGATGAAGTTTATAGTTATATTTTTTTACAAAATCATGCACTTTAAATTTTTCACCCATGTGTATGACTCTCATCCTTGCTAAGCAATTAATTTTAGTCTCTAGTTAAGGATTGATAGTTAGATGATCTATCTTATCTTTGTATGGAACTCTCTGTTTGCAACACATAAATCTACATGTAGCTATAGAGCCATTCTTATTCTTGTTGATGTATATCTTTCTAACTCCAAATCCAACTTTCTTATCATAATCAACCCAGAACTTCCAAACTACTTTTAAGGTATTAAATACCATTCCTACTTTAAACTATTCGAAAAAAAAAAGGGGAATAGAGGGGAAAAAATAAAGAAAAAAATATGTGAATAAAAAATATGCTCGAAAAAGAGGTTGGAATAAGAAAAACACATATTATGTTATCAATGTTAACCCTGTTGTTGGAAAAATTAAAACTTTTTATGTGACACTTTTGACTCCTTTATATTAAGTCCCAATTTCATCTAATACGGATCAACACTATTAAGGTTAGCATATCAAGGTAAGAAAGCATGACTAGAGAAGTAAAGAAGTATGCTATGATTGTTTGGACATATATCAAACAGAGTATACAGGCTTGGCAGAAGATAAACATTGATTGTACGTAGTTTTAGATTTCCTTTTATGTGCTATAAGAGTGAATAAGATTTATAACATTTGAGAGCAGTTATGTCATGAAAAATCAATTCTGAAATAGAAACCTTTTTACGCGGAAGACTCCTATCAGCATTTCCCACGCTTTATTCAGAAAAGGAAAAAAAAGAAGAAGGAGATGTGTGAGAATAATGGTATTAACCAAGTATGAACTTGACAAAATAATAACAAGAAAAAGTAGAGTTCCTGACTCATAAACCATTTAATTAAACGGGTGTGATCACAGAAGAGTATTTCTCATTAATGAATAACTAGTTGTTGCTTCCTAATTTTTTGTTGGTCTTTCCAATAATCAGTAGACATTTTAGGGCATTTAATAGTATAGAAGTGACATGTTGAAGCTAACTTGTAAATAGAAGAACAACACTACAATTGACTAACCATTCACAATAACAAACTATTAGCAATCATGTAATATAATGATTAATTCACGCAAAAGAATAGCAAGTTTTGGTATCATATCATATTAGATCCTATGGGGCAAGGTATTGTGTGGAAATATGAAATAGAAAGGTCTTGAGTTGCCATTGTCCTTGTAGGCATCCTATTTGTTAAAGAATTGTAATCAAAGCATTGTAGAAGTCATTCTCAAACCTGTGCAACACAACAAACCATTTTAAGACAAAGGTATAGATTGCCAATGGGATGAAAATAGAGTATGGTTGTGTAATGGGAAAATAAAAGATATAACCTTTTAAATGAAACTGAGAAAACCTGTTTGGCGTATTCTTTGTAATGCCACACATAATTTCCAACATTTCCATGTTATGGTAATAAGTAAGAAGAACATTAATCATTTTATTAGTTCTATTCTTAGAGGTGAGCAAATTAATTAGTCCAATAATAGCAAATATAAAAAATCATATGGAATTTTCAAAAAGGATTGTTGTAGCAAATTGATATCGCATTTGGCCTTTGTTAGCAGCAATAGCGAGATCACAATGTGCATTTATTTTGTAGAATAGAAGAGGAACACAGTACAAATTATGCACGAGTATCTACAACAATGGTAGAAGAAATAGTGAAACGTAATAGCATAATTTATTTCTTGATTGAAATAATATAAGATATGAATTAAAAATATTAATAAAAAGGAAAACAAGATAGTAAGGATTAGCTTATAAAAATGGTTGTATTTAATAAATGTGATAACAACCTTAGAGTGTTGGTTAGATAGTTTTGAACAATGTTGACTTTCCAATGACTAATGGTATTTTGCAAAAATAAAAGCAATCAGTAAAAAGTATAATAAGGAAAAAAAAAAGAAAATGCATTACATAGAATTGTTTAAGCTTAATAGCAAGGTATTATATAAAAAGTATAGATAAAAGTAAACTAATGTTAACAAATTGAATTTTGATAGATTTATCACACATTATACATATTTAGTCTATAATGAAAATACTACAAAATTTCACAATGAATGAACCGAAAAATAAAGAAGTTTTATTTTTCTTCAGCCTAAAAATATGGCATGAAATTACACAATATGATTGGAAGAATGCAAATCTTTTTCATATCAAGAAAACATTATTAAAAGCTTTTTAGTACACCACATTTTTTGTTGTTGTCAAAGGTTTGTTGTCATCACTGTAAATGAGTAGCTTTAATCCAAATCTGCTTTTAACTCTAGAAATTGCCATATACAACTGTCTATAAGTAAAAATTGGCTTAGGAAGGTAAATCTCAACATTTGCAAGTGATTGGCCTTGACTTTTATTAATAGCCATTACAAAAGAGATAATCAAAGGGAATTGTCTTCTTTAAAGCTTAAATGGCCACCTATTATTAGAGGGAGATAGGTTCATCCTAAAAATGAAGACATTCTAACCAATATTAGTGCCATTGATTATTTAGGCCTTAATAACATGATTTCCTAATCTTATTATGATCAACTGAGTTCCATTACACAAACTAGCTTATTGATTAATATTTTTTATTAACATCATAAGAACTCCAACTTTCAACTTCAGAGCATAAGGAGGTAATGTCGAACAATTAATAAAGTTCAAGAATTCAAAGATATACAAATGTTCAAAATAGTCTTGGCCTTCATTACCTTTGCAGATGGTATCTGAGCTCAAATACTCAGTAGCTTCCCTTGTTATTAAGGACAACATATAATTATTAACCTTTTTAACAATTTCAATAGTTAGAGCAAGGATTATGTGTTGTTGAAGATACATTGCACTAGAGTAATTCTGACAAAACAAAAGGTAAGTGGCAAATACAATAACAGATATAGGACACTCAAAAGTTATTATTATAAGAAAATATAATAAAATCTCAATATCAACTTTGTCATCATAAAGTTCTGATAACTTTCAATGACTGACCAATAAAATCTAGTCAAAGAAACTCTTTAGGGACTGAATATTACCATGAAACGTTCCAGAAATTAGCTGCATATTCTGACTTAAAGTGAAGACATGATGGTATTTCCATAAGTATGAAAAGTTAATAGCTGCATAAACAATGTCAACTTTAGTACCTTTCAGAATAACTGGAAGGATTTGACAAAAGTCACCCTCTATGACAAATGATATTCCTCTAAATGGTGTGTCAACTCTGCTTTTATTATTATTCTACAAGATATTCATATATTCCTTAGTGACCAGTCTAAAGCCTTAAAGCAATGTTTGTTCATCATAGGTGCTTAATCCCATATGATCAACTTAGTTTGCTTTAACAAATCAGTAAGATTAGAGCCTTACTTGATATTACAGGTCAAGTCTTCAGTTATAGTGATGGAAATTGTAAATCTTGAATGGCCTCTATCTAAAGGAAGTAGGATAGATGCAATCCCATTTGATGTAACTGAAAGAATAATGTCTCCCTTTGCTTGCAAAGTAAAAGTTAAATTATTCCACAAAAAGATTTTTCCAATTCCACTATATCCATAGACAAAGAAAATTTTACCACATGTTGACGTTATGGACGCCATGATAGTGTGAAAAATATTTTTCTGTTAAAAAATCATTGATCTATACAACCTTTCAAAATTTTCCTTAAGTTGCGCATGGTCAAAACTTAATTGATCAACAATTAAACTATTTTCAAAGTCAAGTTCATGTAAACTATCAAGAAGAGGCATGGAAGGGAAGTCAGACAAATGTTTACCATTATTTCTCAAAATTTTATCAATTTCAATAAGTTCTACTTTTTCCTTCCATGTGTCAGATAATTGAGCTCTTACAACACAGGTAGACAACATGCATAATTTTTTAGTTAATAATTAAATGCAGTGGTGCCTAGACCTAAACACATACAAGGTGTCTAAAAAAATTGGTGTTCAGGCAAAATCATATATGATTTCAGTAGGGAATCACAAGTATATATGAAAACCTTAACTCAAAACAAATATAAGTTGTTTAATTGTTTTGTGAACACTGTCAATGGACATTTATGTGCCAACATGAATAATATAATTCAATAAGTATAGATCTAGTAGTCCATCAAGTCATGTAAGATAACCAATACAGATTAGTAGGATTTACATTTTAGTGTATGCACAGCAAGTTATGGAATTTAAAAGTCAAGGTACATACTAAACTAAAATTTAACAATATAAAATAGAATAATAAAGAAGGTAGTAGGAAAATATACTTACTTATAAGTTATCGAATTTGTTGCACAAATTGTGGTCATGTAAGTTTTATATAGTGGAAGGATATAGTATCATTTGTATGTTCAATGGATATGATGTTGTGTTTGTTAACAGATAAAAGTTTTTATTTTAACATATTGGATATTGGTGGTGTTTGTTTGTGAACGAGATTTGGGGAAGGTGCAACACTTTTAGGACAAAGAGTTAATAGAGGACCTGTAATGAGTGTTTGCTAGTCCAGTGGACTTAACAATATAATGAATATAATCATAAAGGATTCAAGAACTAAGGTTAATGAACTATTGAAAAAGGTGTTAATAAGGGAGAAGTTTTTGCTACAGTAGATTATTAAATATTAAGTATATACATTAATATAAATTCTTTCAGTGAACCCAAGAAATGACTACTAATTTGAAAGTAAAACCTCAATGTAATTTGTAATGGCATACCAAATGTTAAGTTGAGAAAAGGGTTAATAAATGCATCAAGTTGAGAAATGGAAATGATAAATGCCAAATACACTTATAACATGCACATTCAAATGTAAAGCCCAGGAAGGGTGGGAAAAATGATTATATAATGTAGGATATATATAATGCATGAGAAAGTAGTCAAATGGGTATAAACTTTTGGACATTATGAATGTGTTTCTCAACAAAAGGTGTTGATATAATACCATGATTGCGTATCTACTTTTGTTGATTATAAAGGATATCTTCTAATAGGAGATGCAAAGTTTTATTCCAAATAACATTAGGTCATGACAATGTATGAGACAAAAGCATACTAAAAAATAATGATCTTAAGAAATGTCCACTACCCCAATGCGATGCTTCAGTAATTACAAAAATGAACTGATCATCATCAAGAATTCTTAAGTGATAGCATACTTCTCTAAAGCTTGGATGAACTATATTTCTAACATACTTAAGATCATCAAATGATGTTAGTCCCCCTATCTTATTAAGTAAGGTTTTAAGAAAATAGAGTTCACTGCTGCTAGGAGGTACATAATGTAATCTACCTATACACAAGCCACACTTTCTTTGTGTCCACTTTCTAATCTTAGCATTGAAGAAAAAGTGTTGAGGGAACTCAGAATAAATTAGCTCTTGTGCTTTTAAACTTTATTTGTTTGTGTCCATCCAAGTTAAAAATATTAACTCATGAATCGTTGGTTTTGGTAACGCATCACTTAAGTTTTTTGCATCATGAATTATGATAGGTTGTTGACCAAGTAGGCGAAAACTAAAATGTTCAATGGATGGCTTATGTCAACCCAAAAATTCCCCATGATGCCTTACAAGCAGATATGCAGTGGCAATGATAGTACTGTTTAATTTCATCAACACCAACCCCTACAGTTGTGTCTTTGTTATTACTATACAAAGTAGCTATAACATGATTAAAGCCTTTATGAACATATTTGAACATATATTTGATTAATCGTGATTGATTGTACTTTATAATATCAATATGAGCTTGAAAAAGCCTCAAGAGGTCTACATTATATGTACATTATATAGAACAACAAATCTATTATCTAAATGCACTCTATTTTTCAATATGGTTCTACCATCATTCTACATTTAGCAAATAGTATATTCATCATTGTCTATGGTAGTAGACTCCAGAAATCTTTTAAAGAAATACTTGTGCACTTATGATCTTTCACACATGGAAATTTGGGGATGGTGGCACCACAAGGTCCATATAACATGTATGACTTAATAAGGTCAAACAAAATAGGGTCACTAGCTTGATTAGGAATTCAATAGAAATTATCTTATCAATTACCTTTGATGATGAAGATTTATGACTGTTTCCTAAAAAAGAAGTATATGAGTATGGGGTAAGCCTCTCTTTTGAAAATGAATAGTATACATATCTATGATAGAACAAACACAAAATGGAACAAAAGTCAATGAGGAAAAAAACTAGCCAGATAGAATTGGAAAGGTAAAAGGGAGACATGAATTTAACCTAATATAATAGGTTCAAATGTTTTAGCCTTCTTGAGATATTTCATCAGATTCAACAATTTGAACCTGAACAACCTACACATGACATCAGGACAATCTTGAGAATTAAAGCCATATCACTGGTAAAATCGCTTAACTTCAAGCCAAATTAGATTACATGTGAAGGTTAAAAAAAAGTCAAGATTCCTAGCCCATCTACAAATTGATATTGCATCCTGGTAGTTTTGAACCATATATTGGGTTCCTTCTATAAAGCTTGAAGGCAACACAACACGTTTTCCTGTGGTAATTGCATGCCTATCTCCCTTTAGAACAGTATCAAATAATCCTTAGTAAAGTTTAACCCATAATTGTATCTGGTGAATCTGAATAAACTTTAACTGCTGAGATTCAATCATTTTGAAACCATTAAGTATGAATTGATAGAGTAAACGATGTGCATGTAAAATAAGAGATAGCTCATTGTCTATTGTCATCAGACATAAGGTAAGGAATTCACGAATAGTGACCTTTGATTGTTTGCTGCACCTAAAGAGTGAGTCACTTCTATGTAGGATGTCTTCCCAATAGCCATATTCACTAAATGGAAAAAAGAAAAGATACTGCATAGGCAAGTAACATGGATGTAGCTCATTAATATGTTAGAGGCCACCAGGTTTCCTTTGAATTATAATATTTCTCTGACCATACCTTACATCCACATCACCCACAATTAATGCTGCAACCTTGGATGAAAATGGCATGTTGTAAATTTGACCATCTTGATGCCTATTGTGCAACGAATGTAACTTTAGATCAATTGATTCTATAGATTACAATATTGACGTTGCCATGCGAAAAACTTTGACAAATGCATTGTTTTGGTCAAAGGTTAATTTAATTTTTCCAATAATATCTTGATCTACTCCGCCAAATCCCTTATTAGATCTGGACATAGGAAAGAATAGACAAAATAAAACTACATCAAACTTTATAGAACTGGGAAAAAGATGATAACACACATATTCAATATTATTATCACCTTAAAATAGAAATTCTATTAGTTATTTCATTCTTAGTATCATAGATATACAGTTGGGAGAATGTCGGCTGAGATCTTTCAACCCATAGCAAACTGCCAATACGATGGTTATTTTTCCCAGAAAGGACAAAAGTATAAGGTTTAGGTCCTGAGCTAAACGATATCTCAATCATTCCACCCATGGAAGTGAAGGAGAACATGGTATTGTAGGCTTTACTATTCCACAAGAAATTCTTAAAGTTTAAGAAGCATGTATTGAAGAACAAATGTTGTAAATAAGGAGGAGGAAGAGGATGCATAAGGGGTAATTAGATCTTGTCTTGCTATCAACACAATGAGAATACAGAGGCAAGTGGCTTGTTATCCTTTTTCACCCTTTCACTATATCACATTCCTATCCCACAACAAAGTTAAGATCTCTTTGTCCATGTAATCTAGTCAGCAAAATGATGGAAAGAAGTAAATCGTAACGAATAAAACAAAGATATAAAACTAAAAGAAAATTAAGGAAACACAAATGGTATACTATCATGAACAGCCCAAGTAGAAATGTTTGACTCCATAGCTAATTCATAACTTGATTTGTTTGTTCGGCATCAACATAAGGTATAAATATACAACAACATAAGGAATTTATTTCTCACAAGGTAAATGAGCAAACACAGAAAGTCAAATTGCAATACCATATTTAGAAACACACAAACCTTCACTTAGTTCTGCATTTGATATGACAATTTCATTTTTTGGGTCTACACTAATCAATAGACGAAAAAAAATCAAGCAATAATTATAAGTAGCAAACAATGCCAAATAAAGTTATGCAAAATTTATATACCGTCCTCATAAAGACTAATAAAATTGTGGTTAAGGTCAATTGCAATCTTGGTAATATCCCTCAAAGTGGGCCGTCACATGCCATGATAAATGTGAATGCTCCCAGGTCTATAATACATAACATAGTCTAGATTCTTGACATCATTCGGATGCGTATTTGGGAAAACTGTGCCACCACTTACACAAGATGCATTATTAGCTAAAAAAGACAGCACTGATCATTGCTGACTACATGGTGTACAATTGCTAACATCTAGAACTCATGCTCGAGAGGCATGATCTAATCCCATAGGTATAAAATGACAAAATAAATTGACAGGAGAATCAACATATGGTACATGTAGGATAACTCAAAGTTTTTTGAAGAGGTACTATTAGACGATTGCAGCTTACTTGAAATTTAAGTTATAGCCAACCACTTAGAGGTTTTTCTCAACTGTTTAAAAGTCATAAATGAAACAATCCAATCAACATTTGTACTACTTTGAACAATTTAATTATCAAAGGAATGAAATTTAAACATCAAATAACAAATGTTTTAAGGTTTCAATGGGAGACACTGAGTTATCAATCCAAAGTTCCAACAATAAAACATTAAAGTGTAATATTCAAGTGGTTACCAATTGCTAATTTGGCTCAATATACCTAATATAAGCAATCTTTTCTAATAAACATGTTCACACTTCAATGGGACACAGAAAACTAAGAATTCATACTTTAATGATACAACATTCAAACATGAATACTCCATAGACAACCACCCCTTGACATTTTTCACTCAACAATTAAAGATCAGATACGAAACCATGCATAAATGTTTCTAACAACCTCTACCAATGAAGAGAAAAAAAAAAGGAATAAAAAAGAAAGACAAACTACATGAAAGAATGAAGTAAAAACAGAGAATAACATAAAATAACTCAAACATACACACTAAGCCGACCACAAAATTGGTTTTAGGTGGCAACTAATTCCTAACTTGGCCAAACATATCCCAATTTAAATAACATTATATTTAACACAAGTAAATGGAGCCTAGAGGATTAGAGTATGCATATCTAGGAGAATGATTTGGTGGAAGCAAGATTTAAGCCTAAAGTGTATGAAAGAGAACGATTATTGCTATGTTGTGTTAGAAGCAAAGCCACTACACTAACCTAACACAATGGGAAAAGTGAAGAACATCAAATCGAGGCTAAGTTCTAGCCCAATTCAACTCACACGTGTACACAGAGAATGGCAAAGAGAAAGAAAGCCACAATTATCATTTATGACAACAAACATATCGCTTACACAAGTGGAAATCCTCCTTTACTGCTCACAACAACACCCCAAACAGTGGCTTCCCTTCCTCCTTAAACACACAGGTAGCTCACATGTAGCAAAACCCCATGTAGAGCAATCAAGTTAACATAAATACACATCAGTGAAATTGGAGTGCCGAGATACAACAAGAAAAGCAAGCTCTAAAGATGAAAGAAAATGGAAAAAAAGGAACCCATCACAATGGAAGTGTAAAAAAGGAAAAGAAAAAGTAAAGAAATGAGAAAATGGTGTAGAGGGAGGAGAATCACGAAGTCCAAGACAAGGGAGCCGCATTATAGACAGTTTATCTACAGTGTGGCTCCAATAGATTTTATAGTATAAAAGATAAAATTTTTTAGATATTTTATGTCATATTTTATTACTTAAAAAAAAGATTCTCAAAACCTTTTATTGCATTGTTTGATCTGTTTGTTGGGCTTAAGAAACGTCATTTGTCTCGTCACCCTGGTGGCACATTTGGCTAAGGCATTTTTTGAAATGTTACGATTTAAAAAATAAATTATTGTTATTATTATTATTATTATACTCAATAATATTTGTCATTTTTATTATTTTTTAAAATAAAAACATAAAAATATTTTTTATTTTATTCACTTTTTTTCTATTCTTTCAATTTTTTTCTCACATATTAAACATGACCTTTCGAAAATAATAAAGTAGAATTCATGATCCACGGAAGACAGAAATAATGATATATGGCATTGGCATTGCGTGAGGTAAAGCACCAAATCAAAAAGAAACTGATTAAATGGAGAAATTATTCTGCATAATTCTTTAATAGTGCGGCAAGTGGACACAGAGAAAGAATGATAAACGTGTCCACCTGTCAACCACGCGGCATGCCCTGCTGAACAACAGCACAGCCATTAGCCATAGATTCTCATCTGAATTCCGAACCTGGGTTTAAAGCCAGAAGCAGAACAATGGCGTGCCTATTTGCAGGGCTTTTTATTGGTCCAACAAGCTTAACCTCAGTCCAAGCCCATTTCTACATTAAGCCCATCCAAACCCCACGATTCAAAAAGCATTCATGAATGCCGCAGGAGGCGGTTTTAGTTGGGAGGCTCAGTTATTAATGATTTAGTCTTCTAAAAAATATATATTTTTTAATTTGAAAAATTAAAATTTCTGAAAAAATAACTGATTTAATCATTCAAAAATAAAACTTCTCAACCTAGTTTCCAAACACTTTTTTCAAATTAAAATAATCCCTCCTATAAGTGAGAAAGATGAAATCTCACCTAAATGATATGGACTTGGCTCTCAACTATACCTTTTTTATGCTTTTAAAAAGAGTCATTTTAATTGAAAGAAAATATTTGAGAAACTAAATTTATATGTTTTATTTGGAAAAAAAAAACTGAATTGAGGGGAAAAAACAATCTTTCGAATTTAATTGAAAATTTTTATTCCTAAAAAATTAAATTAAAAAAATATTTTTAAAATCTAAGTCAACGAAGAGGTCTTTGGATGAAGATGCACAACAGAGGATCATTGATTAGACCAGAGTTCAAACTCAATTTGACTCCATGACCCATCAAGGCCAACAGAAGAGAACTTCAAGCCCCCAACTCTAGCCCACTTCACTCTACCCTCTCTGCTTTGTAAGCTCCTGTTGACCCCCGTCCTTTTTCTTTATTTGCCTTTTTCTTGTGTTTGGATTTTTTGCCTTATGTCTGTTAAATTCTCTAGTTATACTCTCAGCAAAGGGATCCAAGGAATGCAAGATGAATTTGCAGAGAACCAATATTATAAAGAATTTATTTCAATTGGTGAACAACATCACACTAGCCGTCAATCTCTTTCTGAATCGCCTTATCTCTTTCTTTCTTTTTTCGTTTTAATTATCCAAGTGTTTCCAAATCTTGGGTCATCGATGTTTCAGTTATGCAATTTGATGCTGTTTGTAATTGTGCGTTTTGTACACTTTCATAGAATACACCGGAAATAGATTTAAAAGGTAGCGCGTGAAGGAGATGGATATGACATTCATCACAGTAAATTGTAGTTGAATGGTTTTAAATAGTTGAATTATCCGACAACCTACGTATGTAAGTGTAATACTGTATTTGTAATGAATTTTCACCTCGTCGAAGCCAATTTGGAGTGAAAGTTCTTAGATTTGTGAGGAGACAACGGATATGGATGGGCTACTACCAACTTCTTCATTGCTTATGTCTATTAGGAGTTTCCGGCAATATAAGAATAAAGAATATTTATCAAATTATGATTTGGTGGGTGATGTGCAATTTCACTTGTATGATATAACTGGCTTATATCTTAAGGTATGACCAAAGAAAATTAAAACAAAATATTATTTTCTACGTTGTTCTTATCCGTTGTCGCTAATGTTAATTGAAGGTGCCATTTGTCATGACAAGTAATTTTGTTGAATGCAAATGTGAATCTGATATTCTAATGTCCATTGAAGAATTTGTATTTCTCTTTCGATAATTAGCAGATTAGAACAACGTAACTGAAGTAGGAAACAATAATTAAACCTCCGCGTCCCAAAAACAAAACCCCACCCATAATTGACGGATATAGGACTCAATATGTTATTCTTCTGTAAATAATCAAATGGTGAAAGGCAAGCCTAACAAATTTCCAGACCGGCAACAAATGAAAAGAGAAATTTTCTTAGGTGCACCTGGAGCATGGTGCACCTAAATAAATCAATAGATGAGATTGAATTTGTAACAAACAGGTGGAACCCGCGTGTAGAGTAAATCTGAACCGTAGAGTGTACAAATGACGTGGCGCACCAGGTGTACGTAAGAATTGCTCATGAAAAGAACAAACACTTTTAGCAATAATGGTTACGTAAAATTTATTGCGCACACGCCCTAAATAAAGTTACCAATCTCAATAACCTTCGCAAATTTCTAAATGAGAAATAAAAAATTCATAAAGTTAGTACTCCAAACCCAATATGCTAGACTTTGACTTGAAAGTGGAAACTCCCATCAAAGCCTAAACAATGTGATTTGAGCATCATCTACGGTTGCAATGGAATCTTGTTGATAAGTGGACGCGTTTTGCATTGGGCCTCCAATGGAATGGCCTTGGGCATCAAGGTTCCGCTACTTTCGGTCATGTCAATTTCTTCCTCGCTAACCCTTTTCCAATCAAAGCACTGTATCAAGGAAGCTAAAGTCAACCCTACTGTTCGTTGGGCCAGGCTTGCTCCAGGACAGGCCCTTCTCCCCAATCCAAAAGCTATCAGCTTATGTGCATCTCCTTCGCCATTTTCAAACCTCTCGGGCTTAAATCTTGTTGGATCAGTCCACACTTCAGGGTCCCTATGGATGGCCCACGCATTGACAAGTAACATCGTGCCACGTGGCAGACCATAACCCCCCACGGAGCAATCATCGGAAGCGAGATGGGGTATGAGCAATGGGGCTGCCGGGCACAGTCGCAGAGTCTCGGCTATTATGTTCTGAAGGTATGGTAGTTTGGTCACATCAGCTTCCTCTACAAGCCGCTCTTCTCCAACATGAGCTTCCAACTCAATTCTTGCTTTCTTCAAAACCTCTGGATGGTTTAACAGATTGGACATTGCCCACTCTAATGTAATAGCTGAAGTGTCTGTTCCAGCAATTATCAAAACCTACAAAACGAGTTTCATAATTATTACATGCAAATTCAAACGCAGGGTCCCTAGGAGTGTGCATGTTCATGGCCCGGCCAAGCCTCGTTCTAATGATAATGCATATTACTAGAGTTCAGGTCTTGTCTTATTTTTAATTTTAAAATTTTTGCCCAACCCTATTTACCATACAATTTATTAAAAAATTTTTTTGATGAAACTTAAATACCTTGATATCGAATAACAAATAGCAATTCACGACAAATTTAACAGCATAAGTGGTATAAATTGCAGAACTAACCATAATAAGGCCTTTGATAATTTCGTCGGTGTAATACTCGGGCTGTGATTCTTGCGATGTGAGTAAATGATCTATCAAAGTATTTGTGCTTTCCAACCCTTCCTTCTTGTTCCGATGCTCGTCGATGAGTCCTTCGAACAACTCATCCATTGTCTTCCCAACCCTTTGCAACTTCTTCTGGTAACCGTTATAATCAATCCACCTGAACAAAGGCACAAAATCCCCGAGGTTCGACTCCTTGGTTCCCAAACTGAAAGATGATATCTCCTTCATAACGTCTCTAAACCGCGTCGCCTCCTCCACGTTCGTCACATCAGATTCGTTGCCGTAATAGCGTTTTCCTGCCACCATTCTCATTATGGTGTTAAAGGTGAGATCCGAAAACATTGACCTCAGCTCCACCTTCGTGAAGTCTTTGCGAGACTCCCGAGACAGCTTGCGTAGCAACAACTTGGTCTCGTCGTTTCGGATACTCAAGAATGAGTTGATACGGTGCGTTGAGAGGATCTCGAGGGAGCTTATACGACGCAGGTTGCGCCAGTGGTCGCCGTAGGATGATGAAATAAGGATGGTGTTGTTGTAACCGATGTACTTGGTCTTGTGGACGTGAGGACGGTTTGCGAGGATGATGTCGTTTTTGGTGAAACACTCTTCAACGGCGGATGGAGATGAAACGACAACCGCTAAACGGGACCCGAAACGGAGCGAGAAGATGGGGCCGTATTTTTGAGAGAGGGAATGCAGGTTGCGGTGGAGAGGTTGTTTTAGTTGAAGGAGGTTGCCCAGTATGGGAATAGAAGGTGGGCCTGGAGGAAGGTTTCCGAATCTTGCTCTTGTTTGGAAGAAGAGCTTCAAAGTGACAAGAAAAAGAAGGCAAAGAGCAGAGTAATAGATCAAATTATCTTCCATGCTGATGATAGTGGGCAATCGTTCTATCGATTTTTATTTTGAAATCTGACACAATGAACCTCCGTATTGATGGGTATTATATATGTGTGTGGCTGTATGGGTTTTGGATAGAAGAGGATAAAATGTCAAATTTTGACTATTAATGTTTTTTGAATATTAATGTTCAACGAAGCTCGCCATAGACCAATATGTTATATATGGCCACGAATATTCTAACTTGGAATGCTAAAGATAGCTTGACCGTTTTTTAATGTTTCACTTTGACCAGACGTAAATCGAGCGCACTTGTCTCTGGCTTCGAAAAGTAGAATTTTTTTTTAAGGACACTTAGTGCATCATATTCCAAGAATAATCAATGGTTAAGATTTAATTTATATAGGTGAGGTTCATGTGTAGTACAAGTGAAGTCCACGTATAGAGTAAATCTTAACCATTAAATGTATAAATGACGTGGCGCTCCCGGTGCATGTAAGAATTGCTCCGAAAAGTAAGCATCTAGCGAGCTACAGAGCTGGCTTTTTACAACAACTACCAGGGTGATGCTAGCTTTTGCCCTCACAATTAAGACGCCAATGACTCATTTAATGCGCACCACTGGGCCGCAGCACTATCAAGAAAGTTGATCATGCCGTAGCCAACTTGAGTTATTCTATGCCAAAACAAAGAAGATTACATTTTCATTACCTCCTTTTAAGCTTAGAGTTTTATCACCTAACAACAGTTTAATTAATTTGAAAAACGACGTTATCACCCCTTATTATTTTCTTGTAGCCCTACATTTCAACGTAAGGTTAATATACAAAAACCTTACTGTACGCGGTATAACATATCTTACTAGGTAGGAAGGTAATTTGTCTTCTTTACCGTCTCTCTTCTCCATGTGCCAAATATAAAAGGCATCAAGAATCAAACCTTTCTTCTTCTCCTATTTGCTGGTGGTTGGGAGGGTGTGTGAGAAGAGAGATCAGAGGGCCGGCAGAAAGTTAAGAAAACAGATTTCGTAAATGTAGTTGATTAATAAGATACAATAAACCTTGCAAAACATTGGTGATGAAAAGCACAAGATCAAGAGCATAAAGAAGCCAGAGTTTAAAAAATCACCATTGAATTTGGGACGATGCATGGCAAACATATCGCATATTCCCATCTCCTTAAAAGCGGTCAATTGCACCTGGGAGTTATAGTTGGGCTAAGAGTAAACAAGAAACTGGAATTTGACAATAACTCTTGTTTACGATATATGTATATATATATATATACATGTATTTTAAAGTGGAAGAGTTTTGAGTAACAAATCCAAAAATTTTAGGGGGAGTGATAATAATTTATACATAAAACTCATCAGGATCAGAAACCAATGATGAAACTTCGCATAGTATTTTCAGTAAATAATACAAAATACAAGAAACTACAAGGTAACGGAATTTAAGAAACAAGGTAAAAAGCTGATGACGACAAACTGAAGCAAACCTAGGTGTACATAGATATGTTCCGGTTCGCTTATTGTAACGCAAGTAGAATGTACTAAATCCTAAAAGTACACTTTTTGTAGTATGGATCTTTCACAACTCCACGCCCAGATTCCATTGCTTCATTTAGCTATCCTCAGCGACGCTTCCAGAAAGAACCTTCTTGATGACTGGATGGCGTGCTTTACACATGGCTTCTAGAGGAATAACCTTTGGCAGAGTGAGCCCTCCTCCTTCTGTCATATCAATTTCTTCCTCACTTACTCGTTTCCATTCAAAGCATTGAATCAACAAGCCTAGAGTCAAGCCCACTGTTCGCTGAGCCAAGCCTGCTCCAGGACATGATCGTCTTCCCAACCCGAATGGAATTAACTTATTCGCTTCCCCTGCTTTCTCAAACCTCTCGGGCTTGAAACTCGTAGGGTCACTCCAAAGTTGGGGATCTCTATGGATGGCCCAAGCATTGACCAACACCATAGTGCCACGTGGGACATTATATGCTCCTATGGTGCAGTCATTTGAAGCCTCATGGGGAAGCAGCAATGGAGCCGCAGGATGCAACCGAAGCGTTTCAGAGATAATACTTTGCAGGTATGGCAGTTTCGAAACGTCTGGCTCGTCTATCAATCGCTCTTGTCCCATATGTGAGTCCATTTCTTCCCTTGCCTTTTTCAACACCTCAGGGTTGTTTAATAGACTAGACATTGCCCATTCTAAAGTCACGGCTGATGTGTCTGTTCCAGCAGCGAGCATAATCTGTCAAGTCGAAACAAATCAATATCAATAAATGCCGACCACATAATCAAACTATCAAATTAATATATATAAAAGTTGAAGGGAAATAATTAGAGAAAATTACAATTAAAAATTTAAATATTATAAAATTTATAATAAAAAATTTAAAAAATTAAAATTATTATTAAGAATCATTATTATTATTGAATTTTAAGAAAATTTTATTACTAATTTTAAAAAATTTATTATTGGATATAAAAAAATTTTAATATTTTTTATACTCAATAATAAATTTTTTAAAATAGTAATAAAATTTTTTAAATTTTAATAATAATAATAATTTTAAAAATAATTTTAATTTTAAAAATTTTTTTATTGTAAATATTATATGATATATAAGTCTTTCATTATAATTTTTTTAAATAATTATTTTTTATTGCAATTAATTTTTTTCAAAAGATTCTCAAGTCTTTTTGTAAGCCTATGCCCATGCAGGGTGCAGCTTTCTAGTATTAAACTAAATTTAATAAGTTCTCACACAGTCACGCTTCTAAAATAATTTGTAGTTTTGCACTTCTCTCGCATGGGGCCTGCACTTCCAAAATCCAATACGACGCAATCCTCACTATCTAGAGAATTTTCCTCTTTTTCTCATATACTTAATCCTATCATAGCCTAATAATACTTGAACGTTGGTCGCGAGCTCGCTTCAAAAAATAAAGAAAGCAAAAAACGTCACACTCCCCCCCCCCCCCCCCCCCAAAAAAAAAAACAGTTCTACTTACCAAAATTAGCCCTTTAATAATTTGATCCGTATAGTACTCTGGTTGTGATTCTTGTAGAGTCAAGAGATGATCTATCATAGTATTTGCTATCTGGTTCGCATTTCGATGCTCGTCAATGAGTCCTTGCAAGAACCCATCAATTCTCCTGGCAAGACTCTTAAGCCTCTTCTCCAAATGATCATAATCAAACCACCTGAGTATGGGCAAGAAGTCTCCAGGGTTATTTGCCCCTCCTAGCGTCACCAACTCCTTTATCATCGCTCGAAACTTTCTTGCCTCCTCCACATCCCCCACCTCACAGTCATCTCCCCAATACCTCTTCCCCGATATCATTCTCATTATAGTGTTGAACGTCATCTCTGAAAACCTTGATTTCAGCTCCACTTTTGCGAACTCCTTATAAGACTCTTGGGCAAGCTTTTGAACGAGGCGCTTCATCTCGTCTCTCCGCATTTCCAAAAAGTTGTTGAGACGGTGAGTTGAGAGGACCTCAAGCGCCGTGATGCGGCGGAGGTTGCGCCAGTGGTCGCCGTAGGGGGAGAACTGTAAGGTTGTGTTGTTGTAGGCGACGTACTCACCGAGGAGAAAGCGGGGCCGGTTTGCCAGGACGATGTCGTTTTTGGTGAAGCATTCGTGGACTGCGGATGGTGATGAAACAACGACTACAAGGCGGGAGCCAAACCAGAGAGAAAAGATTTGACCATAGCGTTCGGAAATGCGTTGGAAGGTCTGATGGAGTGGTTTTTTGAGGTGGTGGAGGTTGCCGAGTACGGGAAGAGAAGGTGGACTGGGTGGGATGTTTTTGAATTTTCTTGTTTTGAGAAAGAGCTTGAGAGTGACGAGGAAAGCAAGAGAAAGAATGGAATAATAGAAGGAGGAGGTCATCATTGGTTGATCTTTTTCTTTGAGGTGCTCAGTGAGACAAATGGATATGAGTCATAGAGACCAGCGTGGGGGCTATAAATAACTGCCTGCGTTGCGTTTGAGCTTACGTAATGCTTCGATTATACATAGATTAAGAGTTCAAGGCCCTGACTGCAATAACGTCACTTAATACATAATGTCCGAACCCTCACTGCAATAACGTCACTTAGCACATCATGTTTGTTGATCTTTTTTTTTTTTTTTGTTGTGGCGTTGCCTTAAGGTAAAAAATTAAACTTAACTATAATATTTAAAATTTTCATTATTAAATTTTGAAAAAAATTAATATCTATAAAAATTTTATTAAAAATTTTAATCATACTAATTTTAAAAAATTACTTGTCATATAATTATTAAAATTATACTAAATGCGAACATTGTTATCACCTAACGAATTAAAAAATGAACTCTGCTATTTAGGCTTAAAGAAATATTCATCCTCTACTATTCTTTTCCGCTATAGATTGAGTATTGAATTTTGATACTACTACTTCCATTTGGTTTTCGAACTGAATCAAAATCTGTAGAGGGAGAAAAAAAAAAAGGAAATTTCAATACTAATTACATTTGAAGCTTTTGGAGAGACTCTAATCATTAATTTTCCCATCAGTTATGTGTGTATGTGTATATTGAACATACATAACACGTGAAAGGGGGTTCTCCACACCGTGCATACAACTCCCATAATTTGTCTCAAAGTGAATTCCATGAAAGATTACATTTACATATTTTGATTATTGTCTTTAAATATAATATTTCTCTGACTTTCAATTAATTTTTTATTCTATTAATTTCATTGCAATATATACCATTTAAACGAAAATTTTTAATATATAAATTATTAAAATAAATTTTTTATCACTTAATATTTTTCTTCTCTTTCCATATTTCTCAAAAAAAAGTTATTCATGAACTTCAAATTTAATTCTGGTGCTATGATTTAAAAAAAAACCGGATGCAACTAATTTTAAAAATTACTTTATTTTGCTGCTCAATTTTTCCCTTGAGTTCTAAATTGAATTTTTATACTACAAGAAAATATGTTATTTTTAAAGGTCACAAATGTTAAAAAAAAGTGTGCTTAGCTATCGATATTTGTTTTATTGATGACTATATAACTGTCGATGAGTATTAATATAAGTATTATTAAAAAAAAATGTTACCAACAGTTAATGATCATCAATAAAAATTCTAAAGTATTTTTTATAGTTATTAAATGTAAAAAATACTCTTATCAAATTTTTAAAACAATTTTGATGGCCACTAAAATTGACAGTTATCAACACCATTTTTTGTCAATTCTACCCATAAAAAAAGTAATAATAATAATTTTTAATCATATATCTTTTACATTGTTATTTTTTATATTGGAAAGTAACCTTTTAGTTAATAATTTTATTTATCAAAATGTTTATATTAAAGCAAGTATTGTAAATATTTCTCAAATTTTGAATATATAACATCAACCAAAAGTTTTCTATCCAAATATTAAAGATGAGTAATGTATTAATTACAAACTTATTTAAAATATAAACATGTAAACTCAAATGTTTACAAAATAAATTTAAAATATCCTGAATAAGTGTAAAATAAAGCTAAAGTTATGGAACTCGTTCACTTCCCATATATAAAATAAATAAATAAATAAATAATAAAACATTGAATTAGACCATAAAAAAATCATTTCATTAAAGTATAATCTCTAAAAAAATAAGAATAAAAAAAGGTTGAAAGTACAAAGAAACAAAACACTAGTTAGAACCATTTAAACAACTTATGCTCAAAAGTATATAGCTTTAAGGTAGCTTCATGGCATGCCTCAACTTAGCCTCGACTTCAACAATTTCAGTTATGGTCATTGTTAAAAATAATTCAAAAGTGAAAGTATATTACTATATTGTTGTTCTTGCATAATTCAAAATCCTAAAATTTAATGCATTGCAGCCAAGTAATATATATTTTAACCATAAAACATGTAGAGTATTGTCTTGTCACATCATCGAACCAGCTTATGATTTAGATGTTCCTCAACAACACTTTTGCCAATGTGATATTATTTGTGGATGAAGTAATGAACCATGTAATAATCTCCCTAACTTCCAAATTAAACAAATCTCATTTTCGCCTATACTTAATTAATAAATAGACTTCTATATTAGTTCCTTATTTGAAAAAAAATGTTTTTTTAGAGATCATATAAATCTAGTTTAACTAAATTTTATTAGGTCAAGTGAGCTAATACAAATGATGCTTAAATGATATTATTTTGGAGAAAACTGATAGGATCATGTTATGAGTTAATGGTCATGTCGATTTCTATTTATGCACTTAAGTTGAGTCCTTAAAAAAACATTGCCTTATCTCTTGCCTTTTTTTTCATGGCATAAAACTTTCAACCACTTCAGTTGCTTGCATTTTTTTTTTCAAAAAACAAAGCTTTCATTTCATGCAAAATTTAGGAATTAGCATAAAGAAGACACAATAAAAAAATTTTGATAAAGCATATCTACCAAACAACTTTTTATCAGTTAAAGGCATTTGACTAGATATTAGAAAAAGGGAAAAGAATGTATGTGACATTTTATATAATGGCACTATATAATTCATAATTAGGCTATATCTAAAAACATGGGCAAATCACATACAACTTTACATATATTTTTAAGAGCAAAAGAAGAGCCTACTTACATAAACTTTGCTAAATTAATATTGATCATCTAAAAAAAATTTATATATGCAAAGAATTAAAACTAAAGGAGGCCCATGGTACTACTTGTCTAAAGGCAAAAAGAAGAGGGCCAATGGGAGCCACCCCTTTTGATATAATCTCAATAATAACAAACTAACATCCAAGACGCATTTTTGCTAAAACAAAGTCCCACATGCATTTCCAACAATTTCAAAGGCATGTAACATTATATTTTTATACACTATTATAATTAAATAGTTAGGAGGTATCAATATGTGACATATTTCAAGGAAGAGTCTCAAAGTAAATAAAAATAATAATAGAAACCTTACCAAATCAATAGGAGAAGTTGTATCGATATTAGAATTAGTTTGACTTCTTGGCACAGTTCCACCAAACAGATGTGTTAATAGATCTTTCATCTTATTTATTTTCTCTTCTTGTAAGCTAACATTTGCATTAGACTCTTCACAACATTTTTCTTATTCTCAAAGTTGCTTTTCAAGCTCATAAACATATGAGGATTGAGGCCCAATAAATTGTGTAAGGCAAATACCAGCTCCTTGCCCACAGACTCTTCCATGTCGTTAAGGCCTAAAAAATTCTATAAATATTTTATTTTCATTTATGTCCAAAGATCCCTTCTCTTTTTCAAAAATGATACTTTTGAGGTGCTCTTACATTTGAATGATATAATGTTCAAATATAAGACTTAACAAAATTCAGGATCACATCATAATATTCATATAATTTGGTGTAATTAAATTAAGATAACTCACAAGTTTATCTTATGAGTCTGTGTTAGCAGCCTATCCATTAGCACTAGTGCGTGTAATTTCCTATAGGTAGACACACCTAATTTCTTGTTTGGTCATCCTTTTCTATTTTGAATAAACAATAGAATATTATATTATTGAAACTTGAACAAAATATATGAACTTAATAACTCTAATACCTCTTCTTCAACCCTTTGCTAGACACTTTTTGATCTTGTAGTATATATAATATTGTTGGCTGTTTGACTAATCTTATTTTACTCACACATTTTAAAAAAAATATTATTTCCAAGAATAAAATAAAATCAAATTTCTAATACCCACCTGCCAACTATTTAAATTCCACAACCTCATAAGATATGTCCAATCCTCTTCTATCATATCAGGTGGTATAGTAGAAAGAGCCTTTTTGGGGCCTTTTGATGACTTCCTAATTTTTTATAAGAAAAGGATATATCTTATGATAATTTAGGGAGGCAAAGTACTTTTTACTTGATTAATATGGCTAAATGTGTATTCAATCAAACAAAATAAAGAAAATATTTCAATTACAATATCTTTATCAGTTTGAGCCTCATTAATTGATTTTCATCTCAGGGAAAAGTAGAAAATTGTAGAAAGTAATGAGAAAAGAGAGGAAAGCTAAAAAAATAAAAAGGCAAGTGGAACAAGTCCTCTCGCTACAGCTAGAACACAATTCGTTGTAGCGAGGATGCGTTTTAGCTATAGTAAGAAAGGCACTTTGCCATAGCAAAGCCGCGATACATACAAATTTCAGGGAGTAACTCGTTATAGCGTAAGCAGTAACGAGATCAGTAGAAATCTGGGAGCCTATAAGCTTTCGCCATAGCGAGAGTCATTCCTCGCAATAGCAAGATCGGTTTTTGAAATGCACAGCTTTAATTTGCGAGTTAAAAAACACGAGAGAAGGCTGAGCTTCGTCATTTAGCAAGGGAAAGGTGTTCTAGCCGACTAGGAAAGTGAGAAAACGCACAAGAGATGTTGGAGAAGCTTCATACTAATCGGGAAATCATTGATTCTATCTATTATTTTTCTGATTAGGTGTTTCTACTCCATCTTCCCTTCTAGTTGATGTATTTATTGATATGTTTGCTAAGATTATCTGTGGATTTCAAGCCATGAGTGGCTAAATCTTGTAACCCTTGGGGATTCTATGAATCTTTAAACTTTGGAGATTATTTCCCTTTTGATTATGTTTGATTATTGAAGATGTTAGTGTTTAATCTGAATTATGGTTTCATCCTATTGATTGGCCTCCTTTAGTTTGATTATGAGTTTTGTAATTAACCTTTAAAAGAAGAGAATTGCTTATAGACCATTAATTAAGCAACTTAGGATTAGACATAGTCTAATTTGTACTTGAGATAGAAATATACTCAGGAGCCTTAAGTAGTCTAGATAAGGTCTGAGCTTAATTGAATATTAACTACTCATTTGAGATATCAAAGAGTTGAGTTAATATATGGGTTAAATGGATCGAAAGACATTTGTATCCAATTAGACCTTTGACTCTAAAATTGACATTAAGTCAATTAATTAAAAAGGGAAATGATTGACATTGTATAAAAAGGGGATTAGAATTCCTAGGGTGTCCTTAATTGCTTATTTTTTATTAAAACCATCTTTCAGTATTGTTAATTGCATTTGAATTAATTTTCACAAATATTCAATCACAATTTGATTTGTTTAACTAAAATGAACACGAGAACTCTAATGCCTAATCACTAATCACACTGATTCTTTGAGGGAACGACCTTGATTCATCACGTATTATTCTTACGACCCATACACTGACGGTGTCATTATTCTAGTGAGCATCACCTTTAAAAGAATTATAATACTTCTTCTTCAATGCATGGCAATGGTTTTTGTATGACTTATTCATTTGTACTTATACAAGTTGTTGGCAACTTCCAACTTTTAAATAAACCTTGAGGTCAATAAACAACTATATGTCACTCAATGTAAAACATGAATATTTTACAAAAATAATTTAAAAATTTTGTAGTGTTAAAGTAACAATCAAAATAAAATCAAATAATTTGTTCTTATTTTTCATGAAAATTGCAGCCTATTTACTAATGCTTAACAGTGCATTTTACACTTCCTTAACCAAAGTTGTACATCGTAACTTGAATAACTTTAAATTTAGACTAACAAGATGCTTATTTTGCCATGTTATATCAAGTCTCTTTCTAGGTAGCAATTTAGACAATTCAAAATTATGAATGGATTTTTGACCTTTTTTCTTTTTTGGGTAATCACATTGACTTATTCAACAATATTAAATTTGACAAAGTTATAAACATTTAATAAGAAAGAATTTTAAAAATTTATATTGCAAACAATACGATAGAAAATGGCATACTTGTATTTTTTCTTATATTAGTATTAGCAACAATCATTGTAATACTTCTTTGTAGTAAAAAAATTCTAGATAATATAGGAAGAGATTATTAACAATATTAAATTTAAAATATAATTGTATAAATAATCAAGACAAAAAAGTCAAAAAGGTAACATGTAAAAGAGGTTTAATAATACAACTCATTAAAATGTATCAAACATTTAATCAAAAAACTCATTCTTGACCTATATCTTTTGAGTCTACATAAACAACATTACTAAGGTCTATCCTATTCCAAGATACAAGAATTTCCACATCATTAGACACAATATTTGAAGGCCCGTTAATATCATGAGACATATGTTGTGGGAATTGTTCTAGGATAAACACATCCAATTCTTTTTCATCTTTTTCTTCAAGCATAATCATATCAAAGTAGTCTCCAGGTACAACCTTCACCACACATAGCCAATTAAAGTTAGTAATATCTTCCACATAAAAGACTTATTCACATTAACATGCTATAACAAATCATTCATTTGTGTTCAGTCTTCATCCCTTGTTCTCAGTTGTTATCCATATTCATTTACTTTTACTCCCTTACCATAGTTATCTACATCCTTCCATAAACATTTGAACAGAACAATTTTATTATTTTCCATGTAAGACAATTCAAAAATATCCTTAATAATACCATAGTACTCTCTATTAGAATCTCTTTTTATTATAACTCCATTATTTCATGTTTTTCTATTATTGTCGCATTATTTTATGCAAAACACAAAATTAGTCACAACAAATCCTTTGTAACATATGGCTTCTCGTGATAGAGCACGAGCTAAATGTAAGAGTTGTTGTATTACTTGATCACTTCCTACATAGTAAAGTTGTGTAACCTACATAGAAATAGAAAAAGCTTAAAATTATAAAATATTATAATAAAAATAAGTATACTTTAAAAAAGTGCACTACCCACATAACTTTCAAACTACTTAGGAAATTGTTGATTATGTTGTCTTCCAACATTTCTAAGATTTTCTCTTTCAATCTCTAACTTATGCTTCCTAATTATTAAAAACCATTATGTTTATAGATATGAATATTGAATGAACAAAACAAAATACAATAAAACAATCCAAATCCAAAACAATAGAAAAAGAATATTCATTAGAGGGAAGTATAAATTGGTCAAAGAAAGAGTCTTTTTAGAAAAAATAGGAAAAAGATCAAAAGAGTAAGTCCTATAATGAATTCAATTCCCGATTTCCATTCATATAATTAGGAGATCTTTTTTTTATTCATTTTTGTATATGATATTTTCAACTTTAGAGCATATATTAACTCATATATCGTTTTCGGTCGTATCAATTGTAATTGCAATTCGTTTGATAACCTTATTAGTCAATGAAATCGTAGTACTATATGATTTGTCCGAAAAAGGCATGATAGTAATTTTTTTTCTATATAACAAGATTATTAGTTACTCGTTGGATTTTTTTGGGCCATTTACCATTAAGTGATTCATATGAATCAGTAATCTTGCTTTCATGAGGGATTTTTCCATTTTTCATATAGTTCTAGGTTTTGGTTTTAAAAAGCTTAAAAACTATTTAAGCACAATAATAGCACTAAGTGTTATTTTTACCCAAGGTTATATGAGTTGAAAAATAAATATACTTGCTCAATAAATAGAATAACCTCATCGTAATTTTTCAAGACAAAGATGGCCCTAATTCAATTCTTCCATACTTAATCTTCTTGATATTCTATTCACTTTAGTAAGGCGATTAGATTGCATAAAAACTGTTATACCTAGCTTTTACATCAAATGGGGAGTTTCAAGCAAAATTCACTTCTATTCATAAACTTTTAACATTGAAATCAAGCCATTTAGGAGTCATTTTGAGCTGTAGGGATCCAAACATGATTCTTTCCTTTTCTTAATTCATTTTCGCCATAAACAAATTTGTTCACACTCATTTTATCATGTTTAGTTCATGGAACATACAAAATCTCCATAGGACTTAAAATAATAACTTTGGGCCAAAATATGCACTAATTTTAAAAATTTATAACTTTAGCTATACAATTATGTGAACATCGTATTTTGTCCAGGTATATTCCAAAAATAATAGTAAGATCTAATTAATATAAAATTAAAATAAAATAATAATATATATTTAAAAGGTACAAAATTCAAAACTAGAAAAATATATATTAAAAAAAAGGAGAGACATCCATTTCTTTTCCTTTTAGATAATAAAGCCCAAATAACTCAAATTAAAAAAAGTAAAAAGAAAAAAGAAGAAAAAAGGAAGAGCACAAAATTGAAAATCAAATTAAAAATATAAAATCAATTAAAAAAAGGTCAAAAAATGGAAAAAGTAATAGCAAAAGGAGATAAATAGAGAGAAAAGAAATGAAAAAAAAAAAGTAAAAAGAAGGAAAAGAAATAGAGAAACAAAAAAAGAAAACTTTAAGCCCAACCCTTCTAAACCCATTGGCCCAACGCTCAAAAATAATAATAATAAAGAAAAAAAGGGGGAACAAAAGAAGAAAAAATATATATTAAAAAAAATTGATGAAAACCCAAAGCCATCTGATAGCCACTATGTTTATAATAGATTATGCAAGCATATGGATCGCTTATATAGTATAGTGAATCAAGGTCGTCCCTACAAAAAATTGGTTTAGACCTAATTAGGCCTAAGAAGTTTTACTTTCTTTTAAGTCAAGACAACCACAATACTAGTGTAAGAAAATAAAAATGAACTTAAAAGAATATTGAGTGTTAGAATTGTTCTAATAAGAATAAGCGCTATGAAGCATCTTAAGTTTATATCTCCTAATTGTTAAGAATTAAGTTGCTCAGTTAATTAGTTTAATTATTGATCTGAGGGTTAAGGAAATTAAGTGAGTCTAAGTGTTTTTCGAATTACTTAGACTTTTATTCTATTTAATTGCAAATATCTCTCACAATTAATTAGGTTAATTATATTTAATCCTTTCAAACCACTTAGGGTTCTTAGATATATTTTTATACCTAGGAACAAAATTAGGACAACTTAAACCTAAGTTGCTCAATCAAATAGTCCATTAAGGTTTTCCTTTTTCAAGAGCTAATTTCAAACCCCCAAATCCATAAAAGAGGTGGCCAAACTCTTAAATGAACAACAATAACCAAATTAACCATTCAATTCAAAAATCAAACCAATTTAACTTTACAAAATCTCCTTTAAATAACAATAGGTTCAAGTAAACCTAGGATCTAGAAAATCTAGCCATACATGGCTTTACACATTGCAACCTAAACAAGAAACTTGAAGAAACAATAATTCATGGAAGAAGAATTGAATAAGAGAAGAAAACTCAGTAGAATTTTGTTGATGCAGCCTCCAATCTTCAATCCAAGCTCTTTAGCTTCAAACCCCAGCTTCTTGGTGTGTTTTTCTCCTCATAAGTTCTCCCCCCAAGCTTAAAATCCCTAATCTCTAGTTACCCATTGCGTTTTAAACTTAAAAGTCAAAGTTGTGTATTTCAGTAACAAGTCTCATTATAGCAAGAAGCATGATGCTTACCAAAATAATGACACTGTAAGTGTACGGGTCGCAAAAGTAATACGTGATAAATCAAGGTCGTTTCCTCAAAGAATCATTACGATTGGTGATTAGGCATTATAGTTCTTATGTTCATTTTAGTTAAACGAATCAACTTGTAATTGGGTTTTTATGAAAATTAATTCAAATGCAATTAGAAATATTGAAAGATGGATTTTATCAAAATTAAGAAATTAAAGATACCTTAGGAATTCTAATCCCTTTTTTACACAATGTCAATCATCCCCTTTTGTATTAGTTGGTTTATTGTTAATTTTAGAGTCGAGGGTCTAATTGGGTATAAATGTCTTTTGTCTTTCGATTCATTTAACCTCTATGTCAACTTGACTCTTTGATGTCTCAAAAGAATAGTTAATATTCAGTTACGCTCATCCTTTATCTAGACTATCTAGGGCCCCTGAGTATATTTCTATCTCAAGTGCAAATTAGATTATATCTAATCCTAAATTGTTTAATCAATGGTCTATAAGTAATTCCTTTCTTTCAAAGATTAATTACTACATCCACAATCAAACTAAAGGAGGCCAATCAATAGAATGAAACTATAATTCAGATTAAACACTAAAATCCTCAATAATCTAATATAATATCAAGGGAGACAATCTCCAAAAGTTAAAGGTTTATAGAATCCCTAAGGGTTACAAAATTTAGCCACTCATGGCTTGAAATTCACAATCAATCTCAGCAAACATATCAAGAATCATTAACTAGAAGGGAAGATGGAGTAGAAACACCTAATCAGCAGAATAAATGATAGCATCAGTGATTTCCCGATCAGAATAGAGCTTCCCCAACACCTCTTGTGTGTTTTTCTCCTCTCCTAGTTGACTAGAACTCTCCCTTGTCGCTGAATGCTGAAGCCCTAACTTCCTCTACTCTTTTTTTAGCTTGTAAATCAAAGCTGTGCGTTTTAGAGGCCGATCTCACTATGGCGAGGAATGACTCTCGCTATATTGAAAGTTCATAAGTTCTCAGATTTCTGCTGCTTTCGCTACTTCCACGTTATAGCGAATTGCTTCCTGGAATTTCTATGCAACGCGACTTCGCTATTGCGAAGTGTCCCCTTCGCTATGGAGAAAGTGCAATCTTGTTACAGCGAACTGTGTTCTCGCTGTGGCGAGAAGACTTGTTCCATCTGTATTTTCACTTTTCAGCTTCCCTCTCTTATTTTCAACTCTTTCTACAATCTGCTACTTTTCCCTGAAATTGAAATCAATCATAAAATGAGGCTCAAACTGATAAAAATGTTACAATTGAAATACTTTTTTTATTTTGTTTGATTGAATACACTTTTAACCATATTAATCAAGAGAAAAGTACTTTGCCTCCCTAATTTAGTGTCAAATATATTCCTTTTTAATCCTAAATTAGGGGGTTATCAAACTCCCCTACACTTACATCCTTGCTTGCCCTCAAGCAAGTCTTAGAAAGAATCAAGCAATGTGATTATTAATTAATTCTTTTCCACAATCAACACATAATCAATCAGAATTTCAGATCCCCCCACACTTATAATGAACCCAATTTCAAAAGCAAAAGCTCAGCAAAACTCAAATTGAATTTAAAAACAATATACTCATAGTAACACCCTGATTTCTAAAATGTGTTTGTGTTCCACAAGAGATGTTTAAAAAGCAATCAGGTAATCCTTAATAAATCCTTGCTGCATTTTCAAGACCTAATCCAACTATCTGTGCTAACTTCAATCATCAAAGTTCATTAAAGAGGGGTTTCTATTGTTCAATATAGAACTATTTTCAGTACAATCATTTTTTTTTTGTTTTTTTTTCTCTCTTCCTTAATTCACTTAATCCTTTTAACGCGAATGACAACATTAGTTATGAAGCCACCCGGTTACTCAGATTAAGGAAATCCTCAGAGGGCTACTAGCATACTCTTAGTTTTACCACTGTTTGACGTGAAAGTCCACACTTTTTAGTGCAAACCTCTGGTTACTAAGTGATTTCAACCATTGGAGTAGAGAATTTTTTTTTTCAACACTAGATATCCCTCTCAAATGACAATCAAGTATCCATTAGAAATAGATAAATTGGAGAGATCTAAAATAACTGGAGGCTCATTAGAAGAAAAACTTGAATCACTTCAAAAATCATCTTGTTGAGAAGTGCTCCTATTGTGGGTGTACACTATAACTACAGTACTTACTTTATTCATTTCAAGTCTACTTAACCCCCACATTCATTGATTAGTATTTATCTAAAGTAAGAGGGGATGAATCTGGTTTAAAATTTGGGCATTATGGTGGATTGAAATGGTGGATTGAATATTATTATTAAAAAGACTTCCCTTTATTGTTAAAATGTTTATATTCGCCTATACCCACGTAGCCTATGTTTACCTTCCCCACACTTAAAAGTTACATTGTCCGCAATGTGTAAAATGGAGGAAACAAAAAGTAGAAAAATAGAAGCAGACGGGGGCGGAGGGAAGGGATGTAAGGAGGTAGAAAGAGACGAGACTCCTCTGATAAGAAGAGATAAGGAAACGAGGGGTGCGTGCGAATAACTCCTGCATCTGAGAGACCAAAAATGGATAAAGAACACCTAGCAAACTATAAGTTGGCGTTAGAAATAATAGAACAATTATGGGAATAGCCAATTCAGGATTCAAAAGCATAATAATATACAGTTATCCATATACAGTTATCCAAAATTTAAAGTGAGGAAAAATAAAACAAAAACAGGCAACGGGACAGAGAGGTCCTAAGAGTCAGAAGGCCCGAGTCTATCCTGAGGTGCAGGATCCTAAGGGATAATGATGACCGAGGGCTGAGGAGCCTTAGGAGGTGGAGGTGGAGGTGCAGGCATCAGATAGTCTATAAGCATTTGCAACTGATCTTTCATTGACAGGACATACCCTTCTAGCCTATCAATGGACTCTCTCACCCAACCCTCAAATTACATGTGAGGTAGTGCATCGTGTCTCATCGGTTTTGGAGTACCCAGTCGCTGCTGTGAGGGAGGAGATGGAGATGCCTCAGGTTGTGCCTGTGCAGGTGCTCGGTGACTGCAGGGATGTCCCGGCGCATCCTTCATACTGTCATATTTAAAAGGCCCCTTTGACTTGAACTGAGCGTCATTTTTTGAGACGCGACTACCCTCCATTGTAAATAACTCTGTAAGCATGTGAGGGTAAGCCAAGCTGACCTTGTCAGACCTCGCCATTTGTTTGAAATTTAGATACATGAGACTGGAGATATTCACCCGCTTCCTAGTCATGAAATACCAAGTCAATGTGACCCGTTCTTGGATCATGTTAGATCCATGAGAGCTCGTCAGGATGTTGCTGGTGATGAATTGCAACCAAAATCGAGCAGGTTTGTTGAGTTGATTAATGGGATAGACTTTATTGACCGGCCATGCTCATTCTTCAATTGCAATAGTGGTTTCCACCTCTTCCTAAGGAATAGACTGCGGATTCTCCATGTAGGACTGGAATGCACATTCTGGGACATCGAATAGTTCATAGAAGTCTTAAAAGACTTTCTCATTAACGCGTACTCAGGCCGAGCGACAATAATATTCGTCTTCCTCCTCCTCTGTGTCCTCAAAGTTGGCATACAATTCTTGGATCATCAGTGGAATCCGATGCACTGGCTTTTTGGTGAAGCCTTGCAACCCATGCCACTCAAAATTAGAGAAAGTGAGATTCAAGACATGGGACGCATAGTAGCGATCTTCAACTACCCCTCTATTAAAGAAAAGTCTCTCGAAACAAAATTTTACTCTGGCTGATGCAAACCGATCCTTATCATACGATTTCTTCTTTTGCTTCGAGGAAGAAGCTTTAGCAGTATTGGTTTACTTTTTGGGAGCCATAACTGTGAAATTCAAATAAGAAAGAGAGAAAGAAATAAGTGGCAGCATTAATAGGAAACCATAGAAAAGTAGAAGAATAGGTGCTGACATGCAGAATGAGGAAAAGGAGAAAGGAGTAAATCAGATGAATACGACATGATTATAATAGGGGAAAGACACTACTAAAAGCATACAAGGGACTAGGGGGCAAGGAACATGGAAGCAAACCAAGCAAAATAGTCCAGAAAAAAAGCAGTATTTGGAAAGCTCTCGAACTCGCTATAGCGAGTTCAAATAGGGTTCTGGACAATCTGATTTAAATGAAAGAAAAACTAAATTAAAGATATCTTTCTGCACAGAAACAATCGACCAACAGAAATCATCCAGAAAAACTGACCAATTGACCCCTAAGTACACAGATATATACAAAACAAATCCAGCCCTAATATAGTCAGAAACAACGAAAACAACCAGCAATTCAGGGGAGAAAGGAATCAATTGACTTACCTGATGCAAGGAATGCGATGGATGAGGGGAATGGGAGCATAGGAAGTGCGAGATGCAGCAAAAGAAAGAAGAGAATAGATTGGGGTGCTTCGTCACAGTGGCGAGAATGAGAACGATGGAGTGGGAAAAATTTTGGTTTATTTTATTAGGTTTTTCTTTTTAGAATGTTATATAGAGCCTCGCCATTGCCAGACAATAGCGAGGGCTTCTCTGGGATTATTACCAAAAGCAGAGCTGCTGTCCTCCCAATAGCGCAATTTTCTCTCGCCATTGTGAGAAAACTTGGATAATTATTGGTAACTGACGAACCTCGCTATAGCTAGGCTATAGCGAGGAGCTCTCTGGTGTTTCTACTGAGCCATGGAAATGCTGCATTCGCTGTAGCGAATGAGTTATCTTGCAATAGCGAGAAAACTTTGTAAAAATTTATGCAACACTTCACTCGTCATATCCAGGCTACAGCGAGATACTCTCTGGTTTATGTACCAGAAGTGTGACAAGTAGACTCGCCATAGTGAGATAGAATCCTCGCTGTAGTGAATTTTTTTTTTTATTTCCCCCACTTAAAATGCTTACTAAAATAATCTCTAACTTTATTTATACTTCCTATCAACTTAACCTATTACCTTCAAATGTAACCAAATATAACAGATGATCAATAGTATTAGAATAATGAATTGCAGTTTAAAACATGGTTAGAGACTCCCTGAAAATTATATCTGGCATCGCCCTATCCTGCCAACCACTTGTTCCTTAATATCAGACATTTCAACACCGACATTCAACCTACACAACACATAAAGAAAAAAAAGGAAATATCAAATCCAAAAATGAAAAGAACTTTAAACTCAAACATAAAAACAAGAAGAAAACTTGGGTTGCCTCCCAATGAGCGCTTGGTTTATAGTCCTCAGCCAGACTTTGTCAACCAATCAGGGAGGTTGAGCCAAGTTATGGACCATTGTCTGCCGGTTTATTTTGCCACCCAAATAATGCTGAAGCCTTTGACCATTTACTTTAAATTGATCTCCTAACTTTTCATCTTGAATTTCAATAGCTCCATAAGATGTCATAGAGATTACCTTGAATGGAACAGACCACCTTGATCTCAACTTACTTGGAAACAACTTTAAACGAGAATTATAAAGTAACACAAGGTCTCCAGGTTCAAATATCCTTGGTAAAATGTGTTTATCATGAATTCTTTTAGTCCTTTCTTTGTAAATCCTAGAGCTCTCAAAAGCTTGCAATCTAAACTCATCTAACTCATTTGGTTGCATTAGTCTATTTTCACCCACTTTAGCCATATCAAAATTCAATTTCTTTATAGCCTAAAAGGCCTTATGCTCTAACTCAATGGGCAAATGACAAACTTTGCCAAAAACTAATTGATAAGGGGACATACCTATTGGAGATTTAAAAGCAGTCCTATATGCCCATAAAGCATCATCAAGCTTATCCGCCCAATCCTTTCTAGTGGAACTCACAGTTTTTTCCAAAATTCTTTTTGTCTCCTTATTAGATACTTCACAAAGGCCGTTGGTCTGAGGATGGTACGCTAAAGCCATTTTGTAGTGAACTCCATATTTTTCCAGCAAAGATTTAAACAAGTAGTTATTAAAATGAGTTCCACAATCACTAATAATAGCTCTAGGGGTGCCAAAATGAGAAAAAAAATATTTTTCTTTACAAATCGCACCATTATTTGAGCATCATTATGTTGGCAAGTTACCGCCTCAACCCACTTACTTACATACTCAACCGCCACTAAGATATATTGTTAGCTTCTAGAAGAAACAAAGGGACCCATAAAATCAATTCTCCACAAATCAAACAACTCAACTTCAAAGATGCCGGTTTAAGGAAGTTCATATCTTTTAGAAATATTACCGGATCGTTGACACGCATCACAGTGAGAAACAAAAAAATGAGAATCCTTAAACAATGACGGCTAATAATATCCAGATTGTAAAACTTTATATGCAGTACGTTGGCCACTAAAATGACTACCATAAGGAGCAGCATGACAAGCATGTAGAATGTCATTTTGTTCAGTTTGAGGCACACACTTTCGCAAAATTTGGTCAACACACTTCTTATACAGAAAAGGTTCATCCCACACAAACCATTTCACATCATGCAAAAAAATTTTGTTTTAATAATATTTTAATTCATCAGGCACAATGCCACTAACCAAATAGTTGGCATAATCAGCATACCAAGGCACAGACACACAATTCACAGCAAATATAGACTCATCAGGAAAATTTTCATTAGTCAATAAATCATCCACACACTCAGAACTATTCACAAGTCTAGACAAGTGATCAGCAAGTTGGTTTTCAGTTCCTTTCCTATCAGCAATTTGCACATCAAATTCTTGAAATAATAGAACCCACCTAATCAATCTAGGTTTAGATTCTTTTTTACACAACAGATATCTGATTGCAGCATGATCAGTATGAACTATAACTCTAGTACCCATCAAATACACCATATATTTCTCAAAGGAAAAAACAACAGCAAGTATTTCTTTTTTAGTAGTTGAGTAATTTACCTGTACTCCACCTAGAGTTTTACTTGTATAGTAGATAGGATGAAAGATCTTACCATGTCTCTGCCCTAGTACAGCTCTAACCGCATAATCACTCGCATCGCATATGACTTCAAAGGGTAGTGACCAGTTAGAGGCCACTATGATTGGCGCGGTGATAAGCCTTTGCTTAAGCTCTTCAAAAGTTTTCAAGCAATTTGCATCCAACTTAAAAGAAGCATCCTTTTCAAGTAATTAAGATAGAGGTTTCTCTATCTTTGAGAAATCTTTGATGAATCTCCGATAGAACCTAGCGTGCCCTAAGAATCTTCTAACAGCTTTCACATTGGTAGGGGGCGATAATTGCTCAATCACTGAAACCTTAGCTCGATCCACCTCCAATCCTCTTTTTGACACCTTATGCCTAAGCATTATACCTTCACAAACCATGTAATGACACTTTTCCCAATTTAAGACTAAATTGGTGTTTTCACATCTTTGCAAAACTCGTGTCAGATTATCTAAAAATTCTTCAAAAGTAATGCCAAATACTGAGAAGTCATCCATAAAGACCTCCATGACATGCTCGATCATGTCAGAGAAAATCGACATCATACATCTTTGAAATGTGGCAGGGGTATTACACAATCCAAAGGGCATATGTCTAAATGCGAAAGTTCCATATGGACATGTGAACGTGATTTTTTCTTGATCCTCAGGGGCAATGGCAATTTGATTGTACCCAAAATAACCATCCAAGAAACAAAAGAATTCTTTTCTAGCTAACCGATCTAACATTTGATCGATGAATATAAGAGGGAAATGATCCTTTCTTGTTGCCGCGTTTAACTTCCTGTAGTCCATACAAACTCTCCAACCTGTAACTGTTCTTGTGGCAATCATTTTATCTTTCTCATTGTTTACCACTGTCATTCCTCCTTTTTTAGGGACACATTGTACCGGACTTACCCAGTCACTATCCGAGATGGGATAGATAATTCCGGCATCAAGCCACTTGATAATCTTTTTCTTGACCACTTCTTTCATTATATGATTTAATCGCCTTTGATTTTTCACTGATTTCTTATGGTCATCGTCTAAGAGAATTTTGTGCATGCAGATGGCTGGACTAATCCCTTTTATATCAGCTATAGTCCAATCGATAGCTCTTTTGTACTCTTTTAACACTTTTAACAGTTGTTTTTCTTGGGGAAGAGTTAGTGCAGATGAAACGATGACTGGTTATTTCTCTCTTTCCCCCAAATAAGCATATTTTAGATGTGGTGGGAGAGGTTTCAACTCCAACATGGGAGGCTACTCGATGGATGGTGGGAGGACATGAGCTTTTCGTGAAGTCAGCTCTAGTGATTCAAACTGGCCATTCTGCTTAGCCACATGTTTAAATGCATTCAGTTTGTGCTCAACCTCCATTCTCAACACTTTTTTTTATATTTGGTTTACCAATAAGTACTGCTTCCAAAAGATCTGAGAAAGCGAAAGAATTCAATTCTTCTTAAATTACCTCATCAACAATAGACACCCTTGAGCATTCTTTCACACTATCCAGGTGCTTCATAGCTTTCTCCACATTGAAGGTAACTTGCTCATCTCCAAGTCTCATTATAATTTTTTCTTTTTCCACATCAACTAATGCTTTGCCTGTAGCCAGAAATGGCCTCTCCACTATTAAAGGGATATCTCTGTCCTCTTCAATATCAAGCATAATGAAATCAACAGGATAAATGAATAGGCCAACCTTCACTAGCACGTCTTCAATGATTCCATATGGATAAGAAAAGCTTCTGTCAGCCAGTTGCAGTGTGACAGTTGTTGGGTTGGCTTTACCCATCTGTAGCTTTCGAAAGACAGATAGTGGCATGAGATTCACTGCAGATCCTAAATCACAAAGTGTTCGACCCTCAAATTTATCCCCAATCATGCAGAGGATAAAGAAAGAACCAAGGTCTTTGCACTTAGTTGGAAGATTAGATTTGAGGATATTAGTGGTCTCTTTTGTTAAAGTCACTATTGCAAATTTAGTGAACTACTTCTTCTTGCTAAGCATGTCTTTAAGGAACTTAGCATATTTAGACATTTGTTCTAAAGCCTCAGAGAAGGGGATATTGATGTGAAGTTATTTAAACATGTCCAAAAACTTCTTATACTGCTCATCAAGAACCTTCTTTTGCAATCTCTGAGGAAATGGAGGTAATGGCACTACTTTAGGATGCACCACTATCTTTTCTTCAGACTTTTTCACTTTAGATTGCCCCTCCTTGACCTCTTCTTTTTCCTTTAAACTAATGGTCTTTCGCTCTTTTTCCTGATGAAGTTCTTCATCTTCAATCTGAGTGATGCCTGATGGATCCTTAGAATTCATCTTGTTTGGCTCCTTCATTTGAACTTGTACTTCAAGGAGTTCTTTACCACTTCTCAAAGTGACAGCTTTACATTCTTCCTTACTATCTCTCCTCAGATTAGGGATTGTATCACTTGGCAAACCTCTTTGATGCAGTGCATTCACAGCAGAAGCTAACTGTCCTATCTGCACTTCTATATTCTTGAGAGAAGAATCCACTATTGCATTAATGCCAGCTTGCTTTTTATTATTCTTGATTTGAATGATCATGAATTTAGCCAAAACTTCCTTTAAATTCATTTTGGGTTCCTGAATAAGCACATTTTGCCTTGCCACTTGAGAAAACCCAAGAGGTTGAGTTGGCTTTGTTCCAGAGGATGATGGTTGATTGAGTGATAGGTCATTCTTCCAAGAGAAATTTGGGTGATTACGCTATGCAGGATTGTATGTATTTAAATACGGATTCTGATTCTTCAAAAAATTCCTCACATAGTTAATTGATTCTATAGATGTAAAGGGGCAATAATCTGTTGAGTGTAGATCCCCATAATTTTCATAGGTAATTAGGGCCACTTGAGTAGAACAGGCACTCATATGCTGACTTTGTTGCACTTGAGATTCTAACATATCAAATCTTTTGTTCAGAGCAGAGAGAATGGTTGCAAGTGGAACGGAGGAATCTTCTTGAGCATTAGCAATATTAGCACTCACCCTTCTGTCACCCTTTCTTTACATATAGCTTTCAGATAGTGTGTCCAATGCCAGAATAACATCATCTACGGGCATTTCATCCCAATGCCTATTTAAAATAGCATCCAATATCGTATCAGTTTGTGGGGTTAAACGTGTGTAAAAGTTCTGAACAATGGCACAATTATCCATCCCATGACTCAGGCATTAGCGGAGCAAATGTTTGTACTTCTGCCATGCAGCATACAAATGCTCGTCTGAAACTTGCTTGAAGTTAATAAGTTCACGACGGGCATCGGCTATTCTATTGTTTGGAATGAAGCGAGCTCTGAATCTTGCTTCTAACTTGTCCCAAGTGTCAATTGAACCCTCCGGCAGAGTCAATAACCATTCCTTAGCTTTTCCTTGTAAAGAAAGTGGGAACATTCTAAGTCTCAGAACATCCCTTGGTACCCCATTCTGCTTGAATGAATCACACACTCCCAAGAATGATAGGATGTGATGGTTGGGATCTTTATTGGACCTCTCTCTAGTAAACTGTCCATTGAGGTACAACATGGAGATCATCACAGGTTTTAGCTCAAAATTAGCAGCTTGAAAGTCTGGTATTATGATGCTAGGCTGAGTAGTTCTCATGGTTCTTCTCACAAAATCCTTGATAGTGCGATTCTGATTATCTTCGTTTACCATATTTGTGGCAGGAATGTTTGTCTCACCCTCAAGTTGGATTAGCTCAGACCCTTCAGCCAAAATATCCGTCAAACTCCTTGTCTTTCTAGGTGTTCTCGTGGATTTGGATTTAGGTGGCATAAACTATGTACCTGTGAAAACAAAGGAGTGCAGATCAAGAGTCTCACTAAATCAAGGAAACCAAAAGGTAATTACTAAAGAAGTATTTATAAAATTACTAAAACTAACAAATGAAAATGTAAATTAACAAGAGAGCAAATGAAAAGAAACTAAGTGTTTAAGCTAAAATTACTCAAAGCCCTATAATTCTCTTCACCAATTGCCTTGATTCCCCGGCAACGGCGCCAAAAACTTGATGCTCACTAAAATAATGACACCGCAAGTGTACGGGTCGTAAAAGTAGTACGTGATAAATTAAGGTCGTTCCCTCAGAGAATCATTAAGATTGGTGATTAGGCATTAGATTTCTTATGTTCATTTTAGTTAAACGAATCAACTTGTAATTGGCCTAGGAATTCTAATATCTTTTTTACACAATATCAATCATCCCCTTTTGTATTAGTTGGCTTATTGTTAATTTTAGAGTCGAGGGTCTAATTGGGTATAAATGTCTTTCGATTCATTTAACCTTTATGTCAACTTGACTCTTTGATGTCTTAAAAGAGTAGTTAATATTCAGTTACGCTCATCCCTTATCTAGACTACCTAGGGCCCCTGAGTATATTTCTATCTCAAGTGTAAATTAGACTATATCTAATCCAAAGTTGTTTAATCAATGGTCTATAAGCAATTCCCTTCTTTCAAAAATTAATTACTACATTCACAATCAAACTAAAGGAGGCCAATCAATAGAATGAAACTATAATTCAGATTAAACACTAAAATCCTCAATAATCTAATATAATATCAAGGGAGACAATCTCCAAAGGTTAAAAGTTCATAGAATCCCTAAGGGTTACAAAATTTAACCACTCATGGCTTGAAATTCACAATCAATCTCAGCAAACATATCAAGAACCATCAACTAGAAGAGAAGATGGAGTAGAAATACCTAATCGGTAGAATAAATGACAGAATCAATAATTTTCTAATCAGAATGGAGCTTCCCCAACACCTATTGTGTGTTTTTCTCCTCTCCTAGTCGACTAGAACTCTCCCTTGTCGCTGAATGCTAAAGTACTAACTTCCTCTTCTCTTTTTTTAGCTTGTAAATCAAAGCTATGCGTTTCAGAGGCCAATCTTGCTATGGCGAGGAGTGACTCTCGCTATAGCAAGAATTCATAAGTTCTCAAATTTCTGCTGCTTTCGCTACTTCCACGTTATAGCGAATTGCTCCCTAAAATTTCTATGCAACGCGACTTCGCTATTGCGAAGTGTTCCCTTCACTACGGTGAAAGTGCAATCTCGCTACAGCGAACTGTGTTCTCGCTGTGGCGAGAAGACTTGTTCCATTTGCATTTTCACTTTTCAGCTTCCCTCTCTTATTTTCAACTCTTTCTACAATCTGCTACTTTTCCTTGAAATTGAAATCAATCATAAAATGAGGCTCAAACTGATAAAAATGTTACAATTAAAATACTTCCTTTATTTTGTTTGATTGAATACACTTTTAACCATATTAATCAAGAGAAAAGTACTTTGCCTCCCTAATTTAGTGTCAAATATATTCCTTTTTAATTCTAAATTAGGGGGTTATCAAAGCACCTCTCACTATTATGAGAGCTTGTTAGTTTCAGACCCCTGTTATTCTCGCCACAGCCTGCGCTATAATTTGAAATTTCTTAGATTTTGTATGAGTCACGAACTCGCTATAATGAACTAGCATCCTCGCTATAGTGAGGAGACTTGAACGGCTTGCTTTTGACTTTTAGTTTTTTCCTTTTCTTTATTCTTTTCTAGCAAGTCTCTACCTTTCTCCTAAGATTAAAATCAAAATAAAATAAAACTCAAAAATACTAAAAATACTGCAAATATTATATCTTATTTATTCACTTTGATTGAATAAAGATTTAAACAAAATCAAACAAGAAAGAGGCAGATGACTCCCTAATCAATTATAAAATATAACTTACACTTCCTAAAATTAGAGAGTCATCACCATCTCATTAATTTCTACCTAAGCCCATTTAATTAAATGGATCATCCAAGCCCTATCATCCCAAAAAATTTGAAAATAAAACAAAGTCCAAGAATAAAACCCACTAGTTTTTTTTTAGCCCATTATCTTCAATGCCTAATAAAAAATAATCAAAAATAAATAAAAAAAGATAAGATAAGATAAAAGATAAATAAAAAAATTAAAAAATTAAAAATAAAACTAATTAGTGCAATCCCTTAAACTCATCAGACCAATACTAAAAAAAAATTTAGTCGAGGTCAAAATGCAGGGTTGGCTACTGCCATTAACGAGGAACATAATGTAGGTATCACTCATTTGGATCCTGCCATTGATGGGGAGTAGCTCAGAAGCACAAGGAGAAATATAAAAGGGGAAGGTGAGCAGACTACAGTGTCTCAGAAGATCAGAGGGACAGGCTACAATGGCAAGCTCGAGGATTTGACCTCTTCTTAGGTACTTTTTACTGTGAGACAAGGACAAACAGAGGTAGGCTCTGGATACAAAGGAGGTAGCCATGAATCAAAAGGGGGGGATTCTCTTAAAATTGGTTTTGGGGTCAGAGAGAGCAAGAGGATTAGGAGGAGCCTGAGACTGAGAGACTGAAAGAGTAGAGATTGAGAGAGAGGCAAGAAAATCAAATACTGGGAGGGTTTCTCTTAGGAGCTAATTCCGAGTTAGAGTGAATTGAAGAGGATGAGACTAAGAAGAGGTTGAAACAAAGATCAAAATCGAGAAGGGAGTGTGGAGGAAGAACTCATTCTTCTACCTTGATTCCTACAGGTAAGCCATGAGTCCTGCTCTTTCCATGTTTGTCAACATCGCTATACATTTGAAATTTCATTGTGGCTGCTGATAATCTTATATGTGAATGGAAGATTGAGTGACCATAAAATTAAAATAAGGAGCCTTCTCTTATTAAGCCTGATTATGTATTCAATGTCAATTTACAACGGTTTGAAAGTCTAAGGATCTTTAGTTAATGAGTATGATCATCTAAAATGTGATATTGTGTGCTAGCTTATGCATCATGATGGAATTGATAGCATATTTGCATTAGACGGTAAGGGGAGGCAAAACATACCATGTTTTGTACGTGTTTTAAGGCACACTCAACAAGTGTTTGATGAAAGGTTTGAAAGAAATACTTAGATTAGAATTAGGTATCTGGCTTTTGCAATTGCTGTGTTAATGGTTTGATCTCTTAGGCTTGATGGGATCAAAGTACTTTAAACTTGACTGTGACTTTTTTTAAAATGATGTTTACATGAATGTTTGAATTTTCAAAGGCTACTTGATTGATCGCTGAATGTTAACATAGTTTATGCATCCTGAATTGTTGAGAGTGGCAGCATCGTTAGGGTCTTCATAGCCTGGATGTGTGTAATTTATTATTAGTGTTGCATAAGTGGTTTGTTTTGATTTGGTGCTAATTTTACCTCGTGTTGCCTTCCTGTTCAATTGGACCATGAGCTGTATGTATTATTAGAGATAGCGTTTGGGGATTTTCCAGATGGAGGTCTCAAGGGAAGGGAGAGAATCTTTTTAATACATTATCTTCCCCATTTGTATGATGTAACATATGCTTAAAATATTATGATTTGGACTCTACACAATACACACACAAATACAAGTGTTGTATGCTTGTTTTAAAAAAGGTTTTTTTTTTTTCTTTTTCCCCTCTTTTCATGGTGGTTATGTTACCTTTTTTTTTTAACTTTTTTATTCTTTTCTAGAATTATCATGTGAGATTTTTTGTCTTTTCAGATATATAGAAGCGAACCTAGGGATCATGTGGGACAATAAACCTCATTGATATCTATTAGTTATTAAATTTATGTTTTAATATGTTTTAAGTTCTAATGGCCTATATCAAATTGATTTTGTTTTCAAAAAGTATAGTTAAAAAATAGGAAAGGAGAGAGTTTTCAAAAAAAAAAAAGGTGGTCATTCTCTAAAAAATAATTTTCAAAATTTAAAATTAAGCTTTTCTTTAAGAGTTTGCCAAAACTAATAATAATAATAATAATAAATAAAAGACAAAAAAAATCGATAAAAAAATCAAAATCAAAATACAAGAAGAAATATATAAAATATAAAATATAAAAAAGGTAAAATTAAATTAAAAATAAAAAACGTAAACCTAAAAAAAAGTAATACAAAAAGAAATCAATCAAAATAAAAATCATAAAAAGGGAAAAAATCAAAAAAGAAACAAATAATAATAATAATAATCCAAAATAAAAAAAATAATTTGAAAAAAAAACAAAACACTAATGATCAAATATAATTTTTTATTTCGAACTACGTGAACTTTGATTTCTCCCGAAAGATATGTAGGTTATAGGCTCTCATCTTAGATCAAATCCACCATTGTAAATAAATATTTTTTTTAATTTTACTTTCTTAATTTCTTTTCATCTTATTTTACTCTTAATTTTATTTTCATAATTTCTGTCATTCTTATTTTACTTTTAATTTTATTTCTTTAAGTTCTTTCTTTTTTATTTTGCATATGATTTGTTAAGGGAATTAAAATATAATAAAAGCCATATTAATTTTACACAATTAATTTAGGGTAATCGTTCTTAGAAATGAGTATAGTGGGGTTCCTAACACCTTCCCCACTTATAGTTGACTCCCGAACCTATATTTAGTTTGTAGACAATTATCTTATAAAAAAAATGCTTTTCCAAAGTTTTGTCTTTTAAAAAAATAAAAATTTTGGCTGTGATTCTACTATATAACTTTGATTTCGGTTTTCATTTTCAAAAATCAAATTGTTAATTTGAAAATATTTTCTTTTTAGTGCCATACGGTTGCATTTTTCAGGTGTGATAAGCTATAAATCATGCAAATTATATGTTTATAGAAATTTTAGAATGTGAACTACATGCAGTAAAAATTGCAAGAGAAATTAAGCTCATTTGCCTAGTTAAATAAAATGGAATAATAATATAGGTAAGAATTGAAGGCATGGACCAGGCCTGAATTTTGAAATTGCATATCTTAAACTATACAACTTCGAATTAGGTGCTCTCAATAGCCATAGAAAATTTGAGATGAGACCTATGTATTACAAAAATTTCAAAGTATTTGAGCTCATTTGACTCACAGAAGACCTTGTACACTAATAACTACTACAACAGTTGAACACAATCAGATCCTTAACTTCAAAAATTCATAACTTCCTTTATATAACTCCTTTTTATGCAAACTTAGTGGTTCTAAAAAGCTTATAATATCAAGACTTTACTTGACACCTGAAAAACCTAAAATATCAAACCTATTTTGTGTGAACAGAACCAAGACCTAATTAAAATTTGTATACAATTGCAAAAATTTGTAAAATATTTTGTACAACTCCAAAAATTATAATTCTTAGCTTGAAAAAAAGTTCTATGAGGGGTCTAAATGTATGCCAAATTTTAGGATATGTTTAGGAGTTTATTTTAAGGGGAAATGGAGTGGAATGGAATGGATTTAAGAGTTAAACCATTGTTTAAAAATTTTTTTTAGGGGTGAGTGGAATGGCAAGGGATGGCTTCTTAAGCCATCCCAAGCCAAGAAGCCATCCCTTACCATCCAAAGTTTATTTTTCTTGTCCCCACAATTTGGAGGGTCAATGATGGAATGAACAAATTTAAATATTTAAATTATAAGATTATCCTAATCTTATTTAACTGATACAAAATTATGAAAATCATAGTATAGATATATTAAAATTATTAGTTCTAGAAAACATTAATTCTAGAAAAACGAATAAAATATTTTTTTATCTTTTTGTTAGTTTTTAAATTATTTTAAAATTAAGTATGTGACTTTTAATAGGATTAGGATTTTATATATTTATCTTTTATTATTAGAAGTTATCTTTCATTAGGATTAGAATTAGACTTCTATAAATATAAGTCTTTACATTTGTATTAGTTCAGAATCTAGTATTGAATAATAAGAAATATCTTCAAAATATCTGTATCTCTCTCTCCCTTCTTCCTCTTATCCCTTTATTTCTTCTACATCTCCCTCCTTTCTTCAATCTTCTCTCCCTTTTCTTTCTTGCTCTGATATCCCTCCCTACTTTCTTTCTTATGCGTGTTACATCATTAATCTTATTCAGAATTCACAATCACTCACCATCATAATTATCTTGAAAATTTTTCATTTAGAAACTAATTGGTCTTATACAAACATAAAAATAATGTGAATAAAATTCGTGTACTATGAATTTTATCACATCATCATTATTATTAGAATATGTTTTCATCTAGTTATTGTGTAATATAAGAAGATTTTTGAGAATTTATTTACACTTTTTATCTAAAGCAATTTATAAGGATAACATTGGAAAAAAATAATTTTTATTCATTTCATTCTATTCATTTTATAATAACTCCCAAACAATGATCAAATGAAACCATTCTATCTCCCTGTAAAACTCCCAAACAATGGTATGTTCCGTTAAGTTCCACTCCATTCTGTTCTATTCCATTATATTCCATTAATATTCGTTCAATTCCATTTCTTCCTAAACTCCCAAACATAACCTTAGACTCAAACTAGTTCATTTAGGTCATTTTTTATATAGGAGTTGTTTATGAAAAATTTAAGACTATTTTAGATAACAACTTGGATCATTTGATGTCCAATTGGTTTTCTCCCATTTTGAGCACATTTCTTTTAAGCTAAATGACTTTTCTAACCATTCCATATCATTCCAAAATAGGTGGATCAAAATTTAACCCCTTGACATCCACTTATACATGCATATAGTATGATGCCTTATAAGTCATTTCTTTCCATAATGCCCATAACATGACATAAACTACCACACATGCATATTCTCATACTCATACATGGATTTCCATTTCAAAACACAAGGATATACTTTAATTTACATCGAAATGGCCATACATATACATCAAGAGTCTTATCCATGTCACTATTAATACATAAGTCAAAACATAATATATAATAGCATCCTAATGCATGCATGATGTTCATTATCTAAGCTTTTTCAACCTTTTTGTCCTTGCTTAGTGATCCTTAAATGGTTAGTGGAAGCATAGGGGGTGAGATTTGGGAGAATTTCAGTAGCTAATCTCAACCGATTCAATATAGACAAGAATGCCATAAGTGTATGCCATGTATGTGGTGCAAAAATGCAATACCCATGCCTCACAGGATTCAAATACCTTATAAAACATAAAAATTCATTCCTTTCATAGCCATGGCATCATCATAAACTTACTAGATTTAACTTCTCTCAACTCGGGGTTAAGGAAGAGCTACTACACTCAATTATATTCCTTAAAGGAGCTAAGAGCTGAAAACATCATATACTCATACATAAAATTCATTATGAAAATCATGCTAAACATATCTCATAAATGCATCAAGCATCAACACAAACAAGCATTCAAACTTATTCAAGCACTTACAGTATGCAAAAAAGGGAAATAAAGCTACCTTGAAGCTTGTAAAGACTCAATTAGCCACTAACCCATTTGGTTCTAACTTTTCTCTTGACTTTCCTTCTCTTAGCACTTACACTTATAAGTGTTTAAGCTAGATGGACCTATATATAATAATTTCAAGACCAGTTAATCCTATGAGACTTATTCTAGGCTTCATTATCTTCTTTAAATCTCATTAGGGCTCAATATGCTATATAAGGCTAGTTTTAGGTCCATAATGAAACTACTCTTAGTTCTTGTTTTTCCTAACCCCAAACTCTTATTTTCCACAAGTCTTATAACTCTCAAGAGACTCATTTAGATCATTACTTAGGTTTTAGAACCAACTTGTTTTACTAACTTCATTTAGGCCCTTACAATTTCAACTTTCATTCTAAACCTCCTAAATTCAATCCAATATTTTTATAATTATTTATTCATCATATCTAAGTCTCTAAATTCATTAAAACTCAAAGAAACACTTCTTTCTTATACTTTCTGCCCCTTGGCTGAGACCTCACTTATGGAAGAGCATTATGAGCTTTTGTTGTTTTTTACTAGAAATTTGATACACACCCATATTCCTTAGCTTCTTCACTTAGACATGAATTCATATGGCTCTAAATACTTCTTAATAATCATAAAACTCCTAAGGTGCAACTAAAACTCTAATTTTTATATCTTAAATTCTAATGCTTTTCCTTTAGTTCCAATTGCATATTCTTATGTTTCGTGCTTCAAAACCCTTGTTCCTATCTTGCTATAGATGAAACTTATCCTCTTCCATATAGTTCTAGGTCTAGGCGAATACACATATAAAGGAAAGGCCAAGGAAAAGCAATATTTAACTATAGAAACATACCTTGCTCTAATGTATTCTAAGAGAGAAATTTGGTGCTTAGCTTAGTTTCTTCAAACTTTCTCCTTCCTCTAACAAAGCAGCCATAAAAATGCTTCTTTCTAAAAACCAAAACCATCAAAAGAAAGAGCTCAAGGAGGAGAACCAAGTTGGTGAAGGCAAGAGCATTAAAAAGTGTCATTTTCTTATCCTTTTTTGGCCTTCTTTCCTTCTTCTTTCTCCTCTCCTTGGTGCGCCTCTCTTTTCTAGTTCAAATGGTTCAAATTCTGTTTTGAGGTCTTTTGGTCATGCTGGACAGATTTAAGAAGGAAGTGTGAGTTATAATATTTTTTATAATTCTTGTTTTGCCCTTTAACTTTATTTTTCCCATTTTCACTCATTTTAATTTCTTTTTTAAAATTTTCTTTTTCATATGACAATTTAGGTCCTCTAGTTCATAAAATGTCTTTGATTTTATCTAAATTGAATTTAAAATCTTACCGAATCATTCGATTAAAATTCGAGTCAACTAACAACTTAAATCATATATTAGAGGGGTTTTAACCATTCTAAGTATTTTTATAATTTTTATGGCCTCTAAAAACTATAGAAAGCCCAATTTTACTATTTAAAGCTCATTCTTTTAGGTTTTTAAGAAGTTACTCGAAATTATGAAAATACCACTGTCTTTTAAATAATTTTATTTAAACATCATGTCTCTGATTTTAAAGCATCTTTAGTTTTGTCTTCTCATTTTTAAATGTTTAGATTACTATTCTAATATTATTTAGCCTCAAATCATTTCATTCTGGGGTTCTTTTTTATAATTTAGTTGATTTTCATCTAGTTTTAGAGAAACCGAATATTACAAAAATAGACAACCTAGATAATTCACTAAGACCACCATTCCAATTTCTCCCAACATGATTGAATTTTATTTCAATTCCATGAAAGTATCTTAAGCAAAACATCAAACATTCATTTGCAATATATCTTTCTACGATGGAACCTTTTGGATAAGCTCGATTACACACATAATCCTTCAAAATTCATAAGTATCTTTACATAATTAAGATATATATAGGGTATTGGTAAAAACATTTAAAATTATATAGGTAAATTGAGGGAGATTCAATTACGTTTCAATGGGATACATCTAACGATAGTGAACTGGCCCTGTAATCTTAGCTTCTTATGCTAAGTGTATTAGCAGTTGGACCTTGACATAAAAAAATGAAGGAGCAAATATCATTTCAAGCTTGCAAAGTGTATAAGCAATTTGAATTTAAATTTGATCCAACTTTTACAGAGTATGAACTTTGCAACATAACTCTTTAAAGAAAGAACACAACTCTATTAATGAACTATAAATATTTTCATTTGCTAATAGTCTCTGTAGTGCAAGTGAATAGAGGCACTCCATAAGGACATGACCATCATGACTTTTTAATCTAAAGATCTTTCACTCCTTTGTTTTCACACATCTAGCAATGTTAGAAGAATACCCATCTAAAATTTTGACATTCATCAGGGATTCACACAAAATGCATTTTGCATTGTTAGTCAACATATAAATAGATGCAGGTATTGATACCTTACTACCTTGTTGTATAGGATGTAGATAAACCCTAATGCCTACGGCTTGTAAGTCTAATCGAGTTTTTAAATTATCCTTTGTTTTCCCCAAAGCATTCATCAATATCCTTATAATATTATCATGAACATTTTTTTCAATATACATGACATTCAAATTATATCCTAACAATAAGGTATTCCAATATGGCAATTAAAAGAAGATACTTTTCTTAAGCTAACCAATTGAATACTCCATTTCATTTTTCTTCCTTTTATTAGCATATTTTTCCAACACTAATCCTTCAAGATTATGAACTTGATGAAGTACATCTTCCCTAGAAAGTTGCTTAGAAGGATGCCTAACCTCCTTTGTGCCATGAAATAATTTTTTTTCCATATCACCATCTATGTTTAATTGGTAAAAAGTAATGGTATCCTAAAAAGCAATATCTTTTCCCATTTTTCAAATACATAAAATGAGTCTTTATACAAGTCAAGCTTCCTTTAGTATTCCACCTAGATAAGTTTTCATAAGTTGGAAAATCATTAATTGTCCATAAAATTGCTACATGCATGCTAAAGTTTTGTTTTTGTGATGCATCATAAGTTTCAACACCTACTTCCCTTAATTCCTTTACCTCATTTACTAAAGGCTATAAATATGCATCAATATCATTTCCTAGACCTTTTGGCTTAGGAATCAATAATGATAACATCATATATGGATCCTTCACACACTTCCAAGGTGGTAAATTAAAAGGAATTAATACCATAGGCCAAATATTGTATTGAATACTTATGTTGCTGAAGGGATTAAATCCATCACTAGCTAAACCAAGCCTAATATTGCATGGCTCTAAAGCAAAGGACTCATGTAACTTATGAAACTTTTTCCATGCTTTTGAATCAGCAAAGTGTCTTAAAAAACTATCATCCACACACGTGTCATAATGTTATGTCATTTTTTATGCTATCTTATTTGACATATACAATCTTTTTAATCTTGCAGTTATGAGAAAATAATGAAGAATCCTTTTAGGAATTTTTTCTTCTTTGAATTATTATTTTTTGATTTCCATGTAGAGGTACTACAAACCACATAATGATTTTGTTTTGAATGCTTATTCTAAAATAGCATGCAATCCTTTCCATAAATATCAATTTTTATATAATCTAACTCAAGATCTTGAAAGATCTTTCTTACTTCATAATAAGATTTTGGCAATTGTGTTCCTTCAGGAAAGGCATCATTCAACAATTGGAGTTACACAAAAAATGATTTATTACTCCAACCACCAAGACATTTTACATGATATAATTTCATTAGAAATGACAACTTAGAAAACTTCTTACAATTTAGATATAAGCTTTGTTCAAAATCATTCAACAATTTGTAAAATATGCTTACATCTTTATTAGGCTTCTCTGTATCCTATGCCCCAAAATAATCCATTAACATGTCTTGAATTACCTCCCTATCAGATTTATCACTATCACTTAAATTAGTAGACGCCATTTTCAAATCCTTTCTATGCTTATACCATTTTATATAATTTGTAACTATTCCATATATTAGTAAATCTCCTTTAACTTCTTCACAAGTTTTTTTCTTAAGATTATTGCATTTAACACATGGGCAATAAATATAATCCTTGTTTGTGTGTTCAAATGCAAGATTTAGGAACTTAATAACCCATTTTCTATATGTAGGATGTGTTATATTCTTAATTTGCATCCAATCATTTTCCATTATGAACTAGAAAACATAGAATATAGAAAACATAATTAACTTCATTTGTTCCCTCCCTATAATTTGACTTTGAAGCTCACAATTAAGAAAGAAAACTAGGAAATAACTAGAAGAGAAAATAACTACAAATCATAATCAAAACCTGCCTAAATCAAAATCAAAATCAAAACAAAGAGAGAGAGATGTATGTACCTAAGAAACAAAAATGTTAGTACTTGGTCTAGAGATTTTTTTTGCTTCTCTACTTCCTCTTTATTGATTAAGAGCTTCAGGACTGAGAGAAAGAAAAAGAGAGCTATACGTATCAATATTTTTATTTTAGTATTAAGATGCCCTGATAATTTGAAAATTTTTGGATTATGGCAACCTATTTGCTTTCCTAGGATGGTAAGGTGTGGTATTTAACACAGTAAAACAACCAATTCATGATATAACATATTAAAAGGGGAAAAAATGGTCAATTTAAAAGATTTGTTTGTAAAATCAAATATCTATAGCTTGTGCATGGAGAAGTCCAATTTGAATTTCATTTGGAAAAAAGGATGATATTGGTCTTTTATGATAAAGTAATGACCTACAATTGCAAAGCTTTCATTTAGATGCATTAAATATGGTATGTACGATGCTTACTTTTGTTTTTGTGTATATGGTATAATCTGCAATATTAGCTGAGAAGAAAACAAAGTTACAAATCTCATTTGCAAAATTGCAATTATATACAAAATTATACATATAAGCTGCCCCAACCAAAATATATTAGTATCCTTTCAAATTAAACCCAAGTTGCATGTGATGTTAGACACATTATAATATATGCTTTATAGTTGATTTTGTTCTCAAAGGCAATAATGTGAAAAAAATGATATGTGCATGACATGAAATATGACAAAAAATTTAGCCTAAAGAGATTCTTTTGTTAAGGGAAATTTAGTGCATTGAAGGAAAAGAAATTGCTTAAAAAGACAAAGATTCCATATTTAAATTTCATTGAGAAGATACGAAACATGATTTATGAAGAAAAAGAAAAGTTAAAATTGATCATGTGAAACCATCATGTTAATGGATAAAAGAGAAGAGAAATCAACATAAGTGAGAGACTATATATGCTTATAGTCACTTTAACTTAGCAACATATTAGATAGAAAAATTTTCAGCAACAATACAAAAAGTTTCCTATCATAGTAAAATTTGACCATCATGATTCACTAAGAAATGCAAACTACATACTTTTCAAAATGATCAAGGAACGAATTACAAGCTTTTATAGATCAAGTTATAGATGCAAGACCTACCATACATTCATTTTATATTTGCATAAAGCTACATGATAAAATCAACCACAAAACTTTTTGGTATAGGTTGAATCCATGCTTTCTCTACCTTGTTAAATTATCAAGACAGTAAGGATTAAAAAGTGTCCTAAGCAAAAATTAATCAAGATTAATAAATTATGTTGTGACAAAAATTATGTAAGAAGTAATATGTAATACTTAAAAGTAGAGTCAACATAGCAACTAAAATATGCATATAGAATTTTAAAATAGTGATTATAAATAATTTAATGTTTTGTAGGTAGAACATTTTCATTAATAGCTATATCTTAAGATTTATCATTGTCAAAGTCCATTTAATGATAAAAGAAACTCAATCTCTTTAATTATCTTGGTCAATGCCAAACAAGGCACACTTCATAACTTATATCTACAATGCAATTATATGTGAAAGCAGTTTTGAGGTTTTTTGAACCCTACATTGATTAATAAAACCAAAAAAAAAAGAAGTGTACAGATTATTTAATCTTTTTCTCACTGTTTTATGCACTTTGCAATTCTTACATACACTTTTTAATTAGTAAGTTAAGAATCTCAAATGTGTATCTAATGATTAAAAAAAATTTTGACCTCTTAAAAAGTGGAATTTTTTTTTTAAACTAACTTGATTGAAAATGGAGGACTACTTCCAAAGGAGGATACCTCTGTATTAATGAGTTCCCATTTGCCATTCATCTATCAAGGTTTTATATCTCAATATTGAAATTCTTAAATTTGGGACATGTAAAAAGTATAAATTAATGTGTTAATACCTTTTTAAGTCCTTTCTTTTGGCTGCTAAAAGCTAATAGTAAAAGTTTCACAAATATTCATACTCTATCTTAATTAGATAATTTTGCCTAAATAAAAGAATAAATAATCAAGAGGGTGTTTTAATCGCAATCAAAAGGCAAATCTCAAACACGCTACACACTTCACAAATATCATGCATCAAATATTTCTTACTTTAAATCCTTGTAAATGAAGTAATCTAAATTAATGATGGTCTTACTTCTAACTAATGACACAAAAAATTTCTAGAGAGCGTATTTATCTTTCTGGTCAAGTTGGTCGATTTGATAGTAAGGTATGATGAAGTTGGATATTTAAAATGTTGAAGTAGTAATTTAGAAGATTTTTATTACAAAATCAACTTAGGATTTGGCATTTCATAATCATATACTTGATAATATAAATTGCCTTGAATTGACCCTCCTATTACTAATTTTGTTCCATGTGATTTACATCAAGAGATAAATAATTGGTATTTGCAATGCAAAACATTTGACTTCTTTTTTTCTCAAATTTTTAGTTCACCTTGCTGAAAATGCCAAACCGTGTATCAAGGATATATATATATATATATATATATATATATATATATATATATATATATATATATATATATATATATATATATATATATATATAGGAACTAATTTTTTTTTGTTCTAAGCAATTTTTTTAGGGTCATTTGTTGGTAAATTGATATATGGATTAAACTTTTAAGGATAAATAAACTCTGCCATATCTCCTTACAATAATGGTTCCATAGTTTGCTATGAATTCACAAGCAAGAAAAGTGTAGCATCCATCAAAAGATAGAAAAAGAAAAAAAAAAACTCAAAGAAGAGAAACTCACACTCCACCAACAATTCCTCCAACAACAATCAGCATCCATAAAAAGATAGAAAAAGAAAAAAGAAACTCAACGAAGAGAAACGCACACTTCGCCAGCAATTCTTCCTCCAGCAAGACAAATTATCAGTACTGCAACTTATTCCCATCAAGACGCTGAGAGAAATAGAAATGCTGAGACAAGGAGAAGCTAAAATGCAAAGAAGGAAAGTGCAGTAACTACCCATACATAAAAGTGGAAGCAATGCTTTCAAAATATTGTTAAAATAAATAATTATTACAATTTCTACCTTCCTGTCAAAAAAAGTGGAAAAAAGAACCGCCAATGTTACCCACGATTTGGCACCACATTTTAAAAAGCTAAAATATTGAAAGAACAATCCTTGGATTGACTGTTAAAGCAAATAATTGATAAAAAGGCTTTTTATATTGACAGTGAAAGCCAATTGTTGATTAAAAAAAAGTTCCTTTTCAACTACAAGTTAGACCGTCAAAATTAATTTGTAGAAATTGCTTTATTTTCTTGTAATGAAGTTTGATTAAATTTTTTTTACAAGAATATCTAGACGAGTGGATGTTAGGGCAAAAAGAAAAATACAACTATCACTTCCAGAGATATTGCCAATGTGTCCCCAAAAAAAAAAAAGAAATAGATAGGTGTAGTAAAAGATAACAAGTGTCAAATAGTTAGAACAGTGTTACCTAATTCGATTATCCCTCCTAAGAACTCCATTTCTCATCCATAGTTAGAACAGTGTTACCTAAAATCAATGAATCAATATTGTTCTTAGATTTTACTATGTATTTTTTTAATTTTTGCTTACTATTCAAAAGCAGTGGCCATGAGTATAGAAAAAGAGGTTAGGTGAGTAAAGGAAGACATTATAGGAGGCAACGTATGCTTATAAGTTGTCCACGATTTTTTCTTTCTTTGTTTATGTGTCTATGCGTTCTATTCTTCTTCTTGCTATTTAACAAAATCTCCAAAATATTTTCATTAAGAGCAACTTCGAAATAGCCATTGAACCAGAAAGAATTTTATCATAGAGCTTGGATGGCTATAGAGATCCAAAAAGAAGTGCTTTCAGCTGCTTAAAAATAGCTTTGTTCTTTTATCCGGTTTCTAAAATGTTTAGCAGAGACGAAAACCTCTAAACTTTTTTTTTTTATCATGCCTTTTAAGGTTGGCAATTAATGCTATGGATACAAGACAAAATAGAAGATTATATAAGTACATAAAACAAGAGATAGTGACTGATCGAGTTTTCTGGTATGGATGAAAGTAGAAGATCTGTCAAGCTTTCCATAAAAAATTGATCCATTTTTCTACAACTCTTCCCACTCTTTTGCTGTACACAAAATCGCCGTCCTTCCTAGCCATCTTTAACGAAATTCCCTTTCTCTTAGCTTTCTATTTTATCTCGGTCTCTTAGTCTCTTGACTTTTATCCTTTTATCAGATTTCGGAGAACACAGCGTGTGAGAAAGGGTCCTTGTTTCAGGAATGGAAAATAGGTGCGTGAGATCCGTATGCTGCATGTAGGTCCATCGTCCTCCAGGTAATTGCAAGTTGAAAACTTGCAGTAACTATGTCTATGGTGAAATCGAAGAAGCATGGTAACGAGAACCCATAAGTTTTATTCATCATCGTGATCGTGTCGCTGCTTTCTACATCACCGCCATTTTTAGATTCAATTTTCGTTTTCTGATGAAGACTTTACATAGATAGATTGTTCAGCCCTTTTCTTCTTCTTTGCTTCTCGATTTTGTCTTCAGAGGTTTAGAATTTTTCCTTTCCTTTTGCTCCTGCAACTTTCTGTAATTTAATCAATTCCATTTGAGCGCTGCACGTGATGGATAGAGACTGTCTTCCAATATAATATATTATATGGTTCATCAGAACAAAAGAAATAGTGATAAGAATGGATGTGCAGCTTTTGTCGTGCAGCAATATGATGAAGTTGAAGTCTTCGTTTCTAATCTCTTCTCTGATGATTTCCGGTTACTTCAATGATAAGGGAGATAATGAGACATATTACAAAAAGAAATATATTAAAAAGTATTTTAGCATATTGTTATTAATTTGAAAAACGACACTATCAGCCCTTATTAATTTTTTAACCTTACTGTGCGCGGTATAACACATCTTACTAAGTACAGAGGTAATTTGTCTTCTTTACCATCTTCTCTCTTCTCCATGTGCCAAATATAAAAGGCATCAACAACTAAACCTTTCTTCTTTCCTATTTGTTGGTGGTTGGGAGGGTGTGTGAGAAGAGAGATCAGAGGGCCGGCAGCAAGTTCAGAAAACAGATTTCGTAAATGTAGTTGATTACTAAGATACAATTAACCTTGCAAAACATTGGTGATGAAAAGCACAAGATCAAGAGCATGAAGAAGCTGGAGTTTAAAAAATCACCATTGAATTTGGGAGGATGCATAGCAAACATATCACATATACCCATCTCCTTCAAAGCGGTCAATTGCACCTGGGAGTTATAGTTGGATTAAGAGTAAAGAAGTAATTGGAATTTGACAATAACTCTTGTTCACGATATATACACATATATACACATATATACATGTAATTTAAATTGGAAGAGTATCCAGTAACAAATCCTAAAATTTTAGGGGAAGTGATAATAATTTATACATAAAACTCATCAGGATCAGAAACCAATGATGAAACTTCATGTAGTATTTTCATTAAATAATACAAAATACAAGAAACTACAAAGTAACGGAATTTAAGAAACAAGGTAAAAAGCTGATGACGATAAACTGAGGCAAACCTAGGTGTACATAGATAAGTTCCGGTTCGCTTATTGCAACACAAGCAGAATGTAATGTACTAAATACTAAAAATGCACTTTTCATAGTGTGGATCTTTCACAACTCCAGGCCCAGATTCCATTCCTTCATTTAGCTATCCTTAGCAACGCTTCCAGAAAGAACCTTGTTGATGACTGGATGGCGTGCTTTGCACATGGCTTCTAAGGGAATAACCTTTGGCATGGTGATCCCTGCTCCTTCTGTCATATCAATTTCTTCCTCACTTACTCGTTTCCATTCAAAGCATTGAATCAACAAGCCTAGAGTCAAGCCCACTGTTCGCTGAGCCAAGCCTGCTCCAGGACATGATCGTCTTCCCAACCCAAATGGAATTAACTTATTCGCTTCCCCTGCTTTCTCAAACCTCTCGGGCTTGAAACTCGTAGGGTCACTCCAAAGTTGGGGATCTCTATGGATGGCCCAAGCATTGACCAACACCATAGTGCCACGTGGGACATTATATTCTCCTATGGTGCAGTCATTTGAAGCCTCATGGGGAACCAACAATGGAGCCGCAGGATGCAACCGTAGCGTTTCAGAGATAATACTTTGCAGGTATGGCAGTTTCGAAACGTCTGGCTCGTCTATCAATTGCTCTTGTCCCATGTGTGTGTCCATTTCTTCCCTTGCCTTTTTCAACGCCTCCGGATTGTTTAATAAACTAGACATTGCCCACTCTAAAGTCACAGCTGATGTGTCTGTTCCAGCGAGGAGCATAACCTGTCAAGTCGAAACAAATCAATATCAATAAATGCCGATCGCATAAGCAAACTATCGAATTAATCAAATTCAAATTAATATATATAAAAGTTGAAGGGAAATAATTATTCTTTATTGTTTATTACTGTAATTAATTTTTTTTCAAGATTCTCAAAACTTTTTGCAAGTTTATGCCAGAGCAGCGCGCAGCTTTCTAGTATTAAATTAACTTTAATAAGTGCTCACACAGTCACGCTTCTTTGTAGTTTTGCACTTGTCTTACATGGGGCCTGCACTTCCAACATCCAATACGACGCAATCCTCACTATCTAGAAAATTTTCCTCTTTTTTTCATATACTTAATCCTATCATAACCTAATAATACTTGAACATCGGTTGCAAGCTCGCTTCAAAAAAGAAAGAAAGCAAAAGACGTCACACTCCCAAATAAAAAAAGAATAAATAGTTCTACTTACCAAAATTAGCCCTTTAATAATTTGATCCGTATAGTACTCTGGTTGCGATTCTTGTAGAGTCAAGAGATGATCTATCATAGTATTTGCTATCTGGTTCGCATTTCGATGCTCGTCAATGAGTCCTTGCAAGAACCCATCGACTCTCCTGCCAAAACTCTTGAGCCTCTTCTCCAAATGATCATAATCAAACCACCTGAGTATGGGCAAGAAGTCTCCAGGGTTGTTTGCCCCTCCTAGCGTCGTCAACTCCTTTATCATCTCTCGAAACTTTCTTGCCTCCTCCACATCCCCCACCTCACAGTCATCTCCCCAGTACCTCTTCCCCGATATCATTCTCATTACAGTGTTGAACGTCATCTCTGAAAACCTTGATTTCAGCTCCACTTTTGCGAACTCCTTATAAGACTCTTGGGCAAGCTTTTGAACGAGGCGCTTCATCTCGTCTCTCCGCATTTCCAAAAAGTTGTTGAGACGGTGCGTTGAGAGGACCTCAAGCGCCGTGATGCGGCGGAGGTTGCGCCAATGGTCGCCGTAGGGGGAGACCACTAAGGTAGTGTTGTTGTAGGCGATGTACTCACCGACGAGAAATCGGGGCCGGTTGGCCAGGACGATGTCGTTTTTGGTGAAGCATTCTTGGACTGCGGATGGTGATGAAACAACGATTACGAGACGAGAGCCAAACCAGAGAGAAAAGATTTGACCATAGCGTTCGGAAATGCGTTGGAAGGTGTGATGAAGTGGTTTTTTGAGTTGGTGGAGGTTGCCGATTACGGGAAGAGAAGGTGGACTGGGTGGGATGTTTTTGAATTTTCTTGTTTTGAGAAAGAGCTTGAGAGCGAGGAAGAAAGCAAGAGAAAGAATGGAATAATAGAAGAAGGAGGTCATCATTGGTTGAACTTTCTCTTTGAGGTGCTCAGTGAGACAAATGGATATGAGTCATTGAGACCCGTGTGGGGGCTATAAATAGCTGCCTTAGTTGCGTTTGAGCTTACGTAATGCTTCGATTATACATAGATTAAGAGTTCAAGGCCCTGACTGCAATAACGTCACTTAATACATAATGTCCGAACCCTCACTGCAATAACGTCACTTAGCACATAACGTTGATCTTTCTTTTTTTTTTTTTTTTTGGTGGCGTTGCCTCAAGGTAAAAAATTAAACTTCATTATAATATTTAAAATTTTGATTATTAAATTTCGTTAAAAATTAATATTTATGAAAATTTTATTAAAAATTTTAATCATACTAATTTTAAAAAATTACTTGTCGTAAATTATTAAAATTATAATTAAAATAAAATAATGCGAACATTGTTATCACCTAACGAATGAAAAAAATGAACTCTACTATTTAGGCTTAAAGAAATATTCATCCTCTACTATTCTTTTCCGCTATAGATTGAGTATTGAATTTTGATACTACTACTTCCATTTGGTTTTCGAGCTGAATCAAAATCTGTAGAAGAAAAAAAAAGAAGGAAATTTCAATACTTATTACATTTGAAGCTTTTGGATAGACTCTAATCATTAATTTGCCCATCAGTTATGTGTGTATGTGTATGTTGAACGAATTTGGATCCTCTGCAGTTGAAGCTTATATGCTGTTGTGCTGTTGAGAAGATACAGAGTGTGTTTTGATTTTTTTTTTTTTTAAGTTAAATTTATTCATCCTATTTCATTTTAAGTTAAATTCCCTCAACAACACCACAGCACAACAGCAGAGGATCTGGTTCCGTATTGAACATACATAACACGTGAAAGGGGGTTCTCCACCGTGCATACAACTCCCATAATTTGTCTCAATGAATTTCATGAAAGATTACATTTACATATTTTGATTATTGTCTTTAAAAATAATATTTCTCTGACTTTCAATTAATTTTTTATTCTATTAATTTCATTGCAATATACCATTTAAACGAAAATTTTTAATATATAAATTATTAAAATAACTTTTTTATCACCTAATATTTTTCTTCTCTTTTCATATTTCTCAAAAAAAGTTATTCCTGAACTTCAAATTTAATTCTGGTGCTATGATTTTAAAAAAAATCGGATGCAACTAATTTTAAAAATTACTTTATTTTGCTGCTCAATTTTTCCCTTGAGTTCTAAATTGAATTTTTACACTACAAGAAAATATGTTATTTTCAAAGGTCACAAATGTTAAAAAAAAAAAGTGTGCTTAGCTATTGGTATTTGTTTTATTGATGACTATATAACTATCGATGAGTGTTAATATAAGTATTATTAAAAAAAATATTATCAATAGTTAATGATCATCAATAAAAATTCTAAAGTATTTTTTATAGTTATTAAATGTCAAAAATACTCTTATCAAATTTTTAAAACAATTTTGATGGTCACTAAAATTGACAATTATCAATAGCATTTTTGTCAATTCTAACCATAAAAAAAGTATCAATAATAATTTTTAATCATATATCTTTTACATTGTTATTTTTTATATTGGAAAGTAACCTTTTAGTTAATAATTTTATTTATCAAAATGTTTATATTAAAGCAAGTATTGTAAATATTTCTCAAATTTTGAATATATAACATCAACCAAAAGTTTTCTATCCAAATATTAAAGATGAGTAATGTATTAATTACAAAATTATTTAAAATATAAACATGTAAACTCAAATGTTTACAAAATAAATTTAGAATATCCTGAATAAGTGCAAAATAATGCTAAAGTTATGGAACTCGTTCACTTCCCATCTATAAAATAAATAAATAAATAATAAAACATTGAATTAGACCATAAGAAAATCATTTCATTAAAGTATAATCTCTAAAAAAAATAAGAATAAAAAAAGGTTGAAAGTACAAAGAAACAAAACACTAGTTGAAACCATTTGAGCAAGTTATGCTCACAGGTATATAGCTTTAAGGTAGCTTCATGGCATGCCTCAACTTAGCCTCAACTTCAACAATTTCAGTTATGGTCATTGTTAAAAATAATTCAAAAGTGAAAGTATATTACCATATTATTATTCTTGCACAATTCAAAATCCTAAAATTTAATGCATTGCAACCAAGTAATATATATTTCAACCATAAAACATGGAGAGTATTGTCTTGTCACATCATTGAACTAGCCTATGATTTAGCCGTTGCTCAACAACACTTTTACCAATGTGATATTATTTGTGGATGAAGTAATGAACCATGTAATAATCTCCCTAACTTCCAAATTAAACAAATCTCATTTTCGCCTATACTTAATTAATAAATAGGCTTCTATATTAGTTCCTTATTTGAAAAACAAGGTTTTTTTAAGAGATCATATAAATCTAGTTTAACTAAATTCTATATTAGTTCCTTATTCAATCATCTGTCCTAGGATTTCCATTCCATTCTCTCCAACAATTTTCATGGCCTATTTAGCTTAGCTTACTTCTCTCTCACTCCCTCTCCTTGCTTCACCAATTTGTAGGCGTCATACATAACAGTAATAAAAAGGCATATTAATTTCTATAAATTATTTTCCACAAATGATTAAGCAACAAATACCTCTATGCTTGAGCCAAATCAACAACTTAACAAAGAAGTCCTAACAGTCATTGAAAACAAATGAAATTGATCTATACAGTCAAAGTAAAGGCAAAAATAAGGTCTCAAGATTATAATGAGACAGTGCTATCCCAAAAGGATTCCAGTTACAACCACAGCCCAGTAACTTTCCAAAAATAACTCATGCACCTCAAGTTTCCTACTTCACTCCTACCCAATCATATGGTAAAAAAACTTTAAAATTCATCAGGAAATCTTTTGCACAAATAAACCATGATTTCCCGGACTTAGCTGAATCAAAATGTAACCAAGAAATAGGACCCCATTTGACTCTGATTAACTCCAATGGCATATCGTACGTAGGACAACAAAATACACAAACCAAATTCCTCACACTCGAAACGCTTAGCAAATGATACGCATTGATTTTATGATAAAGGGTATTTTGTAATAACAGAAAATAGTTATTTCAACTGATAGGAATATTTTGCATTAGGAGCCGTTGGTCTGTAACAAAGTCTGTTACCATTCATGTATAAAGCTTGCATCGTGTTAGCAGAGGGATAAGAAAATACAGTACCTATTTCCTCTTCTCTAGCTCTCCGACTCTCTCCTCTCTTCCCCTCTTCCCTTTCCTCTACACTTTCCTACTTAATTTTCCTATTGAGTCATCTATGGCTTATCATTGGTATCAGAGCAGCTTTGATCCAAGGGAGAAAATGGACTCCAAAGAGCTTTTTGCATTAGCAATGGATTTGGAGCGAGTAGTGGTGCGAATGGGAAAAGTTCGAAAGGAGATTGCAATGTTAAGGGAGTTTATGCATGACGGTATGAGAGAGATGATTAGTGCAAAAATGGGAACACAAGCCACCATGGAAACCTCCGTGGTTATGGTAAAACACGACACACTAACGGATATTGGAGCTCCGTTGCCGACTATCACCAATGTACCATTTATTTCCGTTGACATTGAAGAAGTAGACGTTGTCGCCAAAGACCTCCATTCCATTTCTCTTGTAACACCACCAGATCTCCTCGATGTGTCCAAAAGCTTGTTGCAATCTGTCAATGGTAACAATGCTATTGTTCATTCACCACCATCAAACCAGTCCTTCTTAATTCCATTTGCGTGGATCAATGTGTTTTTGAATCCCTGTACAAAGAAGGTAATTCTGGAATTTGGAGACGAGACTGCATTTAAACCCCACTTCACAAAGATGCTTTAGAATATATATGGATGAAGATGATTGAGTTGAGCAACACTCTTGCTAATATCCATGATCTTGAATATTGTTGGATCCTCTTTAGATTGCTCACTTGGTGTTTATTAAAGGATTGCATTAGAATTTCTCCATCATGTGCTGGTTTTTCAACTTTGTTGCCATTATATATTTTAGTGTTTGATCCTAGAATAGTTAAAGAAGCTTGGTATTTGGCTTGTGTTCCAGTATTTGGATTTGGTTCCTCTACAACTCGACGTCTTCGTACCCTGGCTTCGACAGCAGCTGCAACTCGGATTCAGAGGAGTCTTATTTGCTATCTATGCATTGTTATTGACCTGTCTAAGGCAGCTGTAGAGACGAACTTTAGACAATGTAGGATGGCTATAAGGAAAACAAGCTGAGACATTTATCAAGGAATTTTTTTATCAGAACCCACGTGGTCATATTGGTCTTGTGACTAGAAAGGATGGAGTTGTTCATTGCCTAACAAAACTTGGTGGCATTCCTGAGTCCCATATTAAGGCTTTGATATGTAAAATGGATTGCTCAGGTGAGGCCTCCCTCCAAAATGCACTAGAGCTTGTTCATAGCTATCTAAATCAAATTCCATCATATGGTCATCGAGAGTTTTTGATTTTATATTCAGCTCTTAGTATATGTGATCCTAGTGATATCATGCAAACCATCCAAAAATGCAAAAAGGATAAAATAAGGTGCTCGGTCATTGGTCTTGCTGCTAAAATGTTTACATGTAAACATCTTTGTCAAGAAACTGGAGGAACATACTGTTGCACTGGATGAGACCCACTTGAAAGAGTTGGTACTAGAGCATGCATCACCACCTCCAGCAATAACAGAGTATGTTACTTCTAGTTTAACTAAGATGGGTTTTCCACGAAGAGCAACTGAGGGTACCATTGTAATTTGGACATGTCGTGAAGAGGCTAACAAAGGAAGGGGGTACACTTGTCTAAGATGCAAAGTATGTGTCTGTGAGCTTCCCACAGAATGTCGAATCTGTGAATTGACCCTTATCTCATCACCCCATCTGGCAAGGTCATATCATCATCTCTCTCCAGTAGTGCCTTTTGATGAGGCGTCTTCATCATCTCGAAATGACCCACGTCATAAGTTTTCCAACACTTGTTTTGGCATCCTAAATCTTCAAAGATTTTCTATAATTAGAAGCTACTGGGTGTTCACTCCCTTGACTTGAAAGATAAGGTCAAACTTGATAGAAAGGGCCACTTGCTTGAGGAAAGTACAGGAGAGTTATGGCGGAATGTTTAGTGGAAATTTTCTGATTTTGTTAGGTCTTTACACCCTTGGGATCAAGGGTGAATTTAAGGGAGAGGTAGTTGATACGCGTTGATTTTATGATGGGGGTATTTTCTAATAACAGAAAATAGTTATTTCAGCTGACAGGAATATTTTGCATTAGGAGCCGTTGGTCTATAACAGAGTCTGTTACCGTTCATGTATAAAGCTTGCATCGTGTTAGCAGAGGGGTAAGAAAATACAGCACCTATTTCCTCTCCTCTAGCTCTCCAACTCTCTCCTCTCTTCCCCTCCTCCCTTTCCTCTACACTTTCCTCCTTAAATTTCCTATTCAGTCATCTATGACTTATCAGCAAAGCAACCCAGTTGACATGTTCTTGTATACAGCAGAGTGATAAAATTAGGTTCAAAGGTTACTAACAACAAAGAGAGACTGACGTACACATTGATCATTTTCTTATCAGAAGCAAAATCATCTCAAGAATCGGTATTCCCCCTCAGGACATGCTCAAATTAAGAATTCAGTTTAAGATAGCAAAAGGCCTATTTTCAAGCAAACATCAATTCAAGATACATATTCCTTTATTATGAAATAGCGGCAATATGGAGATCAAAATTACAATCACGGCTCCATCAGGCTCAATGGGTCAGACCATTAACCAAACAATTTTCATCATTGAAAATGGAATAGTCAAACACCTAAGATTGCTCCCAGGCAATTCATCGAACACCTGCTAAGCATTGTACAGAGCACGATACTTATACCTCATCCCTGATCCCAAATGTAAGACTGCTAATAACTCACCCATGAATCAGCACCCAACATTATATGTTAATTAATCATACTTGTTAACAAAAGATCCTCAGACTTTCCTACCTATGAAAACCAACACCAAATATATAACCATGCTTAACAAAAGAAAATTCCCAATTTTAATTACTGGGTCACCCAACCTTCCATTCACATCTAATACTATCAAGAGCCACAATGAAATTTGAAATGCATAACGAATGTTAACAAGCAGGGGAGGGAAACAATATTCACAGCGTACCTGTAGGAATCACGACTGAGGAATGGGTTCTTCCTTCTCTCAATCCGTTCCCTGAAAGCTCCTTTTTACTCTCGGTCCTTTTCTCGCTCCCGCTCTCACTCTCTCGCACTCGATCTCCCTCACTGTCGACCTCTTTAACCTGAAAACCAATTTCGAAAGAGTCCCCCTTTTTTTTTCATTCACGGTTTCCTTTATCCGTGCGTGAGTAGTGCCCCCTATTTTCTATGCGTGCCAAGACCTACAAATGGGGCTGATCTCTTCACTTTTCATGCTTTTATCGGGACCTTTTTGGTTGCTCCTCCCTTGTCCTCTTGCTTCTGTGCGTTTCTCCGTTGCCTTCATTCTGTAAAAGCGAATCTGTTCCCCCCACAATCTCTGCTGCACAGCCGCATCACGTGACTGCCTCCGGAGACGCCCGAGAGAGAGAGCTAAAGAAAAGGGGACCAATAGTAACGGGTAGGGTTCAGCAAGCGGCAACAGCCCAATAGAAAAAGGATTTAGGCTCCCTTTCCTCCTCTGTTTTCGATTGAGTTCCCTTCTTTTTTGTCGTTGTCCGGCCTAATTACATTATATGGGCCTAAAATTATCTGGGCTTTGGAAATTTGCAGACAAAAATTTTTAATTTTTTTTCTTTTCTTTTTATTTTCAATATTTTCTTCTCTCTCTTTTTTAATCTTTGCTTCTTCTTTTTTGTTTTTTCTCTCATTTTCTTTTCTTCTTCTTTTTTATTTATTTTTGTTTGTTTCTTTTTGTCATTTTTTATTTTTCTTTGATTTTCTTCTCTTCTTTTTTTTTATTACTTTTTGTTTGTTCATTTTTAAAAATTATTATTTTTTGGTTATTTAATCTCTTAAAATTTGGAGAAAAAAGTGGATATTCTTTTCTCTTTTAATTTTCTTTTTTTATGGGAAAATAAATGGGTATTCTTTTTTAATTTTTTAATTTATTTTTTTTTATTTTTTTGCTAATTTGATTTTGTTATTATTTTTTGAGTCTGCCTAGACAAAATACAGTGCTCACACCTACTACAACAAGACAAATTGTCAATTACTACAACTTGTTCTCATCAAGACGCAAAGATAAATAAAAACACAAAAGCGAAAAGAAGCCAAGATGCAAAAGACATAAAGAAAGAAAATGTAGTAATTATCTGTCAATTAAAGTGAAAATAGTACTTTCAATTTATTTTTAAAATAAATAAATATTACAATTTCTACCCTCCTATCAATAAAAGTGAACAAAAAAAAACCATCAATGTTACCCCCATTTTGGCACTAAAGAAGCTAAAATATTGAAAAGACAATCCTTATATTGATGGTCAAAGTTAATAGTTGATAAAAAGGCTTTTTATATTAATAGTAAAAGTCAATTGTTGATAAAAAACATCTTTTTCAACTTTAAGTTAGACCATCAAAATTAAATTGTATAAATTACTTTATTTTCTTATAGTGAAGTTTGATTAAATTTTTTTTTTATGAGAATATCTAGACGAGTGGATGTTAAGGTGAAAAGAAAAATACACATATAGTTTCCAGAGGTATTGCCAATGTATTAAAAAAAAAAAAGGTGGAGTAAAAGATAACAAGTACCAAATAGTTATAACAGTGTTACCTAATGCGATTATCTCCCCTTTGAACTTCGTTTTTCATCTATCACTTTCATACATGATACGTTCATCTATTAGAATACTAAAATCAGTAAACTGGTATTATTATTTTTAGATTCTATTATATATTTCTCAATTTGCACTTATTATTCAAAGAACAAGTCATGGGTACATAAACAAAAAAAAAAAGGTTGTGTGAATTAGAAAAGATATTATAGGAGTTGATGTATACTTACAAGTTATCCTCAAATTTTTCTTTCTTTGTTTATGTATCTATGGGTTCTATTCTTCTTCTTTTTATGTAGTGAAAGCTCCAAAGTATTTTCAATAAGAGCAACTTAGAAATAGTCAATAAACAAAAAAGAATTTTACCAGAGCTTAAATGCCTATAGAGATCCAAAAAGAAGTGCTTTCGGCTGCTTAAATTTAGCTTTGTTCTTTTATCCGGTTTCCAAAATCTTTAAAAGAGTTTAGGAGTTCTATACCTTTTTTTTTATCATTGCCATTTAATGTTAGCAATAAATGCTATGGTTACAAGACAAAATAGAAGGTTATATTAATACATAAAACAAGAGATAGTAACTAATCGAGTTTACTGATATGGATGAAAGTATAAGATTTGTCAAGCTTTCTATAAAAAATTGATCATTTTTTCTGCAACTTTTACCACTCTTTTGCTGCACACAAAATCGTTGTCATTCCTAGCCATCTTTAACAAAATTCCATTTCTCTTAACTTTCCATTTTATCTCAGTCTGTTATGTTTTCGTTTGGATAGGGAGAAAATTAAAGGGAAGAGAAAATTATAAGAGAAAACATGGGAGAAAACATATTTTTCCTCATTTGGATCGGAGAGAAAATTAGGGGAGAGAAAAGTTGGGGAGAGAATAATGGTAGGTCTCAATGAAAAGAATTTTCTCCAAATATAGAAAAATTTTGAAAGAAAAACTCTGCTTAACATAATGCATATTTTTTCTTTCCAAATTAGCCCATCTCATCTCTATATCTTCACTTTGCTCCCGATAAACAGGTACTAGTTTCTATTGACTTAATTTTCACTCTTTCATTTCTCAACTATATATATATATTTGACAACATATATATTTAAAAAAAAGAATAATAAATTTTTTTAAAAAATAAATTTATAGAAATCAAATTTCAATTTAAAAAAAAAAGCCAAATAATGAAAAAAATAAAAACTAATTTAAAAAACTGTTCAAGTAACCAAAAAAAAATATTCTTGAATAAGATCATAAAAAATTTATTAAAATACATACTTAAAACTAAGCAAAGCAATTTAAATAACTTTAAAAAAGGATTTGTAATAAAAAAATTTCAACTGAAACGAAGTTAGAAACATGTTCCAATTAAAGTTTAGTTAGACAAATTTTGACTATATTGCAGTTGAAAATTGTTCTAACTGCAATTTAGTTGAAAAATTTTCAATTGTATTGTAGTGGAGAGAATGTTTTTTGATTGAATTTTAACAAAAAATCAATCAAAAATTTTTTATTGAAATTTAGGTAGAAGTCAATATTTTTCAACTAAATTTTAGTCAAAATTTTGAAATTATTAATTCAGTCAAAATTTTGTAATATTTTAATTAATTAATTAATTAATATTATAATTATTTATTTAAAATTTTTTTATAAAACTAATTAATAATAGATACATTTTACAAAATAATATTATATTTTTTAATATTAAAATCAATAAATGATATATATATATATTATTAAAAAAAAGTTACTAACTAAAATTCAGTCGGTAGCTTGCGAACAAATGACAATCAATATATTGGCTGCCATTTAGTCGGATGATGCATTGCTCTATATATATATATATATATATATATATATATATATATATATATATATATATATATATATATATATATTATATTTTTCAATATATAATATTATATATTAAAATATGTAATGTTATTATATATAATAATATATTATACATAAAATATAAATATAATTAAAAAATTTTATTATATTTATATCTATTATATTTAAATCAATTAATATATATATTAAAATAATATTTATAAAATTTTAAAATAAATAATTATACTTATTGTATTAAAATAATAATTTTAAATTTATTTTATTATTTTATTCAGTTAAAATTTAAAAAAATAAAATGTGATTTTTATAAATTAATTTTTTAATTAATTATTCTTATTTCTTTTTAAATATATATGTATAAATTTAAAATAATTAATTTATATTTAGAATATAACTTATTTTTTTAAATATTCTATTTATTAATAAAAGTTATTAATATTGTATAATAAGAGTATTATTGTCCTTATAAATTAACAAGTTTTGTTTTTTTTTTTGTAAGTTTTCTTTCCATCAAACCAAATATATATAAAAAAAATATTTTCTCTTCATTTTTTTGTTCTCTCTACATTTCTCTCTCTTGGCTTTTCTCTTTTCCCACCCAAACATAGGGCTGGTCTCTTGATTTTTATCCTTTTATCAGATTTCAGAGAACTTAGCGTGTGAAAAAGAATCCTTATTTCAGGAATGGAAAATAGTTACGTGAGATGTGTGTGCTTCACGAAGGCCCATCGTCCTCTAGGTAATTGCAAGTCGAAAACTTGCAGTAACTTTGGCTAAGATGAAATCGAAGAAGGATGGTAACGAGAAACCATAGGTTTTGTTGATCATCGTGATCATGTCTCTACTTTCGACATCATCACCATTTTCGGATTCAATTTTCGTTTTCTGATGAGGACTTCACATAGATAGATTGTTTTGCTCTTTTCTTCTTCTTTGCCAAACTTTTCCTTACCAAACTACATAAAAGTATTATATCATTTGACATTATCTGCTATTCTTCCATTTTCCACTAAATGTCCTATATGTCATAAATATTTATCTTTTCATTCCCTCCTCCTATTTCTTTCAATATCCTTTTGTTGGTACTCTAGATGTTCTTTCTTTCCCCATTAGATGTATGCTCCATTCTTTCTAAAATTATGTTCATTTCACATCCTTAAGTTTTAAATTACTATTTTTGTAAATTTAGCTTTAAAATTTTGTTATTATTAAAATAATTTAATATTATAATTAACCTTTGGAGCCAACAATTTACATATATATATATATATATATAGCATATTTGTGTGAAAATGATCAGCGTAAGTTTGCTGATGTGTCTGTGCACTGTGGGCGTCAGTACGTTAACTCTGGCATGGGATGAGTACATATGTATGTAATCTACACGATTCTGAGACAAAGCCCTTGTCAAACATACAATAATGTTGCAACATCTACCACAAGTCCATTGCATACAACATTGTTGGGAACTGATAAAATTTCTTGCAATTATTATTTGAAAAAATTATAACCAAAGAACCCATCTTAAAAATTTTTTAATGAAAAGTCTTAAAAATCAAAAATATTTCGGATCATAATTATCATTAAATTTTAAAAAACTTATTGTTAAGTTTAAAAGATTTATCACTAAATATAAAAAAATTTAACACTTTTCTATACATAATAATAAATGCCTTAAATTTAATAATAAATCTCTTAAAAATTTATAATAATTTTGATTTTTAAAGGTAATTTTGATTTTTAAAGTCTTTTATTATAATTTTTTTAAGATATGGGTTCTTATTGTAGGGACAATAAGATAGATTTTTTTTTTTTTAAATTATTGAAGTTTGCAGTGTGAGAAAAATTTTGCAACTCTCAAGTACCACTTATCAGGGTACCATGCCAAAGATGGAAGCAATCAGCTCCTGCTTTTAATGTTATAGTAAAAAATAATAGACAACGAGATGTTATAATGCCAAAAATATTTGTACAAAGATATTTTACTTTATTTAAAATTTGATAACATTATCATTAAATTTTTTACAAAAATTAATTTCTTGACAAACTTTACACTAAACTTGATGATTGTATCCCAATTTAACATTGACATATGATGAGTTCTCCAATCAAATGAGCCCCATTTTTTTTTTTTTACGCGCACAAATAATTTTAATGAGGGTCAAATGGCTGCCTCCTTTAAAAATAAAAGTAGGGGGGGCCTAATGAAATGGGGACATATTTAAGGAAAAAGTTTTACAATAAATGGTGGACTTCCTTGACTAGAGAACTCCTTGTTGAGTTTAGAATAAAGGATATTAGGAAATTGACATGCTTTTTGGTTCAAAAAATATAATTTTTAGTGTCAATATTTTTAATATTGTAGGAATTTGATTTTTAATTTAATTTTTTATACTAAATTAAAAAAAATTCACCTCCACCTATTTATTTGTCCATCATTCTCGGCACATGTAAAGATATATATGGTTATAATATGTATTATTCATAAGTTTATACTATTGTACTACTCATAATTTGGGACAGAGGTAGGGCTGGGACCCTGTCTGTTATTTAAAAAAAAAATAGTTTGTATACAAAAATTTTGTGAAAAGTTATGTATAGTTTTTTAAAAAATGTAAGTTTTAGCATTTATATAAAATTTTTACAAAATTACATATGAACTTTTAATTTTTTGATCTATTTTCTTTTCTTTCTTTATTTATTATTTCTTTTTATACCCTACAATATTTGCAAATCCTCCGTCCTTCTATACTTTCATATACTATATATGGGTTAATTAAAAAATATAAGGAAACTAAAACATAAAAACTATAATTTGGTAAAAATAATATTTAAAAATTAAAAATTATGATCAAATGACCAAATTTATCACTAATGTTTTATAAAATTATTATTGATATTTTTTTTATTTTAAACTTGATTTTCTTGATATTACAATAATATTTTTATTTAAAGATAATAATAGATTTAAAATATTATTATAATATTGAGAAAACTAAACTATAACTTTAAAAAATATGAATGGTAATCGCTAAGAGAAATTTTAACTTCTAAAATTTTTTAATATCATTTTTACTGAGTTATAATGCTTATACCTTATTTTCCCAAAAATATATGTTCATGCAAGTTATATTGTTAATGCCAACTTCAACAGCATTAAATGTGCATGTGCCCAAATTGCTACCACAGTAAACCATTGATGCTAAAATCTCCACGTAGTATTATTTATTAATTAATAAATAACACGAAATACAAGTAATTACAAACGAATTTAAGAAAACAAGGGAAAAAACTAATAATGATAAACCACGATGCAAACCAAGGTGCACATAGATGTTCCTGTTCGCTTATTGTTACACAAGTAGAATGCACTAGATAGTAAATACCATAAATGCACTTTTCAGATGGATCTTTCGCAACTCAATGCCTATATATATATATATATATATGATAATTATGAAGTAAATATGCAAACTATAAAAATCGAGGAAGCAAGACCTCAAACTTTTAACCCACCTAATATATCTGACCCCTCATACCAAAATCGAGACGAACAAACTAGTATAAACAGGGAAAACAGGGAAATCGAAATACAACAACAAGAATTAAAACACAAAGAACCAATGAAAGAAGATAATCAATCCTTTATGTACGAAACTATTTATACACCATCAGGAAAAAACAATTTTATACCCCCTCCATTAGAACAATATGAAACTAGACAAATCCCAAATTCAGGAATATGGTTAAATCTAGACTGTAATTTAGACAGAGAAAAAAGATTAGACGAATAGCATAAATCACAATTAATAGCCTTATCACATAGGAATACAGACACAAATCCAACCCCTATAATCATTGAATCAAGCTTTATAGGAATAGTCCACGAATGGTGGAAAAGTTTAACACATGAATTTAGACAACAAGTACGACAAGTTGAAACTTATAATACTAGAAGAGAATTTTATGCCACTATATTAAGACAATATGAGCAAGTTTTAAGAAATGAATTTTTAGGAAGAAATACAGCAATTAATGAACAAACAAAAATAGATAGAGCTATCACAAAATTACATCAAATAGAAATATGTTCTTTAGAACCTCAAATCCTAAATCAATATATTTGTGAATATCAAAAATATTATTATGAAGCAAGATTCCAAAATTATGAACAAAAAAGATTTTATTTGGATTTATTCTATCACAAATTACCCAAATTATTATCAGAAACACTTATAACCGAATATAGACGAACCTTTAATGATAAAATAGATTTATTACCATATGTCGATACTATGGGAAGACGAGAAGACTATCTTAGAGAATACTTATCCAATAAATGTAAAGAAGCTTGGAGAAATAATAAATATTATAAAACAAATAAATTAATCTTACAATGTAATAAATTTGAAACACCACATAAATGGGGATGTACCCCAGAAAGAGAAAGAAAATATAACACACAAAAATATCCGAAAAGACCTTATAGGAAATACCAGTCACCTTATAAAAAATATCAATATAATTTCAAAAGATATCCTAAATCAAGATTTCAAGGACAATCAAAGACCTTTAAACCTAGAACATATTATAAAAAAGGACCACGAGAAATTAATTATAGCAAATATCCAACAAATTGCCAATGTTATAATTGCGGAAAAATAGGACATATTGCAACAAACTGTCAAAAACCCAGAAAACAAAAAGTTATGAATTTAATAGAATTAGCTAATGATTATAATTTGGAACCTATTGAATTAAATGAATATGTAAATAAAGAATTTGATTACTCTGATATCGAACTCTATAAATTAGAAAAATTAGAAGGAGAATCTGAGTCTAGTGAGTCTAGTGAATCTACTAACGAATATACCCTTATCTCAGACAAAGACGGAGACACCCCTTTTTTTTCATTTAAATTATGACAAAGAAAAAGAAATTCTTACCAGATATTGTCTAAAGTTTAATGAAAGCCAAACCAATTAGCCGATAAAATGGCAAGCCAAATTATCTTATTATGATTATATTGTTGAATATGTCAAAGGAAAAAATAACTTGGTTGCTGATTTTCTTAGCAGAGATGGAGTAATCATCGCCTCAAAACCTATCTCAAAGTACCATTAATTATCAAGAGGAGGAATATTGATCCCCTCACATTCATCGAATTATACATTTAATATACCAGTAATCCTCTACAAGAGAAAAAGATGAGTTCATCTCATCAGAATCCATTTAATTATCATTATCTAACTTGGACATTTGAGACTCTTATGTCAACAAGTTAGCAACACGAATATTATCTCGAACAATACCATAATTTTGATGACTCGGTAGAAAACAAATCTACCAAAGGTCGACAAATTCCATCAATATCCGGATGAAGCCCAACCGAAGGAATTAAAGCATTAAAAGAAAAGGAACCTTCAGAAAGTCTAAGTGAACATGGACACCAAGATGAAATAAGTGAACGGACACAAAGATGGACACCAAGATGAAATCGAAATGACAACACGAAGTGACAAGACAAGAAGACAAAAGCAAAGACAAGAAAACAAAAGCAAAGATAAGATCAAATATCAGAAGATAACACCGAATATAACTCCAGAAAAGATGACACGACAAAGAAATGATCCAAAGCTCCGAAAAGTCAAAAGAAGACAAAAGAAAGGACGATGACGCAACAAAAAGACAAAAAGGACAAAGGACGCAACAAAAGAATTAATTTCTTCTTTTATAGATTCTAAATTAATTTCTTCTTGACTCATTCTTCTTTCTATTTCATCTTGTTCTAATTCATTTAATATTTTCATCATATTGATTTGTTTAATTTCGATCTTTGGTTTTTGTTCGATCTTTGGTAGGTAGGGTAAGAATTCTAGTATGTCTTGGTCTAATCTATCCATTCGATGCATTAATTCGAATCTTTCTTTATTTAATTTTTTATATTCTTCTAGTGAAATATAATCAATTATAGGTACTTCCTTTTTAATATAGTTTTTTGGTTTTTCAAATTCATTTATAGCTTTAAATATAGTCCATAAATTATTATTCATAATTTCTTGGCCATGTTTTAGTTCTTCAACTATTATTCGAGTTTCTTGAATTTGTTCAGTCATGTTTTTGGCTTTTATTTGTGTCTCAGTAACTTCTCTAATATTATCTTCCTTATATAATCTCATCATATTAATTTCTGGTTAGTCAATAATTGGTTCGACAGTATTTCTTATTCCTAATACCTGACTTATTCTATCAATTTTTTGATTTATTAGATGTACTTCATTTCCTATATCAGATATTTCTATTCTAAGATCTTGAATTTCTGTTCCTATGTTTTTGATTTCTTCTTTTGATTCATAGATTTTTTGTTCTAAGGGTTTTGCTAATTCAATTAATCTATATATTCTTTTGTGTTCTGGTTCTTTTTCTAAGATTTTTCTGATTTCTTCAGGTGGATTTCTTAAAGTGTGGATTAATGATAGATCGGGGTCAACTACATATCCTAGTTGTTTAAGTAAATACATGTTTGTCCAATTACTTAAATTCCATATTGTATCACCTTCACCTCCTAACATGAAAGGTGAAGCTATAAGTGTGAAATTATGTGATGATGGCATAAAGCTACTTTTTGGTAAATTATCTTGATGTACTTCATAGATTCGAGGTTCAATTTTTGGAAATAAAGACATAATTAAATGATATTAAAGGAAGTAGTAAAGTGATTAAATTGAAAGGTTCAGTGAGTAAAAGTAAAGCAAAAGCAGAAAAGTAAACAACAATAAACAAGTATAAGAAAGTGAGCAGTAAGTAAGAGAGCAAGCACACAGAGCAGGTAGACTTAAGCTAAAATAAACGAAGATTAAGTTTCGTATTCAACATCTTATCTTTCCATCCATGAAACCTTATTGATATCATTTCTGATACCATAAAGTAGCTCAATAATACCATTTCTGATACCATGGAGCTCTGATACCATTTCTAGGGCAGCCTGGAATGAGGATTAGAGATCCTTTGAACAGTAAATTAGAAATGGGAACAGTACGCCTCTGGTTAAAAACGAAGGAAGGCTGTGCTGGACTAAGCTGAAGGGGGAAGGTCTTGGTCTTAACCCCAGAGTGGGAGTGGCCGGCCGAGTGCTGAGTAGCCACTTGTGACCATAGAAAAGACCTCTGCATGAAAAAGGGCAGAGTTCCTTCCATGACCCGGTTTAGTTTCGGTCAACCCTGTTCCTAAGTCTAAATTACTGCATGAATGGGTAGCTGATCTCGCTCATTCCAGGCTGCCCCAGAAATTAATTCAGAGCTTCATGGTATCTGAAATGGTATTTGATTATTCTTCGTTTGGGATGATAATATACCCAGATATTTTTTATAATTTATAACCATTCGAGATTTATTTCTTCGAATTTCAGCATGACTCATAACAATCATTGCTGGTGAACAATAATTGGATCTACTTTCCCTAATTAAATTATATTGTTTCATTTCATTTAGGTGCATAATAAATTCTTGTTTATCCGTGGGTGTCCATGGATAAGGTTTACTACATATTTCCTTACTATAGTCAAGTAATTTGATTTTTGCATATGATTTTGATTTTTCCCAGTGAATTAGGGGATTATCACTGTAATTATCAATTAATCTTTGTTCAATAGTTTTTTATCCTATTATTTGATTTAAAGATATTTTTGCTTCAATTTCAATAGGTTTATTATTAGGAATAAATTGAATTTCATTGTCTGATTTCTTTTTTCTAAATATTGTATCTGTTCGATTAAATGGATTTTGGACTCTAATGGCCCATGCTTGATGTTTACAAGGTGTTGTTAATATTAATGTCTTTTCGGTAAAATGTAAGGGCATATATTGCTCTAAAAAGTCCATTCCTAGGATTATATCTGGAGTTGTTTCATTATATTGATATAAAATTGGAATTTTCAATTCATATTCTCCTATTTGTATTGGTATTTCTTTGGCAGATAATTCGATAAAATGAATTTCTTTTCCTGCACTACTCATTCTAATGGGTTTGTCCTTTTTCCATAATTCTGAGGGTAATATATTATACTTAGCGGTGGTAATATTTGCTCCAGTATCAATCATAGCATGATACTTTCGCGATTGATATTTTACATAGTTAAATCTAACTAAGATATAATAAAATTTCATGATAGGTTATGAATAATTAAAGAGTTTTTTCCTTTTATTTTGGCTTTTAATTTCTTATACTAATATATATATATATATATATGGTTACTGATTGTAAGAAACTTCAAAAATAAAAAAATATGAATATTATAAAATTAGCTGAAAATTATGAATTAGAACTCTTAGAATTCAAAAAATATATTCAAGAAGAATTAAATTATTCTGATATTAAAATTTATAAATTATCCAAATTAACATTAAATTCTAAATCATAAACTAATGACTATATGAACCCATCCATTAGTGAATCTGACGATGAATATAATTATATATCTATAGGTTTTTTATTTAGTATAAATTGAATTTCATTATCATATTTCTTTTTTCTAAATATAGTATCTGTTCGATTATAAAGATTATTTATTCTAAGTGTCCATGTTTGATGTTTACATGGTGTGGTTAATATTTAAACTTTTTGGGTGAGATGTAAAGACATATATTGTTCTAAGAAGTCCATTCCTAGAATTATATCTGGAGTGGTTTCATTGTATTGGTATAAGATAGGGATTGGCTTCATTATAAAGTTTCATCATATTTATTTTTGGATTTTCTATTATAGGTTCTACAATATTTCGGATTCCTAATATTTGACTAATTTTATCAATCTTTTGATTTATAAGACTTACTTCATATCCTATTTCTTGTAATTCTTGTTTTATTTCATAAACTTTTTGTTATAATGGTTTAGCTAATTCTATTAGTCGATGTATCCTATTTGATTCTGGCTCTCTTTCTAATATATGTTTTATTTCTGTAGGTGGATCTTCTAAGGTTGGAATTATTGGTATATCGGGATCAATTATATATCCTAATTGTTTTATAAGAAACATATTTGTCCAATTCATTAGATTCCATGATGTATCACCTTCACCACTAAGCATGAATGGTGAAGCTATTAAAGTTTCATTATTGATTGGAATAAAACTACTTAGGGGTAAATTATCTTGATCTATTTCATAAATTCAAGGTTCTATTCGCTTAATAAAAGACATAATTGTAAACTTAAATGTAAACTGTTTAAATAACAGAAAATCAAAAAAGAGAAAAGCAGAACGTTTATGAACACAGATATAAAGTAGAGTGTTATAAAAGCAGAGAGTAAACATAGGTATAAAACTGTATTTGATTAAGGAGATTAAGTTTCATATTTCGTCTCTTATCATCCAATCATGCTCTGATAACATTTTTGTGACAGCCTGAAATTAGTTGAGATCAGCTATCTGTTCAACAGTAATTTATATTACGAAATAGGGGTGATCGGAACTAAACCGGATCATGGAAGGAACTCTACCCTCTTTCACGCAGAGGTCTTTTCTATGGCTTCTCAAAATAACATAGCCAAAACTCATAAGCCAAGACCTTCCCCCTTCAACTTAATTCAACACAACCTTCCTTCGTTTTCTACTGGAGGTGTATTATTCCGATATATAAGTTATTATTCAAATGATCTCTAATCCTCATTCCAGTATCATCCCATCATAGGATCAATTCATAATAGAAGATAAGATAAAAAATACTACACTTAATCTCCGAAATAAATTTAAAACGCCATACCTTTAATCAGCAAAATAATTCTTTTATTGATATAATAGTGATGATACAAGAGGGAGCTTCAGAAAGCTTTGGAGATATGAGAGTGTTTAAAGAGAGGAGAGCTTGGATTGCGATTGTGATTTACAAATGGAATTACATGGCTTTATAGACATCGAGGCATTCATCCGCCTTACTATTCTTGATAAGATAAAGTACAATAATTAAGATTCCTTTTGATATGGACGGCTACTTTATATCTGCTTCACCTTTTCTTTACTTTATTTTATGTCAGCTTTAGCTTTTTATCGCTTCGGCATCTTTTTTTGTCAAATCCTTACTTTGCTTTAATCTTGTCGGTAGCTTTAGTCAACGTTAGCTGTTACTTTTGACTTTGAGGGGCGTTTTTATTCCAAGATGTTGATGGAGGTCGGTGGCTCATCATAATCTTTACTTTTGTCCTTATCTTTACAATAATTGCAGGTATAAGCTGAATATTCAGATAATTGCTGGCATATTAGTTTTCTAGTTTCTTCTGCATTATCCATTTTATTAGTCTTAATCTTATCATAGAAGGAGGTGAATAGACAAGTATTTCTATTGGTTTTTCCTATTGAGTATATACAGGTTATTGGATCGGTGAAGTAGGTCCATTGGGCCTCATCATTGGTTAGAGTTCTATTCATTTCCATAAATATAATCTCAATTTTTGGGGCTCTTATTTGAGATATCAGGACTTGGAATTCATCTTGATCTATAAAGGATTTTTCGATTGACTCAAATCCAAAGGGTTGTTTGGTGGTTCCGAATTTAATCAAGTTTATAAGAGGATAGAATTTATCATTTGTGATTTCAACTACTGTGGAATAACATCGGATGTACATGGTATATTAGGTAATAATCCATTTAGCTGAGATGTTAAGATACTGAGATTAAACTCAAATGCATTTAATCGTAAATTAGTTTGATCAATATTGGTCTCTTCTATCTGAGGATTACTTGTATCTTTACTGGACTGGCTAGACTGCTCCATCCCTACTAAGGAAATCAGCAAGAAGATTATTTTTTCCTTTCACATACTCAATATCATAATCATAATAAGATAAATCAGCTTGTCATTTATATAACAAAATTTTATTGGATAATTTCGTTGTTCAAATTCCTCGTGATAATCAATATTTTACTTGGGTATTATCAGTGCGAATAATAAAATGAGTGTTAACAATAAATAGTTCAAACTTTGTTGTTGCTTTTACTATTGCCAAAAATTCTTTCTAAGTTGAATAGTACTTACTTTGACTGTCATTGAATTTACCACTCGTATATTGAGTAATAATTTCTTGCCTTTGTGGATTTTCATGATAAAAGGCTACATCCCAATAATTATCAGAGGCATCCATATAGATTATCCATTTAATATTTTCTTGAGTTGGAATTATTAATTTAGGTAGATTGCTACACATATCTTTGATTTTTTGAATAATTTTTTTTTTACTTTCATCCCATTGCCAATTCATTTTTTCTCCTGCTAATTTGGATATTTTAGCAGTATATTTAGCTAAATTGAAAATAAAGTTTTTAGCTTGGTTTACTAATTATAGGAATGATTGTAATTCTTTTTTTGTTGTAATTTTTTGAAATTCTTTAACTTTTTGACTAATGTGTTCCTGCAATTCGATTCCATTTGATGTAATATAATGGCCTAAGAAATCTATTATTTATTTCCTAAGTTCGGCTTTTTTTGGTGATATATTGATTCCTTTTTCTTCAATTAAAGTCATAAATTGATCTAAATATTTTTTATGTTGATCAGAATTTTTAGATAATATTAGAATATCATCAATATAGATTACTGCAAATTCTCTAACGGGTAGTAATAATTTTGTTACATGTTCTTGAAATATATTAGGGCTATTATGAAATCCCATAGGTAATACATTCCATTCATATAATCCTTCCAAAGTTAAAAAAGCTATATATTTTTTACTTGATTCGTCTAATTTAATTTGAAAGAATCTTGATTTACAATCAAATTTACTAAATATTTGGTTTCCTTTTATAAGGTTAAATAATAATCCTATTTTGGGTATTAGATATCGATTTCTAATAGCTAAATCATTTAATTTTTTATAATTGATAACCATTCGTGATTTATTTCTTCTAATTTTAGCATGTCCCATAGCTATTATTGCTGGTGAACAATAATTTGATCTACTTTCTCGGATTAATTCATATTGTTTCATTTCATTTAAATACATAATAAATTCCTATTTATCCTTCTCTGTCCAAGGATAAGGTTTACTTACTATATCCTTATTATAGTCTAATAATTCTATTTTTGCATCAGGTTTCGATTTTTCCCAATGAATTAGAGGATTATCACTATAATTATCTATCAGTCTTTGCTTAATAGTTTTGGTTCCTTGAATAGTAGATATTGATCTTTTAGTTTCGATTTCTATAGGTTTTTTATTTGGTATAAATTAAATTTCATTATCAGATTTCTTTTTTCTAAATATAGTATCTGTTCAATTATAAAGATTATTTATTCTAAGTGCCTATGCTTGATGTTTACATGATGTGGTTAATATCAAGGCTTTTTGGGTGAGATGTAAAGGCATATATTGTTCTAAAAAGTCCATTCCTAGAATTATATCTGGAGTGGTTTCATTGTATTGGTATAAGATAGGGATTTTTAATTCATATTCACTTATTTGTATTGGAATATCTTTGGCTGATAATTCAATGAAGTGTATTTCTTTTCCTGCATTACTCATTCTAATAGGCTTTTCATTTTTCCATAATTTAGAGGGTAATATATTATATTTAGCTGTTGTAATATTTGCTCCTGTATCTATCATGGAATGATATTTTCTTGATTGATATTTTTTATAATTAAATTTAACTAAGATATAGTATAATTTCATATCAAAAGTATTTTATTTAGGATTACTACTTGGCGATCAATATTAATTAAGATCCTATTGTCTTGAATTCTATAAGGTGCTACTTTTTCTAAAATATATTTTCCTAAGATGATTTTATGATTTTGATTATTATTTATTTTAGGTTCTATATATAATTTAATTTTAATGATATCTCTTTTATTAAATCTAAGAATAGTTTGAGCTATTATTTCTTCTTGATCAATTTCTATGTTGTTATCAGTATATTCGATTTGAATAGTACTTTTTGTTATTTCTGGATTTATTAAAGCTATTATTTCAATTCATTTTTCTTCTTGAGTTATTTCTAATAGGATAAAATTTTCTATTCTCACGAGGAATTTGAACAACGAAATTATCCAATAAAATATATAAATGACAAGCTGATTTATCTTATTATGATTATGATATTGAATAGTGTTTATTAGCTTCTTGGATGGCTTTAGGGAGCTGGCTAAGTTCTTGGAGATTCTTTGATGGATATATACAGTGGGTTAATCCGTATTAAAATAAAGTGTGAACTAATTGAAGATTTGTACTAGGATAAATGACGGCTTTATTAATGAAATAATGGGAAATATATTTAATAACAGGAGTGGCTATCTGGAAATGGTTAAGTTTATCAATAATTAATTGAAAATATTCAAACTATTCTTGGAGTTTCTCTTGGGCTAATTTTGGAAGAGGAGTTGAGGAGGTTGTGGACGTAGCTATCTGTTTTTGTTTTCTTTGGACTTCTTCTTGGGCTTTTTTGGTTTCCTGTTCAAGGATGGTTACAAAGGAAGGAGGATTAGATGGGTTTGGTGGTTGACTCTGTGGTGTTGTAAGAGGTGTCATAGAAGGGCTTATTGGTGAAGTGGGAGAATAACTCCTTAATTGTCTTTTTATTTAGATTACTTATGTTTCTAAGTCATTAAGATGGGAAGTTAAGTTCTCCACTGTTTGACTTAGAGAACTAATTGTTGTTGAAAAACTATTATATATATATATATATATATATATAATTTGATTTAAAATCAAATCAAACTGAAATTATCCATTTAGTATTTTTTAGATTTTGTCGATTTTAATTTTTAATCAATTTAGTTTAATTTTAGTTTAATTTGATTTGATTCATGTTTCTTTTTTTTTTTTTTTTCATAAAGTGATTTGTTTTTTTTTTAATTTTATTCTTTGTAATATATAAAAATTTAATTTTTAATATAATATATTTTTAATATTCTAACCAATAATAATATTACAATAATTAATTATTATATATATTTTTAAAAAAATCCTTATAATTATATTTAATTATTTTACTGTTATAATTGAATATCATATATAAAAATAATAAAATAATAATATTTTTAAAATAACTTATTTGATAAACTCATTTAAATATAAATAAAATAAAATAATATCACTTTTTTATTGATAAAAAATTTATATATAATTTAGACTTAATTAATGAAATAAAAAAAATATTAATTTAGTTAATCAAGCTAATTGATTTGATTTTATAATATTTAATATTAATTTTAAAAATTTTAATTGATTTAATTAGTTTGAATTGATTTTGAACGCATGACAAATATAACAAATGCAAACCTAGGTGCACATAGATGTTCCTGTTCGCTTATTGTAACACAAGTAGATGGTAAATACCAAAAATGCACTTTTCAGATGGATCTTTCACAACTATATATATATATATATATATATATATATATATATATATATATATATATATATATATATATATATATATATAGACACACACACACCACCACCACCACCACCACCACCCCCCCACCCCCAAGAAACCCCTTTCCATCATTTATCTATCTCCAGCAACGCTTTCAGAAAGAACTTGATTGATGACTAGGTGGCGTGCTTTACACATGGCTTCTAAAGGAATAACCTTTGGCATGGTGAGTCCTACTCCTTCTATCATATCAATTTCTTCCTTGCGTACTCGTTTCCATTCAAAGCACTGAATTAACAATCCCAGAGTCAAGCCCACTGTGCGCTGCGCCAAGCCTGACCCAGGACAAGCCCGTCTTCCCAATCCAAATTGAATTAACTTGTTTGCTTCCCCTTCTTTCTCAAACCTCTCAGGCTTGAAACTTGTAGGGTCACTCCACAGATGGAAATCTCTGTGGATGGCCCAAGCATTGACCAACACTATAGTGCCACGTGGAATGTTATATCCTCCAATGGTGCAATCATCTGAGGACAAATGGGGTACCAACAATGGTGTTGCGGGATGCAATCGAAACGTCTCAGAGATAATACTTTGAAGGTAAGGCAGTTTCGAAACGTCTGATTCGTCTATCGGGCGTTCTTGCCCCATCCGTGTGTCTATTTCTTGCCTTGCCTTTGTCAATATCTCTGGATGGTTCAATAAATTAGACATTGCCCATTCTAAAGTCACAGCAGACGTGTCTGTTCCGGCGAGGAGCATGTTCTGTCAAGTCAAGCCAAACCAAGTCAATTTCAATAAATATCTACCACATAATCTAAGTAAGGTTGTCGCTCAAATTTTGAGAGAGAATAGTTGGTTTCAGAAAAAAGTAATTTTTAAACCAAATTTTTGATTAAAAAATGAGTTATTTCTAACAACAATAAAAATAATTTGTTTATTATAATATAAAAATAAACAAAAATTAAAGCTTTTTTTTCTCAATAAGAAAATGCAAAAGTTAAAAAATTATAATTTAAAATTAACAAAAATATCTTCATTTAAAACTATTAATTGTTGATTAATCTTAATTAATAATTAATTACTATCTTCATTTAAAATCATCATTTTTTTCCCGCTTCCTCAATCTCTCTTCTTACTTTCCTTATCGCCTGGCCATTTGGCAATGATCTCGAACATGTTGCTTTAAAGAAGAAAGTAAGTAAAAGACATCACACTGCAACCGATAACAGTACCGCTTACCAAAATAAGACCTTTGATAATTTGATCCGTACAGTACTCGGGCTGTGATTCCTGCAGAGTCAGGAGATGAGCTATCATGGTATTTGCACTTCCGTTCCCATTTCGATGCTCCTCGATGAGTCCTTGCAAGAACCCATCGACTCTCGTCCTAAGACTCTTCAGCCTCTTCTCCAAACGATCAAAATCAAACCACCTTAGTATGGCCAAGAAGTCTCCAGGGTTATTTGCCCCTCCTAGCGATGTTAACTCCTTCATCATCTCTCGAAACTTCCTTGCCTCCTCCACATCCCCCACCTCATAGTCATCTCCCCAATACCTCTTCCCGGATATCATTCTCATCATAGTGTTAAACGTCATCTCTGAAAACTTTGATTTTAGCTCGACCTTCGCAAAGTCCATGTAGGAAGCATGAGCCAGCTTTTGTACAAGCTGCTTTATCTCGTCTCTTCGCATTTCCAGGAAGTAATTGAGACGGTGCGTTGAGAGGACCTCAAGCAACATGATGCGGCGGAGGTTACGCCAGTGGTCTCCGTAGGAGGAGAACGCTAGGGTGGTGTAGTTGTAGCCGACGTACTTGCCGATAAGAAACCGAGGGCGGTTTGCCAGGACGATGTCGTTTCTAGTGAAGCATTCTTGAACTGCAGAGGGTGATGAAACAACGACAACCAAACGGGAGCCGAACCGGAGAGAAAAGATTTGACCATAGTGTTGGGAAAGGCGATGAAAGTCACGATGGAGTGGCTTCTTGAGTTGGTGGAGATTGCCGAGTACGGGAAGAGAAGGTGGGGCTGGTGGGATGTTTTTGAATCTTCTTGTCCGGAGAAAGAGCTTGAGAGTGAGGAGGACAGCAAGAGAAAGGATAGAATAATAGATAATGGAGGTCATGTTTGGTTGATGCTTGGTTAGTGAGCTTTTCTGTGAGGGGATCATTGAAGTGGATCGTGTGAGATGAGTTCAGCTGGAGTGAAGAAAGGAAAAAAGCAGAGAGAAAGCAAGGGAGAGGTGTGGAACCTACATGACTTCTCTCTCTCTCTGAATTTCAGTTCAGATTATCCAAGCTCGGGGATCATTGAGACGAATGGATTGAGTCGTGGAGACACGCGTGATTGGAAAATTTTTTGTCTGCCACGTATTGAAAAAGAAAAAGAAAAAGAAAAATTGAGAAAATTTTAATTTTATCTTTTTAACTATTACTTAACCATTATTTAATATTAATTATTATTTTATAATTAAAAATAAAAATATTATATTAATTTTTTATCTATAAATTTTTTTTAATTTTTATATCTAATTTTTTACATATTTTTATAAATCAGGGATGCTTGGGTGTTATGTGATGATAAGGATAATTTTAAATTTTTGGTCCCAAAACAATGATGGTTTTAAATATATGCTTATAAATTTTACACTTTTAATATTCACTTGAAATATTAAATATTTATCAAGTATTTAAATTTTTTTACAAATGTTAAAATGTTGAGATTTGAAATAGTCAAAATACTCAATATTTATGTTTATATTTTAAGATATAATTTTGAATATACTTTTAAAATTTTAAATTTTTGTAATTATTACTTATTTAAAACAATGTATACAACATTAATATGGCAAATAAATTGATAATTTATAGTATATAATATATTTTTATAAAATTAATCTAATTATTATACATATAATATACAAATAAAACATTTTTTAGCATAGGACAATCACTGAATACCTAACTCTGTCACATCCTAGCTAACACATTGAATATCTAATAAATATGAGATATTTTGTTTGAACAAATATCCTCACGTGTAAAAGACCTCGTCCACTGCAATGTGATAACGCAGGACGGCATGTGGTCCATGTAAATAGCCCTCCTAGGGTTGCGTTTGAGCTTACGTAATTCTTCAATAAATCACTATAAGGATCGATAATGCATTAATAGCCGAACATGAATCCTACCTAAACAATTAAAAGCAGAATTGAATTATTTTGGCCAAAAGACATTTTCATGACAATATTTAGTATCGAATTTTGATTCTACTTCCATTTCATTTCTTAAATAAAATCAAAACTAGCAGTAAGCCATGTAGATCTAGGGGTTTATAAAAAAAAGTGAATCTCACAACCAGAAAATTAAAAAAAAAACGAAAAAATTAAATAAAAAAAGTATGAATGAATAATTGAGCATAATATATGAACAATACAATACAATGAATAAACAGTGATTCGACGCGACATTATAAACAGTGCTCTGTAAACAGTGTAAATGAACAGTGACCCCCCCGGGTGACTTTTTTATGTAGAAGGAAGATAATACAGTAAATAAACAGTATGTTGACGCAATATTATAAACACTGCTTTTGTGAACCGTGCAAATGAACAGTGACCCCCAAAAAACGACTTTTTTTTTTTTTTATATATATATAAGGAAGATACGTGAAAAAAGAGTTATAATACTAATATTATGTGCACCTTATCTCTCATTTGTTATATAAATTTTTTTAATGAAAGTTAAAATTAAAAATAAATTATATTATATTATATTATATTTGACACTGCTATAAAAACTAAAATAAAATATTTTTATTTATTTTTTATTTAGTAAAATAAAAAAGTGAGAGAATAAAAAATAGTTGAGAGTAAATAATTAAAATGTCCTATGAAAACAATGGAGAATAACTTTTAATTTCTTTTGTCTACTTCATTGATTATCATATATAATGATTATTGTTTAGGATTTTGTCCTTTTCACTAACAATAACCCTAAAAGTTTTTAAAAAAATATAGGTCTCACACTAAAAATAAAATAAAAAAATATGTGTAAAAATAGTATTGTATAAATAATATAAAATAATAAAATATACAATATATCAATGATGTGACATTATAAATAATATTTAATAAACCATATTTATCCACGGCTTTTTATATATATAAATGGTGATTTTTCCTTGATCATTCCTTTCCAATGCATTTGCTCCGTTCGTTTTTCCCCAACCCTTCGTCTCCAACACAAATCGTATTGAGTGAAAGAATACGGTGCGCATTCCTAGCTGTGTCTAAGGTTGGAGTTGTTGAAATTTCAAAAGGAAAACTCACTTCTACAATGGTGGCAGGCCAATGGAGATGGAGGGAAGTTCGATCGAGATATGATGGTGCTGAAGACTAATGGTGAACACACAATGTGAGGAAGACGCTATCTTCTAAGAGGGGAATGGCTGCAGGTTGTATGGGTGATTAAGGGTAAAAGGGGCATTTCAACATTTTGGCTATAAATGTTGATCCTTCTGGCACGCTCAAGGATGAGTAAGTGCACAGTAGCACATTTTCCTTTTTCTCCCCCAAATCTACCAATTCAAGGATTCGAAGGTTAGGAATCAGTTTCTCTTTAACTTCGCAGGAATGTACCAAACCAAGCCTAATTTGTAAATTATGAAAATATAGATTTTTCACGTTATCTACAGGTATTCAATTTGAGCATATATAACATGTGACAAGGCATTACTGACCATACAACAATACTAAAACGATTATGTTTGTCTTAAAATAAAATTTATAACTCATGTACCTTTAATTTATTTAAGTATATTAATCATTTCTTTAATTTTATTACTTGATTAAAAATAAATTCATATATATATAAATCATTATTTGAAATTTGAACTGCTTTGCCCCAAATCTACATAGTGGATACGATGGACTAGCCCTAGAATTAAATTAACAAGCTAGGTTGAAAATTCTACTATTGGATGCTCTAATTGTCACATTTTTTTAATATTCAAAGGATATATCTTTTATTCCACAAAAATCTTTAAGACATCAAATCAATAAATTTTAGGTTTCCAATGTGCACAATTAGCTCTCGCTTTATATATGCTCACACTATGGTGGTAGATGTAGTTATTCTAGATTTTCATCCCTTCGGCCTATTTGGTTTAATGCGCATGAGGGAAAGAGTGTGGTATTACTTTGCTAAAAGTTGTTTGGCTGTAGACATTCAATGCGTTGGGTTATGGTTTGCAGGAGGGAAAGAGCATTGGATTCAGGATCAAGAGCGGGAGAGAAGAGGGTGTTTAGGAGCCAAAATGGTATAAATCCCATTTCATTCCTTGATTAGAAAAAAATTTCATCACTTGTCAAGTTCTAGTAGAGGTAGGCATTGTCAAAGAACCCAAGCTTCGAACCACCCACTGCTATGCTACCCATTTTGTCAGATTTGCTAGATTTTTGGTTTTTCAAGAGAGAAAAATCTCAATGGATGAAAAAGATCTCAATGAAGAGGAATATCTCGACTTTCAATCTTTCATCCACACAAAAAGGATGGATTTGTTAGTGAAAAGCACAAAAGCCTTTAGAAAATTTTCAAATCAGCCAATGGTCTGAACGGAGGATGAGAGAAGTGAAATGGAAGAAGAAAGTGTATGAGGGAGTGAGAAAGAGGATAAGGAAATTCAAAATGAGTGACAAATAATCATACATAATGGAGTTTAAATTTCAAAAACATTTAAATATGATAGTTTGAAATGGAGGATTAGAAAAGTGAAAATAGTAAATTGCATAACAAAGGCAAAGGAACAAAGCTTCTAGGCGAAGCTGCTAGATGAGAAAAAGATTAATTTCTTTAGATTAATTTTATCTTTTTAAATCATAAACAGTTTTTTCATTTATCCAATCTTACGTTCAATTCATTTATTATTTTTATTCAATTAAATATGTAAATATAAAATCATTTATATTCCATTGGATATCATATTAAATATAATAAAAATAATTTCATCCAATAATACATTTATTTTTTCATTACATAACTCACAAATTTATGAACCAAATAAATTCTTCCAGTCTTTAGACTGCAGTATACAATTTTAGATGGATTTTAAATCGTTTTTTTTTTTCCAGAATGATAGCAAGATATATATATATATATATATCTTTTCTTATACATATAAAAAAATTGAAATGTAAATAAATCATTAAAGCCTGAAATAAGTTATATATCAATCCTTAAGCTTATCGAGATCCAAATTCAACTGTTTTGGATGAAACACCGTACATCTTTTTTTGGGGTTCCGTACTTGAATGTTGTATATCTACTTCGAACTTAATAATAATAATTAATTTTCATGAGGATTTAAACTTGAATGACTTTTTCCTTTCTTTTACAAAAAGTAATATTACAAATTTTATCAAAAAAATAATCCAAGTTTGAAGAAAAAAGATAAATACGTGTTTTGAACATTTTTTTTTTTAAATACTAAGATGAGCACTGACTTCATTCGGCATACGCCACAAGCATAAGAAGATCATAAGGCAGGTAATCAAATAAATTCTAACTGATGCTTGCATTTCCGAAATATACTAAAACAATATATTAATATAAAGATGCAACAGCTCATGTATTAAAAACATAATAAGAACAAAAATTTACAGCTCACACATGAAAAAGATAACTATAGTATAATAAAAAGAAATTCTTGATATACATGGAGAGACAACACATTCCTCAACCCTCTCGAAGAGTTAAGCCTTCTAAACATCTTCTTTCAAAAATTGATATGTATTAATGCTTTGATTTTGAAAAAATAAATCGTAAATATTCCAAAACTTAAAATAATTGTACCCCTTACTTTTACACAAAAAGAATAAGAAAGAGATAAAACTCCCAAGAAGAATTAAAAAAAAATTACTTTCACACAAGAAAGAGATCCACAAAAAAGAACTCTAAATAAAACTGAATAAGAGGTAGAAGAGTAAAGAGATAAAAAGTGAGGAGTTTGAATCCTTTATTTCCTTGTATGGGAGATAGTCCTATGGAAAAAAAAAGGAATTAAATAAATGAACTCCAATAAAACTCATCTATAAAAGTCTTATTTTCATTAAATCACTCCATATTGAGTCTTACTTTATTAAAAAAAAAATTAAATAAATGAAGCCCAGTCTCTAAGGGCTTGCCAAGAAGCCTAGTACCAAAGAGGTTGCAAAATGCAGTTAACTTTTTCTTTCTGTTTCAGTTACCAAAAACCAAAAAAAAAAAAAGCTTGGGTGGTTGCTGGTTGGTTTCTCCGTTAACTTGCCTCTATTAAGGCTTAAGAGACACTACCTCATGCGTGAAGTTGACCCTAGCCCATTGGAAAAGGGCATTTTATATTTTTATTTAATAAAATTAATAAGAAAAAATAGAAGATGAAGGTAAGCAGAAGAACGTTATGGTTAATTGCTTGTAGTTTAAATGAAAGAACTTTGTAGTTCACGCCTTTTTGGTTGTTTCAAACTTCACTATGTTTAGTATGGCTTCCTATACGCTTTCTTGCTCGCCTGTTATATCATTCTGTAATACTGAGTATGGTTACCTTGTATGATTGAATTTTGAATTTTTATTAATTATAGTATAATAAGTTCAGGTGTTGTTCAGAGACTTTCATCATTTTATGTTGTTACGAAGACGGATGGCTCAAAAGAACTCGGATAAAATAGTCATCAGCGCAAGGGAAATGGTACAGGAATCACATGCTGAAGCCTCTTGACGTTTTTTTTCTTTTGAAGTATGATATTTTCCTTATTTCTATCCATATGCCACCCTATTTTCCTGTAAGCTAAAATCTTGTGAAAATTTAATAGAATTTTGGATCTTTTCTCCACTTAAAAGAGAGCTTTCTTCTTCTCCTTTTAACTTCAACCTTCTCTAAACATAATTAAGATGTGTCGTTTTCATCATTGGCTACAAAATAATAGGTGCAAGAAATTTTATCAGTTCCGAACATTGTTTGCAATAGACTTGTAGATATTAAGGCTTAATCTGACAATCCTGCAAACTCTGTATACTATCGCATGCTCAAGTTACGCATTGACACTCGCGCTCCAGAAACACATCAACAAATACTATGACATGCTTATATTCACAGTTCATACAAATGCGAAATATATCTTGGAAACACGATGTCAGAGGAATCATGCTTACACAATTATGTGAAATTTAAGACAACCTGAGTCAAGTTATTTTATGCATTTTCTATTAAGCTTTTTTTTTCTTAAAAGAATGTAAGATATAAACATATATATATATATATATATATTGTAACAGAGTCGCACGGTAACTAAGTCGATTACTGTCTGAGTTGCATATTGATATGGTTTATATACTATTTATATTTGTATATGTTCGTATAATCATTGTTCACCAACTTTTTTAATTTTTTTTTTTTTTGGGTGTGGGATCCATGAGAAGATTTCTGAATCCCTGTATGCAAATGTAGGGGAAAACACCTAGTTTTTATTAAAGAAATAATAATAAATATTGAGTTATAAAAAATTTTCATTTACCATGTTTATATTAAAAATTGGATATAAACACCTAAAAATTAACCTGCTTTTGTCCTGAAATATATCTTATTAGAAAAAACTTCATTGACATATATTTTTAAATTTGATTTAAATCCCTTTTTGTTATTTATTCTAACTATTCGGTACCTGCCTTAATTTAAATATGTTTCCTGTGGGGGTGGATGTGGGTATGTGTGCTCACACGCATGTATATATAAACCGCCACTTGCCATATCAATTTTCTTTGATCATGTTTTTATTGAAAAAAATTGATATCCAAACCACCACCTTCTACTGAGCTATATAGAAATCAATGATGATGAAATCTTCATGTCGTATTATTCATTAATTAATAAATAACACAAAATACAAGAGATTAGAAATTACAAACAAAATTTAAGAAAACAGGAAAATAAACTGATAATTAATGATAAACTATTAAGAAAACCTAGGTGTACACATATGTAGATGTACCTTGTTGGCTTATTGTAGCCCACATATATTGTACAAAATACTAAAGTGCATATTTTGTTATAGATCTTTTATAACTTTTTTTCTTTTTCCCAAAGATTGGGTCTTCTATTTCCCGGCTATTCCTTCGTTTAGTTTGTCCTTAGCCCCTAAGCTCTTAAGAAAGACCCTTCTTGATCATTGTGTGGCGGCTTTACACAAGCCATCTAAGGGAATAACTTTTGGCATGGTGACTCCTGCTCCATCTGTCATATCAAAATTTTTCTTGCTTATTCAAAGCACTAAATCATCAATCCCAAAGTCAAGCCCACTGTTTGCCGAGCTAAGCCTGCTCCGGAACAGCCCCGTCTTCCCAGCCCAAATGGAATTAACTGCTTCCCTTCATTTCTCAAACCTCTCAGGCTTGAAACTCGTAGCGTCGCTCCATATTTGGGTATTTCTATGCATAGCCCAACCATTGAGCAACACTATGGTGCCACGGGGAACATCATATCCTCCGATAGTACAGTCATCTGAAGACATATGAGGTAAAAACAATGGGGTCAGAGGATGCAACAGAAGCGTCTCAAAGATAATACTCTGAAGCTATCGGATATTCGAAATGTCTACCTCTTCCATTAGGCGTTTTTCCCCTAAGTGCGTGTCTATTTTTTCTTTTGCCTGCTTCAACACATGAGTGGTTCAAAAAATTAGACATTGCCCACTCAAAAGTCCCAGCTGACGTGTCTGTTCCACCCAAGTGCCTAACCTGTCATGTCAAACCAAGTCAATGTCAATACCGTGGATTCTCCTGTGCACATTAGACAATGATAATGTTAGAAACCAATTATTAATGATTATAATATATCATTAACAATACTTTGAGCAATTATTACGGATGCCTTGAGAAATTATCCTGTCAAGGTGTTATAGTATAGCTACACATTCATTATTCTTATTAGTAGTTAAACAATATCAACATATTTCAAAAGTTATTATCAACATGATGAATAGTTTTATTACCTGCACTTCTACATTTAATTCTTTGAAGTGTTTCGTGTACAAAATTTTTTCAATTATCTATAATTTTATATTACACTTAATTAAATATTGTGCTAATGGTTAAAAAGTAATGTTATAATTAAGTAAATTATTTCCCTTTATTTCATTTTATTTTTTTAATTTTAAATTGAGGATATTTTGATTAAATAAATTAAAATTACATCAAAATGTATAGCAAGTTTTGTTTTAGAAGAAATTTATGTATGTTTTAAAAATATATGAAAGGTCTATGAAATTTTGACAAAACTTATGGAAAGTTTATATAATTTAATTTTTGTAGCTTTGCATTAAATACTTTAACTAGCTTAGGCTTGCACTGTTAAAGATGAGCAAAATATGTGACATTGTAGCAAAAAAAAAATAGCACTACTAACCAAGTTGACCCTTGATAATTTCATCCGTATAGTACTCAAGCTATGATTGTTGCAGAGTTAGAATTAGAAGATGATCTATCATGGTGATTGCACCAATTCGGTTCCCATTTCAATGCTCGTCAGTGAGTCCTTACAAAAACAGTCTCTTTTAGCTAAGCTCTTGAACCACTTTTTCAATTCCTAATGCTATGTTTGGATGGGGAGAAAACGAGGGGGGAGAAAAAAATCAGAGGGGAAGGGTCATGTTTTCCCCCGTTTGGATGGGGAGAAAAGGAGGGAGGGAGAAGAAAATTGGAGAGAAAATAAGCGTGAGTTCCGCGTGTTTTTTTTCTCTCGGGATGTGGGGAGATTTTGGGGAGAAAACAAGCACAGTTTTTTCATTTCCCAAATTGCCCCGTAAACATAAATTTTTTTCCTCATGTCTTCCTCTTCGAAAAAAATAAATGTCCTAAGAAAAAAAAAATTGAGTAAAGAATGAAAAATGCAAAAAAAAAAAAAAATTCCCAAAACAACGAAAGAAAAAAAATAAAAAAGGGAAAGATAAACTAGCAGTCGAACCAAGGGTCCGACCAAAGAAAGGTTGGACACTAGGTCCGACTGAGAATTAGTCAGACAGTTCTGACTGAATTTCAGTCGAACTTTTTTTTTTCAATTTTCAGCCAATTTTTTTTTTTTTCCATTTTGGTTCTCAACACAATTTTCTTTTGAGTGAACCTATAATTGCTTTTAAATTAATAAACATGTATAAAGTGTATTATATATATATATCCTATACAATGTGACATGTATCGACACAGTGCAAAAAGGGTAAAATTGTTCAAAGAAAATTAACCACTCCCCCTCCCCTTATATTTTCTCTCGTCGCATCCAAACAAGAAGGGAGAATACTTTTCTTCCCACTTTTCACCTCCTCTGTTTTCTCCTCGCTTTTCTCTCCTCTCCGCTTTTCTCCTCCCCCATCCAAACAGAGCGTAAAAGTCAAACCACCTTAGTATAAGTGAGAATTCTATAAGATTATTTGCACCTCTATCATTTCTCTAACTTCCCTCTCCTCCTCCACATCCCTCACCTTATAATTGTCAACCTAGTACCTCTTCCCTAAGGTTAGTCTCATGATAGTATTGAAACTTGAACATCATCTCTAAAAATTTGAATATAAGCTTTATCTTGGCAAAGTCCTTGTATAAGTGCTGAGCTAGTTGTATAAGTGCTGAGCTAGCTTCTTTACAAGCCTCATCCTCTTGCTTCTTTGCATTTACAAGGTAGAGTTGAGACAGTGTGTTGAGAAGACCTCGAGCATGATGATGCAACAAACATTGTGCCAATGGTCACTGTAGAGGGAAAAAACACTAGGGTGGTGAAGTTATAGCCCACGTGCTTGGTGATGAGAAGTAGGGGTCGATTTGCCTAGACATTTAATGTCGTTTTTGGTAAAGCATTCTTGGACTGCAAATGGTAACAAAATGATGACAATGAGACAAGAGTTGAACCAAAGAGAAAAGATTCTACCATAATGTTAGGAAATGCAGTGAAAAGTGTTGTAGATTGGCTCTTTGAGTTGGTGGATATTTTCTAGTATGGGAAGAGATGATGGTCTTGGCAAGGGATTTTTAATCCTTCTTGTTTGGTGCAATAGCTTGAAAGTGAGGATTAAAGTAAAAGAAAGAATAGAATGATAGAAGAAGGAGGCCATGATTAGTTAATAATGTTTGGGTGATTGATTTTCTATACAACTATTAGTAACAAAAAATATTTGATTTTTTATAATTAGGATATATAGTTGTAATATTAAAATGTAAAATAAAATTCCATGATTGATTTTCATCATGGAATTTAATGAACTGGACAAATATGTTCCTCCTAAAACAATTAGGATATATAGTTGACCCTGATGTAGAAATAATTCCAACCTTAGAAGATCCACCTACAAAAATAAAACATTTATTAGATAGAGAACCTGCATCAAATAGGATACATTGACTAATCGAACTAGCTAAACCATTAAAACAAAAAGTTTATGAAATAAAACAAAGATTTCTGCATGTCCCATTACTATCATTACTGGTGAACAATAATTTGATCTACTTTATCTAATTAATTCATATTGTTTCATTTCATTTAAATGCATAATAAATTCCTTTTTATCCGTCTTTGTCTAAGGATAAGGTTTACTTACAATATTCTTACTATAGTCTAATAATTCGATTTTTGCATAGAGTTTAGATTTTTCCCAGTGAATTAGAGGATTATCACTATAATTATGTATCAATCTTTGTTCAATCGTTTTAGATCCTTGAATAGTAGTTATTGATCTTTTAGTTTCGATTTCTATGAGTTTTTTATTTGGTATGAATTGAATTTCATTATCAGATTTCTTTCGTCTAAATATAGTATCTATCCTATTATAAGGATTATTTATTCTCAGTGTCCATGCTTGATGTTTACATGGTGTGGTTAAGATTAAGGCCTTTTGGGTGAGATGTAAAGGCATATATTGTTCTAAGAAATCCATTCCTAGAATTATATCTGAAGTGGTTTTATTATATTGGTATAAGATGGGGATTTTTAATTCATATTCTCCTATTTGTATAAGAATTTCTTTGGCTGATAATTCAATAAAGTGTATTTCTTTTCTTGCACCACTCATTCTAATAGGTTGTTCTTTTTTCTATAGTTCGGAGGGTAATATATTATATTTAGTTGTGCTAACATTTGCTCATGTATTTATCATGGCATGATATTTTTTTGATTGATATTTTTCATAATTAAATTTAACTAAAATATAGTATAATTTCATATCAAAAGTATTTTATTCAGAATTACTACTTGTCGGTCAATATTAATTAAAATTCTATTGTCTTGAATTCTATAAGGTGCTACTTTTTCTAAGAAATCCTTTCCTAAGATAATTTTATGATTTTGATTATTATTTATTTTTGGTTCAACATATAATTTAACTTTAATGATATCTCTTTTATTAAATCTAAGAATAGTTTGAGTTATTGTTTCTTCTTTATCAATTTCTATGTTATTATCAGTGTATTCTATTTGAATAGTACTTTTTGTTATTTCGGGATTTATTAAAACTATTATTTTAATCCATTTTCCTTCTTGAGTTATTTCTAAAAGGATAAAATTATATTTGGTTGGATTTCTACTAAATTTGATCTTATAGGAATTTCTGTTAATCTATTGGATTCATAATTACTGTGACTTTGTGATCTATTTAATGGTCTACTTACAAGTCTTACAAGTCTAGATTCATGTATACTTTTTCATGGATTAATATTAATGTTAATATCAGAGGGAGTATTTATTATAATACTTCTACTTTCTAATTAATTATTATAAGTTATTCGCGAAGGGTGTTCTTCTCCTATTTCTCTTGTTTTATTTAATTCTAATTGTAATTGTCGGGGTATCGTTATTCTTGATCTATTTAAAGGTAGTTCTTCTAAGACTGGCATAAAATGCCTATCAATAGTTATGTTTCCTATATTTCTTTTATAATTTTATGTTCGTTGGAAAATACTAGTCCTACCATTCCTATTATATTGATTATTCGACTTCTTGGAGGCATTTTTATTCCTTGTAATTTATGATAGATTACTAATGTTTGATTCTTATTAGCTTCTGCTCTAGAGATAGCAAAATTTGTATTTACTATAAATTTTAATTTTTGATATATTAAATTTTCATTTAATGCTCCTAATACACTATTGGGAACATTATCAATAATTCTATTATCGGTGATTAATAATTCTATTGATGTATATATTCCTGCTTTAAAGTAAGCTTTAATTAATAATTGTACTCCTGGGATATAGATTTCAGTGATTTCATCTTTGATATCTAATTTTTGGATTTCATGTTCTATTAGGGTTTTATCAATTATTGGTATTCTTAGTATACCTTCGGTTAATGTGGATTCTATTTGGTGTTTCTTTTCTATTACTACACAAGTAGAATTTTCTTTCTTCTTGGATTTTACTAATTTACCTATTTGTTTTATGATATTAGTGTGGGTTAAGTCCCTAGAAGTTAAATCTAATTTTTTATCACGAATTTTATTATATTGTTTCTGATTAAACATCATTCGTTTTTTTACTATTCCTTCTGTTGATCTTCTTAATTCTTGATATTCTTAATTTTTGTTATCATTTGTTTGATTATTACTTTCGCCTTGCATCATATTAATTTCATCTTCTTCAAAGATATAATTATATTCTTCTTCCGATTCACTAGTAGATGAGTTCATACTATCATTAGTGTCTGATTCAGAATTTATTGTTAATTTTGATAATTTATAAATTTCAATATCTGAATAATCTAATTTTTCTTAAACATATTTTTGGAATTCTAAAGGTTCTAATTCATAATCTTCAGCTAATTCCATTATATTCATATTTCTTTGTTTTTGAGGTTTCTTACAGTCAATAGCTATATGCCTTATTTCTCCACAGTTATATATTGACATTTAGTTGGATATTTGGTATAGTTTATTTTTCTTTTTCCTTTTTTAAAATATTTTCGTGGTTTCTGGAATTTTGATTTTTGTTGTAATTTTGATTTCGGATATTTCTTAAATTTATATTTATAGCATTTGAAAGGAGATTGATATTTGTTATATTGTTTCTTTTTTCTTTTATAGGTTTTTTCTGGTTTACATCCTCATTTGTGAGGTGTTTCGAATTTACTGCATTGTAATTGTAATTTATTAGCTTTATAATATTTTTTAATTCTCCATGTATATATATATATATATATATATATATATATATATATAATATATATATATTATATATATATAATTTGATTTAAAATCAAATCAAACCGAATTTATCGATTTAGCATTTTTTTAGATTTTTTAGATTTTAATTTTTAATCAATTTAGTTTAATTTGATTCGATTTGATTTATGTTTCTTTTTTTTTCATAAAAGTGATTTGTTTTTTTTTTAAATTTTGTTCCTTGTAATATATAAAATTTAATTTTTAATATTCTAACCAATAATAATATTAAAATAATTAATTATTATATATCTTTTAAAAAAAATCCTTATAATTATGTTTAATTATTTTACTATTATAATTGAATATCATATATAAAGATAATAAAATAATAATATTTTCAAAATAACTTATTTGATAAAATTATTTAAATATAAATAAAATAAAATAATATCACTTTTTAATTGATAAAAATTTATATATAATTTAAACTTAGTTAATGAAAAAAATATTAATTTAGTTTGATTCGATTTTAATCAAATCAAACTAATTGATTTTATAATATTTAAAATTAATTTTAAAATTTTTAATTAATTTAATTTAATTTTAATCGATTTAATTAGTTTAAATCGATTTTGAACACATGACAAATATAGCCCGGGGGATCAGTTGGTTCTATAATACAAACCTAGGTGCACAAACCTAGGTGCACATAGATGTTCCTGTTCGCTTATTGTAACACAAGTAGAATGCACTAGATGGTAAATACCAAAAATGCACTTTTTAGATGGATCTTTCACAACTCTACGCCCATATATATATATATATATAGAGAGAGAGAGAGAGAGAGAGAGACACACACACACACACACACACACCACCACCACCACCCCACCCACAAGAAACCCTATTCCTTCATTTATCTATCTCCAGCAACGCTTTCAGAAAGAACTTTATTGATGACTGGGTGGCGTGCTTTACACATGGCTTCTAAAGGAATAACCTCTGGCATGGTGAGTCCTACTCCTTCTGTCATATCAATTTCTTCCTCGCTTACTCGTTTCCATTCAAAGCATTGAATCAACAATCCCAAAGTCAAGCCCACTGTGCGCTGAGCCAAGCCTGACCCAGGACAAGCCCGTCTTCCCAATCCAAATTGAATTAACTTGTTTGCTTCCCCTTCTTTCTCAAACCTCTCAGGCTTGAAACTTGTAGGGTCACTCCACAGTTGGAAATCTCTGTGGATGGCCCAAGCATTGACTAACACTATAGTGCCACGTGGAATGTTATATCCTCCAATGGTGCAATCATCTGAGGACAAATGGGGTACCAACAATGGTGCTACGGGATGCAATCGAAACGTCTCAGAGATAATACTTTGAAGGTAAGGTAGTTTCGAAACGTCTGATTCATCTATCGGGCGTTCTTGCCCTATTCGTGTGTCTATTTCTTGCCTTGCCTTTGTCAATATCTCTGGATGGTTCAATAAATTAGACATTGCCCATTCTAAAGTCACAGCAGACGTGTCTGTTCCGGCAAGGAGCATGTTCTGTCAAGTCAAGCCAAACCAAGTCAATATCAATAAATATCTACCACATAATCTAAGTAAAGTTGTCACTTAAATTTTAAGAGAGAATAGTTGGTTTCAGAAAAAAGTAATTTTTTAACCAAATTTTTGATTAAAAAATGAGTTATTTCTAATAACAATAAAAATAATTTGTTTATTACAATATAAAATTAAACAAAAATTAAAACTTTTTTTTCAATAAGAAAATGCAAAAGTTAAAAAATTATAATTTAAAATTAACAAAAATATCTTCATTTAAAACTATTAATTGTTCATTAATCTTAATTAATAATTAATTACTATCTTCATTTAAAATCATCATTTTTTTTTTGCTTCCTCAATCTCTCCTTACTTTCCTTATCGCCCTGGCCATTTGGCAATGATCTCGAACATGTTGCTTTAGGGTGTGTTTGGTTAGAGATTTTTAGAAGGAAAAGAAGGAGAAGGGAGGAGAGGGGAGGAAGAATAAGGTGTTTGGTCAAATAAAATAAGTAGGGAGGGGAGGAGAGGGGAGGGGAGAGGAGGGGAAGAAGCCAAATTTGGCTCCCCTCCAAATTGGGAGATTTTGGAGGGGAGGAGAGAGGTAAGTTCTTTTTTAAGTTTTAAATTACTTATTTATCCTTTTCAATATTTTTAGTATATTAATATTTAATAAAAATTAAGATAATTTTTTATCAAAAATTAAAAATAAAAAATATTAAAATTTATAATTTTTTTAAAAAATTATTAATATAAATAATTTTTTTTATAAAAAATAAAATTAAAATAATATAAAAAATAAATTTATTTAAATATAATTAACTCCCCACTCTTAACTCCTCCGACCAAACAAAATTTATTAAATCCTACTCTTCCCTCCTTTAACTAAACAAAACTCGTTAAAAGACATCGCACCGCAACCAATAACACTACCGCTTACCAAAATAAGACCTTTGATAATTTGATCCGTATAGTACTCGGGCTGTGATTCCTGCGGAGTCAGGAGATGAGCTATCATGGTATTTGCACTTCCGTTCCCATTTCGATGCTCGTCGATGAGTCCTTGCAAGAATCCATCGACTCTCGTCCTTAAATTCTTCAGCCTCTTCTCCAAACGATCAAAATCAAACCACCTTAGTATGGCCAAGAAGTCTCCAGGGTTATTTGCCCCTCCTAGCGATGTTAACTCCTTCATCATCTCTCGAAACTTCCTTGCCTCCTCCACATCCCCCACCTCATAGTTATCTCCCCAATACCTCTTCCCGGATATCATTCTCATCATAGTGTTAAACGTCATCTCTGAAAACTTTGATTTTAGCTCGACCTTCGCAAAGTCCATGTAGGAGGCATGAGCCAGCTTTTGTACAAGCTGCTTTATCTCGTCTCTTCGCATTTCCAGGAAGTAATTGAGACGGTGCGTTGAGAGGACCTCAAGCAACATGATGCGGCGGAGGTTACGCCAGTGGTCTCCGTAGGAGGAGATCGCTAGGGTGGTGTAGTTGTAGCCGACGTACTTGCCGGTAAGAAACCGAGGGCGGTTTGCCAGGACGATGTCGTTTCTAGTGAAGCATTCTTGAACTGCAGAGGGTGATGAAACAACGACAACCAAAGAGAGAAAAAATGTGACCATAGCGTTGGGAAAGGCGATGAAAGTCACGATGGAGTGGCTTCTTGAGTTGGTGGAGATTGCCGAGTACGGGAAGAGAAGGTGGGGCTGGTGGGATGTTTTTGAATCTTCTTGTCCGGAGAAAGAGCTTGGGAGTGAGGAGGACAGCAAGAGAAAGGATAGAATAATAGATAATGGAGGTCATGTTTGGTTGATGCTTGGTTAGTGAGCTTTTCTGTGAGGGGATCATTGAAGTGGATCGTGGGAGATGAGTTCAGCTGAAGTGAAGAAAGGAAAAAAGCAGAGAGAAAGGCAGGGAGAGGTGTGGAACCTACATGACTCTCTCTCTCTCTGAATTTCACTTCAGATTATCCAAGTTCGGGGATCATTGAGACGAATGGATTGAGTCGTGGAGACACGCGTGATTGGAAAATTTTTTGTCTGCCACGTATTGAAAAAGAAAAAGAAAAATAGAAAAAATTTTAATTTTATCTTTTTAATTATTACTTAATCATTATTTAATATTATTTATTATTTAATAATTAAAAATAAAAATATTATAATAATTTTTTATTTACAAAATTATTTTTTTATTTTTATTTTTATATCTGACGTTTTACCTACTAAATGAATTATTGATTTTCATGAATCAACGAATGCTTAGGTGTTATGTGATGATAAGGATAATTTTAAATTTTTGGCTCCAAAAAAAATAATGGTGTTAAATATCTGCTTATAAATTTTACACTTTTAATATTCACTTGAAATATTAAATATTTATCAAGTATTTAAATTTTTTTACAAATGTTAAAATGTTGAGATTTAAAATAGTTAAAATACTCAATATTTATGTTTATATTTTAAGATATAATTTTGAATATACTTTTAAAATTTCAAATTTTTGTAATTATTACTTATTTGAAACAATGTATACAACATTAATATGGCAAATAAATTGATAATTTATAGTATATAATATATTTTTATAAAATTAATCTAATTATTATACATATAATATACAAATAAAACATTTTTTAGCATAGGACAATCACTGAATACCTAACTTGTCACATCCTAGCTAACACATTGAATATCTAATATATATGAGATATTGTGTTTGAACAAATATCCTCCCGTGTAAAAGACCTCGTCCACTGCAATGTGATAACGCAGGACGGCATGTGGTCCATGTAAATAGCCCTCCTAGGGTTGCGTTCGAGCTTACGTAATTCTTCAATAAATCACTGTAAGGATCGATAATGCATTAATAGCCGAACATGAATCCTACCGAAACAATTAAAAGCAGAATTGAATTATTTTGGCCAAAAGACATTTTCATGACAATATTTAGTGTCGAATTTTGATTCTACTTCCATTTCATTTCTTAAATAAAATCAAAACTAGCCGTAAGCCATGTAGATCTAAGGGTTTTTAAAAAAAGTGAGTCCCACAACCAGAAAATAAAAAAAACGAAAAAATTAAATAAAAAAGTATGAATGAATAATTGAGCATAATATATGAACAATACAATACAATGAATAAACAATGATGTCGACGCGACATTATAAACAGTGCTTTTTGTAAACAGTGTGAATGAACAGTGACACGCCCCATGACTTTTTTTTTTATATATAAGGAAGATAATACAGTAAATAAACAGTATGTTGACGCAATATTATAAACAGTGCTTTTGTGAACCGTGCAAATGAACAGTGCCCCCCAAACGACTTTTTTTTTTATATATAAGGAAGATACGTGAAAAAAAAGTTATAATACTAATATTATGTGCACCTTATCTCTCATTTGTTATATAAAATTTTTTAATGAAAGTAAAAATTAAAAATAAAATAAATAAATAAATTATATTTGACACTGCTAAAAACTAAAATAAAATATTTTTATTTATTTTTTATTTAGTAAAATAAAAAAGTGAGAGAATAGAAAATAGTTGAGAGTAAATAATCAAAATGTCCTATGAAAACAATGGAGAATAACTTTTAATTTCTTTTGTCTACTTCATTGATTGAGTATCAAATAGAATGCATTATTGTTTAGGATTTTGTCCTTTCACTAACAATAACCCTACAAATTTAAGAGTTTTTAAAAAAATATAAGTCTCACACTAAAAATAAAATAAAAAATATATATATATAAATAATATCAAACAATGTATAAATAATACAAAACAATAAAATATACAATATACTAATGATGTGACATTATAAATGTGATTTTTCCCCGATCATTCCTTTCCAATGCATTTGCTCCGTTCATTTTTCCCCAACCCCTCGTCTCCAAACAAATCGTATTGAGTGAAAGAATACGGTGCGCATTCCTAGCTGTGTCTAAGGTTGGAGTTGTTGAAATTTCAAAAGGAAAACTCACTTCTACAATGGTGGCAGGCCAATGGAGATGGAGGGAAGTTCGATCGAGATATGATGGTGCTGAAGACTAATGGTGAACACACAATGTGAGGAAGACGCTATCTTCTAAGAGGGGAATGGCAGGTTGTATGGGTGATTAAGGGTAAAAGGGGCATTTCAACATTTTGGCTCTAAATGTTGATCCTTCTGGCACGCTCAAGGATGAGTAAGTGCACAGTAGCACATTTTCCTTTTTCTCCCCCAAATCTACCAATTCAAGGATTCGAAGGTTAGGAATCAGTTTCTCTTTAACTTCGCAGGAATGTACCAAACCAAGCCTAATTTGTAAATTATGAAAATATAGATTTTTCACGTCATCTACAGGTATTCAATTTGAGCATATATATAACATGTGACAAGGCATTACTGACCATACAACAATACTAAAACGATTATGTTTGTCTTAAA